>OZ030006.1:179379915-180022415 GCA_964023405.1 Apodemus agrarius | reverse complement strand
TCTCTCTCTCTCTCTCTCTCTCTCTCTCTCTCTCTGTGTGTGTGTGTGTGTGTGTGTGTGTGTGTGGGTGGGTGTGGGTGTGTATGTGTGTGTCTTTCATTCTAGAATTCACAACATAGGGGCAACAGATTTATTGTCTACAGCTACAGACTGTTGTTCATGTTTCCACAGTGCCCAGCATGGCTACAGCCCCTGCAGAGAGATAGCCAAAGCCTCTGGATTGGAGGTCAGGTGACCTCCGACTCTTGAGACATGGTCCTCGGGCTGCTAGAAAGAAGGTCAGGTGACTCAAGCCCTCGCTTGAGTTCTTAGTCGTAACCACGTGTGAGTTGAAGTGGTGAAGACGAAAGGCATCAACAGTCATGCAGGTTAGCGCAGGAACCCAGAAAGCAGTAGCACCTTCCATGTTCCTGACCAGAGTCTGGACATGGCCATGCTTCTGCCCTGACCAGAGGCAAGAGATGCCAGAAGCGGGCTCTGGCTTCTTGGTAAATGAGCTCTGGAGGTATAAAAAAGGCCTAGTGAGCAGCTTTGGTTTCCGCAAGGGAACTAGGTTATATGTATATTCTCTCTCTCTCTCTCTCTCTCTCTCTCTCTCTCTCTCTCTCTCTCTCTCTCTCTCTCTCCCCCCCCCCTAGGTCTCACTATGTAGCAGTGGCCAGCCTAGAACTTAGCATGTAGACCAGGCTCGCCTTGAACTCAGAGAGATCTGCCTGCTTCTACTTTCCCATGTACTTTACCAATATAGAGGCATGCAGCACCATGCCGAGGTAGGGTCTCAGCTCTTGAGGACCTGTTACAATCTTAAACTTGTTATGGATGGATGCCCAGAGAGAGTTATTGAAGGGAAAGCTATTAGCTCCTGGTTAAAAGAGTAGACTTTACCTCTGGCCCTCAAAGGAGACATGACATTCTGATCAGCTTCAAAGATGAGAATTTTACATTATTGTCTCCTCCCTTTAGAGTTAATGAAGCTTAAAAAAAAAAAGTTAATGTAGCTGGGCCTGTCAGTCACCTCACCAAGAGACCACCCCTCAGGAAGAGAGTGATGCCTAAAGCTGTGTTAAGGATACAAAAGGAATAATTATTCCTTTAATGAGATGATGCACTTTTCCTTCCCCAAAGCACTAGTCCTGTGCGTCACTCACAGAGCTCCTGCCACATAGCTCTGTTAAATCTGCTGGGTTTTTTGTTTGTTTTTGTTTTTGTTTTTGTTTTTGTTTTTGTTTTTGTTTTTGTTTTTTGAGTTACTCATAGGTATATAACTTTACTTTTCATTTTTCTATCCTTTTTTTTTTTCAAAGCCTGTACATACTTTCCTTGACACTTTGGGATTTCTCTTTGTCTGAAGCCACACACACACACACACACACACACACACACACTAACTTGCTTTCAAATGATTCCCCCCCACACACACACACTCTCTCTCTCTCTCTCTCTCTCTCTCTCTCTCTCTCTCTCTCTCTCTCTCATCCACTTCCTTCAGGCAACTGCTAGGATTGAAGCTTGTCTACCCTATCGTTTGTCTCCCAGACTCCAATGATGTTGTTCTCGAGTTTTTTTCAAGTCTATGGACCAGGGATCCACAAAATGAAACCTTGATTTCACTAATACTTAAAAGAAGGGAGTGAGGAGAAGTGAGAGTGAGGAAAGGATGCTTAGCTGTCAGTGTTCCTGGAGAGAGAGAGCTTCCTACCCACCATAAGCTTGTTTTGTGATGTTATGCAACCGCTGGCCTTGGGAGCTCCTACCTGACCACAGAGGAGCCCGATCCAGCCTCCTAGAAACTTGCCTGTGTTCAGCAGCCTACAGGGACTGATTTGTCTATTTTACTAGAAAAAGCCAGATTGAGCCTGACTCACAGCCCCTCTTATCTTCCTCTTTCGTGATTAACAATGCATAAGCCACTCAAACTCTGTGGCTTCTGTTCTCCTTCCAGGCTAACCCAGAAAAAGGCCCTTTTCTCATTTGCTGCCAGAAATTTTTGGATAAAAGAGACAGAACTTGGCTATTTGCTTGGCTTCTGGGGTTAGAGTTTTGCCATCAAAACACACTGAAATAACCTTTTCTTGCTCTGATAAATGCCACTTTTGTGCAAGTCATGTCTGAGCAGGCAAGGGAGTCTGGGGCTAAAGTCATTCTTTCACAGAAATTTTGCTCTTTTATTCTGACTCCAAGAAAAGCATATAATTTTATTGATTTTTTTGCATTTTATATAAAAAGACATAGTGGAAGGCTCAAAAAATAAAAACATAACAGAAAACTGTAAAATTCCATAGAATTCATGAAGCAACAATGGTTGATGAAATCTTTTAGGCATTGCATAGCAAGCAGTTGACTGTCACCTGTATTGCAGGTTGGGTTGAGGTCCTTCCATTAGAAAGCACATCGCCCAGCTACTGCAGGAGAGCCTGAATGAGCAGAGACAGGCACAGACTGTGCAGCAGTTAGGGAAGGCAGAAGTTCAAGAGTGTGAGTCTAGCTGGAAGAAAAGAATCACCCAACATGCTTAGAAAGTATGAATGTGAGCTTGTTGGGGGCACATATATCAATACCAAACTTATGTAAGGAAGATTTTCATATGTGTTTCTTTCTGAGGTATGTGAATGTCAATATAAGTATATGACCACATGTATTTCACATACTACCTGTCTATCTTACATTGTATGACATTTATACCATATACTACAGTAGATCAATACTTGAAGCAAATACTACCGTACAGGTGAGACTGTAGTTTCAAAGATAATTTTCATGAGTGTTCTTAAAATGGTTTGAATTGTCCCATAAACCAGATGCTTTGTTTAAGCAGGACTTTAATAAACTGAGTTTGTCTATAGCTGTAATCACATGCTTTAACCGTGTAATGAGTGTCTTAGCATTTGTATTCCTGCACAGAACATCATGACCAAGAGGCAAGTTGGGGAGGAAAGAGTTTATTCAGCTTACACTTCCACATTGCTGTTCATCACCAAAGGAAGTCAGGACTGGAACTCAAGCAGGTCAGGAACCTGGAGGCAGGAGCTGTTGTAGAGGCCATGGAGGAATGCTGCTTACTGGCTTGCTTCCCCTGACTTGCTCAGCTTAATTTATTATAGAACCCAAGACTACCAGCCCAGGATGGCACCACCCACAATGGGCCCTCCCCCTTTGATCACTAATTGAGAAAATGCCTTACAGCTGGATCTCATGGAGGCATTTCCTCAAGGGAGGCTCCTTTCTCTGTGATAACTCCAGCTTGTGTCAAGTTGACACACAAAACCAGCCAGTACAACTGACCCCTTGTCAACTTGACACATAAACACATCACTATTAAGCCTCAACCCATACTTTCTTATTGATCCCCAAGATCTAAATAGCTTTAAAAGTCCCATAGTCTTTACATATTAAGCTTCAATCCCTTTAAAATATCCAATCTCTTTTAAAATTCAAAGTCTTTACAACTCACAGTCTCTTAACTGTGGGCTCTACTAAAATACTTTCTTATTTCAAGAGGGAAAAATATTAGGGCACAGCCACAATCAAAAGCAAAAGCAAACTCTAACCATCCAATGTCTGAGATCCACTCACAATCTTCTGGGCTTCTTCAAGGGCTTGGGTCACTTCTCCATCTCTGCC
Organism: Apodemus agrarius; assembly: GCA_964023405.1. NCBI lineage: Eukaryota > Metazoa > Chordata > Mammalia > Rodentia > Muridae > Apodemus > Apodemus agrarius. The sequence continues at coordinate 180,018,794 of OZ030006.1, read as the reverse complement.
CTTTGTAGCACACACATTGTCTTCTAGGCTCCAGCTGCCTGTACTCCACTGCTGCTGCTTTTCTTGGTAGTCATCTCATGGTACTGGCATCTCCAAAACACTGCTATCTTCTGCTGCAACTGGACTGCACTTTCACAAATAGCCTCTCATAGGCTCTTTTCATAGTGCTAAGTCTCAACTTCTCTGCATGATGCCTTCAGTCCTGGGCCTCCAGCTGCCACTGAGGCTGCACCTTCACCACTGGCCTCTCCTGACCTCTCACAGTGCCAATCTTCAGCTGCTCTTCATGATCCCTTCATGTTTCAAAACCAGTGCCGCCGGGCGGTGGTGGTGCATGCCTTTAATCCCAGCACTTGGGAGGCAGAGGCAGGTGGATTTCTGAGTTCGAGGCCAGCCTGGTCTACAGAGTGAGTTCCAGGACAGCCAGGACTATACAGAGAAACCTTGTCTCGAAAAAACGAAAAAATCAAAAATCAAAAAATCAAAAAAAAAATCAAAACCAGTGCCACCTGAATGACTCTTACACATTACCAAGTCTGGCTGCCAATACAAATTACAACTGTGGCTGACACTGGAACACAGCTTCTCTCTGTGCTCTCAGGAAACACTTCCCAGAATATTTCACCTTAGTGATCCTGGTCTCCTCTTAATCACTGCTAATTTCTTAGCTCCAGCTATCCAGCATCAATTGTCCTAGTAATGCAAAGGTTTTGATTTAGTAGTTCTTTTATCTTGTTAATCATAGCTGACTTTTTAGCTTCAGCTAACCAAAACCACAGACTCTTCACAATCAAAATAGTAATGGCCCTGATAAGAGTCTTTAATCTTGGGCTGGAGAAATGGCTCAGTGATTAAGAGCGCTGACTGCTCTTCCAGAGGTCCTGAGTTCAATTCCCAGCAACCACATGGTGGCTCACAACCATCTGTAATGGAGTCTGATGCTCTCTTCTGGCATGTCTGAAGGTTGGACAGTGTACTCACATACATTAAATATATATCTTTAATCTTCCCTCTGAAAATTTCACAAGCCAGGCCTCCATCATTTGCATTGTTCTCAACATTAGCTTCCAAGCTCCTATATATCATCCCACAGAGCTCTTATCACCCAATGGCCCTTCCAGCCCAAAGTTCCAAAGTCTTTCCATTGCCTTCCTCAAAACATGGTCAGATTGTCACAGGAATACCCTACTTCTGGTACCAACTTCTGTCTTAGGTTTTTTACTGCTGTGAACAGATACCATGACCAAAGCAAATCAAAAGAACAACATTTAATTGGGGCTGGCTTTCAATTTCAGAGGTTCAGTCCATTATCATCAAGGCAGGAATATGGCAGCAACCAGGTAGGCATGGTGCAAGAAGAGCTGAGAGTTCTGCATCTTCATCAGAAGACTACTAGCAGAATACTGGTTTCCAGGCAGCTAGGATGAGGCTGTTAAAGCTCACATCCACAGTGAAACACTTACTCCAACAGGGTCACATCTTCTAATAGTGCCACTCCCTGGATCAAGCATATTCAAACCATCACAAAGAGTAATACAGCAAAAGCATTCACAGACAGGAAAACACTGTACATGGCAATGTGGCTCCTCCTGTTTCACTCAGTTTCTGAAATATGTTTGTATACATTATTTCATGCTTTCCTTTGAAGCAGCTATTTAGGCAGTATTAATCCTATATACATTATATCTTTATAATACACAGCTAAGCCCCCAAGTAGTTTAACTATTCTTCCTGGACTCATCCTGTTTCTGATTCCCTGATTGCTCAGGAGTTCCCTTTCCTTCATCCTGAGGCTTCAAATGGTCTGTACCTGGCACCCTGCATGCCCTCTCCATACTAGGAACCTGAGGTCTCAGCACTGTGCTGTGTTTGCAGAAGCCTGGTGCAGAGACAACTGTTGTGGCCTAGAACATGCTCAGATCTTATAGATTCCTTCCCTTCTACTTTGCTTAGTAGACACTGAGTGCCTACTTCTAATGTTATTATAGCACAAGAATCTTAATGTTTCCATTTATTATTTAATGTGTAGTGGGCATGTGTGGCATTAAATCATGTCCCTTTGCAAAGGAAGAAAATAAGAGTTGGTGAATTTAAATAAGTTGCCCAAGATCAACAAGTGTCAGGGTTGAGATGTAGACCAAGGATTTTGTCCAACATCAGAGACTTGCTTTATTTACCAGGAAAGGCCTCATAAATCTTAGTGCTGTTAGGTGAACTGTGAGGGAGGAAGGAAGCATTGTATCATCAAAGGCCCAAGGAAGAATCTTGTCAGTTATCAGAATGGGAAACAATGGCAGTTGCCCCTGGTCATCCCGAGGGTACACTGGAAAATGACACGGCAATCTTTCATCAATCACACATGATGCAACCCTCCATCTCAACTTGGCAGCATAGCACCTCGTGCAGGGGCCACTGGGATGCTTTGCTTAGACTGACTGAACTCTCACCTCCAAATAAATTTAGTCTTCTGGAGACTTTTTCATTAAATATTTGAGATGGAGAAAAAGTAGGGCAGAAGTAGGGGTGCTCTTAGGAACTGGGAAGACATGGGGGTGCTCTTAGAAGCTGCAGCTTCTGAGTAGTCGCCTATGGCTTGGGACACAGATACCTGCAGCTCTCAGTTTAGTATGGCTGGGCTTCCTTCTGAACCACATGGGGGATAGCACCCATGGGATGGGAATAAAAACTTACTGTGAGATGTCTTGTGAGCAGAGACATCAATGGAGCATAATGAAGTAAAGGACGTGTCCCTTTAGACCCTATAGAGAATTTACAAGTGATAAAATTAAAGGGCCATGTCCCTCTTGTATTGTAGATATAGATAATTTCAGTGGATCATTTGAGCTCATTCACAAATTAAAAGGTAGGCTGTGAACTGTGCTTGGCGGTAAGCCTGTGATCCTAGCAACCACCCAAGTCCCTCCAAGTGTGGCCACCTTGATTAAATCTCTTTTTCACCATTTTTTTTTCCTGATTTTCCTGAATTTCACCATTAATTTAGCCTTTAAATTGGCTTGCTGAAGATAGGTGGCAAAATCTGGCTGTGACCCTAAGTCCAATAACACCTCCAAGCCTGATAGTCTCATTTTTATTCCTGTAAATCACATGGTAGAAGGAAAGAACCTGTTCCTAGAAGTTGTTCTCAGATCTCCACATGTGTACTTCTCCCTTTCCTCCAAATCTCTTTCTCTCCCCTCCACTCTCCTAAAAAAGAAAGGAAGAAAATGAATCCTAGTGATGAGTACAGCCATTTGCTTATGGCTCTGTAGGTTTGTGAAATGCTCCCAGATTTGAGCTATTGTCGTGTGGCTCTGCAGGTTCTGGCTTTGTCCAATGCTGGGTTTGTATGGGCTTCTGTGTGCTGTGCGTGGAAATCTCTGGTCAGCAGCCCAGAGGATCCTTAACCAAGGTAACCAGAGCAAGGAAGACTCAGGTTCCGTCTCCCTGGAAACAAAAGCAGATAGGTTCTTATTTGCTTGACTTTGCACTTTCTCTGTGAGGCCTCCTGCCCGTGGCAATGGAAAGAGCATGTTTCTTTTGACTGCTACTGGGAACTGCACTAAAACAGATGTTGAAGGATGAAGTTTCAGAATGGAGGAGTGTGCCAGTCACTGCAGTGTTTGGATTTGAAAGAATGTAATGGTTCTCAAGAAATCGCAAACCTAGCAGAGATTATTTTCTGTGTCTTAACATTTCTGAAACCATGTGTCAATTCAAGGACTTTGGACAGAAAAAAACAATTCATCGTGTTGTTACTTGATACAAAAATCTATGCCAAATGGTATGGAGGAGTTCTTCATCCTCATAGAGCAGGGGTCAGCAAACTGTGTGGCCCATGAGACAGGTCTGGCCTTCTACTGTTTACAAATACATTTTGTTGGAGCACAGACATGCCCATGCATTTACACAGTATGTGCTTGCTTCCACACAAACAGAACATGAAGGAGAGACGACCGAGGCATTGTCGCCTACATAGAGATGAAGGGAACTTACTCTCTGCTCTCCAAAGGTCTGGGTATTTATGTCCAATAAAAGAAATTGACAATAAGTAGACTGGTAGGAGACAAGGCAAACAACTATATTGGTGCACACCAGAGAGCACAGCAACTCTCAGCTCAGAGACGGTCGCAGCTTCTGCGCTCCCCTCTTAGGAAAGAGGCCAGTGGGGGCCCAAAGAGCAGACAGTGGCTGCCACACAGTGCTCTCTGTGGTGATTGGTTTCCGTCTCTTTTGTGATAGACACTTATGTTGCCTCCCTAAGGGGATTACAGGCTATTGTATTTCCATTTTGTAGATCCAGTCTTTAGGTAGATAGAGGAACAAGAAAGCTCTTCCATCTGTTTTTGAGAAAACAGGATTGAGGAAAAAAGGGAAAGGAGGGTGAGATAGGGGAAGTCAGAGAGACCTTGAGGCTGCCGTGTCAGTCTAGCAGGTAAATCCAGGGCATTTGGGGGATAATTGGTGAGCCCCAATATATAAAACAGCTAAACCATTTACTAGCTACCCTTTTAGAGAAGGAATTTGTAAGCCTTTCAATTTTAGCATTCTATCAAAGTCTGTACTTCTGGATTGTTGAGTGCTAGCTTTGGGGCTGTAGATAAGCTATATGTATCCCATCTGTGTTTTTAGTTTCTTCACTTAGCACATAGAGGATTTGAAGCTCACGTTAGATAACATATACAAAATACTATCCTTGCCCTGAAAATGCTGTGGAAAGCTCAAAAGCAGCACTTAGCACATTGCTAGGCATGGAAGAAGTACCTGTGAATGCTCAGATATACAAATTGGTGATGGTTTCGATCATTGTCTTCATTTTCTTCTCTGGCCACACTCAGTGCACCAGGATTCCATCCTCTTGCTTCCTGCTGCTCTGTCATAGGCAGCTCTGCTCCCACAACTAGTGAGGTCTCCGAGCGCAGAGCGCAGGTCAGCGCGTGGGCAAGGTCCCAGGTCTGAATTCCCTGCTGGGTTGGCCTTACTGCTCCTCCACTCACTAGATGTCTGACCTAACTCAGCATCCTTCACCACTATCCTTACCAGCATCTTTTTGGAGTATGAGCCCATGGCACCTGTAACATTGAGAAGCGATGGTGCTGGTAAAATATAGAAGCTGCTGGCCACGAAGATGATAGCCTCTACCCCTCAGCAGACTGTGTTGTGTAGAAGAGAGTGAAGAGAATCAGCATGAAAGTGCAAAGGGTTGCATGGCATGTGCCCCATGCATTTCAGGTCTTTACTCACATGTCTGCAGGTTCTTATTTGACCATCCATGTTGAAATACCCATCTTTCTGCTGCTTGAGTTCTCATTTAGCATATTATAATACATGTTCTGTATTTAATCTGCTCATTCATTTACTGTTTCACCCCTGTGTTCCAGGATAACTATGGTCTTGTTTATTCACTGATAAGTTTGTGGTGTCTGAAATGGTCATATATACATAATGTCCATTAAATTATAATGAATGAGAGCTGGCCATCTGGTGAGCTTGATCCCCAGCACATGTGAAGAAAATCAACTCCACAGAGTTGTCCTCTGATCTCCACACAAGAGACACACTCACACAATGATAATTAAAAATTAACATTCTTTTAAAAACAAGTTATAATGTAGGAAAGAATAAAAATCTAGAGGACCTTGTTATGGTCCCAGAAGTATCCTGATTACCTTGGGGGATGGGAGAACCTGTCTAGGGCTAGAACAACAGGCAGTAGGGAACCTCACATATTCAAGCAGCCATTATAACCAGGCCCTGAAGTAATATTAGCACAATATGTTCTAAAGAAACAAAAGATTTGTAGAGGAACTCTTCATCTTTTCCAAATATGGAAACTGTAATGAGAATTACATAAGAGAATAGGGTTTTGAGGGGTGTGGCAGAGGAGACTGTTCTGGCATGTTCTAGCACTGAAGGACTTGTATCAACTGAATTCAGTGCTTGCAGTCATATCTGGGAACACAGATAAGTTGTTAGCCACCATGTAGGTGGGATGGGAACTCCTGGCAAATTCCCTGGCAAACTGTCTGTTCTTCTGTGTCTGTTCTACCTCTATGGATGCATGAGTGGAGGAAGGAGCCATGTGCTCTCAGAAATGTGATGCTGTGCCAAATCCGGGGAAAGTTGGGCAAAGCCAGTGAGAAAACCTTACCAGTCCAGCTCAGGAGGCAGCTGAGGGGGACTTAGACAGTGGAAGAACCTTAACTGATCATCTGGGAGGTCCTGTAGGTGACATATCTCTAGTCCTCAGTGACAACTCTCCTGCCCAGATGGTCCACCAGGCTGCTGCGATAGGACCTGTAGTCCCTCCAGCTCTCAACTCAGACACCTGTTGTCATACCCTGTGTTGGACACATGAGGAAATCCTGGACCAGAGAATTCCCTTGGGTACCATGAAGGACTTCCTTGTCTGAGGCTTTGAGCCTATGACTTCACACCAATGCTGGAGAGCGAGTGAGCTGCTATGTGAGATGTGGTGCCTTAGAGAACCCACACATGTCTGTGACAGGGGAATTCATATGTGTTTCTCTAGCATATGACAAGCCTGTTTGTCCTAATAGCATGGCCTCGTAACTGCCCACCCATAATGAGCCCAACCCACAATGGCTGTCTTAGTCACTCTTCTCTTGCTGTGAAGAGACACCGTGGACCAAGCATTTAGCTAGGGGCTTGCTTGCTTACAGTTAAGAGGTTTAGTCCGTTATCAGCATGGTGGAGGGCAGGGGGCATGCAAGCAGGGTACTAGAACAGTGGCTGAGAGCTACGTCCTGATACATAGATGAAGAGAGAGGGCCAGGCACGGGCTTCTGAAACCTCAAAGTTCACCACCAAGAAACACACTTCCTCCAAGGCCACGCCTACTCTAACAAGGCTGGACCTTCTAATACTTTAAAATAATGTCACTCCCTGCTGACAAAGATTTCAAATGCATGCGCCTGTGGGGGCCGTTCTAATCCACAGCAACCCCACACACAGTGACTTCCCGACCTCTGTGACCTCTCACCCTCAGTAGCTGGCTCCTTTGCTTCCTTCCAGCATGGGCTACTGCATTCTCTTTGTGCATGGACTGAGTAAGCTCTGTGCTGGACTGAGCCGGTGCGGGGCCTCCTCCCTGATGGCGTCCACCGTGTTACTGCTGCTGCTGTTCTCCTGGAAAACCGTGAAGCAGAATGAAATTTGGCTGTCAAGAGAGTCCTTATTCAGGTACGATTAAACAGGTAAATGTGCATTCCTTCCCACTTTTTCATCGATAGCAGATTTGTCTCCAAACAAAGTAACACGGTCATGATAGCATGTATTAACTTAGAAAATCACCTTTTAATAAATTGGGAATGAAAGATAATTTTATTTGGGAGTTTAATCTTAGATTTTTAAAAAGTGTTATATAAAATTTAACATGAACTCAGTCTGAGTGGATTTATGAGATTAAGAAGATTCTAGGTCTGTGAATTTCGGTGGAAATACCTTCTGATGAGCTGGGCTGTAGAATCAGTCACTGAAATCTACACGCCTCATTTCATCATGCAGCCAGGTTCGAGGGAGAGTAAGCACACAGCAGGAAGGCGAGACAGGCTGCGGCGCTCTCCGGAACATCCCTGAGCATTAAATCAGAATCTGCGATCTCACTGCTTACTTTAAACATTGGTTTTAGGTGAGGAAATAGAAGGCTTTCTTTTTCTGCTGTTTCCCCCCCTCTGTGGTGCATTTTTTCTGGACACATGATGTTGGGGTGATATTAGGAGCTCAGGAATAGAACACTCGCCAAGCATGCTGGTTTACATCCCCAGCATTATTCATGTGTGAGAGTGTGTGTATATTAATGTGTGTATGTGTATATGTTCTGTGCATGTATACTTATATACATGTGTGTATGTGTATTTATATACACATAAACACATACATACATGCACATGTACATGTGTTCACATATATGCACATGACATATGTGTCTATATGTATATCTGCACATTTACATATATTGTGTGTAATTTACATATACCTATATATGTTAACCTATAGCTTTCAGCCTATCCCAAAGTATGAATATTAGTATTAGTTGTGGAGGAGTGAATGAATAGAAGGATAGATAAGGCAGATGTTCTCTTCACTAGTCTTTGTTACCCTTTGGAAAGAATGTGTCTGAGGCCAGATGTGGTGGCACAGACCTTTATTTCCAGCACTTGTGAGGCAGGCAGATCTCTCTAAGTTTGAGGTCAGACAGTTCCAGTATATCCAGGGACACATAGTGAGACACTTAAAAAAAAAAAAAAAAAAAAAGGAAGAAAAGAAAGAAAGAGGAAAGGAAAAAAAGAAAAAGAAAAATGTAAAAATAAAAAATAAAAAGAAAGAAAAAAATGTGTCTGGCCTTACTACCTAACAGTATAAGCATTTTTAGCATTATTAACTTCATATGACTGTCGGGGTGTCATTCATGAACATGGCACTGTTCCCCCTAGGTTCCTGCAGGGGGCACTGCTGCAGGAGAAGGCTTTTCTCATGTTGACATTCAACTTGAAAGAGGCATTTGACCACATCCATTCCCTAGTCGGTCTTTTGCCTCCTCCCACTGACCACATTTTTCCATACTGATACTCTTCTACTTCCATTTTTTTTATTATTACTTTTACTTTTTGGCAGTCCAGTGGCTGCCCCCCTCCAAGTCCCCCCTCACACAGTTCCTCATCCCATCCCTCCTCCTCAGTCTCTAAGAGGATATCCCACCTCCCCTCCCCCACCCTCCCCCACCAGACCTCCCCATTCCCTGGGGCCTCAAGTCTTTCAAGGGTTAAGCAGGTCTTCTCCCACTGAGGCCACACCTGGCAGTCCTTTGCTGTATATGTGTTGGGGGAGGTGCGGGGTGGGGGTGCTGGGAGCCTCAGACCAGCTTGTGTACATGCCTGGTTGGTGGCTTAGTGTCTGAGGGATCTCAGGGGTCTAGGTTTATTGACAATGCTGGTCTTCCTATGGGGTCACCCTCCACCTCAGCTTCTTCCAGTCTTTCCCTAATTTAACCAAAGGGGTCCCTGACTTCAGTCCATTGGTTGGTTTAAGTATCTGCATCTGTCTCAGTCAGCTACTTGTTGGGCCTCTCAGGTGATAGTGTCAGGCCTTGAAGCCTCCCTTTGAGGTAGATCTCAAGTTGGGCCTATCACTGGACTGACTTTCCCTCAGTCTCTCCTCTGTTTTTGTCCCTGCAGTTCTTTTAGACAGGAGCAATTCTAAGTCAGAACTTTTGACTCTACTTGATACCCAGTCTTTACTGGAGGAGGACTCTACAAGGTTCCTCCCTTTGAGTCCTGAGAGTCTCTCACCTCTCAGGTCTCTGGTACTTTCTAGACCCTCTCCCCACTTCAGTTGCATATTTCCATTCATTCTTCTGGCCCTCAGGACTTCTGTCTCCCCCCGACCCCATACCTGAACATGTTCCCCCTTTTCCGTCCTCTAATCTCCCACCCAGGTCCTTCCCTCCTCCTGCCTCCTTCTCCCTCCTAAGTGGGGCTGAAGCACCCTCACTGCTTGTTAACCTTCTTTTATAATTTATTTATTTTTATTTTATGTACATTGGTGTTGCCTGCGTGTATGTCTGTGTGAAGTATGTCTGTGTGAGAGTGTCAGATCCTCTGGAACTGGAGTTACAGACAAGTTGTAAGCTGCCATGGGCATGCTGGAGTTGAACCTGGCTCCTCTGAAAGAGCAGCTATTGTTCTTTCTTCTTAACTACCAAGTCATCTCTCCAGGCCCTTTCATTTCCTTTTTCATGAAAGTTTAAATTATTTTTTTATTTTATGTGTCTGAGCATTTTGTCTGCATGTATTTCTGCATGCCACTTACATGTGTGGTGCTCACAGGTATCAGATACCCAGGAACTGGAGTTACCAATGGCTGTGAGCCGTCATGTGGATGGATGCTGGGAATCAAACCCAGGTGCTCTGCAAGAGGAGGCAGTACTCTTAACTGCTGAGCCACTTCCGTCCCTTGAGAATTACTGCTGAATAAGCTCACCCTTTCTAGCTCTTTCTGAACTCTGCCTTTCTGGCTCAAGCTCCTCTCCAAGCTCACTGACTCACTCTGGCTTCTCTTAGCCTCAGACTTCTGTTGTGCTTGGCCTCAAACTGACTCTGGCAATCTGTTAGTCTTCTGGGCCCTTCTCCTTCCCGGGCGTGTTCTGTTTTCACCTGTGTCTGGCTTATTTTTTTTTTCTTTGTGGGTTTTTTTTTTTCCTGCAGCCTGTCTCTCTATAACTGTCCTGGTAAAACTGCCTCTTTCTTTCTCTCTGCACTACTCTCTCTCTCTCTCTCTTAAGTAGCCTCCCCCTCCTCTTTCTTCTTGTGAGAGTTGGGCATATCCTACTCTGTCAAATGTTTCTGTGATTTGGCATTTTGCCACTCAATCAGACATCACTTTCAAACTTGGGTGCTATGTTTTATAAACTAACTTTATCTTCATTATCTTCGTTGTTTGGGATTGAAAGTGTGTACTAAGGGTGTGTGTATATTCCAGCCAGAGGAATTAAAGGTTCTGCTAAGCCACACCATGACTATAAACAGGTTTGTTTTTTATTTTTTTCAATAAATAACACATGGGGTTCACAGTGTGATTAGATTCTCTGCAACACCACCCCTGGTTCCCTTTGTGGTGACCCAGTGTGTGTCCTTAGGGCTGTTAGCAGGTGAGGGTTAATCTGTAGGATCTTTAACACTTTACCCTTCGCTCCAACACTAAAGACAAAGTCTCTTCCTTCTGTTTGTTTTCTTCTTCTTCTGTTTTTTAATTTTTTATTGAATACAATTTTCATTTACATTTCAAATGCTGAAACGTTTCCTGGTTTCCTCCCTCCCCGAAAACTCTCAACCCCCTCCTCCCATTCCCCTGCCTCCAAGTATATGCCCCTCTACCTGACCCACTCTCACCCCACCCCCATTTCCCTTTGTTGGGGCATCTATTGAGCCTTCACAGGACCAAGGACCTCTCCTCCCACTGATGCCTGACAAGGCATTCCACTGCCACATTTTTGACTGGAACCATGTGTACCCCTTGGTTGATGGTTTAGTCCGTGGGCGTCCTGGGGCTTCTGGGTTGCCAACCTTGTTGTTCTTCCCATGGGGCTGTAAACCCCTTCAGCTCCTCCAGTCTGCCCTCCAACTTCTCCACTGGGGACCCCCATGCCCAGTCCAATGGTTGGCTGCTAGCATCTGCCTCTGTATGTGTAAGGCTCTGGCAGGGCCCCTCCGGAGATAACCATAACAGGCTCCTTTCGATATGTATTTCTTATCGTCCATAATAGTGTCAGGGGTTTGGTGACTGTTTATAGGATGAATCCCCAGGTAGGGCAGTCTCTGGGTGGCCTTTCCTTCAGTCTCTGCTCCACACTTTGTCCTCATTATTGCTCCTGTGAGTATTTTGATCCCTTTCTCAGAGGAATCGAAGCACCCCCACTTCAGTCCTTCTTCTTGAGCTTCCTGTGGTCTGTGAATTGTAACTTGTTTATTTTGAGCTTTTGGGATAACATCCACTTATCAGTGAATGCACAACGTGTATTCTTTTGTGATTGGGTTATCTCACTCACGATGACACTTTCTAGTTCCATCCATTTGCCTAAGAATTTAATGAATTCATTGTTTTTAATAGCTGAATAAATACTCCATTGTGTATATATGCCACAATTTCTGTATCCATTCCTCTGTTGAAGGACAGCTGGGTTCTTTCCAGCTTCTGGCTATTATAAATAAGGCTGCTTTGAACACAGTAGAGCATGTGTCCTTATTACATGTTGGAGCATCTTCTGGGTATATGCCCAGGAATGGTATAGCTGGGTCCTCAGGTAGTACTATGTCTAATTTTCTGAGAAACCACCAAACTGATTTCCAGAGTGGTTTTACCAGCTGGCAATCCCACCAACAATGGAGAAGTGTTCCTCTTTTCCCACATCCTCTCTAGCATCTGCTATCCCCTGAGTTTTTCATCTTAGCCATTCTTACTGGTGTGAGGTGGAATCTCAGTGTTGTTTTCCTTGCATTTCCCTGATAACTAAGGTTGCTGAACATTTCTTTAAGCGCTTCAGAGCCCTTTGAGTTTCCTCATTTGAGAATTCCCTGATTAGCTCTGTACCCCATTTTTAATAGGGTTATTTGACTCTCTGGAGTGTAACTTCTTGAGTTCTTTGTGTACATTGGATATTAGCCCTCTATCAGATGTAGGATTGGTAAGGATCTTTTCCCAATTTGTTGCTTGCTGTTTTGTCCTATTGACTGTGTCCTTTGCCTTACAGAAGTTTTGCAGTTTTGTGAGGTCCCATTTGTCCATTCTTATTCTTAGAGCATAAGCCATTGGTGGTTTTTTGTTTTGTTTTTTTTTTTTTTTTTTTTTTTTTTTGCCATTAGTGTTTTATTCAGGAAATTTTCTCCTGTTCCCATGTGTTCAAGGTTCTTCCCTACTTTTTCTTCTATAAGCTTCAGTGTGTCTGGTTTTATGTGGAGATCCTGATCCACTTGGACTTGAGCTTTGTACAAGGAGATCAGAATGAGTCCATTTGCCTTTTTCTGCATGCTGACCTCCAGTTGATCCAGCACCATTTGTTAAAAATGCTGTCTTTTTTCCACTGGAAGTTTTTAGCTTCTTTGTCAAATATCAAGTGACTGTAGGTGTGCAGGTTCTTTTCAATTCTATTCCATTGATCTTCCTGCCTGTTTTTTTTTCCTTGAGTTTGTTTATGTAGTGGGTTACATTGATGGATTTTCATATATTGAACCATCCCAGCATCCTTGGGATGAAGCCTACTTGATCGTGGTGAATGATCGTTTTGATGCATTCTTGGATTTGGTTGACCAGCATTTTGTTCAGTATTTTTGCACTGATGTTCAATTGATGTTCAGGAAGATTGGCCTGAAGTTCTCCTTCCTTGTTTGGTCTTTGTTTGGTTTAGGTATAAGCGTTATTGCAGCTTCATCCTTTTGCTTGTTTTAATGCACTCATCTTTCCACAGACCTGATAAAGAACCCCTGGGCTCTTCCTCAGACCTCCTCATTCAGTGTGGTTCTCATAGAACACAGGGCTCCCACCCTGCTCATACCTCAGTCTGTGGTCATTCAGAAATACAGGGTGTTGAAGTTCTGACACAGAACTTCCTCATGGTCTCTTGGTTTAATCTCATTTCTCTCACTTTAATAGGTGATTTTTTGGGAACACTTTCCAGCCATTCTGCTATTGGGTCAAACATGTTCCATGAATGAAGCTGCATTCTGGCAATGGCATCTAATGTTCACTGCTTAAGCAAACCACACAGGTGGTGGGAGTGGAAGGCAGCATATGCTCCAAGGATAATAAGCTAGAGCTCAGACCATCTGCAGCTGATACCAGCAGTGAAGATGATGATGATGACAATGACAATGATGATGATGATGATGATAGCAGCAACAGCAGCAACAAAAACAGAAAGCACACTGACTTACATCCTGAACCTTCTGTCCCTTTAGGTAGAAGTATAGAGTGAGTGGTTAATTCGTAAAACACAACCATTCCACAACTGCGCTGAAAGGGACTTTGGACTGGGAGGCCTTTGAAGATCAGGTGAATTTTTGTGTCAGGTGCAATTAAAGTAACTGATAATGCAAATAAAACTTTGACTCTAAATCCTGGGAAAAACTGGAGGCTTGTAGCATCTTTTTCCTTTAAGGCCAGATGTGTATATGGCTTCATCTGTGAGAAATAAGGGTGATCTTACTTGGACACTTCACCACTGGCTTCTGAGGTAGAACAGGGTGAGTGCCTGAAAGTGATGTCTGGAGTTAAACTTTCTGATGGCATGTGAGTTCACCTGCTTGCTCTTGAGGAAATCATGTAAATTCATTGAAAAATGCAGATCATCCAAGCTATGGTGTAAGAAGAAAACAATGCATGAGAAATACCTCTAACATTGTCTGCCTGGCGGTGAACGCTGTGTAAAGTTCTCAGAGTATACCCGTGCTCTGTGTTCTGTAACAAGAGAGAAAGACACCAGGTGACAGAGAGGAAGCCGACTAGGAGAGGAGGGCTCCCTGAGGGGCTGGAAGCCAGCCGAGGGCAAATGTTAGTGGGGTCCTCTGACTAAGCGTCAGACACTAACCAGCTTTAGGAAGGAGCTTGACTCGTTCTTGGCTGTGGTTGAAATTCCTTTGTCTGTATTACAGGATAGAGTGATTAGTATCTGCTCTAGAACCAAGTGGAGACTGTGTCCCATGGGAGGTGGGCGCTTGGCTCAGTGCTTGTTAAAGACGATTGGTATGCAAGTGTCACCTCCTGTCTGTACAGTATGAAACCTGGGGCCAAAGCAGGGTTCAGAACTGAGGAGAAACACAGCTCTCCTCCTTTCCCTTGCTCTGATGCTCTGGCTGCCATTGGTGATGTCTTAATGTTTGGTCTCTGTTTAGGTTCTACCAACCTGTTGTTCAGCAATGTGAACAAAATAAGTCAATGTTTTAAAGCCTGGGGAAGACACCTGGTGAAGGTGGCTAGTCTATCTCTCAAGTCGTCTACAAATGAAAGGTGTGAGGGAAACATGTGAGTTGCACGTGTTAAAACACTGAGCAGTCAGGGCTAGAGAGCTGGCTCAGCAGATGAGAGCACTGGCTGCTCTTCCAGAGGACCCGGGTTTGATTCGTGACACCAATATGACAGCTCACAACCATCTGTAAATCAGTAACAGGGATCAGATGCCCTCTTCTGACCTCTGAGGGCACTGCATAGACATGCATGTAGGCAAAACACATAATACACAAAAACAAGTCTTCAAAAGCAAACCAGATTGGCTCAGGGGAAAAATTCCTGAACAGAACACCAATTGCTTATGCTCTAAGAGCAAGAATAGACAAATGGGACCTCATAAAACTACAAAGTTTCTGTAAGGCAAAAGACACTGTCAAAAGGATAAATCGGCAACCAATAAATTGGGAAAAAATCTTCACCAACCCCACATCCGACAGAGGGCTAATCTCCAATGTATACAAAGAACTCAAGAGGTTAGACCCCAGAAAACCAAATAACCCTATCCAAAAATGGGGTACAGAGCTAAACAGAGACTTTTCACCTGAAGAAATTCGGATGGCTGAGAAACACCTTAAAAAATGTTCAACATCACTAGTCATTAGGGAAATGCAAATTAAAACAACCCTGAGATTCCACCTCACACCAGTCAGAATGGCTAAGATTAAAAACTCAGAAGACATCAGGTGTTGGCGAGGATGTGGAGAAAGAGGAACACTCCTCCACTGCTGGTGGGAATGCAAGCTGGTACAACCACTCTGGAAATCAGTATGGCGGTTCCTCAGAAAACTGGGCGTGATACTTCCGGAGGACCCAGCCATACCACTCCTGGGAATATACCCAGAAGATTCACCAGCATGCAATAAGGATACATGCTCCACTATGTTCATAGCAGCCTTGTATATAATAGCCAGAAGCTGGAAAGAACCCAGATGTCCCTCAACAGAGGAATGGATACAAAAAATGTGGTATATATACACAATGGAGTACTATTCAGCCATTAGAAACAATGAATTCATGAAATTCTTAGAGAAATGGATGGAGCTGGAGAATGTCATACTAAGTGAGGTGACCCAGTCTCAAAAGAATACCCATGGTATACAGTCACTGATAAGTGGATATTAGCCTAGAAGCTTGGAACACCAAAGACACAAATCACATATCAAGTGATGTCTCACAAGAAGAAAGGAGTGGACACTGGTGCTAGAATGGACCAAAACATCATTGTGGGAGAGTACAAGAACAGTAAAGTGGGAGGGGGTGGATGCGGGAGCAGGGGGAGGGAAAAGGACATGTGGGACCTTTGGGGATGGGGAACCAGAAAAAGGGAAATGAATTGTAAATATAGAATATATACAATAAAAAAAATCAAAAAAAAAAAAAAGCAAACCAGAACAAAATGCTGAGTGTTGGCACACCCCTGTGATCTCAGCACTTAGGAAGTGTGCATACCCACACTAGTTTATTTGTGTTGAACTTTATGGTTTCTCAAGTCTCTTATTGACATGATAAAAATAAACAAGATTATAGTGCTTTAACAAAGGGTTCCCAGAGTGAACTCTAGGATCACCCCACCTAACTGGATTTGGATATTTTGATTGGACACTCTGTCCCTGATTCTTCCTCTCCATTTTATCTCACCACCATCCTGCTCTCTGCCTCTGTGGGTTTAAATTCTTGTGCACACAGCGTTTTTCCTGTGTGTGTCTTTTATAGTGTCTTCAGGCCCACTCATGTGTCACACATGGCATAATGTCCTTTTGTAAAGCTGAGTAATAGTCTATTGTTCATAAAAGTCACAACTTCTTTATTTGTTCATCGATTCATGGGCCTCATGTTACCATATCTTGATTATGGTGAATAAGGGGGAAGCTGTTTGATACTGACCCTGACAGTGATTTCTTAGAAAGCACAATGAAGGGTGAATACAGGCTAACAAAAGCAGAACTGAAGAGGGGGTGGATCAAACTGCATTAAACTGCAGGCTAGTGTGGCTATATCAGTCAAACTGCAGGATGGTGGGGCTACATCAGTCAAACTGCAGGATGGTGGGGCTACATCAGACTGCAAGGCTTTTAGACCTGGGTATAATGCTCTTGGGACTATAAAACAGGATTGTGAATGGTGATGAACTTGGGCTTCATAGAATGGTTGCTTTAAACAAGCCAGGAATAAGTGTAGCTGGGGGCTTAGTTAGGATGGACCCCTTGCAGACTCTAGGTGAAATGCAAGCCGGTTCCACCATCATAGAAACAGTATAGAGGTTCTGCAAAGGATTGAAAAGAGTCATGTGGTTCAGCAGTGTGTCTCTGGGTGAGCAGCCACAGGAAGTGAGACTGATACTCAAAGCCTGTACTCCTACAACAGGGTATAACTATGGCTTCTACTGTTTCCAGCTAACCTGCCCCCTTGGGCTTGTCTCTAGCTTCCCATGGCTCCATCAGGCCTCTCTACAGTTGTTTGAGCCCCAGCCAGGGGGCTTTAAGTGAGGCTAAATGTAACAAGGCTGTTATTTTAACAAAATTTGTCCTAATGTATTTCCCCAGTGGGTTTTATATAGTGCATAGAATTTCCCTACTGGTACTATCTCTTCATATTTAAAGATAGAATGAAATTTTCATCTTGGAGAGGTGGTGTGGTAGAGTTCAATTGCCTACAAAGCAGGTTCCCATCCTGTCACTCTTCCTCATACTCACCACCTGTTCTCCTTTAAGAATAAGTACCAGGGTTTTCTTTCCAAACAGACCTTTGACCTGTTCCCCTTGCTTTCCAGAGCACCCCACCACCACTTCCCTTCAGGAAAAGGAGTGGGCTCCAGGCCCACATACCTTCTTCCTTAGCCCCTGCCTCTTCTCTGCTCTCTGGGCTTCAGGTCACATTTATGCAGCAGATGCACACGGCAAGCCGATCTCTCATGGTCCCACCCTTCTCTGATAATCTTCAGAGCTGGGGGTGACCCTGTCAGGACCCCATGAGCCTATGATCTCAGCTACAGACAAGCTAAGACAGCATCTGGGTTCAGCCATGAAGTGTTTGGACATGCCCCTCCTTGCTAATTGATAATCATTATGTGCTTGTGGTTGGGAGCAAAGGTTATGTGACTTTTGTAGGCTGAGTCCTCTAACTTCAATTCACGCGATGATGCCCCAGTATGCAACTTGACTATATTTGGAGTCAGAGTCTGGGAGAGAAATGCTAATGAATGAAGTTATTAGGATGGGGCCTGACCCAAGTGTGCTGTTGTTATGGGAAAGGGATGTGAGAACTTATTCCCTGGACACATGGACAAGGAAAGGCAATGGGAGGACACAGCCTGAGGGCAGATGTCCTCAGACCAGGAGCAGGGGCTTTGCAGACAGTAAACTCATTAGATACTTGACCCTAGATTTTAATTGCCAGAATTGTGAGAGAGAAATTTCTCAATTAAGCCACTGAAGCTGTAGTGTTTCTTTATGGCTGATGGAAGACACTATCTCAGTGACCTTAAGTAAGACTTCTGATGCTTCAAAATCCTCATTCCATTAATCACAAAATAATTATTCCTGTAACCATTTAAGTTAGCATAGACTGTATATGCCAGTATTAATTTTGTTAAATCTTATCCATCAGTCAACAGTCACCTCTCTGGTGATGATTCATTTTTATACTCAATCTCAAATTATTGAATGAAAGAAAACAAAAAGAAGGGTTAACTGAGTGGAGAATGGAAAAACAAAAACAGGAGTTGGCCTGTGGGTGCAAGACTGCTGGGATAGCTCCAGCTTCCTCCTGCACCGCCCACCTGCTCACTGACCTCCTTACCACAGCTGCCCCCCCCATCACCCAGCTTCCTCCTGCACCGCCCACCTGCTCACTGACCTCCTTACCACAGCTGCCCCCCCATCACCCAGCTTCCTCCTGCACCGCCCACCTGCTCACTGTACCTCCTTACCACAGCTGCCCCCCAATCACCCAGCTTCCTCCTGCACCGCCCACCTGCTCACTGTACCTCCTTACCACAGCTGCCCCCCATCACCCAGCTTCCTCCTGCACCGCCCACTTGCTCACTGACCTCCTTATCACAGCTGCCCCCCCATCACCCAGCTTCCTCCTGCACCGCCCACCTGCTCACTGTACCTCCTTACCACAGCTGCCCCCCATCACCCAGCTTCCTCCTGCACCGCCCACCTGCTCACTGTACCTCCTTACCACAGCTGCCCCCCCATCACCCAGCTTCCTCCTGCACCGCCCACCTGCTCACTGTACCTCCTTACCACAGCTGCCCCCCCATCACCCAGCTTCCTCCTGCACCGCCCACCTGCTCACTCACCTCCTTACCACAGCTGCCCCCCCACATCACCCAGCTTCCTCCTGCACCGCCCACCTGCTCACTGTACCTCCTTACCACAGCTGCCCCCCCATCACCCAGCTTCCTCCTGCACCGCCCACCTGCTCACTGTACCTCCTTACCACAGCTGCCCCCCATCACCCAGCTTCCTCCTGCTCACTGCCCACCTGCTCACTCACCTCCTTACCACAGCTGTCCCCCCCATCACCCAGCTTCCTCCTGCTCACTGCCCACCTGCTCACTGACCCCCTTACCACAGCTGCCCCCCCATCACCCAGCTTCCTCCTGCACCGCCCACCTGCTCACTGACCTCCTTACCACAGCTGCCCCCATCACCCAACTTCCTCCTGCTCTCCTCTATAATTTCCACAGCATTTCCCCCAGAAGGCCTTGCTGCCTGCAGTCCTTTTCCACAAAGCAGCCATTGCAATCCTCAGACACTCAGCTGTTGGTCTGATTTCCGTTCTTCAAGCCCTGCCTTGCCTCCCCTTATTGCTTTTCAAACGAAGCCCCAGGTTTCCTGTGTGATCACCAGGCTCTCAGTCTTCTCACTCTCAGTCTGGTCTCTCAGTGATCAAGTGCCTCTTAGTCTCTCTAAGCTCCCATGTCCCCAGTACCCCTGTTCTTATTCCCCTGTCAGGAAACAAAGGATAGGAAGTGGGGCCTGGCCAAACACCTAAGCGTCCCACCACTATCACCTTCCACCCAGTGACCCACGCCCTCTAGCGAGCCTCTTCCTTCTAAAGACTCCACAACTTTCCCAAGCAGCAGCACCGTGAGCTGTGAGGGCATCTCACATTCAGACCGCTTCTGCTCAGGACACTGCCCTGCCTCCTCTTCTAGCCCCTAGCCCAGCTCTTCTCTTTATCCTCAAAGCCTCAGCTCTGTTGCCTGCCTTCTGTGTCTGTCCTGGGCTGAGGTCCCTGTGATCTGTTGATGTAATACTCACTTAGGAATGCTTGTTTCATTATCCCTATTTGCTAACTGGCCACATGTCCTCACCCCTGAAAGGTTCTAAGGACAGACTCCATGGCCATTTTGTATCTCGGCTTCTTGACAGCACGCATGGTCCTGAGGGGGCTCCACATGGATACTGAATGACTGTAGCATTCTGTATCTGTGAACCAGTCTTATTAAGCCACCGAACTTCTGGGATGCTGCATTTTCTACCAACCATACATCCTAGACCAGACATGTGATCATTATATGGTTGTAAAGTAAAGCCCTACTTTACTGCCCCTGTACCCCCTCCATCATCCCCTCCCCCGTGTTGGAGGAAGCCGAGATGTGGGAGGAAGCCAGGATGTGGAAAGTATGCTCAGGGCGGGGACACCTTATGTTAAATTTCATCTAGTGCCTTAAAGGAACAGTTTTGGTTATGGGTTGTGCCTTCTCACTGTGAAATCCATCTCATCTTGCCTTCTAGTACCTTTGTATTGCACACCCAGAATCACTTAGGCTACTCCACTTTCTACCCATAGATGAAGCGCCTTCACCTGTGTTCGGCATGAGAGAGAAGGGCTTGCCTGAGGCTGGAATCACTCAACAAGGGACAGTGTCTGTACCCC
This sequence comes from Apodemus agrarius, assembly GCA_964023405.1. Classification (NCBI taxonomy): domain Eukaryota; kingdom Metazoa; phylum Chordata; class Mammalia; order Rodentia; family Muridae; genus Apodemus; species Apodemus agrarius. The sequence continues at coordinate 179,998,385 of OZ030006.1, read as the reverse complement.
CTTCTGTGAAGTCTAACTTTACCACATTGTTCCTTGTATCAGATCCTCTGCCTGCTGCTCCCTAAGTTGGAAGGTCAGGCTGGCCTGGACATCTGAAGGCTTTGTGCCCTGCTTCTGTTCTGCTCCCTCATGTCTGCAGTTAAGTTCTGCTATGCCCTCAACAAAAAGCCTCAGCAAAGATGACTATACCTTACCATGCTCCCGGTGAATCTCCAGCAGAGAGCAGAGTCCTCATGAGTTTCTGCAGAGAACATTGAGTTCTCCTCAGTCGGGGTGTTATCAGGTGTGCACACCTAGCCACGGTCTTCACTCCCTCCCTGTGTAGTCACTCATCCAATTCACAAAATTCAGAAGCTTCTTTAGGATGAAGAGAGTGGACATCACTCCTTCAAAGTCTGCCTCCTAAAGCTGGGAGGAAAGCACAAAGGGTCTGACAGTAGTGTGATTTTTCTTTCTTTCTTTTTAATATCCATTGTAGGTCTGGAGTTCAGACTCTACCCCACAATGCCAAGGTTCATTACAACTACGCCAATTTCCTAAAAGACCAAGGTCGGAACAAGGATGCGATCTACCACTACAGAACCGCCCTCAAGTAAGCACCACATAGGGCCTGTGCTTTGTGTGTGTGTGACCAGGCTTGCTTGTGACACTGCTCCTCCCAGGGTGTGTGGGTGACAGTGAACTGGTTCACCCTTGGATTCTGAGTCTTTGGGCTCAGCATTCAAGTCTGCTACAGATGTACTCCCTCAATGTTCCTTTGTCCTTATCCAACATATTGTAAAAAAATAACATTGGCATTGCTACACATGATGAAATGGGGTGAAACTCAGCTGGATGCAAACATGTAAAGCAGGAGTTTCTTGTTAAAAACACACTGGTAAGTTTGGAGAGGAATATTGGTTCTAACTTGTAATAGTATGTATATAGAAAGCTCTAGGCCTCTCATCTGTATTTTATGTAGTGTATATTGGTAGAGTGTATGTATGTGCACATTTTATGGAGGCCCGAGGGCCACCTCAGATGCCATTTCTTGAGCACTATACACTTTGCTTTGAAATGGTCTCAGCAGCCTAGGAATTGCCAATTAGTCAGGACTAACTGGCTTTGAGACATTGTCTCAAAACAGCCAAAACAGAAAAAGGAAGAAAATTCCACCATTGTTACACATAAAGTATGCTTGACCTTAATAGTGGATGTTTCATGGTTTCTCTTCCACTCTTCAGGAAAAACTTTCAAACAGTGTTGGTGGGAGAAGGATTACCACCATGTTTACAAATTCTGTCAGCTTCAACTAGAAAATCCACAGCTGGGCCAAAGGCTTACATTAAATTCTCTGACAGTTAATTCCACAAAATTATAGTAGCTGCTTTGGAGTTTCTGCTCCTTTCCTGTGAAACAATAAAAATAAATGTTTGATTCTGGAAGAAATATACGCCCAGAAGAATGGAAGAAGATAATCAAAGCTATAAATCCAATGCTGAAATTAGTGAATTATTTAATGCTCTCAGCCTGGATTCCAAATATTTCTGATTTAAAATCTCATTTTAGCATGTGCTCCTCTGCCATGGACCTTCAGTGGATATGAGTGTTTTACTTTCTATTTTAAAATAAGCTGTCACTCTTTGTGTTAGACAAAAGGAAAATCCCAGGACCATTCATCATCTTGACAGTTGTTTATCCTTGGTGACTGGAAGATTGCCCATACTTCAGCACTGCTGTTCCTTCCTGGGGGTTGCTGACAGGGACTCATCTCCTCCCAATGGCCCTGCCTTTCTTCCAACCCTAGAGTATCTCATGCTTTCCTTATTTACCACAGCAAGGAAGATAGTGACTGGGGAAGCAGTGGGGTCTGGATCAGTTCTACAATCCCCACCACCACCACCACCACCACCACCACCAACACCACCACCACCACCAACACACACATACACACAAACATGCAATACTAAAATGATCATGTAAACCCCACAGGCAATGGAATTTATCTATTATCAGGGGGCAGAGAGCAGCGGTGGAGTGCAGCCAGGCTGTAGACCTCAAAGCACACCCAGTGACCCACTTCCTTCAGTGAGGTTCTACCTCCTTCAGGTTGTACAGCCAATCACCAGACTTCTAGTAACAAAAACAAAAAGGTCCTTAAGAACCTGTGGATTAGACTTTGCAATGATGGTACCCACCCATATGTAGCCTTAACTGTTAGAATAAAAATTAAAAACACTTGCAGTCATTCAAGCATTCTACCTTGGCTTTTTTTTTCTGTAGTCTTTTACAGTTGTTTCACAAATCAGTGGCAAATTTTTGAACAAAACCTTTTTTAGTATTTCTAATTTTTACTTAATTTCCTCAGAAAGAACAACTTTTCCCAAACCTTTATTTTTGTAAAATATTTCAAGGCAGTGAATATTGTAAGTGAAAAAAAACACCTTTATTAGACACGTCTGAGTGTTAGCAGTCATCTAGTTTAGCTCATGGGAGTAGAGGGCTGAGTCCCTGAGTTGTACACATCCTACACATGTACTTGGTTTAGAGGCTGTCTGGAGATCTGGTGGCATAATTAATAGGCTTTTTAAAGCATAGTCTTACTGCAGGGGTAATTATGGGATATGCTTTTCACTGTTCAAACACTCCAGCATGGTTAAATTCATGTTGTTAAGCCCTGTTGGTCAGAACCAGCACCTGGGACAGAAACTAAAGTTTGCCTTTGTCCAGGTAGATCAGAAAGATTCCTGGCTGAGCAAAGTGATGCAGGCTTGAAATCCCAGCATGTGAGAGGCAGAGGCATGAGGGCCAATGGGAGTTCTAAGTCAGCCTGGTCTACATAGTGAGTTGTAGGCCTGCCATGGCTACATGATAAAGAATTGCTTGCCGGGCGTGGTAGCGCACGCCTGTAATCCCAGCACTTGGGAGGCAGAAGCAGGCGGATTTCTGAGTTCAAGGCCAGCCTGGTCTACAGAGTGAGTTCCAGGACAGCCAGGGCTACACAGAGAAACCCTGTCTCAAAAAACCAAAAAAAAAAAAAAAAAAAAAAAAAAAAAAGAATTGCTTTAACTCTCATTCTTATCCCCAAGGAAAGAAAGAGAATGATGTGAGAAAAGGAGTGAGAGAGACAGATAGGAAGGAAGGAAAGAAGGAAGATATAAGACTCTCCTATCAGGGGAGGGTCCATGGAACCTTCATCAAGTAGAGGTGTCATCCCTGACAATGTGCACAATTCTATCCTGACAGAGAGGCTGTAACCTTCTACCACCCAGACAATTCTAACTCTCTCTCTCTCTCTCTCTCTCTCTCTCTCTCTCTCTCTCTCTCTCTCTCTCTCTCTCTCTCTCTCTCTCTCTCTCTCTCTCTCTCTCTCTCTCTCTCTCTCTCTTTATTTTTTTACAAAATTGGCTCCCTTGTAAACCCATAATAAAATGTAGCCACCACAGTCCCAGTCAGATGCAGGCAGATGATATGATGTCTACTCTAAAACCACTCAGGTGGACATTTTGATGAGGTTTATAGTTGGGCATGAATTCTTTCTTGTGCAAAAGGTCTTAAAGTCAGTCCAAAATGATTGGTTACACCCATATCATTTTGGCTCCTATTACACAAGTGAGCATATCTTGCCTGGAAAGTCAGTCAGTATTGTGTGCAGAGTTCACCACAGAATAATTCCACTCATGGGTTTTTCTCCCTCAACAGCCTAGATAGCATCTCTGAAGCTTAGAAATCTAACTTGCAAGGAGGAATGTTTTTTTTTCTTTTATTAGATATATTCTTTATTTACATTTCAAATGATTTCCCCTTTCCTGGTTCCCTCTCCCCAAAAGTCCCATAAACCCTCTTCCCTCCCCTGTTCCCCAATCAACTCCCTCCCACTTCCCTATCCTGGTATTCCCCTACACTGCTCCATCGAGCCTTTCCAAGACCAGGGCCTCTCCTTCCTTCTTCTTGGGCATCATTTGATATGTGAATTGTGTCTTGGGTATTCTGAACTTCTGGATTAATATCCACTTATCAGTGACTACCATGTGTGTTCTTTTGTGATTGGGTTACCTCACTTAGGATATTTTCCAGTTCCACCTATTTGCCTAAGAATTTCATGAATTCATTGTTTTTAATAGCTGAGTGGTATTCCATAGTAGAAATATACCACATTTTCTGTATCCATTCCTCCATTGAGGGATATCTGGGTTCTTTCCAGCTTCTGGTTATTATAAATAGGGCTGCAATGAACATAGTAGAGCATGTGTCCTCATTACATGCTGGAGAATCCTCTGGGTATATATGCCCAGGAGTTGTATAACAGGGTCCAAGGAAGAAGTTTTCAGGACAGTTCCAGCTTGATCTCTCCATGTGCTACAACCAAAGTTGTATCTGCATCATCTAGATGCAGCTAGGCTCTTGCCATCTAGTTATAGTAAGCAACCAACAGCAGTGACAATAGCCTGGTTCTTTTTGGGGTGTGTGTGTGCTCATGGGAAGTTGTCTTAATTACTCTTCTATTGCAGTGCTAAGATATAATGACTGAGGTAGCTTAAAGAAAAAACAGTTCTGGGGGTGCTAACCGTTTCAAAGGGAAAGTCCATGACCATCATGGCACAGAGCATTGCAGCAGACAGGTGGGCATGGCACTGAAGCAGTAGTTAAGTGCTCACATCTTGATCCACAGATACCAGGCAGAGAGAAAACTAACTTAGTGGGGTTCCGTCAGTTAGTCAAACTGCCACAGGGAGTATCAGGCCAACTAAAATTTTCTCTTGTACAAAAGAAGTCTAAAGTGACAGGTAATTTCCATTGTTGATTTGACTGGTTAAGAAACACCTAACGCATTGATGAGAGCCACCTCTGGATGTGTCTGTGAGGGTATTTCCAAGGAGGAAAGCCCTACTCTGAATGTAACTGGCACTACTCCACAAGCTGGGGTCTTCATCTGGATGGAAAAGGGAAAGGAGGAAGCTGGATTACCCTTTGGGGTAGGTATGAACAAGCAGCCTCATTCCCCATCATGATACATTTTTATCTTCTCAAAGTAACTCCTCCCAACACCCCAAGTTGTCCTGCCAGGTATTTTACCACAGGTAATAATAGATCCATCCACTATTTGATTGTCTAATGCACAGGAAAGAATTGGACTAAAATCTACCGCAGTTTGTTCAGTGTATAGAATAGGCTTGGCAGAGAACACTGACGTAGTTCTTTGTATTTCCTCCTACACATGATGACTGGAATTCTACAGGGAGATCCCGTTAAATTGAGATGACTGTCTGTGGGAAATGAACTAATAGAGGAATAAGTATTACAGAAGCATGGTTGTCATTTGGATCTGAGGAAACCTAAGTTGTTTAATCAACTGCCGTTCTTGATGCCTCTAGTGTGTGAGCACTAGCTCATTGTAATTCCTTTACAATGCTGTTTATAAGCTGCTGGAGTTCAATCATTAAATATCAGCAGTCAACGAGTATTTTTAAAAGCTTTATAGTCTGCCCAGAGGGAACATTTCAAATGTCTTTCTTGTGATCATGACACCTTGTGTCTCTGGAAAGAATTGAAATCTCAATATTGTTTGTTAGCCAGGTTTAGCTTCAGGGAGATGATTTCTTTGGCTGGTATGGTATTTTTATCTGTGAAGATCTAAAGAGCTTGCCAATTTCAAGGAAGTATTTGAAATTATTTTTGTTTCTTTCTGTTGATGATTCAAGAAGAAATTACTTTCTTAATCTTCATACATAGATACATACATACTATACACACATAAATGCCACACATGCATGCATGCACACCTATATATGTATATATATATGTGATTTTTATTATGTCTCATATTCATAATAATGTTAAGGAATTAACATTATTTAGAAAAGTTGTGAATTTTAGTAAAATTGTGGCCAGTGTATCAACCTAGTTTCAAAACGAAAGCGTCATTATTTATCTTCAGCCGAGTTTCATACTGTCCCTTTTCCTCCCCATGTCTCACTTTCATTTGACTAGCTTAGATGAGGATTCCCAGGGTTAGACTCCAGGGCAGAGGTTTGCATGCAGGAAATCCATCCAGAGCACTCCCGTAAACACAGGAAGGAAGTGGCGAGCGGGGTGGATAAGGGCGTGGGGATGCACTGAACCGCATCAGGTCACTGACCCTGAGAACTGCTGCAGCCCGGCTGATCCCTGAGAGCTGTCCTGAGTGGACAACAATCTAAACACCCCTTTACCAGCCAGACACCACACTCCAGGTTTCTGTGGAGATGAGAGATGATCTTGGTAGTGTCCACATTCCTGGCAGCTGAAAATGAGTGCCTCCAAACTGAAGGAGGAGCAAGGTGATGTGAATAGCCCAGTATTGCTGCTTTCACAGGATAGGAAACTCTTATCTAAAATGTGAAGTGTCTTAGATTTCATAGCTTTTCATCAGAATAGAGTTTGACTGTTAATGAGGACAGTGTTGCCACCTCATTATTATTCCTGTAGCAGGCTTAAAGTCATGTCCAAATCACTCAGCAAATACCCTTCAGAAACAAATCCTAACCAGGTCCACCACCCCTATTATTCTACCTGTTACTCAGAAGCAAGGGTTGTCCTTGAACTTGGAACAATCCTTCTGCCTTGAAATTATAGCTGAAATTATTGTTCATCACTGTTTTAGTCACAGTTCTATGACTATGAAAAAGACACCCTGACCAAGGCAATTCCTGTGAAAGAAAGCAATTTATTGTCAACTTGCTTATAGTTTCAAAGGGCCAGTCCATTCTTATCATAGGAGGGAGCATGGTGGCATACAGGGAGAGACACTACTGGCATAGGCATATGTTCACCCCATCAAGGCCACAAGGCCACACCTCCCCCAACAAGGTCACCCTTCCTATCCCACTAAGCATGCAGATACAAGAGCTGTGGAGGCCATTCTTTTTTTTTTTTTTTTTCCCCGAGACAGGGTTTCTCTGTATAGCCTTGGCTATCCTGGAACTCACTTTGTAGACCAGGCTGGCCTCGAACTCAGAAATCCACCTGCCTCTGCCTCCCAAGTGCTGGGATTACAGGCATGGACAACCACGCCCGTCCAGTGGAGGCCATTCTTATTCAGACCACCACAACTACAATGCCCAGATAAGTATCTGTATTTTAAACTGTCTAAATTGCCAAACTTTTATAAAATCTAATTTAAGTATAGGGTAAAAGCTAAAAGACTGCAAATGCTATCAAGATATCTCATAGTTTCTAACAAGCATGTGAGATTTACCCCAGGCCTCTGTTCCTCCTGCCACCAGATGGGCTTGTGATGGGGACACTTAACCAATTGGGCCATTATATCCAGATGTTTGTTCAAACCTTACCCTCAATGGTTCTGAGAGGTGAATTCTTTCAAATGAGATTCAAGCTTAAATCCAGACCTCCTGAGAGAGATGGATGACTGCAGAGTGCTAGTGAACCTCTTCCCTGGGTTGAAGCTTCTCATAAGGACGGCCATCCCTGAAGGAGAGTGAGGTCCACAGCAGACTGCGTCAGGACTTAAACTGAGCTGTTCCTGCTGCTTCCAGAAGCCAGTGAGCCAGTTCCTCGATGTGGGTACAGGTGTGGAAGCCTAAGACTAATGGTTAGAATCTTGCCTAAGATCTGTGATGGCTTGAATGAGAATGGCCCACTTAATCTCAAATATTTGAGTATTTGTTCCCCAATTAGTGAAACTGTTTGCAAAGGATTGGAGGTGTGACCTTGTTGGAGGAGGTGTGTCACTGTGGGTGGACTTTGAGGCTTCAAAAGACCATTCAGAGTCAGTCTCCCTCTCCCTCTCCCCCTCCCCCTCCCTCTTTCCTTCCCTCTCCCTCTCCCCTTCCCTCCCTCCTGGTTGTGTCTCAAGATGTGAGCTCTCAGTTACTGCTCCAGCACCATGCCTGTCTGTCTGTCTCGCTGTCATGATGGTCATGTACTCTCTCTGAAACTATAAGCTCCAAATAAATTCCTCTTCTATAATTTGACTTGGCCATGGTGTCTCACCATAGTAATACAAAAGTAACTGAGACAAAGGCCAGCTTACTCACTGAGCCTGGACCTCTGGGTTCACAGAAGTCACATAGCTAGTCTAGCCAGCCAGCTTGCCCTGAGGACCACTTGACGTCTGTGTGGATTCTGGATATCCGAACTCTGCTCTTTACACATGAACAGCGAGCATTTTATCTACCGGTGTATCTCTGCTGTTCTGCTTCTTCCTTAATTTTTGCTCAGGATCCCATAATACTCAGCACTGAAACAATATGACTAGCAATCCTTTCTTTAACTCTGATGTTGTTACTGTCCTTCTTCTGGCACTTTCTGTTGCTTTGTAAATATTCTTTAGTTGCTCTGATTTTAAACAAACCTGCACACAAGCCTGTCTCTATTTCTTCTCTGACTGCCATGTGGGCTGTTGATTCTATTCTCATTTTTCCTCCCAGTGACACAATCTCTTAGACATCTACAGCGTCTTCCTTGTGTCGTTCCTGCTCCCACAGACCCTCTTCCCAGGATCCCTCTAACTGCTCTCTCTGAGGTCACCAGCTACCTCCCAGCAGTATTGGATCACTTGACTTTCCTGACCCACTCTCATCTTCAACTTAGACACCCTTCTTTACCGGGTTGGGTTTTAGCATGGTGATACATGCTGCTGGTTTAGCTGGTATTTCTTTAGAGTCTTCTCCCTCTTCCAAACCCTTTATAAACAGTTCTCTTCTCCCCCTTTCTCTGGGCTTTCTTTTTGGGCCTTCACTTCTTTCATGTCCTGTTGCCCTTTGTGCTGCTCAGCCCTCAGATACATCTCTGTATGGACTGTCTTCCCACTATCACAGCCACCTGCCCGGCAGACTGCAGGGCATTTCCACATCCGTCTCCTTGCACTACTCACGCAGATCCTCACATGCTCTGCAGAGCCTGCCCATTTCCACTACATCTCGATAGACTGTCTTTGCTTCCCTGAGTTATTTGGCCTTGCTTCCTTTCCATGCCATCTATTTGGCAGCGTGAACTTGGGAGAGTGGAGCCTAAAAATGAGGTGGAGTAAAGGCACATGTAATAGTTGACTTTAATCAGAGCATCAAGTAATTTATATTCTGAGGGCATTCTGGGGATTAGGCAAAGTCATATGAGCAAGTGCACTTAAGTTTAAGTTGCATGCAGTCACAAAGGCAAGGTCACACAAGCTTAGGCTGTAAGCAGTCACAAGGACAATATCATGCTGAATAATAATGGGTAAGAAGATGGGTGATCTGAAATACAACTCACTCCTGTTATTACACAGGAAGTGTAATACTTTAAATACTTTCCAGGAAGATGGACAGTGGCCAGGTCCATACCCAGGATTCTCAGAGAATAGCCCCAAATTACATTAGTCAGGTGCTTATAAAAGCAAAACCCACAAGAGTACATACTTCCCTCCTCTGTCCAGTCAGGAGCACACGTACATCCTGACGTATTTCCTGCATGTGTGAATATGTATATTGATCAAGCACATCTTGTGCACTTGGAGCAACCAACCTTCTGTGAGAAAGTGAAAACTCTGTGGCTTGTTATCATATCTGAACAGCTCCCAGCACTCCAGGGAGTTGTCAGTACTTGGTCAAACGAGGCCTAGAGGTTTGAGGCATTTGTGGTTTATAGATCTCTTAAGCAAAGTAATTAAAACTTAAAACATAACATTACCCTTCACAACACCTTCCTTTCTCTCCCTTTTTCTCCATCATCAGGCTCCAGTCCCCACTAGCACTGTCCCTCCTTGGAAATTTTTACTGTGGAATACTTTGAGGAACAAGGTGACCCAGTCAGATATGTTCTCCATGCTCCCCAAAACTCACTGTTTCCTCTTTTGCTGTCTGTCTCCTACTGCCTGGCAACTAGGGCAGGTGGTCTTGCTGTTCTGGACCATTGGTGGAGGGTGTGGCCAAGTGTAGGTGCTTGATAAATACTTGTGAAGAGGAAGCTTGCATGATGACAGTGTTTATCACCTCAGTCACAGAACACTTAACAACAGCACGACCATATTGAGTGATGCTTCTCAGAGAGCTGTGGGCAATGAGGGCAGAGTAGCTCATCCTGGTACAGAACTGATCTGGGTGTTGCTAGACATTCCACGGTCTACCTACTTCAAGTTGTATGCCAGTAATGATCCCCAGGGGTCAAGATAAACATTCAGAAAATGTGCCCCTCCCACCTGTCTTAGGGTTTTACTGCTGTGAACAGATACCATGACCAAGGCAACTCTTAAAAGGGCCAACAGAAGAAGACTGGATTCCAGGCAGCTATGAGGGTCTCAAAGCCTACCCCCACAGTAACACACTGTTTCCAACCAGGCCATACCTACTCCAACAAGGCCATGCCTGCTAATACTGCTACTTACTCCCTGGACCAAGCATATTCAAACCACCACAACACCTTATGATCTCCTAAGCTGAAAGTTATTAAGAATGCAAACATACCATTTTTTAATAGGGTTATTTGGCTCTCTGGATTCTACCTTCTTGAGTTCTTTGTATATCTTGGATATTAGCCCTCTGTGGGATGTAGGGTTGGTAAAGATCTTTTCCCAATTTTTTGGTTGCCATTTTGTCCTTTTGACAGTGTCCTTTGCCTTACAGAAACTTTGTAATTTTATGAGGTCCCATTTGTCAATTCTTGATCTTAAAGCATAAGCTATTGGTGTTCTGTTCAGGAAATTTTCCCCTGTGCCCATGTGCTCAAGGTTCTTCCCCAGTTTCTTTTCTATTAGTTTCAGTTTATGTGGAGGTTCTTGACCCACTTGGACTTGAGCTTAGGGGTACAGAGCTAAACAAAGATTTTTTTCACTTGAGGAATATAGAATGGCTGAGAAGCACCTAAAAGAAATGTTCAGCATCCTTAGTCATCAGGGAAATGCAAATCAAAACAACCCTGAGATTTCACCTCACACCAGTCAGAATGTCTAAGATCAAAAACTCAGGAGAAAACAGGTGCTGGTGAGGATGTGGAGAAAGAGGAACACTCCTCCACTGCTGATGGGTTTGCAAGCTGATACAACCACTCTGGAAATCAGTCTGGCAGTTCCTCAGAAAACTGGGCATGATCTGGAAATCAGTTTGGCGGTTCCTCAGAAAATTGGGCATGTCACTTCCAGAGGACCCTGGCATACCACTCCTGGGCATATACCCAGAGGATTCCCCTGCATACAATAAAGACACATGCTCCACTATGTTTATAGCAGCCTTGTTTATAATAGCCAGAAATTGGAAGGAGCCCAAATATCCCTCAAAGGAGGAATGGATACAGAAAATGTGGTATATTTATACAATGGAATACTACTCAGCAATTAAAAATAATGAATTCATGCAATTTGTAGGTAAATGGTTAGATCTGGAAAATATCATCCTAAGTGAGTTAACCCAATCACAAAAGAATACACATGAAATGCAATCACTGATAAGTGGATATTAATGAGCCCAGAAGCCCTAAATACTCAAGGCACAATTAGCAAGTCAAATGATTCCCAAGAAGAAGAAAGGAGAGGACCCTGGGCCTGTAAAGATTGGATCCAGTTTTGTAGACCCAGAACAGAGAAATCATGGTGGGGGGGGATGATTGGGGAATAGTTGGGGGGAGAGGAATTATGGGACGTATGGTGGGGGGGAACTGGGAAAGGGGAAAGCCTTTGGAATGTAAACATAGAATATAGAAAATAAAAATTTTTAAAAAATTAAAAAAAAAAAGAAAACTGGGCATGATACTATGGGAGGACCCCGCCATATTACTCCTGGGCATATACCCAGAGGATTCCCCAGCATGTAATAATGACACATACTCCACTATGTTCATAGCAGTCCTATTTATAATAGCCAGAAGCTGGAAAGAACCCAGATATCCCTCAATGGAGGAATGGATACAGAAAATGTGGTATATTTACACTATGGAATACTACTCAGCTATTAAAAACAAGGAATTCATGAAATTCTTAGGCAAATGAGTGAAACTGGAGAATGTCATCCTGAGTGAGGCAACCCAATCACAAAAGAACACGCATGGTATGCACTCACTGATAAGTGGATATTAGCCCAGAAGCTCATAATACCCAAGAAACAATTCACATATCAAATGGTGCCCATGAAGAAGGGAAGAGAGGCCTCTGGTCCTAGAAAGGCTCAGTGCAACAGTGTAGGGGAATACCGGGATAGGGAAATAGGAAAGGGGTGACTGGGGAACAGGAGGAGGGAAGAGGGCTTATGGGACTTTGGGGGAGAGAGGATCCAGGAAATGGGATATCATTTGAAATGTAAATAAAGAATATATCAAATAAAAAAAAGAATGCAAACATACCTGCCTGCCCACTGTTGTCTCTTAAGTTAACTCAGCAGCCAATACGTGTTCATGCTAAGAAATGTTATCACAACAAAGTCCCATGAGCACCTGAACCTGTCATTCAGAAGGCACACAGGACTTTGAATGACCTTCTAATGTTGGACATGGCATTAAAATTGTGTCTAGAATCACATTTGATGTGGAGTAAAGCAGAAAAGCTTTGGGAAATTATGTTGTGCCTGTAAAGATCAATTATCCCTACTGTGAAGAATTGACAGTACCCCTACATTCTCAATGGAAATGGTTCCTTGGTCTTAGTATCTGAGGAAGCACAGTGTAGAAAGAACAGGTGGCTTAAGTGTTTGTACTGGGCTCATGATGAAGAAAGAATAGATGTTATTTTGACATCTATTAGATGTTATTGGTGGGAGCAATTGAAAGGACCCTGGAAGCAATGAAGAGGGTGAATGCTGTGTGTGTGTGTATGTGTGTGTGTGTGTGTGTGTGTGTGTGTGTGCGTGCGTGCGTGCGTGCGCGCGCGCGCCTGAATGTGCATTCACCTATATAGATGAGTATGGAAGGCTGGAAGTTAAATTCAGGTGTTTTTTTTTTTTTCTTCCATTGCCCTTCACCTTATTTTTTGAGACAGTTTCTCACTGAAACTCACCAATTGTATCAACAAGCAACCACTTAGCCGAGGAATTCACCTGTTTCTGATCCCCAAACACCAACTTTACAGATGTGAACAACCATACTTTGACATGAGTATTGGGAAATTCCAACCCAGACTGGCAAGTTTGCATGACAGGGACTTTCCTAACTATCTTCCCAGTCTAAGAGTGACTTCTGATGTTGCAAAAACTTCATTTGAGGGAAGGAGAGTCCCAGCCTGGCATGTAATCCCTGGGTCTTACCTCTGCCTTCAAAGTACAGCTGTGATGTTGTCTGTTTTGTGCTCATCAGCACATTGGTTCACATGGAAACTGTAAGAAGCAGCTAACTGCACACATACCCAGCATTACACTGGTGTCTGTCCCCTTGTCCAGTATTCTCCCCATGGACCAGTTCTCTGTCCACTCTGCCACTCATTCCTAAGTCCATCACTGTCTGAAAAGAGCAGAGAAGTGCTGCTCCTTAGATTCCCAACTCCTAGAAGTGAACTCTTTGGAATCAGAACAATGCAATCAATTACAAGTGACTCACTTCCTGAGGGCTTGGGCGAATGGTTTTGCTCTGAAGAGCCTTGGCCAAGCCCCCGGGTGAAATCCCTCCACAGCAGCACTGAGGTCACTGAGGAGAAAGAGGTGAGAGGTCATACTTAGCCCCTCAGGCTGTCTTCAAGGGATCAGGAACCCAGTACCAAAGGTAAAGCAGCAGAGCCGGTTGGGTTGCTGAGTGCCATGAATCACTTCAGACAACCAAAGACACTGACCAGGAAGATCAGCAGTCTCTCTCAGGGGCCAGTTAGTTACAGGGTAATGGAATTTATGGCATAAAAGAAACCAAGCAGTTAAAATATGCAAAATTAACAGTCTGTTGACTTCTGAAGAGACGTTTATTTTGTGCATACTTCAGTCCAGTGAAATTGAGCTTCAATTGTAGAGGTATATTTTTTCCAGTCACATTTTTATATTTTTTTCAATAAGAAATAGAAAATAAACATCCAACCTTAGGGCATTTAACTTCAAATAAATTAATTTGTGCATGAAGATCAGACACTTGGTCAGGTGTGTATGCTCTGGAAAAGTATTGCAAACTATAGCACATGAATTGATGTTATTTAAACAATAAAATAACTGGTAATGTATTACAATCTTATAACATCCTTAACTTTAAAATTTTCAAATACATGAGTGAAGCAAAATACAAGCCCAAACTTCAGTCTCAAATAGCTGTATCTGTGAGCCTTTACAGACAGGGGCTAGAGAGATGGCAATCAGTGGGTAAAGCTCTTAATGAGCAAGCGTGATAGCCCAAGTTCAGATCCCAGCACTCACGTCAAGAGCCAAGTGTGGCTGCTTATGCTCGTAACCCCAGCACTGTGCAGGTGGAGGCTTGACCAGGTGGGCTTGCTGGCTGTCAGCCTAGGTCCAGGTTTGGGGAAAGACTCTGTCTCAAAGAAATAAGGCAGAAAGTGACAGAGAAGGATACTAAGCAACCTCCCCTGTACAGACATATGCACACACATGAATATATGCATACATACCCACACAACCCTTATTAACAGTAACTCCTAAATCAGGAATTCACGTCTTATAGGCTACCGAGAGTTGTTGACCTTAGCTCGTTCCCATACAAAGTGTACTTCTCTAACACTGAGGACATGATTTCTCCAAAGTATGGTTGACGGGAAGATTTTTATTGTAGATACGAGGAAGAGTGTAGAGCCAGAGCCATCCAAAAGAGTCCAGAACAGGGAAAGAAAGTAGTGGACAGGGCCTTGGCCGGCAGACTGGACTTGGTCGTAAGAAGGGGTAGGTAGCAAGAGAGGTAGACAAAGAGAATGACGACAAAGGAGACCATGGAAAAGGGACCAAAAGAGCACATAGCGAAAGTAGCAGGGTGGTCAGGGAGTGAGAAGCTGGGGGGGGGGAAGCCCATGCTGTTGGTTGCTAATACCATCACAGATGGCCATTTGTATGGAGTTTCTTCTGGACCTGACAGTAACGATAATGTTAAGACAGAGGTCAACATTTTTGGAGTGAATAAGTATCTCTGTAGCCAACATTTTTATTCGTTGCATTGATTTCATTTCTTCCTCTAAGAACTGGTTCATATTAGATCATAATTTAAATGAATTCCTCAGAGAAAATAATAAAAATATTCTACATAGAGGTTCTAATTATTTGCTGAGGGTTGTATGAGGCATATATTATTTGAGAAAACAAATGGATCAACAGGAGTAATTTGCCTTTTAACACTTAAGAGGACAAATGGTGTGTGTGCACGTGTGCGTGTGCATGTATATGTGTGTAAAAGAGATAAAAAGGAAAAAGAGAGGAGGGAGAGATCTACTGCTTTAGTTCATTTTCCCCAGGCTCCCTTTCCCCAGTGGTAAACACTACACAAGGAATTTTAAATAAGTTGACTTATGAGAAAATGCTTCAAAATGCCAATGCCATTTGTATTAGAACATGTTGTGGTGAGCGTTGTCTTGATTTTTTTGCATCGAAGGGCTGCTCCATGGGTGTGTGACAATAGCCTATAGGTTTGTCTGCTCCAGAACAGTCAGAAAGGACTAACTGCAAGTCAGTTCTACCGTAATGAATGAAAGACTGAATTGACCCTCTACCCCCTTAATCTGGGTATTTAGTTTGCGGAACATACTACACCCTGCTTTTTATTTCTTTTGAATTTAGGAATGCTGGCTTTTACTTCCTTGCATATTAAATTTTGTGCCCTGCATCAAGCTAAGTGGAAGTGACAGAAATGAGGGAAAGGGCCAAGATCAGGTGTTCCTTTTTATGGGAGACATCATGTGACTTCCATCCTTTCTCAGTTGAAGCAGTCTTACTTAAGATTTTATCCAAAGATATTTGAAAAGATCCCTCCTTGAGGGGACCCCCACACCAGCTATAAACACTGAACAGGAACTGGTAAAAGTTCCCAGCAGGGTATGGAAGATCCCTTGGCAGAAGGTGTATAATCAGCCTCTGAAGGACTAAAATGTATTTACCCTTATAGATTTTCATATTATTTATTCTTGCATTATCAGGGTTTATTTCCTTATACCTGAGTTTAAAGGTCTTTCCCTCTGTCATTTTTATTTAGATGCCTTCAGCTGCAAAAGCACTTGGCCCTTAAGATATGACATAGTCACTCCCTTAAAGGAAGGCTTCAGGGTTCATTTAGGCTGTGGCATGCTTAAAGTGCCAGTGTAGAAGTCCAAGTTTAACACTTCGATTTTCCAGGCTGTACCCACGCCATGCAAGTGCGCTGAACAACCTTGGGACACTGACGAAGGACATGGCGGAAGCTAAGATGTACTACCAGAAAGCACTGCAGCTCCATCCTCAGCACAACCGCGCACTTTTCAATCTGGGGAATCTCCTCAAGTAAGTGGACTGGCTTCTGCCGGCTAGGTGACCTGCAGAGTTCCAGAAACCCTTATTTTATTGTGCTACTGATTCCTCTTCCTAGAAACGAGGCGTTTGTATACTCTCGTTGCAACTAATCTATTTCTTGTTAGTTAAAATGTCTTTCTGAGATCAGTCCATAGATGGTCTGTCACAGGACACTAAGAAGGTTACACAGCCAAGGAAACTTAGGATGTGCTGTGATGCACAGAAGGGGATGCTGCAAATACTTTCCGATGCTTCTAGTCCCTTGTGAGTCCTTATGAAGGGCTCGATAGGGTACAGCCCTTCCAAGGCTAACATTCTGTAACACACTTCTGAGGGAAATGACAGGCCTGACCGGGATTCATGCTCAGATTGGATTAGGGTTAAAAACAACGCCAGGCTCGTTTGGAGTTAGTGCAAACTCAGGAGGGGCTGCAAAGATGGCCCAACAGTTAAGAGCAAGCACAGCTCTGGAGTGAACCTGAATTCAGATCCCAGACCTACTTTGGCAGCACTTAACTGCCTATAACTCCAGCTCCAGAGGATCTAATGCCTCTTCTGGACTCCATGGGCAGCCACACACATGTGCACATACTCATATACACATAAACCTACACATGAATAAAAATAAATCTTAAAGCATAAAATAATAACAGAACAAAAGGCACGAGAAGGGTGGGTTCTCGTTTCTGAGACAGCTAGCCACAGGCAGCACTTACTTCACTTCAGAACCTCTGTGAGCGCCTGTGAAGTTGTAAGGACTCATGTTGGAATGGCACTACAGTGTCTGGGTGCTTTTGTTTGTAGCTCAAATCACTGTGTGGGCAGAAAACCCACACCGTCTCCATAGGGAACTGGCTTCTATAGCACTGGTTTGGGAGACCTTTTCAATGTGTGTTTCTTCTAAGAAACCAAGCTGAATCGCTGGCTGCAGAGTGAGACTCCTTGTCAGGAATGATGTCCAGAGCTCTGTGCGAAAACTATACAGCATGGCTCTGGGGCAGGGGTTCTCTCCTGATTTCTCCTGCTGGGGACCATGCTGAAGACGTTAATCCAGTCTGTCTTCTCTGATGTCATCTGAGTTCCTCTACAGGAAGGCATGCGTAGAACATGGCAAAGGCTGCTGGGCATCGAGAGAGGCTGCTGACTCACAGCATAAGGCTTTCCTTCCCACCCAGCAGTTCTCCAAACCTCACCTCATGCCACAGGTCAGGCAGAGCTTGTGACCCTGACCTCTGCTTGTCATTGACCCAGGGTTGAACTCTGCCCTTTAATCCCTTTCCTCTCGCTTACTTTCCTTTCCCCCTTTACTTTACTTTTCCATTTTTCCTAAATAGCTCCTCAGTTCCCAAGATAACATAATAGCAAGCTGTGTAAAAGCTTACCTTGGCCTCCTATAGACTTCCTAATAGACTTTCTGAGGGAAACAGTTCCGTTTATTTTCATTACCCAGAGGTCGAATTGCTAAATGACAGAGGAAGGTGATACGGAAAACTGCAGGGCCT
The DNA here is from genome assembly GCA_964023405.1 of Apodemus agrarius. Taxonomy (NCBI): domain Eukaryota; kingdom Metazoa; phylum Chordata; class Mammalia; order Rodentia; family Muridae; genus Apodemus; species Apodemus agrarius. The sequence goes on along the minus strand of OZ030006.1, from coordinate 179,980,549 downwards.
ATCTGCATTTAGATTGCTCTGAGCTCACCTCTGCCTCCCCTCATGGGCTTCTGGGCCCGTAGCAATGAGTAGAAACCAAGAAAAGGGAAACAATGTTGCAAATGTGGGGTATGCAAAGGGTCTACTGTTATCAGCATCCCTGCCCTGGTTCTCTCATGAGTCAGCTTTTGAGGTATTGCAGTTTGCTTTAATAAAGCCATGCCTCTTTCTGTGGAGTAGCATGTAATTCATACCCTTTGCATATGGCGAGCACAGATCTGACCATTGCTAAGAAGCAGCCACTCCCCATTCCTATTTGATAAACGAGGGCACTAAAATTTGGGCTAAAGGAACCTCAGTCTTTAACTCAGCAGACTTGACCACTGCCTCCTAGTGGCCCAGGTCAGCTATTAAGTGGTCCTCAGCTGCCTGGTAGAAACAGCTTCAGAATGGTATGCAATGTCAGGAAGTCATACTTTAAAGCATATAAAAATGAACTTTAATCATATCTTTAATTAAACCCTAATATGCCTAAATTATTATCTTAGTGTGTGATTAATATTTTACAGTGCTTTATATTTTTAGCATAAAACATTGAAGATTCAAATAAGATATCATGTGTTCTAACACTAAATCTGTGAAATCTAATATATATTTGACATTTGGAGCCCATCTCAGAGCAGCTATACTTAAAGTGTGCAATAACAATATGTAGAGATGGCTTTTTCCTTAACTAGCACTGACCTTTACTAATAATCTTGACTTTGAAGGAAACATGGGTCTTTGTCCAGGTCTAAGTTTCTCTGTCAGAGAATGCCAACCAGCTCACTGCAAGTCTCTATGATTCCTGGAGTTACGTGAAGCTCCCCCACGCCCTCACCTCACCTACCTGTGTGTAGTCTCTCAAGCTACTTCTTGAGATATTGTAGCTTCCCTGATGCGAGTTTGTGTAGCTCATTATGATGGAAGACTGAGAAGGAGCAGCTTTCAATTCATATTGATTAATAATGGGTTTTCTTGAGACTTAACATATCAAAAATAAATAAAAAGAAGAAGGAAATAAATGAGAAAAGTTTGTGATTTTTATGGGCAAAGATTGCAGAAGTCCCCACCCAGTGTGTCAAGAGTGTTTCAAATCAGGGGATGGGGAAGCATTTGTGCAAATGCATAATTAAAATAGATGCTGGCATTTGTTACTAAAATGAAAAAAGGAAGAAATGCAAGGGCTCATGCCATACCCCTGCCCGTTGCTACACCAATCTTCCGTCCGTGTCAGAGGTTGGAGGGGTCAAGTGTTCTTATGGATCTGATGGCGGAGACCCCACAGCATGTACAAGAGTGCCCAGCGAGCCCTGTGAAGATCAGAATAGCTGTGTGTGCCTGCCTGCCTTAGATCCTTCAGGAGGAGACTAGAGAGGGAGGGCACAGAAGCATAACTACTACTTTGTAATACGTTTAAATGTTTGGGGCACACTTCCCCCCAGCACTGTCATCAGCTACACATATTTAACTTTAGGAAGGGATGCCTGTGTGCACAAGATGGTAGACCGCTACTTCTCAGCTCTGTTTTCCTGTCTTTTGGTTTTTCCAGATATGGGCTCTCTGTATAACAGAGTACTGGCTGTCCTGGACTCACTTTGTAGACTAGGCTGGCCTTGAACCCACAATGATCCACCTGCCTCTGCCTCCCGAGTACTGGGATTACAGTCACGAACCCTTGCATTTTAACTTCAGCACAAAATGCCAGTTTGGTGGCTAATGGCACTTTCCCTGGCCCGTGCCACCATGTGAGCACATCAGCTGTGAGTAGATGTGTTCTGCTTCTACATCTTGGCCTGACATCCTCCACTCATCCTCACAGAGGCCTATTTGTAGTGACTTCTAGTTTTCCACATTTCTAGCCCTAGTCCCTCCCTCATCTCAGCCTACCTCATGCTTACATCTCTGTAGATCTTCTCCAGTTTCCAAAGCCCAGCTCAGCATCTCATGAGGCCATCTGCATCTTCATCTCTGCCTTCCGTAGTATTCTCTACACCCTTCCAGCATCAGCACCGGCTGGAGCACCAGGCAGCACTTTTTACTCCTATGCAGTCATCAGTAGGGAACTTTGTTGTGCCCGCTCCATGCCCCCTCCCTTAATGGCATGATGCCCTCAATCAGACCAGTGACCTGAGAGGGAAAGCAAAGTGGACCGTCCAGGGGTGATGGAGAAGGCAGGTAGCCAGTGAGCGGGATGAGAGACAGATCTCTGGGGAGGCAGCTTCATTGAGCAGCTCATTTAATTGGGGTGAACAAAGGGGCTTTGGGGTGAGAGCACATCATTGGCCCAGGCCAGGGTGATGGGGATGCCTTATTTGCGCAAGGAGGAATTCTAGGTGCTGCTAGATATGCCCTTATAAGGGGAAAGAAAGTTTAACCTAGTTGCCATTTACACGATCTTCTCTGGTGGGGCCATGGGTCTTTATTAGCCAGGACATGCAGGCCCAGGGCATGGAGGGAGGGGTCGCTGGTTTCAGGATGAATTTCTGGGGTTTGGACACTCTGTGTTCCCACTCTTGTGCTAGGCCTGCTCCCCACGACTGACTCCACAGCTTCCCCAGCCCTTCAAACTGTGGTATTCATGTCAGCAGCCAGGTTCTGTTCGTCCTTCTCTCCAAGGCTGCCCATCTCCACTGTGCTTGGGTACTTTCCAACATGGCCGTGCCACTAACTTTTTAACTGTGCAGACTTTTTCTTCTATATTTCCTGGATTCTGACCTCTGACCTTTGGTCTCTTACCCCCGCTCACCTTTCTCCCATTCTCTTCACTCCTGCTGACTTTGAATGGCTGCGATTATGAACTGTCACCTTGCATCCCTTCTCTGTGTCTCTTCCATGTGGTTCTCTTTCAGGACCTTTCTGTCATCAGATCTCCTGTGATGAGCACAGTTCTCTCCTTATACACCTTACTGATGCCCTCCCTGTTCACAGACCTGTTAGACTCCCTCTATTAAACGTCACACAATCTTGTTAGACTTCCTCTATTAAGTGCCACATAACATTATTTTGTCCCTTTATCTGACACTTGCTCCTCCCCATCCTCTCGATGGACTCAGAAATGCCTGTGCACACTGTATTGGTACCAAGTCCAAATGTCTTAGCATTCAGGGTTTCTGTCCCTCACTGCTCACCGCTCATCAGTCCTCTGTAAGCACAAACCCAGCTGCTGATGCTGTCCAGTTGTCAATGTGTGAGCGATATCTGCCAGACTACACTGACTGAGGCCCTTATCAAGGCTTAAAGCTGAAACCGTTCATGGAAAATATCCCATGTGCACTGTCCTCCTCTCAGTCAGTGGCTGTCCAACAGCTTTATGTGGGAAATGAGAATGTGGCTGTGACCCCATGACTAACACACAGAAGACACGCAGCAGACTTGCGCGGACATCTGTGAGCATTGCCCCCACAACTGTGCTCACACCATGATTCCTGAGTCTTAACTCCTTACTGAAGTTCTCTGACTGTGATAATCACAGGCCAGGCCAGAGCAGAGTTCCACAGGAAGCCGTCTTAAAGAAGCCTGGCTTTGTTTACACTCTCTGGAAAGATTATCATCCCTGCACAGATATTTCTAGCAGAAGATAATGCAACAGGCCAGACTGCCTTGTCAAGTCCAAGAGTTCTCAGGAACCTCCAGCCTTCATTCTCTCTGTGTCTGCAGTTGAGCTGCCCTACACTCCATAGTACAGACGCAGTGACGCGGCTCAAGGGAGGAGCAGTCCAGGTGAAGTCTGGCGGTGGCATACAGTCTCTGGCGGCTGCTCTCGCACACAGTCGTATTTCGGCACCAGCACTTCAGCCTTTACCCTGAGTCAGTCCGGCAGGGTTTTGCTTTGGCACAGAAGCTTAATTTGGTATTCATGTTGTTGGGGAATGTCTTAGTAAGGGTTTCTATTCCTATCATATAACAGGACTGTGTCTTATAGGATGTTGTGTATGAATTTTATAAAAGTCAAGCAGAAAAATAAGTGTGAGCTGCAGATGTGTCCCCCTCTGCTCTAGCCAGGATCGCTCAGCAGTCCTTCCCTCCCTGTGTAGGGAGGCAGAGCCCTAGAGAGCCTGTGCTCACAAGAACCTCTTCTGCAGTAGCTGGAGCTTGAATTTTATATACCCGTTCTTCAGAAGAGCTGGTGCTATCTCCTGCCATAAAAGTAGAAATCAAGCCTCACTTTTCATCCAGTAAAGCACAATAATACAGTAACAGAAGCTCAGAGATCACAGGGGTGCCTGCTGTCCACCCCCACTCCACACAGAGGGGCGCCTGCTGTCCACCCCCACTCCACACAGAAGGGCGCCTGCTGTCCACCCCCCACTCCACACAGAGGGGTGCCTGCTGCCCACCCCCACTCCACACAGAGGGGTACCTGCTGCCCACCCCCACTCCACACAGAGGGGTGCCTGCTGCCCACCCCCACTCCACACAGAGGGGCGCCTGCTGTCCACCCCCACTCCACACAGAAGGGCGCCTGCTGTCCACCCCCCACTCCACACAGAGGGGTGCCTGCTGCCCACCCCCACTCCACACAGAGGGGCGCCTGCTGCCCACCCCCACTCCACACAGAGGGGCGCCTGCTGCCCACCCCCCCTCCACACAGAGGGGCGCCTGCTGCCCACCCCCACTCCACACAGAGGGGCGCCTGCTGCCCACCCCCACTCCACACAGAGGGGCGCCTGCTGCCCCCCCCCACTCCACACAGAGGGGCGCCTGCTGCCCACCCCCACTCCACACAGAGGGGCGCCTGCTGCCCACCCCCACTCCACACAGAGGGGCACCTGCTGCCCACCCCCACTCCACACAGAGGGGCGCCTGCTGTCCACCCCCACTCCACACAGAGGGGCGCCTGCTGTCCACCCCCACTCCACACAGAGGGGCGCCTGCTGCCCACCCCCACTCCACACAGAAGGGCGCCTGCTGCCCACCCCCACTCCACACAGAGGGGCGCCTGCTGCCCACCCCCACTCCACACAGAGGGGCGCCTGCTGTCCACCCCCACTCCACACAGAGGGGCGCCTGCTGTCCACCCCCACTCCACACAGAGGGGCGCCTGCTGCCCACCCCCACTCCACACAGAGGGGCGCCTGCTGTCCACCCCCACTCCACACAGAGGGGCGCCTGCTGCCACCCCCCACTCCACACAGAGGGGCGCCTGCTGCCCACCCCCACTCCACACAGAGGGGCGCCTGCTGCCCACCCCCACTCCACACAGAGGGGCGCCTGCTGTCCACCCCCACTCCACACAGAGGGGCGCCTGCTGCCCACCCCCACTCCACACAGAGGGGCGTCTGCTGCCCACCCTCACTCCACACAGAGGGCCGCCTGCTGCCCACCCCCACTCCACACAGAGTGGCGTCTGCTGCCCACCCCCCACTCCACGAGCAGGCTGGGTGGGGTTCCTTTTCCTTTTCTTTTTTCTTTTCGTTCTTCCTTTTTTTTTTTTTTTTTTTCCTGCTCAAGATACTTTGTGCCCACTTCCCCAACTCTGTGCTGGGATTTTGTCTGGCTTGAGCTTGCATGGTCTTGTGAATACAGATGTAATCCTCATGAGTTCACTGATGCACCGATCCTATTGTGTTTGGGAAACACTCTCTCCTTATATCATCTCCCACCTCTGGCTCTTACAGTCTTTTTACCCCTTCTTCAACACAGAGCCCTGAGTGTTGAGGGCAAGAGTGTGCTACAGACAAAACTCTGAAGCACTCACAATATTTATTCACAATAAACTGACCAGTTATGGGTCTCTGTGTTAATGGATACTACTCTTGAGGAACTCCAGAGCTGCTTACAAGTTACCAGCTTTCTATCTCCTACTGACACTTTCCAAATTCATCCCCTGTGTCAATTCTTTCTTAAAGCAAGCAGCTGCTTCTGTTGAGATGAGTGTGGAACTGCAGACAGGAATCCAGAAAGTTTTGTAAATTAACAAACTTAACACGTCTCTAATTAGTGAAAGGATACATGGCAAATCCTCAATGCCTCTGCTAAATACCTCTCATTGAGATGAAACCAGGAAAGTGAACCTCTGGGCACGCTTTCACTTGACAAGGGGGAAGCACAGTCACAATGCAGTTACCTGGGAAAACACAGGTGTTGAGCTGCAAGATCTTCACATTCTGAGCAAGATCTAATTTTTACTTTTATCTTTCCTTTTTTAAAAATTAATTTTTTTACACTCCTTATTTTATTCACCCCCACTGTCCACCCTCAGACAGTTCCACATCCCATATCTTCTCCCCACGCCCCTGTCTCCACATGGATATACTCAGCCCTCACCCCACCTGACCTCTAAACTTCCTGAGGCCTCCAGTCTCTCAAGGGTTAGGTGCATCATCTCTGAATGAGCACAGACCCATTAGTCCTCTGCTATATGTGTGTTGAGGGCCTCATATTAGCTGGTGGATGCTGCCTATTTGGTGGTCCAGTGTTTGAGAAATCTCGGGGGTCTAGGTTAATTGAGACTGCTGGCCCTCCTACAGGATTGTCTTTGTCCTCAGCTTCTTTCAGCCTTCCCTAATTCAACAGCAGGGGTCAGCTGCTTCTGTCCATTGCAAATATCTACATCTGACTCTTTCAGCTACTTGTTGGGTTTTTCAGAGGGCAGTCATGATAGGTCTCTTTTTGTGAGCGCTCCATAGCCTCAGTAATAGTGTCAGGCCTTGGGACCTCCCCTTGAGCCGGACCACACTTTGGGCCTGTCGCTGAACCTTCTTTTCCTCAGGCTCTTCTCCATTTCCATCCCTGTAGTTCTTTCAGACAGGAGCAATTATGGGTCAGAGTTGTGACTGTGGGATGGTCCCCTCTCCCTCATTTGATGCCCTGTCTTCCCGCTGTAGGTGGGCTCTAGAAGTTCCCTCTCCCCACTGTTGGGCATTTCATCTAAGGTCTCTCCCTTTGAGTCCTGACAGTCTCTCACCTCCTAGGTCTCTGGTACATTCTGGTAGGTTTCCCCAACCTCCAGGTAACCTGTTTCCATTCTTTCTACTGGTCCTCAGGGTTTCAATCCTTTTCCCTCACCCAATACCAGATGGGGTTCCCCTCTCCATCCCCCTCCTTCCCCACTCCCTACCCCTCCTTCATCCACTTTCCCTCCCAGGTCCCTCTCTCCCCACTTGTGATTGCTTTGTTCTCTCTTCCAAGTGGGACTGAGGTCTCCTCACTTAGGTATTTCAGCTTGTTGACCTTTTTGAGTTCTGTGAACTATACTGTTTTTTGTTGTTTTGTTTTGTTTTGTTTGGCTAACATCCACTTATTAGTGAGTACATACCATACATGCCCTTTTGGGTCTGAGTTACCTCATTCAGGATAATATTTTCTAGTTCATCCATTTGCCTGAAAAACTCAGGATATCCATCGTCTTAATAGCTAAGTAGTATTCCATTGTGTAAATGAACCGAATTTTCAGTATCCATTCTTCTGTTGTGGGACACCTGGGTTGTTTCCAGCTTCTGGCTATCACAAATAAGGCCACTATGAATGTAGTGGAACACTTACCCCTGTGGCATGATGGGGCATCATTTGGGTATATTCCCAAGAGTGGTATAGCTGGGTCTTCTGGTAGATCTATTTCCAATTTTCTGAGGAACCTCCAGATTGATTTCCAGAGTGGTTGTACCAGTTTGCAATCCCACCAGCAATGGAGGAATGTTCCTCTTTCTCCACATCCTCAGCCACATGTGCTGTCACCTGTGGTTTTGATCTTAGGCATTCTGACTGGTGTGAGGTGGAATCTCAGGGACATTTTGATTTGCATTTCTCTGATCACTAAGGACTATGAACATTTCTTTAGGTGCTTCTCAGCCATTCGAGATTCCTCAGTTGTGAAATCTCGGCTTAGATTTCATTTTTTGATTGGGTTGTTTGGTTTTTGGTGATTAGTTTCTTGAGTTCTTTATATATTTTGAATATTAGCCCTCTATTGGATGTGAGGTTAGTGAAGATAGTGAAGATTTTTTTCCCAATCTGTAGATTGCTAATTTGTCTTAATGACTATGTCCTTTGCCTTACAGAAGCTTTCCAGTTTCATGAGCTCCCATTTGTCAATTCTTGATCTTAAGACATGAGCCATTGGAGTTCTGTTTAGGAAATTTCCCCCTGTGCCAATGCGTTCAAGGCTCTTTCCCACTTTCTCTTCTATTAGATTCAGTGTATCTGGTTTTATGTTGAGGTCCTTGATCTACTTGGACTTGAGCTTTGTGCAAGTTGACAAATATGGCTCTATTTTCATTTTTCTACATAGAGACAACCAGTTAGACCAGCACCATTTATTAAATATGCTTTTTTTCCATTGTATATTTTTGACTTCTTTGTCAAATATCAAGTGTCCATAAGTGTGTGGTTTTATTTCTGGGTCTTCAATTAAAATATAGTGGGGTAACTCTAAATAAACAAGTGAAAGACCTGTATGACAATAACTTCAAGTCTCTCAAGAAATAAATCAAAGGGGCTAGAGAGATAGCTCAGTGGTTAAGAGCACTGCCTGTTCTTCCAGAGGTCCTGAGTTTGATTCCAAGTAACCATATGGTGGCTCACAACCATCTGCAATGGGGTGTGATGCCCTCTTCTGGTATGTCTAAAGAGAATAATGGTATACTCACATATATAAAATAAATAAATGAATGAATGAATAAATCTTTTTTTAAAAGGGTAAGAAATCAACGAAGATCTCAGAAAATGGAGAGATCTCCCATTCTCATGGATTGGCAGAATTAACATAGTAAAAATAGCCATCCTACCAAAGGCAATCTATAGATTCAGTGCAATTCCCATCAAAATCCCAACAGAATCCTTCAAAGACATAGAAAGAGCAATTCTCAAATTCATCTGGAAAGGTAAAAATCCCAGACTAGCAAAAACAATTTAACAATAAAAGAGCTTCAGGGAAAATCACCATCCCTGACCTCAAGCTTTACTACAGAGCAATAGTGATAAAAACTACATGGTACAGAGACAGACACATTGATCAGTGGAATAGAAATGAAGACCCAGAAATATTTTTCTTACAAAATCCATTCTGAGGAAATGACTGGTCTCAGGAACCCCTTCTGAGGAACTCTAGCCTTTGGAAGTTCCTGAGGCGGGGGTAATTTAAGAGAGTTGAATTCTGCTGCAAATTGTAAAAGCTTTGTATTTATGTTTGAAACTTATATGGTGCAGAGTAATGTGCATATGACTCGTGAGTAAGGGAACACCAGTAGAGAGAGCTGTCTTTACAGTGTGACTCATGGTTCAGGGCTCTCCAGTAGAGAGAGCTGTCTCTACAGTGGCAGGATCTCATTGTCATTCCTCCTATCCCATCCATCACTAGGGGTGGCTTTGAGGTTTTTTATATGCAGGTTATTGGAGTGGGATTAAATATAAAACAAAAGATTAGTAAGATTATCATAGGCAGTGTTCTCTTACTGTGAAGAAACACTGTGACTATAGTAACTCACTTTCTTTTCTTTTCTTTACTTCCTTTCTTTCTTCCTTTTCTTTCTTCTCTCTCTCCCCCTCCCTCCCCCTCCCTCTTTCCCTCCCTCCTCTCTTCCTTCCTTCCTTCCTTCCTTCCTTTCTTTCTTTCTTTCTTTCTTTCTTTCTTTCTTCCTCTTTCTCTGGAGACAAGGTTTCTCTGTGTAGCTCTGGCTGTTCTGGAACTCACTCTGTAGATCAAGCTAGCCTCAAACTCACAGAGATTCATTTGTCTTTGCCTGCCAGGTGCTGGGATTAAAGACTGTACCGCCATGCGCAGTTGGTAGAGCATGGGACTCTTAATCCCAGGGTCATGGGTTCGAGCCCCACGTTGGGCACCATTATATAGCTGCCTGTGGCTGCATGCTGACGGTGGGTTCTCTGGAAGGAGAGATGCGGATAGGAAGAACAGGGTGGCGAGAGAAACACATGGAGACAGGCATGATTTCTTGCTCGAGACTCAACCTTTAATGCATCTCTCCAAAGATAAAAAGGCAGGCCAAGCCCCTCCCCTGAAGGCTGGAAACTGGTTCTGCTTGTTCTGCAGGAGGCTGGCGGTCAGGTGGCTGGCTGCTATTCTTTGAGAACAATGGGCTAGAGGAGGTCACACAGGAACCAGCATAGCAGCAGCTCTTATAAAAGAAAACCTTTACTTGGGGCTGGCTTACAATTTCAGAGATTTAGATCATCATCATCACCACGGTGGGGAGCATGTGGTATGTAGGAAGACATGGTGCTGGAGAGGAGGTAGCTGAGAGTTCTACATTTATATCAGCAGGCAGAAGGAAGAGGCCCTGGACCTAGCTTGAGCATCTGAAACCTCAGAGCTCACCCCCACTGACATACTTCCTTCAACAAGGTCACACCTCCTAATAATGCCATTCCCTGTGACCAAGCATCCCAATCTGTAAGCCTGTGAGGGCCATTTTTATTCAAACCACCACAAATATCCAAAGTTCATCCACAGTGGAGGTTGACATTTAATAAAGGTCACAGAGCACACACTCTTAAGTGTTAGGATCCTAGTGTTTAGTGTCTGATTAAACCTCTTGAGAAAAAAAACCTGCCAGGATCCCCTCTTTCCCAGAATTCCCTGAGAGGAACTCTGATGGCTCTATTTCCACTGTATCACTCAGATGGACATTAATGGAGTCCTCAAGGACTTACATTCACAGGCTATGTTAAGTGGTAGTTAATCTCTCTGCATTCACTTATGAAAGGTCTAAGTTTCTAACTGACATAAATTATTACAGATGAAAGGCACTAACCCATTATTATAGAATTATTGTGGGTTTTTTCCCTGTCTGCTGAATTTGAAGAATTTTCAGCTAAATAATGTCCTGTAGGGACTAATTTTCTACCCTAATTTTGAAAGTCTATATCTTCCCTTGGATTTAAGTAGCATTTCTAAATTAAATTTAGTGAAGACTCTTTGGAGTTCTAACCATAAAATTAGTGGTCAAATTACTAGGGTTAAAAAATGCTGATTTACAGATCTGGTTTACAGGTCCAGAGGTTTAGCCCATTATCATGGTGGGAAGCATGACAGTGTACAGGCAGATATGGTGCTGGAGAAGGGGCCGAGAGTTCTATAACTGGATCAACAAACAGCAGGAAGAGAGAGGCACTGGGCCTGGCTTGAGCATTTGAAACCTCGAAGACCGCCCTTCAGTGACACACTTTCTCCAACAAGGCCACACATCAAATAATGCCACCCTCCATCTTAATTCAAACCACCACATCTACCAAATTGAATCCTTAATTCTAAGGACTTTTGAAACCATGACTTTATACTCTCAGGTCTATGACAGGAGGGAGTCTACCCCCTAGGTGAAGGTAACTGGTAAAAAGCTGCTTCTGGCATGCAAACTATATCTTACAGACCCTGGGCCTGCAGGGAGTAGGAGAGAGGGCTGGTATTAAGAATGAATGACCTTGTCCCTGAGAATACATGGTGTAGTTGTGCTGAAGTCTCAGTTCCCACAAAGAGGACCTGGGAAGTATAGATGGGGCCCAAGGTTCTATTGTGCAGCAAGCTGCCAGGTGATACTCAGAGAAGTATATAAATCACACTCTAAACAGCAAGCTCTAACAGGTGAGGGTAGACTTCTGAGAGTTAAAATAATTAGCCATGAGTAAATCCCAGTGATCAGGAGGCTGAAGTAGGAAGTGTGAGTACATGCATAATGATCCAGAAGTAAAATACTAACATCATGCTTTAAAAATAATTTAGCATGGGCCAGGTTGTGGTGTTGCATGCCTTTAATCCTAGCACTCCTGAGGCAGAAGCAGTTGGATCTCTGTGAGTTTGAGGCCATCCTGGTCTACAGATTGAGTACAGGGCAGCCAGGGCTCTGTTACACAGAGAAACCCGGTCTCAGAAAACAAAACAAAGAAATAAAAATTTAATAATTAATAACAATAATATTTAACATTTACTGGAGTTCTACTATGTACAGACCATTGGACAGGTCTATGGGATTTAAAAAAAAGAACAAGTAGCTGGGCCTGATGGCACACACCTGTAATCCCAGCACTTGGGAGGCAGAGGCAGGCGGATTTCTGAGTTCAAGGCCAGCCTGGTCTACAGAGTGAATTCCAGGACAGCCAGGACTACACAGAGAAACCCTGTCTTGAAAAACCAAAAAAAAAAAAAAAAAAAAAAAAAAAAAAGAAGAAGAAGAAGAAGAAGAAAAAGAAAAAGAAAAAGAAAGAAAACCAAACAATGAATAGGATCCAACACAAAGACCAAATAGATTACACACTCAGAGTGTTATGATCCTACTGTCATATTTTAAACTGTTCTTAAGTGGGAGTTTTTCCTCAAGGGATTTCAGGGCTGGCCTGGCATACAGAAAATGAAGCAGTTGTGTTACACTAGAGGAACATTTGGAAGAAGATGTCAATGCACACAAAGACCTCTTGACTCTGCTGCATGTGAACTTTTCTGTTGACAATATCTGTCACATGGGGCTGCAGTAAGGACTGAATTCATAATGCCATGAGAATTTATGAGAATGCTCAGTACACAGTCTTTACTGAGCGGAATTGTGAAAAAAACACTTGCACCAGATTCTGGTTTAGTCCCTAATGGGAAAAGGTCCCCCCAAGGGTTAGGTCTAGATCCTTGAGGCCATGGGCTGTCTGTGGTTCCAGGGTTTCTGTTCTTCATATTATACTTTATTTTCCACATTTATAATACATGGCATCGAAGATCAATATTTGTGGAATTTATTTCAGTAAGCAGAGGGAATACTGCCTAAGAATGAGGCAGTGAGATCCATCAGGAGAGGGGCTTCTCACCTGAGGACAGAACTCACAGGCTTCGCGTCCTGGAGAAGACCACGTGACAGAGGCAGAACCAGTTAGTATGTAGTGAGAACATAACAACACATTCACCTCCCCTCCCAGCCACTGGTCACAATGTTTTCATAAACGTTATGTGATGCTTTCTTCTTTGGATATAAACCATAGTTGGGTATTTTGGCCAGGCTTCTCCTGGAACAACAGCCATCATTAAGAAATCGGATTGTGAAGCTCAGTAGTTAAGAATATTAGTTCTTCCAGACTCAAGTTCCCAGCACCTGTGTTGGATAGATCATAACACCCATAACTCCAGCTCCAGGATATCCCATGCTCTCTTCTGGACCTGCACATGGGCTATACATACAGAGATACACATTTACAAACATAAAAATATTTTTTAAAAAAGGATTTTGACCTGTGGTGCTAGTAGAAATGAGTACAGCCCATCTTCACATCACCACACCCACTTGCATGCCGCCTAGGTGATGTCCCCCAGAGTTCTGGCCTGAGGGTCAGTGTTTCTTGTTAACAGGCTTACAGACCCTTCAGTAAAACTCCCTTGCAGTGCATAGCAGGTGTGTTGGCTACTTTTCTTGCCACTAAGACAAATACTTGACAAGAAACTTAAGAGAGAAAATGTTTCTTTGGTTCCCAGTAATAAAGGGTGGCATTGTGTCCACAACCAAGAAGCAAAAAAAAAAAAAAAAAAAAAAAAAAAAAAAAAAAAAAAAAAAAGAAAAAGAAAAAGAAAAGAAAAAGAAAAGAAAAGAAAAGAAAAGAAAGAAAGAAAGAAAGAAAGAAAGAAAGAAAGATGGATAGGAAGAAGATCCAGTCTGTAAACCCCCTCCCAATATCCAGTTAGGCCCCAAGACCATAACAGCCTCTGCACATGCCAGCAGCTGGAGAACTAATGTTGTTCAGGTACGCGAGCTGCAGGGGCTCACCACATCCAAACACAGCAGCCAGAGGCAGGGGGTCAGTGACTAATCTCCAGCATCTCCTCACTGCCTTGAGGAGAGACTGTTAGGCCTCAGCACCGATGCCATGACATGTAGACACTAACACAGTAAAATACAGGATGGAAGTCTAAGCAGAGGGTTGCAGCAAAGCCCTCATGAAAGGTGTCCTTCTGCCCCTGTCACCTGCAGGTCCCAGGAGAAAACAGAAGAAGCCATCGTGCTGCTGAAGGAATCCATTAAGTATGGTCCGGACTTTGCTGATGCCTACTCAAGCTTGGCCTCCCTACTGGCTGAGCAGGTAATTGTTTCCATCCCATTTCAGAAGTGTTTCTTTAAATGTTTACTGTCCTGCGAATCTGCCAGTATCATCGCAGAGTTTTGTAGAAATGACATAACTAATAATTGGCAGCTCCTGTCAAAGTCTGGGCCTCGTCTCAGTTTATTGTCGATGGACACCAGAAGCCCAGTTTTCTCACTGTACAAGGAGATGGGTGTCAGAGGAAGAAGGGCGGTATGTTTGCTGTCATTTGGAGACAAAGTATGTCAAAAATAACACATGACATTTGCTATTGTTTTTCAAAAAAATGTTTTTTAATAAAAAGATTACAAGTTGGACAGTGGTGGCACACACCTTTAATCCCAGCACTTGGGAGGCAGAGACAGGCAGATTTCTGAGTTCAAGGCCAGCCTGTCTACAAAGTGAGTTCCAGGACAGCCAGGGCTATACAGAGAAACCCTGTCTCAAAAAACCAAAATTAAAAGAAAATACAGAAAAATATACTAACCCCTGACCCTTTGTGAGTTCCATTCTGCTCTGTTCTCCGGATGCTTGCTTCTGAGATGCACTGGGGGTGGGGGTGGGGCACCCTTTTGTTCAGGAGTTTTCTAGCCAGAGCTTTGGCATTCCTTCCAGAATGTACTCCTGTGTGGTCCCACATTCCATGCTTTTATTGCTATTTGCTTGTGCTGTGATGATTTTGTGTCTTAAACCTGCTAGAGAAGAACAGATGGAAGATGGGCTCCCAGGAGACCCTCCCTGGCATGAGCAGTCCTGTTCTGAATCCCTGTCTCCTTTTCACTTGTCTGAATGACTTGAAACCAATTTTCAGGGTCTGTGGTGTTTGTCTCCCCCTCACCCTGGGGAATGCACATGAGTCATCACCTATAAACCGCTGCTCTGCTTTTCTTGACACATGGAAGTGACCCTGATAACAGTAGATTCTGCTGTCAGTCAATTGCCAGTTCTCTTTTAAAAGTCAAACAGAGACGCCTTGGAGCAGCCGCTTAGCTAAGCATAAGGAATGGTTTGACCCCACACAGCGGTTACTGAGGCTACAGTTTGCATCTTAAACATTTCAAAAGCTCCAACCAGTAGGAAAATTAGAATAGTCTATGAATATTCAACTTATGGAAATTATAAACTATGTTTTAATACGGGATTTCTAGACTGTTCCTCAGACATAAAAATCTATGGATTTGTGGGTCCCAGATAAAATGACATCATAGGTAAACAACTCCTATGCACATTTTTAAATTACTTAAAACTTAGTGCAGTGTACACAAGCTATAGAAATAGTTGCTATACTTTATTAATTAGGGACTAAAGACAAGAAACTTCAGTATAGACACAGTATTTTCTGAGTGTTATTTGCCTGTGTGTGTGTGTGTGTGTGTGTGTGTGTGTACGTGTGTACACGTGTACCAGAAAGGCTACCCAATGCCTTTCTCTTTTGCCTTCTGCTTTATTCTTTTGAGTCAGAGTCTCTCACTGAACCAAAGTTTACTGTTTTGGCTACACTAGTTAGCCAGTGAGTTTCTGGGGTCTACCTGTCTTTATCCAAATCATTGAGGTTACTGATAACACATGGCCATGTGTGAAACCAGAGATTCAGATTCAGGTCTCTAAGCTCATACAAGACATATATAAGCTTTGTAAGACTTACCCCTGAACCGTCTTCTCAGCCCCTTCTTGACTGTTTTTGATCTGTGGTCTATTATACCTGCAGATTGAGAGGCACTGTGTTCTCTGGACAATGTAGACAGGCTGTAGATAGAAAGCCTATCTGGAACAGATGATTTTCTTGCATGTTGACATATAATGTTTAAATTAAGGTGATCCTTCATGATGTATGCTTTCAGTCCTTGACAACTTTTGGCTTGCCTTAATGTGGACACTGGAGGGTTTTCCAGTGAAAAGATTGCCTACATCCCCCCAGTATCATGTTTTCTCTCTTCACCCTGGCCCCTTCATCTTTCAGAGAGATACACCCTGCCTCTGCCTATGACCTAGGCATGTCAGGCACCTCATTGTGCAGGCGTTTTCCTCAACCACCACACATCTCTACCCAGATCCGTCTTCCCTCCTGCCATGCAGTCTCTGCCTACACAGCACCGAGCTGACCCTTTGCCTACTTTCTGTCATGTCTCCCATCACTTTGTCCTCCTGTTTCCATTTCCCACAACTTTATATTCTCTAACGTAGCTCAGTGGGTTAATGCCCTTTCATCCACCTCCAGAATGCTTGGCTCTGTAAGTACATTCATTGTATTTATTGTAGTATTCTCACACCTGCCAGCCTGCACGCATTTGGTAGATTCCAGATGTGTGAGAAAATAAACTTGGAGACTGTGCAGTCCCCACTCCAGAGCTCTCATTGAGTTGTGCCCTATTGTGATGACCTCCCCTGCCCTGTGGTCTAGTATGAGAAGCAGCTGTGAGACTCTGGTCATGGTGACCTCGGCTGTGAGCTGAGGTCGTAGCCATCATCCCTTACTCCATCCAGTTATGACTTGGTAGATCTTGAGAGTAGGAGATCTGTGCTTCAGTCTTGGAAAAACTGCATGTTTCTCCCAAATTACATTTAGTTCTTATTTTCTTCTTAATCTTGTGCATGAAGATCTTTTATTTTCTAAGAAGGTCAATTCTGTCTCCCCTTTTCATCTCTCCTCAACTGGTGGCCATCTGGACTGCACTGGCTGCTTCTCTCTTGTGCTATTCTTTCTTCTTCATTTGCCTTTTTCTTAATTCATATTCAGTCCATGTTCCTGCCTTGATTCTGTTACCAACAATGAGGTGTGTGTGGAAATTGTACTAATAGTTTCCAGCTCAGATCTTTTCTTCCAGCTCCCTGGGCAAGCAGTAGACACTGAATTATTGCTCTTAAAGAAAAACACCACAACTTCAAGAAATGTCTCAGTTATATCTACAAGTGATACCCAAGTCTACAGTCTGGGGGGCTCTTGATGGACTGATACCTCTTTACACAGTTCACCTTTTTCATGATCATCCTTTCTTTCTTTCTAAATCCCTTCTTGCTTGTAAAACAATTCAGTTTCCAGTCCTGCCCAACCCTTGTCCACTTTTCCATTTCGTGGTAAGTTATATTTCCAGAGAGCTCTATGTTCATCACTTTTCCTGTTGCTATGAACACGAACCCCACAAATGCAGCTCAGGGATGAGGGGATTCTGCTCACAGTTTGTTGGTACAGTTTGTCACGGAGGGAAAGCCATGATGGCAGGTGGTTCTGTGGTAGGATTATTTGACCACTGTCTGGTCACATCTCAATGGTCCAGACACTTCCTCTACCTAGAGCTTATCTCCTAGAGATTCTGCTTGCAAACCAGCAACATAGCTGGGAACCAAATGGCCTGAAAGAGACATTTCACCCTCGAGCCATGACATCAGCATACAAATTGTATCATGTTTATATATATCATGTAGTTTCATTTCTTGAGTTACTATCCTGAAATGAAATTTAAACCACGTGAGCCAGGAAGATGGTTGAGTAGGGAAAGTACTCACTGAGAAAGCTTGAAGACTGGAATTCAGATCCTCAGACTCCACATAAAAAGTGAAGTAGGCATGATTCCTACCTGTAATCCCAGCATTTGTGAAGCAGAGACAGGAGATCCTCAGGCTGGGTTCAACTGAGAAAACATAAAGTGGGGCACTATCAAGAAAGACACTCACTGTTAACCTCAAGCCTCCACATCCATGCACTCAACAAATGTACACACATACACTTACACATGAGTGCATACAAGTGTGAACACACATGCACTTGTGCATGCTCACACACATACACACATATATAGCACATTAAAATTTAAAACAAAACATTTATTTTTAGCATGTCAGACTTATCTTCCTCTAACCACATGTTTCTTTAGAAAAAGCATGGTCTTGCATATATCCCCACTGCTGTCTGGCTCTACTCTAATTAGTGTCATTGTTTATGTACAGATAAACCATTTGTGTGTTAATACTGTGAAAAGTGATGGTCCTCAGTGGATATTCCAAAGCTGCTTCTGTTTGCCTTTTCTAAATTGATGAACTCTGAGTTCAGCTTAAAGATACTTTAAAGTGATCTGATGTTTAGTGACCTTGACATTGGTATTAGGACCCAGGACTACCACATCACTAACACAGTGTGCAGACCTTAACCAAGTTGCTATTTGTTGTTTGTTCAAATAAAGGCATTTTTTTCAGGCAAACTTTTCTAAAGAATCGTGTGTGTGTGTGTGTGTGTGTGTGTGTGTGTGTGTGTATAGTGTATATATATAGTGTATATATAGTGTATATATATAGTGTATATATATATATTGTGTATATATATATATATACACATACTTTTCCTTAGCTGAATTTCAAGGATGTGAAGATGTTTGAAATGATTTCCTGATTAAGTTGTTTTCTGTGGAAACATGGAAAGCTGATGTAAAAAAAAAAAAAACTATTGAATTTCTCACAGTTGGAGCACAACAGTTGTGAAGAAAAACAAATTACACAGAAGACCTTCATCTTCCCTAACAAAATACACTTCCCTTGGCCCCTTTTCTACTCCGGGGGAAGGGTATTGTGAAATGCTTTAGGATCTTAGAATCTCCCTGAGAAGTATGAAGGGTTCTTCTACCCTGAAGGCAATTAGTTCTCACACAAGAGATAGGACAACTGTTGGGCAGAACTCAGGGCCCCTCCCTTCTCTGAGTCTACACATCTTATCTTAACTTCTGAAATTCTTTTGGGATAAAACAAGGTTTCCGGTACACAATGTGGCAAACAGAAGTTGAGGAAAACCCACGCACTTGACAGTCTTCGAAGCAACTCCTTTCCACTGTCACCTCTAACAGCATCTTAGACTTTTAAACCCCAGAAAATATGGAAGCAATATTCTTAAACCTTGGTCAGCCTGCACACACATGTGGCACTTTCCCCTCTCCCTGAGCAGAGCTACCATCTGCCACACACATACAACCCACACCCAAGCTGACTGTGGTTGAGGACCAGTGTCATACTGGAAGAAATGACTGAATAAAATCTCCCATGTGCAGGCAAGTTTCTGGAAGCTGTGTGAAAGGATGTACAATTATTTGTATTTATTTTCAAGTTTGCAGAGAGGATGGCATATAGGCCGTGAGGCACTTGGCAATTAGGATGTCTTTTGAATATGCTTGGTTTAATATGCTTGGTTTATACACATAAACATTTATTATACTATTGTGCTAATATGAAGATTAAACAGATATCTCACCAAGTCAGGAACAATTGATCAGACAGAAAATGCTGCTGCCAAGTTCCACTGGGGAATCCTCTCTTGTAAGGACATTTTGTAAGCTTTCAGGTTCTACCCATGCCTGCAGTTAAGTCCTTTGGCTTTTGGCAGACTAGGAACACTGGTAACGGTCCAGGAAGTCCTTGAAAGCATAGAATAGTAAATAGGACTGACAAGTAGGCCTATGTGAGCCCAGGAGTCTGGAAGTGTGATGATCACTAAAGGCAAGGCCATGCACAGAAGGCATCTTCCTGATGGGTGTCAACACAGAGACTAGAAAAGCTGTCTTTCTGGAGTAGGGCAGGCAGTGCAATCCTAGAGACCATCTCTAAAGTTACAATGTTTGTGTAGTTCCATTGGGTGGTAGCTTTGCTCGTGGCTCACAGCTTGGGGCTGGTTCACTAGCGTATCAACACCTTGGGGGCCTGTCCTGGGCTAAGCTTCTGTCTGAGCTGATCTGGGCTTGCTTCTGAGGCCTGGCTAGTAACAGAGCTGCTCGGTAGCAAGCCAAGGCGTCCTTTTATTGCAAGTTCCATAAAATGGCTTTTAAGTGACACAGAATGATACGTTTCTACCAAAGTTCTCTGTCTCTACCTGAGATTTCTGATTCCCTAGGACTCTTTTAATCCTGACTTCTGCCATTCAAAGTATTGATTACCCTTTCCAGCTAGCTATTTCAATGGGGAAATTTGGGAATAGCTTTCAATTATTTGTTTCAATTATTGTCTTAAAAAAAAAAAAAAAGAAGAATAAAATCCTTATGGCGATGGGGTTAGTGGTTTAGGCCTATAATCCCAGAATTTGAGAGTAGAAGCCTAAGAGCCTCAAAGAAACAGAGGCCCAGCTGGGCAGAAACACAGAACCCCAGCCTGGCCCTTCAGGTCAGAGAGCCACTTCTATTATGGAGAAGCCAGAGTAAAGCAAACTCAGGCAGAAAATGAGATCAGTTTTTTTTCTCTGATTACACATGAATGTGTGTGATGTGTTAAAATCAGACAACTAGCATGTATCCCTTACTCAGTGGAATGTCTAGAAACAAAGTCACCCTGCCTCATTCAAGGTTCTTATGTGTTTGTAATTCCAGCACTAGAGAGGTAGAAACAGGAGGGTTTCTGAGGCTCACTGGCCAGCCAGCCTTGATCTGTGAGCCTCAGGTCCCAGACAGATGAACCTCTTATCTCAAAAACAAGGTGGACAGAATCTGAGGGGGAAAAAAAAAAACGCTGGGAGCTTATTACTGAGCTGTTAAGGGCACCGGAGAAAATGAGAACTCCTCTGTGTACACACAGCAGAAAGGTGGAGAAATCTGAGGCCAGGAGAGTCTAGGGTGGCGGTGGCGGTGATGATGACGGTGGCCTGCCTGCTGCCTTGCTTTCCCCCACCCCCATCTCCACCAGCATTCAGAGGTAGATGATGAACTGCTCAGACAGCGTTGTAAATGGTCTGAGCCCACAGGAACTTGTAACCATCTAGCCCTTACCACAGAGAACATAACTTTGCATCACAATAGCAGTAAGGAAATGAAATTAATTTTGTTTATGATGCAGACTGAAGAACCACCTGCCTCCATTTTAGGCTTAAAAGCCTTTGTAAAGACAAACTAGGTTCATTCCTGATTATGATTAAACCTCTGTTTCTCAAGGTTTCAAATGGTTCTGAACTGCCTGTTCCAGGAATAACAGGCAATCCATCTATGTTTCAAAAAGTTGTTTATAACTATCTCACAACCCTACCTTTGTTTCAGAAGACTATCTGACGTCCTATGACTACCTGTTGTTATGTCCACCTTGCAAGCTTGTCTTTGTTCCAGGAGGTCATTAGGACTAATGTCTATTCTTACGCTTTGCTCCTGTAACCCTCCAAATCCCCCACTGGGAAGCCCCCTACCCCTGAACTATAAACACCTTGTCTTTCTCACAGCCAATGCTGACCTTTCAAACCCCACCTTAGGGGGAGGCAGCCCATACACACAAATAAAAATCTCGCTTTAATTTTGCTATGATGATTCGGGTCAATGGTCTTCCCCTCCTGTCTTTGGGATTAACACCGCTATAAATTGTCACTAACATCAGGTTTATAGCCTACTGAAAACTCAATTCATACGAAAACAGCTATGAAATATTTTCCTTTCGTATATTTTGGGATGTGATTTTATCTAATACCAGAGTAAAAGAATATTGAGATCTAAGCCGTGAGTTAGTAAGAGGGATAGAGTCTGTTTCTCTTCTTCAATGCTGTCATGAATTAGTTTAGTCACGTTCCATACTCAGAACTAAGTCAACTTGGAATGAACCCTAATGTAAGAATGTACTGATTTAATTATTCAGCTGCTGGTGACTGAGCACACGAATCCTATTAAGCTCCACAGATTTCTAAAGTAGCCAGTCCTGTGTCCTGCCTTCCTGGAGCCTAGACTTGGAAAGGAAATGTTGGAGCAGGGGTTCAAAGGCCCTGCAGCAGTGTGAACAGCAGTCTGCACCCAGAAGGATGCTTGGGGAACCCAGCCAGTGTGGCTAAAGGTGTGGCAGCCCCTGTAAGCTAATGCATGAAGACTGAGGGGAAAGCCTTTCCTGTCTCACACCTGCTAAAATAGAGGATGGGGCAAATGGCAAAAGGAAAGCTGGAACCGGACACGTGAGGTGTTTACACTTGTGGGTCTCCTCTCTCCTGGTCCCCTGTGTCACTCCTGTAGAGGAGGGCTCTGAGCTTTCTTTGTGTAAAGTATTATTTAATTTATTCTTGAGAATTTCATATATGTATACAATGTAATATGATGATATTCACTCCTCATTTTCTCCTCTCTACGTCCCACCATTTCCCCTAACACATCTCTTTCCCTTCTTTATGCCTTCTCCTTTTTTCCTTACATAGCCACTGAGTTGAGTCGGTCTGTATGGGGTTGGGGGTTGGGGGTGGGCCCACCCACCAGAGCTACAATCTCCCTACAAGAATGAGTTCCCTTCCCCCAGAAGCTGTCAGCTGCAGACTATAGCTCAGTTAGGGGTGGGCTATCAACCGACTCTTAGTGAGGTATGATTTTTACCACAGTTTTCTGGAGCTGCTTTGTCCACTCATGAATGGCACCTCCATTTGAACTTCTTTTTTAAAAAATCAGATTTTGAAATTAGTTTGCATGCTAATGGGTTTCCATAAGGCTTTCTCATTGTCCTACTTTTGCTTAATCCACTCTCACCCCTTTCCCTGACCTTTGTCCCCCACCACCACCACCACCTTACTCCCTCTTCCATCCCTTAACACTTAATCCCTAAACCTACCCTCCTTCTGTGTGGCCCATGTTTTGCTATTCCTCCCAATCACCATGTCCTCTTCATTGTTTCACTGTCTGGCTTTCCTCTTTGAAGCAGCCATTTCTCTTTTATTCCATTAACACACACACATACACACACACACACACACACACACACACACACCTCACACCCTGCTGAGAGACAAAGGCATGCAGCATTAGAAAATGCCAAATGTTTCCTCAGGGAGGAAGAACGCCAAGCTAGTTGATTCATTTCAGTTGGATGTGAAAGAAAATGAGACATCAAATATTGATAGAATATTTCTCATAAACGTCCTGTGATCACTTGAAGTTGATCATTTACTGTTTGTAAAGAAAATAACAGTGGTGAAAGAAAAGCGGCAGGAAGCAGGCTCCTGCTGGGCAGCTGCAGCTTTGGAGCTGCTCTGTTTCGAGTAGTCTGCAGGAGGTTATAAAGCCACACGGTGTCAGACTTGTCAGCTTCCCAGAGTGTCCAATCCATGGTTCCTTGGCTCCCTAAGACTGCCACAGACACAATCTAGGCTTCCCAGCACTCCGATAGTGAACGGTTACTTCACGGCTGCCTTGTTTTATTGCTTAGAGCAAACACATTTCTGGGTGGGGTCTAGACCTGTGGCTGTGTCAGAGACTGTTTCCTGTTGTTAGGATGCTCCACTGTACACAGCCTGTACATCGAGTACACCTTGCTGTGGACGGTGCTCTAAGCATCTTCCCCAGTGGTGCTGAGGGCGACTCCTGGGTCCACAGTGGTCTAGGCAGGGGTCTTACAAATACAAAAGTTGGGACTCTCCTTTCCCTGGCATCCTTCCATGAGTTCCCAGTAGTTTCCAGTGCTCAGACGATATAACCACAATTCAGAAAGGTGACTAAATGACAACCTCTTTCTGCTTTTCATTTTGCCAGGTCAAATTTTCTTCATACTTCAACTAACAATAAAAGAAACCACTTAAATACCACTGTCACAAATGCTGGTGTGAATATCCAGCTAGCTTTAATGGTCAAACATTAAAGGTATCATAAAGATTTAAATTAATAGGGCCAGGAAATCCCTCAATAGCACGTGTGAGGCTGTGATTTCTGTCTCCAGTATTCCCACAACCAAAATAATAGAATGTAATAAATATCTCAGTTAATGTCACTGTCCTTTCACATTGGAAGGTATCTTATTATATAAATGCCTTATTTAAGTTAGAGTTTATTATTTTAAATGAGATATACCACTGAGTGTCTTCCTTCACCAGCTACTATTAACTGCTGGTAGCTCAAGAAGGGAGGAGACCTTGTAAGTCCCTTCCCATCCACGATAGGACCTTGTAGATAAAGACCCAAAATTCTTTATTTAAAAAAAAGTATGTATGCTTGTGCACTAGCGTGCATGTATGTGGATATTTGGGGGGGCATGTATGTGTATATGAGTGGCATGTATGTGTGTGTATATGTATGTGGGGGCATATATGTGTGCTTGTGTTTGTGGGGACCATGTATGTATATATGTTTATGTGGGGAGGGCATATATGTGTGCTTATGTATGTGGGAGGCATATATGTGTATGTGGGGAGCATATAAGTGTATATGCATGTATGTGTACATTTGTGTGTACAGACACATTGTGTGGGCATGTGTGTGTGTGTGTGTATGCACATGGGCATGTACGTGTGAGTGCCACAGTGTAGGTCCAGGACAGAGTGAATTCCAAGACAGGAAGGTTACAGAGAGATTGCTATCTCAAATAACAAACAAACAAAAACAAAACAAAAAGCTTTCTTTCAGACTTACTGTTAAGATCTAAAGTACCTATTTTGAAACTTTCATTCATCTTCTTCAAATGTGACAGTTGTTGATCTTGGCAGTTAGAGACGGAATCTGGGAAATGTACATCTCCATTTTGCTCGCCTATGAATCCAATTCAATAAGTAAATCTTGTCGCACCGAAACTTTCCCCTTTCCTCAGTGGTGCTGAAATAACTAGATTTAGTCAGCACTGGTGGTTCCACAGGAGGTGCAGAGCCCCAGGTGTCCCGCCAGGTTCCAGATCCCAGCCAGGCTTGCTTAGCAGCATGAAGGATACCCACCCCATACACCTCCACTGACAGGCGAGGTGTCCATTCTCACATGTCTGACTTGTGATACACATTTAGCATCCTAAGGAAAAGCTGCCAAGAGCTTTGTACTCGATTGGCTTTTTTTACCTGACATTAACGCAGTACTAGAAAATAAAACTGTTACCTATAGTTTTTGGAAAGTTCTCAGAACCTTTGGCTATTTACATAATTTTAACCTATGTGTTTTCAAAAGAACAGTTGACATAATGATTTTAGATGACTATAAAAAAAGATATTTATAAGTCATTGGGTTCTGAACTAAAATTTATTAAATTGTAAATAATTAAAATATGTTAAGGTACACAGAGCAGTTTTCTAACTGGTCCTTTGGAAGTGCGGTGGTTGGTGTGGGGTATGCCATATGGTTGGAGGTATGCCTCAAGGAGACAGATAAACTCTTTTAGAAGCCAACTCAGAAAACATAGTTTTATTTTATTTTTTTTATAAATTATATCCTTTTAATGTTGGACATCCAATTTTTAAAATATTTTATGTGCATTAGTGTTTTGCCTGCATTTATGTCTGTGTGAAGGTGTTGGATCCCCTGAAACTAGATTTACAGACACTTGTGAGCTGCCATGTGGGTCCTGGGAATTGAACCAGGATCTTCTGAAAGAGCAGCCAATGCTCTTAACCACTGAGCCTTCCCTCCAGGCCCTAGAAAGCACAAATTTAATAAGGCAAGAAGCACAGCATTCAGTGAGCTGTGGGAAGACTTCAAGAAGAGAAGGGGCAAGACAGAGTCCTCCATTCATTTGCACCAGGTCCCCTCCTCTCTCTTAAAACCTGTTCCCAACCCCAGCACTCATGAAGTTGAAGCAGGAGGCTTGTAGTAAGTTAAGAGACCAGCCTGGACTATGGAGTGAGGTTAGGTCAACTTGGGCTATGAAGCAAGCAGGGCTCCGTCACACACGCACATACCAGCATGTGCTGAAGTGAAAACTTCCCTAGCAAATCCTAGAGGGAGGTAGGAAAGACGGTGAGTGTTCTCTGTCAAATGCTGTTGTCAACCCTGAGTACTCTGTCTCCAAGCCCAGCACCACCTCTCTGCCTCCGTACCTGCACTGATACTCAGCATTTCCACTGGAGTCACCAAGGTGAAGAGGAACCTATTTAAAAAGTCACTCTCAGAGCTTTCCCACATTCAGGTCTGGTTCCATCCAGATGCTTCATCTTTGTATCAGCATGTTTGCAATGGTAGGAACTAAGTACACCTGTACTTGTGCACGGTCAGTGTAGACCTGTATTCAGGCAAAGCCTGTGTGTGATGTCTTCCTTAGTGCCTGGCTCAGTGAGCACCTTCTCTTTTCCCTGCTCACTCTGAATTTTCACTGTATTGTTAATTTTATAAAACTTTGCTTTTCTTTGTTCTCTGCTAAAGGAAAGATTTAAGGAAGCCGAGGACGTTTACCAGGCTGGAATAAAGAACTGTCCGGACAGCTCAGACTTACACAACAACTATGCGGTTTTCTTAGTTGACTCTGGTGAGTGAGATGCCTCTCTGCTGAGGTTCCTTTTCTCTCTCACACCAGTGGCAGTCACCAGCTGTGCAGGTGGCTCACACCTCAGACCACCCTAAACTGTGAGGGTGTCATTTTCTAAATCTCCAAGCTCAGCTTGGAATCCTGTCTACAAGGAAACTCCCAAGTGCAGGAAGTGGCTTTGCCTTAAGCCTAGGTATCCTGTTTTTCTTACCACCACATCCACAGGGCTGTACATCAGGCGGTGTACTTACTCAATGAGAACCCACTTCCACACCTAGCTTCCAACAGATGGTGGCTGCTTTCTATAACTGACTTTGTTAAGCCTCTGGAATTTTTCCCTGATGCTCTAACAATTGACACAGTGGTCTCCTGTGGTGGGTGGAACTGGACACAGATTAATTTTCCGTTGTGATTTATGCGGAGCTCTGTGTTCATATGTAATGAATCCTCAGAAGTAATGTGATGACTTTTGGCTTAAACACAAAAGTGCCATTCTGTCCTATTGGCTCAGAGACTGTCCTACAGTAGAATTCAGTTCTGGTTATTATTTTTTCAATATTGAGTTCTTAAAAGTATTTTCATTTTCTAGGATCTGTGAGGCTTTTTTTGTTTAATAAAATATAAATTTACATTTGGATCATCTAAGGAAAGCAAGCTTATTTTTGCATATAAAATTGCTGTGCGGTGCCCCCTGCTGGATCATTAGACACATGATAGCATCATTAAAGCAGGAAGACCAGAAGAGCACGCGCTCACCTGACTGAAGCAAAGCTTGCCCTTTTGTTTCAGTTCAGCAGCAGTCTCACAGCAGCCTCTGGAGCGAGCCCTGATGAATCACTGAATACCCTATGACATGGTCGTAGATACGCCTGTGTTCAAAGAGCATAATGGGAAAATTAGTGTGAAGACCAGGGATCCAGTGTATTAGCTACCCTTTGGGCCATTCTGAAGTGTAGTCACTCAGCTAGTTTCCTGGAAGCTTCTCTGGGACCTTCTTGGACCAGGGAGACTGGAGTCTCACTCTGACTTTTGTTATCAAGTCTCTTAAGGACTTTACCTCTTTACCTGTTAGGATAGATAGATAGATAGATAGATAGATAGATAGATAATCTGTAAAGAGATCATTTTGTTTGAGTGGTTTTAAAAAATACCTCTTGAATCCCAAGAGGCATCAAAATAGGACCCTAAACATTTGTGGAGACCTTGTGAGCATAAAGGTTTTAATATACACATTGGGCAAACACAAAGTAACATTGCTTCTATATTAAAGTCACATTAAATGCACACCATTGAGGCCAATGAGATGCTTCCCCCCACACACACACACACAGACCCAAGTACAAATAACATTGAATAAAATGTTTTAATAAAAGGTTTTCAAGAGAGCATCTGCTCACATATCTTAAAGCAGACTTTTAGAATCTGCTGAGGCCTTTGTTCTTTCCACAGTGGCCTGTTTTGTTTTGTGTACAGTGAGAAGCAACGGTTATTCTTAGATGAATAACCATGACCAGTTGTGGTGGCTCATGCGTGTCATCACAGCATTTAGACTGAAGCTGTGGGTTTCTATGAGTTCAAGGCCAGCCTGGGCTACATAGTGATTTCTAGGCCAGCCTTAGTTAGCTAAAGGGGAGGACTCTATCTCAAACAAACACTGCTGACTTGTTACTAATTTCTTTGTGCGTGTTGGTGAATAATGAAATGGTCCAAGGTTAGGTAGAGACAAGCGTCAGAGGCCTATATTCAAGCTGATCACAAACTGCATATCTGATGATATGATTCTGTCATGCTAGAAAGGATGGCATCTCTCATGGCTCTCATCCCTATGATCTGTTCTCTTCCCATCCCACCATACTGCAAGGCTTTCCAGAGAAGGCTGTGGATCACTACCAGCAGGCCATCCAGCTCAGCCCAAGCCATCATGTGGCTGTGGTGAACCTGGGCCGACTCTACAGGTCCCTGGGGGAGAACAGCATGGCTGAGGAGTGGTACAGACGGTACGGTTCCTCCTCTCTACTTTCCTGGCCTCCTGGAGCCATCAGCAGTTTCACAGGCTTCTTAGTTGCTGGAACAGACAGGCTTTCAGAACAGGAGCACATGTTGCCAGTCCAGGTGACAGAACAGCGTGGCAGGGTAGTTATGTGCTCACAGCATTTACCCCAACTGCTGAGGCCACAGTGCTTATCCGGGTTGGGGGGGGGAGGATTTTCTACCTTAATTATTCAATTTTCTGGAACTATGGATTACAATACAACATGAAGCAGCAATTTCAGTGTGGAAACAGATGTAAGACTGCCACTTTGTCAGAACCTGAACAAGCCAGTCATTGCTGCCACTGCAGACTCTTGAGACGCAGTTGCCAATCACGGGCATTCACAGGCATGACCTTGATCCAAAACAGACTTAAGTTCAAGCAACTGTCTAATTGGACAGTCCTCCCTCTGCTAAGTGCAGACCTTTGAGAATGTGTCCACAGAAGGAAACATCTGTCTGTCTGCCTTTCTCTCTGTAGCGCCCTGAAGGTGGCCCGCACAGCTGAGGTACTGTCACCTCTGGGAGCGCTCTATTACAACACTGGCCGACACAAGGAGGCATTGGAAGTGTACCGGGAAGCTGTCTCACTCCAGCCTTCCCAGAGGGATCTCCGCCTTGCTCTGGTAAGTAGGGAGGAGAGGAAGTGACTCTAGGTCTAAGTGCAGCTTGCACACAGAGAGCTGAGCCTGCTGAGCCTCTGGGCTGGAAGGGAGACCCTGCTAGGGCCACTGTGTGACGTGACGCTCACATGGCTGAGACACCTTGTTTCCAGATAACTTCAAACTGACCAAAGGGAGTCTCGAGGGAGTTTGGGGCACGGACAGAGCCTGGGTTCTAGTCACCAGCACCAAACTAAACCAAACCAAACAAAAATAAAATTGTTTGGAATACCTGACCCAGGCCCACTAGTTCTGGGCTCTTTGACACACCTGCTTGTCACTCCCCTTGGTGTGAGTGTGAGCAGACAGGTGTGTTTATGCAGATGTGTAGATGTATCTGCATGCTCATTCGTTCATGGCATGTCTTTGCTGGCACTACAGTTTGCTGTAGATGCCACCCCCTTTCTCTTTAATGTACTTCCTACGTGAGTCCTCTGTGGATATTCTCCCATGTAACCGCAATGTGGTGTCAAATTCAGGGCAGTTAACACCACCAACATTGTAATTTTAGTATTTTGAATTCCATGTTTTCTTCTTTTTCCATTAGCCTTGTCATCTTCTTACAAACATCCTGTTCTGTCAGGATGGTAGGGAACTACTTCCTGGCCTGTTTCAACATCTTTTTTTAAGACTCTAGACCGTTTGCTGGGTCTCTGTGGCGCTCCCACCAGTGGCAACCAAACACATGCGTGTCTCAGCAGCCAGAGGCTGAACCCTCTGCTGCGGCTATCCAGCTCTCTCCAACGTGCTCTATGTTGGGATGTGTTGTGCATCTCTCTCTGCAGAGGTTGCTCCATCTGCTGTGGCGTGACCAGGTGTCTTCTAAGCTCAGTGCCTCTTGTTTTGCAGGCACAGGTTTTAGCAGTGATGGGTCAGACCAAAGAAGCCGAAAAGATAACGATCCACATAGTCTCTGAGGAGCCCGGGTGCCTGGAATGCTACCGCCTCCTGTCAGCAATCTACAGCAAGCAGGAGCACCATAAGAAGGTAACCAAGCGCTCAGCCAGCCAAAGCAAGCAGACACCGGACAAGGTAGAAAAGGGCTCTCAGAGCCATGTGGGGTCTTACATAGAAAATAGTGTACACCGCATGCTCCTCCAGCAGCATGTTGACAGGGCCATGAAGTCTTGAGAGCATTAATCTCTACTTCCTACCTGCTGGAAGCTTTTCTCAGACACCCTCTTACCTCCCGACACATCTTGAAACAGCACATCCATGGCTCCTCTTTGGTTTGCAGATACTTTATCCCATAATGACAGTTTGTGTCCAGCTGCCCAGCCCCTCTATGCCTGCTGGCTCTCCAAGTTCTAATGTTTGATGCAGTCCTCATGTCAGCCCTGGAAGGCAGAACTGTCAGAACTGTGACTCTTTATCTACATATTTTTTAAAAATCACACAAACTAATTAGTTTATGAACCTGCTCACGAAAATACTTGTTAAATGCCTGCAAAGTGTGGTAAATGTTACAAACTGTTACATACCTGTAACAGGTTCCAGGTATGAAGTAGGATGGAAAAAACGCAGCCCTGGTCCTCAGGGCGCTTATTTAGAGAGAGAAGCAAAGGTTGGTCAGGAAATCACAAGACAGATGCAATTGGTATGATCAGAAAGAGGGTCACCAAGCCTCGAATTGAGAATCAGAGGGTCTGGCTAGTTAAGGTCAGGTTTCCATATGGCACGGTGTGAGGGGAGGAGGGTCAAACGGGTATACCAAAGTCCCGAGGGGTGGGAGAGGAGGAACAGACCACCCAGTTCAAGATGTAAACATAACTAGATCAGCTCCGCCTTCCAACACACAGATCTGGGGAAAGGTCATGATGCTAGGATAAACTTCAAAGTCTTAACAGAAAGGCAAAATTGTGCTTCTAAGCAATGTTTGTGTGCAAAAGCAGGAGAGGCCCAGGGCCCAGGCGTCCAGGACATGTGATCAGGGCAAACCCTACTGCAGTAGAGAGAGGCCCAGGGCCCAGGGCGTCCAGGACATGTGATCAGGGCAAACCCTACTGCAGTAGTGGAGCCAGTCAATGTTTGCATCTGTGAACGGGGAACCTAAGTATAAGGGAATGGTTTTCTGGAGCTGTTAATTCCCAGTGAGAAAACTGTTGGGTTTGTCTGTCAGGTGCCACGTGGGATGACAGATATGAACTGAGGGGTAAATGTCACTCCTTAAGTTAGGGTCCCTTCACCTGGCCCTCTCGATTCCTTCCTCTCCCACTGCTGCAGGCGCTTGAGGCCATAGAGAAGGCTCTTCAACTGAAGCCCAAGGACCCAAAAGTCATATCTGAACTCTTCTTTACAAAAGGAAACCAGCTAAGAGAACAGAACCTTCTGGACAAAGCTTTTGAGGTAAAAACGCACAAAATTGTCATTCAGTTTACAGGTATAAGTGAACACTGCAGTTGATAAGGGAGCCTACATAGCTTCGGTCACTGATGGTCACAGGGAGTTTCTGATGAGTCATCACTGTTAACACCTCATTTATGCCTGA
Organism: Apodemus agrarius; assembly: GCA_964023405.1. Classification (NCBI taxonomy): domain Eukaryota; kingdom Metazoa; phylum Chordata; class Mammalia; order Rodentia; family Muridae; genus Apodemus; species Apodemus agrarius. The sequence continues at coordinate 179,949,214 of OZ030006.1, read as the reverse complement.
AGTTTGATGACTCATTTACATCAGTACCTCTGCATTTTCTTTTGAGGTATCATGGATAGAAAGCCTCCAAAGCATTCCATAATCTAGGATTCTAAAGAGCCAGTCTACTCTGTTTTCTCTGCAAGAACCTATATCACTGCTAGGCTGGAGCCCAAGTAACTTTGGGCATGTACATGTATGTGACACCTCCCAGTACCTCTGGATTTCCTCTTCTACCTCAAGAAACCCCTCCAGATCATCCACTCTTGCAGTGATTTTTCTTCTGAAGCTTAATAAGTACCACATCAGGTACTTATCTGGGATGGCAAGATGGTTCAGTGGGTAAAGGCACTTGCCTCCAAGCCTGACCACCTGGGACCCACATGGTGGAAGGAGAGTACTGACTCCTGCAAGGTGGCCGCACTTCCACATGCTACAGTGGCATGCATGTACCCCCCCCACACACACACTCACACACACACTCACACACACACACACACACACACACACACACACACTCTATTGTTTAAAAACATTACTATATCTGCAGGAAGTAGTGATATATCTGAAGGCAGAGGCAATAGGGTCACAAGTTCAAGGCCAGTCAAAGAAACAAACAAATACAAAACAAATTTAAACATTTCATCGTTAAGGTGCCAGTCATTTCCCCCGGAACAGCAAAAATTATAGCAGTGTGCCACCATAATTCATCTCTGAACAGCTTTGAAAAGGCAGGGGGAAAAAAACAGGTATCTGTCTCCCCATGAAGCAGTGTGAGCCTGCTGCTTTGGGAGCCTAGCAACAAGCAGGAGAGTGCAGGGGTGCTGGGCCACCGTGGAGCTGCTCAGGAGAGCACCTCACATTCCTTGATTTTTGAGTGCTGGTGATGGAGCCCAGGGCCTCACACTGGCTGAGCTTGTGCCCTGTACTGAACCACACTCCTTGGATTCTGTAATCCCATCAGACATGTTCCTCGTCAGCTCATTTATGGTGAGGAAGGCCATACACACACAGCTTTCCTGCAGAACCAGAGAAACAAGCTGTTTCAGAAATCTCGGGTCCCCAAGGGCCGGCCAGACACGTGTTGCTACATAGTCCCTGGGTCCCCACTTCAAAACCATGAGCTCTGAAAAAAATAGCAGACTGACTTTCTGCAGTGGCTGCCACCTACCAGGCTCTCCCTTGTGCACAGGGCTGCACGGCTCTGCAGCCCCTCAGATGCCTTGCAAGCGCTAACATGAAGCTGTCCTTCCTTGCGCAGAGCTACGAAGCTGCTGTGACCCTGGATCCTGACCAGGCCCAGGCCTGGATGAACATGGGCGGCATCCGGCACATCCAGGTAGGTGTGGCACTCACCGTGTTCTCACCCACCCTGGACCTGAAGCCACTGTACATTTTCTCTTTGAAGACATTAGATTACTCAAAACAGGCATTTTGAAAGTAAAATTCACAAGAGCTCTATTTTCTAGACAGTGGACGTCATGGACCCATTCTAAATATTTCTAAATTAAACTGCTGATCTCAGGAGAGTCATATGTGCTGGGAGGAAGAGCCATCAGACAGTGGTTGAGTCAGTGTGTACTGACCCTATGATGCTTGCTGACACCCCAGCAGTACCAGACTGTTAATTTAAATACTGCTTTACTCTTTTCTGTTTTATTTTTTATTATGTGTATGTGACTATGGATTTGTACATTTGAGTGCAGTGCCATCAGAGGCCAGAAGAGGGTGTTCATGGGTCCCCTAGAGCTGGAATTTACAGGCCCCTGTGGCATGCCCAACATGGGTGCTAAGAGCTGAATGTGGTCTTCTGTAAGAGCAGTATGCACTCTTCACTGCCAGGCTATCCCTACTGCCCCTTTATTTTGCGTGTTGAAAACATTTTTTATTCCCTGACCTTTTAGTGGGAAGCACATTTGTCTGCTATAGCCCACACTCCCTGAAGCTACCTTTGGGTGAGTCTTTCTGCCAAGAATGAAAGTGACCCTGGGTGGGATTGTTGTTTTATAGCCAATAAAGTCGAAGATGTGTCATGATTCATTCACGTCTGTGCTCACCCATCTCCCCGGCCTCTCCACCGAGCATCCATCTTGCCTGCCAGGTGCACATCGAGACAGTGGGCACGGAACAGTGACCAGACAAGCCAGAAACTGCTGCCCACTAGAGTCTGTGTTCTAGTTCAGGGTGACAGGCAATAAATACACACGTGCACACATCCATATATACATGCCTAGAATATATCAGATGGTAAGAGGCATCTGAGGAAATAAGGAAAGACAAGAGGGTGTTGACAGGGCTCTCAGAAGAAGGATCCTGTCGAATGTAGAGAGCTGAAGGGATCGAGTCATGTGAGCACATGCAAAGGTCTGAGGTGCTTGGCATGTTCGGGAAACGTAAGCGGGGGCCATGGCTGTTCAGAGGAGAAGAGAAGGTAAAAGCTGAGGCCCAAGAGAGTGAGGCCTAAAAGAGCTTCCCAGGAACTTGGGCTTCCTGCTAGGTAATCTGGGTTCTTGGAGGACTTTTCACAGAGATGCCAAGGCCTGACTTGTTGAGCTAACTTGCACGCAGGCTTTTCTCAGACTCTGCAGGGGTGCAGACAGTGTGGTGATGAGGATGTCCAGGAGGCCTGCCAGTGTCTTCCTTCCACAGGCACCGAGCACTCTTACGGCAGCAAAGGGACAGGGACTGCACGGTGGCTGTGCAGATGAGATAACAGACCTCAGTGTGGGGGATCGTAAGCAGATTGCTGCTCAGCCACAAACCTGTGCTCTGGTCGGCAGCACCAAGCTGTGAGACTTTCTCTAGAATAGTGCAATTGTTTAAATATTTAAGTTGTATATTTAGTAGTTTTTAAAAATGATGTACAGTTTTCTCAGATGGAATATACCAAAAATCAAAGTTCAGTTGTTAATTTATCTATTGAGTGTCTTATTTTCTAGTGTAATTGGCATCCATTTAAACTAATCAGCGTTTGTCACTACAGACATCATGGATTAGCCTGTGTAATAGGAAACTCCCACATTCACAGCTAAACAATTCTGTGGGTGAATGTGAACAATGTGTAGCTGGCACATAGCTATGGCAGTGTCACTTTGAGGCCACCATAACAGTGCAGGGTATTATCACTAGGTATGCAGGAACAATTCTGGACTTGCCGTGTCTTTTGCAAGGAGTGTTCACCACAGTGCTACTCACCTTGGCCCTGGCTTCTGAGGAGAGTGGGCCTCCAAAGGTCATGGAGGTGAAAAGTTGAAATAAGGCCTTACGCGGAGGTGGTACAGACGGGGAGAAGACCATGAGAGCTGCGACTGCCCTAGGAAGGAAGGGCACTCATCACTCATTGTCTCTGAGTCAGTACTTGTGACCCGAAGTGCCTCAGACGTGGATAGTCAGGGCTAAATGCAACATCCTCTCCAGCTTTCACAGGACACTGCTGGTAATTGTATAGGGTATTTTTAGTGTCTATAGTTTGACAGGTAGACCACTCCATGAGGTCAGCTACAGACTCTTCCATTTACAGTATCTTGTCTGCTCAGAAAGTGCCAGACTTTGAACATTTTGTACTTTTTGGGGTAGGGATATTCACTCTATTTTACATAAAATGAAGTGGATAGGCTGGAACTACAGCCTCTAAAAAGGATTCCATCATGCAAGCCATATTTCAAAATACTGCCTCAGCGTGGCCTCATGGTGACCATCTGTGCCTCGTAGAATGCTCTACAGTAGAAGGCTCTGTGATGCCAAGCTTGTTCTGTGTCTCACTGTCCAAGGGGCAGCAGCTGATAACAACTGGGCCAAGGAAATGTGCCTGGCGTGCCTGGTGGATCTTAGTCTTAATTAATTAAAAGTCAGTTCTAGAAATCAGATCATTCCAGTTCCTACACAGCATAGAATTGGAGTCATTGACTTAGGGATATAATTGAAAAAGTAAACAGAGTTTACAGTTTAATCAAGAAAAGAGCAATTGGAGAACGAGAAGGCAAACTAGATTTTGTCCAAAATAGCAGAGAAACACAACAATCTGAGACAATACCAAAGTTAAGGGTGAGACCCAAATTCAGGGTAGGTTCCAAGAACTTGGGGCCCATTACATGGAGTATTTTGAGAGCTCTTGGGTCCTAAAGCATGCAGGTGCCCACATATACACCAAGCTTAACAGAAATCAGAGACTCGGAAGAGGATGCTGGAGTTAGCAAACCAACAGTGCCACAGAGCTGGGCTCCTGTTCTGAGGCAGTTTGGCCTTTCAGCATCAATTGTCAGATGTGTCTGTCTGCACAGGCCATTGCTCGTACTCAGGGTATAGTTTGTTTCTCATCATTGCACGTTCTCTTTCAGAAGCTGCACACATAGACACCATGATAACCAGAAAGTGAGTCACAGAAACAGAAACTGAACAGTCTACCCAGTGATGGGGTAACTACACCATCCTGGGGGGGGGGGTCCTCACTGTGTTGTCAGGCAGCACCTAAGCTCTTTCCACACAATCACATGTGGGAAGATACATCTCGGTAAACATTAGCTGCTAGCTTATAGAGGTGTTGTTTTATATTGTGATGGAAATTTAAACCATCTCTGGTGTCGATCCACATGGGAGCTACAGCTGAGGAGGATATAAAATCAATTCATAGTTTTAGAATGAGAATAAATTGGGCAGCTTCCTGGGGAAGGTATAAACATATGTGCTCCAGATAGAGCAGACTACAGAAAGGGTCCTATCTACGGTGAAGCAATGAATTTCTGGTGGGGTTTCGTACAAGCATGTAGGTGACTCAAGAACGCCTGCATTTCTGAAAGCACCCGCAGCCGTGTCCCTAGAGCCTCCTACCCTGCTTTCAGGAATCTCCTACCTCAACTTCCAGCAACTATTTGCTGCTTGTGTAACCTCAGGGGAGGGGCCTCATGAGTCTTGCAAGTCTCATGAGCTTCCTGGGCCTGTGAGCGGAGGAAACAGACAACAGAAGCTGTAGTCTTAGGCTCTGCACCAGATGAGGAAGAGATACAGTAGGCAGTAGAAAGGGGAATAGGAAAAAGCTACCAGCTCTGCCCAATTGTCAGTGACCATTTAGACCCAGGCACACTGGTCTTAATGGTATTAAAGAGGTGAATGTTGATAGAGTGTGCTCAGCAGGTCAGAGGTCACGTTCTTCCTGCCCTTCTGCAGTGGCTAGCTTATCAAATACTATGGCTAGGAGATAAACCCAAGTCCATCTTTATTTTTTTTAAAGATGTGTTTATTTTGTGTATATGAGTGTGTTGCCTGCATGTATGTGCACCATGTGTATGCAGTGCTCACGAAGGTCAGAAGAGAGTGTTGGATCCCTAGAGTCACAGGTGGTTGTGAGCCATCATATAGGTGCTGTGAATGGCAGCATCCCCCAGGGTCCTCTACAAAACAAGTGTTCCTAACCACTGAGCCATCTGTCCAGCTCAAAGCCCATCTCTTTAATCAAGTCTTCTCTTTGTAAAGAGAAGCTTTGAAAGTAAAGCTTTCGTTAAGGCAAAGGTTGATTTTTTTGTTTCAAGGTAAAGATTAGAACAAATAAGAAGAGAAAATGGATATCTGTTTAACTATTGCTCTCCCTCCCTTCCCATGCCCTGCCCCAGGCCTGTTTGCTTAGAGAGAACAGCAGATCAGTGCTAGCCTGCTGAGAACACTATAAAATGACGGTCTCCTCCATACTGAGAGCTGAAATCTGTGTTTCTGCCATTGAACCTTATGCTGTTAACTATCAGCCTCCACATTCCCCAGCTGGCTGGTTCTTAAAACAAATGGATTTTCCCAAAGCACCAAGAGATAAGAATGAAAATATCCATGGATAAGGTTTCCTTAGGGGAGCCTGGATTACTGGCAGTCAGAGGAAAAAGAGGTCCCTTCTCCCTCTTCAGAGGATTGTGCTGAGCAGAGTCTTGCTCTCTTTCTTTCCCTGCAGGGAAGCTATGTGTCTGCCAGGACCTATTATGAGCGAGCCCTGACGCTGGTCCCAGACAGCAAGCTACTGAAGGAAAATCTGGCCAAGCTGGATCGCCTGGAGAGGAGATTACAAGAAGTCAGAGAACGGGATCAAACATAGATCAAAAAAGGACGCGGGCATGTGGGACTCAGCTGGCTGGAAGAGGACAGACTGGGGAGGCCTTGCTTACACACAGCAGGCTCTGCCAGCCTCGCAGTCCTCTCCTGGTGGCACAGTGGGAGACAGCCACTGGTGACTGTGCTTAAAGAGTTGTTTCCACGAAGAGACAAACAGCAGAGGAGAGCAGACTGTCTGCAGGGAAGGGAGATAGCAAGCGTGCACTTTGCCTGCTCCTGTGTGACTCTCAGTCTCAGGATAGTAACCAGTGCTTTGGCAGCAGATAGTGACCTCCATTCTTACTATAGCCCAGAAATACAGAAACTCAAAGTCCTGTAAACACAGCAGCTATTCCTAAGAAAGGATGTGCTCTCTGAAGCCAGCCCTTGAAAATGTACTTGTGCAAGTTCAGTTAATTCTCAAGAATCTAGAGTCAGTGGTGAAGAGCATTGGTAGAGCCCTGTGGAGTGCAGGGGAGTAGAACACTTGATAGCTGGGCTTGGGCTAGTATCCTCCAAGAGTATCGCTAAGCACCTTTGGAGAAGTACATTAAATTCTGCTCTGGTATATGGCTTTTTTAGTGCCTAAACACCAAAATGGAATCTTCTACAATTGTATGTGGCTATGTTTATCTCTACAGGAAAATCAAATCAGCATCCTTGATTCTATGGAAATGTTTTAAATGTTTGAACTGTATTCCAGGTTTCACTAGTGTTGTGTCTCCACTCTGAACCTTCTGAGTGCATTAACCTTGTGGTTGGGACCCTGAAATGTGTCGCTCAAGTGTGGAGCCGTGGGCTGCACGCTGCACAGAAGTGTTAAAGGGTTGGTCCAGAGAAGGGCTCTACTTTATTCTCTTAAGGTCAAGACTTGTGAGATTTATTGTTTTGGAAAGATATATTTGAGCACTGAAGAATCTTTACATTGTGTTACAGAATTCATCACAAACTCTTTTAAATTGAGGGAAAAGAGATGTCATTGACTTTGAGGTTCAGTGAGGATTCTGTATTTAAAATACAAGTGAGTTTGGAGACCTCATAGAGAATACTCTAAAACTCTAGGATGAAGTCAAAATTCATAATTTTTTAAAAATATATTTATATTTAAAAATAAGGAAGGCAAAGTTGAAATCACAATGACATTATTTTTAGTGTTATTTATTGTATAACTTATAAAATATTTAATATATATCCATAATTCTTGTTTTCTTCCTCTGTACATAGTCATTTTGATAGTAGCTCTCAAAACCAAGCATATGAAAATTGCAAGATAGGAAAGCTTTCACAATCTCCCCAAATCATACTGGTTACTTGCCAGTAAGACTAATGGAGTTCGGGTCAGCCCAGTGGAGTTAGGGTCAGCTCAGTGGAGTTCGGGTCAGCTCAGCGTTGGGGGGTGAAGGAGTTAGAAGGGCTCGTCACTGAAAACAAGAGCACCACAGGCCATGCAGGTCCCGATGCTGAGCCAGCCGTCACACAGACATGAGAGCTGGAAAGCAAAAGCACATCCCCAGTGCAGCCCGGCCCGAGGGAAAGCCCTCTGCCTCCTGCACCCCAGCATCAGGATGCGGTGCCTCTGCGTGTTATTTTTGTAGCAGGTAAGTTGAAATAAATGGCTGAAAATGTATTTGGAAAGGCGTGGTGTGGTGTTGGTCCAACACACACCTGCTTTTTGGGGGCAGTTTTTGTCACCTGTTGTCTGTCAACATTATATAAATTACAATATCATAAATTGATCTGGAATCTTATTTTTTCCATCTAAGATATAATATATATTATATATTAAGAAATATATCTTTAGTCCTGAGGTCAAAAAATGTACTATAGTGTTTATTATAAAATAATTCCTAAGTTGGATGGCAGGGACCCTTGGTAAAAGTCACCTCTTAGTTTTAATAGTATTTAACAAAATGGATGCATTAAAAAAGTAATAGGATAGATTGGACTACAATATTCGACAGGACTTTGCCTTACAGAAAGTGCTTCAGAAGATCTCAGTATTACAACGGAAACCTTTCAGAGAAGAGAAAGGCATGTGACATCTAGGAGACTGCTGTATCTGGTCCTCTCTTCTTTCTCCTTTGTCTCCCCACTTTGGCACCTCCTGAAGCCACTGCTTACAAAGAAAAGCAAAGTCAGCTTGCTTTGTTGACCCAGAAATCTTGGATCCTTTATTGAAATGAGCCAGTGAGGTAGTTTCCATGGTTGAAACATTTCCTGAGAGGAAATCAATCGCAAACTGTTTGAGTGTATTTTGTGAGTGTATTTTGTAACATGCTATTTGGTCCTTGTGACATGGAATAGTAAGTGGGCGTCGCCTTTATTACATAGAGCCTGGCATGTCATGAAAATGCATCTGCTTTGCCTTTAGCAAGCTTGTGCTCCACGGTGGCTGGAGAGCTGTTTTGGAAGCCTCGGAGCAGAGCTGGCTTTGTCCTAGCAGTGTCTCATCTGAGACTCAGACCCAGGACCTTGAGCACACCAGGAGACACTCTCCCTCTGAGCTCCGACCTCAGCTAAATTTATTCTTAATGTTTTTTTTTGTTTGTTTGTTTGTTTGTATCCAGCCCCGTGTCTCAGAATTCTGAAACATGCCCTAGGTAGGAGGGAGATGAAGAACAAATCAGGATTTTCTTTGCCTGTTCTGAACCTGCAGCATAGCATGCCTGAAGTTCTTCCTTCTGTTACACACAGAGCCCTTACACACATCCTTGCAGCCCCTCCCACCACCACCATTCCTTGTCAGGCCTGCCCTTCATCCTACCCAGCCCCAGCCCATGTCACCAAATCCACCCAGACAGCAGTCCTCCGTTCACGTGCCCGTTGACATAGAAGTTATAGGGATGTCTTGGGGATTATTCGGTTAGGGCTTTTTCCAAAATGACTCAAGTGATATTAATGTCATTAACAAAACCTGGTTTGGTGGTGGCACGCAGGTGAATGGGTAAAAAGTGCAGAGAAGTGCGGAAGAGAAGAGTGCTCTTTGAGGCCTCGGGCCCTTGTTTGTTTGTGTAGTTCTGGGGTTGGATGCCAGGGGAGCCTCCTATCACTGGCTACCAGTGACATCTCAGCCCCGCTGTTTCTTTTGAAGTTTGGCTGACATTAGTATGCAGGTTCTCTTTTGAAGTCTACAGCAGAATTTTACAGGCTCTTTGCAGCTTTCAGCCAAGACTCAATAAAAATTCTAAACCACACTGTAGAAGCCAACCTGATGTGACCAAACTGAGGGAGAAAAAGAAAGCAAATGCCCCACTTCTTGTGATTGTTAGCAGACAGTTTATATCCTTCTGATTAGCAGCATGGGCTGGTAGTGAGGCCCTCCCTCCAGCACAGGGCTTTCCAGTACTGGCTGCCCTTGGAGAACCAGGACCCTTCCACACTCCCTAAGACCCAGCTCTCTGGTGCTAGCAAAGTCCTGCAGGGCTGAGCACTTTAACTAAAGAAAGTTTGTGACTTTTACCAAGGGATGTTAGTAAAATAACAATTTTGTTTCTAGATTGGACTAAAATGAGCCAAAGAACTCAAAGAATGAGTCATTGCCCCATGGGTTGGTCAAGGCCATTATCCCTAGATGGACTGGCAGGTGGCTGAGTAGGGTGGCTTTATGCTTGTGGCAACTGGACTGTAATTTACCCTTCCATTTAGAAAATGCTTGGTGTCAGAAGAAGAGACACCACCTTGCTATGAGCATGTACCAGGAAAGGTAGCAAAGATAACAAATGAAAATAACAAAAACCTGATTTCTTTGGACTCTTAGAAGGTGTCCGTGACTCAGTGTTTGCCTCTGCCTCTCTCTCCTCTCTCTCTCTCTCTCTCTCTCTCTCTCTCTCTCTCTCTCTCTCTCTCTCTCTCTCTGCCTGGCACAGACACTAGTGTTATTTAGTTCTTGATTAGACTTATTCAAACTCATTGTTTTATGAGCTGGGTGGTGGTGCACACCTTTAATCCCAGCACTTGGGAGGAAGAGGCAGGCAGAGCTCTGACTTACAATCCAGCCAGGTCTACAAAGTGAGTTCCAGGATAGCCATGGCTACACAGAAAGAAACAAACCATGTAGCTGTGCTAAGGAGTTGGGTTGTCTTGCTTTCTTATTTTCATATCACAGTTTCCATTGTAGGTTGGTATTGCCCAAATACATCAAAGCCAAATTATCTAAAAGGCATCCTTTTACATGTAAAAGTATAGATGTCTGTCAAACCTCCCTTCCAGACAGCAGCTGTATAAGTTAAGGCTATAGAATACCAAAAACAATGTCAGAAATATAATAATTCTTGCCATTATTCTGAGTTTTCAATCCAAGGCATGTTGTATAGTTCTTAAAACACTTCCAATATTTTTGTTTCTATGATCTCTTTGTTCTGAGAAAGCTGATAAATAACTGGTAATACCAACCATGGCTAACTATCAAAGTGGGACCACAGGATAGAAAAAATACGGGAAGCCACCGTTGGCTCATATTAAAATATTTCATTTTGATCATTTGGACTCTTCTGATTAAAGCCACCATGACATGTGTCTTTAAAAAGAGACAGACAGCACCTCACAATGCATAGTCCTGGTCTGATTATAAATGTAGGTCATCAGCTATTCCTTTCTAAGTGGAAACATCTGCGTGCAGAAATCCAGGATATCTTCTCATTGTCGGGGACACACACTCTATAGTCACAGTGAATCCAGAAATTCCTATTGTGCATATCCTTTGGGGGTTCTTTAGCTGTTGGCCCATCATGGGGGCACACCAGTTCAAGATTAGTGCTTCAGAGTTCTAATCGTAGCATCACCCCAGGAGCTGCATCTGTGTGGCAGGTTGGTCTGTCTCAGTGGAGTTCGTCCCCATGGAGCACTGTCCTGGCCAGTGGTTCTGGGAATACCATGAACCTCTTCAATGCATGGAAAAGCACTATGCATAAGTGGAGATAATGATCTTTCCCCCACCCCCGTTATTCTTGGTAGTGAGCACTACAACCACAACAAAACACATAAACAACCCTGGGAAGGATTGGGTTGCCAAGGTATGTAACATAACAAGAGTAGCAACTCTTACTTTACAGTCTGTGTGCTTAAAGTTCTCATAGTGACGCTGTCAGCTTTCGTGGGAGGAAAGATATGCACCTCACAGTGCATAGTCTCCCAGGGAACGGGAATGTCTGCAGAGGCCAGAGCTTGTCTGGACGTGTGGGCATCACTGTGTTTGCTGTCAGGACCGTGTTCTTTGTTCCCACTGCTCAATGCTCCTGTTTCCAGTGATTGTATATAAATGTACACCTGCATTATTTTTGCTATGCTACGTAAAGTATTTCTCCATGTAAGTCTGACTGTATACTTTGCCCAAGTCTTTCAAAAATAAAGTTTATTTAAATGTCTATTTTATATAAAACATGGTAAACTAACAATTCTGTCTGGCCTCAGTCTCTCAAGTGCTCTGATTAGATTCCATCAATAGTCTTGCTAGTAAATCTGGGATCCAGAAGTAAAGATGGCCTGTCCTTACCTGTCAGGTATCTGCTCCACACCATGACTGCCTGCTTCTCCTCTGGAGGAGACTCTGCCCTTGTCTCTCTTGGCAGACACCTCCAGGCCAGACTCTGACTTCTGCTGGCTTTGTAAGTGTAAGTGTCTTTGGGCCTTTTTTGTGCAAATGGAAGTTAGAAATAAGGGGTTCAGCTATACCTAGACCCAACACTCTCTCTCCCTCCCCCTTTCTCCCTCTCCCTCCCTCTCTTCCCATCTCTCCCTCTCTCCCTCTCCCCCCCCCTTTCTGTGTGTGTCTCGGCTCAGGACTTTACCTCAGGCAACTTCACCCTCCCCATCAGCCTCTGTGTTATCCTTCCTCTTCCTCTGCTTGCTTAAATAGCTACCTGTGTGCATTCCTGCAGCACTGAGATGTAGAGTCCCAGAGGCTGATGTGAAAAGCAGGAAAATGGCCTGGAATCTGTCTCTGTTCCCCAGAATAGTAGTTGGGAAATCTCTACAGTTGGTGGATATTAGGTCAGAACAATATCAATGGCTTTTCATTTTTAAAATGCTCTTTTAGAACAAACATTTATTTTCTGTGTATGTGGGTGGGAATGAATGTGTACATATACATACATATTTATATAACACACACACACACACACACACATATGAATATGAGACTTACTACTGAATAAGCTCACCCTTTCTTCTTTCTGAACTTTGGCTGGCTGGTGCAACTCAGCTGCTCTGGCTCACACTCTTCTCCAGCTGACTGATTCAATCCAGCTTTTCTAAGTTTTTTACTGAATTGCTCCTCTTGGCCTCATACTAACTTTGGCACTATGTTCCGATCTTCTGGCTCATTCACATTCTCTGGCCCATTCTGTCTTCATCTGTGGCTATCTTGTTCTCTCCCTGCAACCTGTCTCTGTAAAACTCTCCTGATAAAGCTGCCTCCTCCCTCCCTCCCCTGCACTGCTCTCTTGAATAGCTTCCCTTTCCTCTCCTCGTGAGAGCTGGGCATAGCCTATACTGCCAATTCTTTCTCTGACTCATCACTTTGTCTCACACTCAATTAGACATCACTTTCAACCATGGGTGCTTTCGTCTATAAAGTAACTTTACCTTTATTGTTTGGGATTAAAGTTATATGCTAAGGGTATATTTATTCCAACCAGAGGGATTAAAGGTGTGTGCTAATGTTGAGCCATAAAACATCTAGAAACAGGTGTGGTTTTTTTCCCTGTAAACAACACAACCTCATGGTTTACTGTGTGATCAAATATCCAACAACAAAATGACCTGTTGTATTCATGCTCTTTGTGGGAACATGGGTGCTTGCTATTCTTGCTCTCTGCCTCAACTTTACCGACCCTGTAGTCTTCCAGGGCTGCACTTCCCATATGAAAGGGGAAGGTTGCCATGGGAACAAAAGCAGAATTAGGAGCTGTTACAAATTCCTTTTCCACTGACAGTCACCTGATGCCCAACTAGCTGGTGTTGTTGGCTGGTGCTCCCAAGACAGCAACAGTAAGCCCTCTCCCATGAGGCTTTGAATTTAATCTATAGCCAAGACAGACCTTGAATCTGGGATAATCCTGCCTTAGCTTCCAAGCAGCTAGCACTACAGGCTTAACTGTCAGGTCTATATATCAGTTTGTTCAGAAAGAAGAATTAAGCCAGTCATACATCTATAATCCCAGTAGCACACAGGAGCCTGAGGCAGAATGATTCCAAGTTCCAGGCCAACCTGATCTACCTATAGAGCAAGAAGAACCTGTTTCTAAAAAAGAGGAATGACTTAAGAAATACTTCTTTACTACCAAACAATAATTTAAAGGGTGACTTTGAAAATAAAATTGAGTCTTCCCATTAATTGAGTACATGACAGATAATGGCCACAATAATGGTCGACATTACCATCTGCAAGGCACTCTGTAACTGGTATTACTGCTCTTAATAAAGGGCATCTTGAATCCCATGACTGAGTTGGTGTCTTCAAGCGAGAAATGGAAATGAGGGTAATTATGGCCACAACCAAGATCCCTGCCTGTGTTCAGGAACCTGCTTTGAATAAAGTGCTGAAAAATAACCGCAGTGACTTTTCCTGAAATGAGCAATCTGGAAATATGGAAGGTTAGACTCCAAACAGTGATAGTGTCTGCTTGATAGTTGGTGGATTTGGTCCCTAGGCATCTCTACATTTGGAGACTTTGATAGGACAGTGTACTAGATATCTGAGTTTGCTTTTTAAAGATTTATTTGGTTATTTTGAGTATATGAATATTTTACTTACATGTATGTTTGCAACAAGCAGACTTGCTAGATATCCTAGAAAGTCAGAAGGTGTCAGATCTCCTGGGACTGGAGTTACAGTTGTGAGCTGCCGTGTGGGTGCTGGAAGTTGAAACTACGTCCTCTTCAGGAGCTCTGGACCATTGTGCCATTCTTCAGCCCTAGACTCAAGTTTCAAACATCATTTTAAGGCCATCAAAAGCATTACAACATTACATTTATGGGTAGAGTAGTTTTCATAAAGTAAATAGCTGTGTAACTGACCCTTGGATCAGAATCTAAATGAGTATCCACAATGAGTAGGCCCTGCCTGCCTCTATACTTTTCACTCCCCTAGAAGTAGCCAGTGCCCTGGATCCTAATAACATGGTGAGTTTTGTGAACTGAAGACTTTTCAACCCATTTCTTGGTTCTTAGGACTTGATAAGATGTGCCCTGGGAAGCAGCCCTGTCAGACATGTTTGGAGACTGTGGACTGTAACAAAGCTAGACCACAGCTATCTCATTTTCAATGCAGGGTTTTTTCTTATGAATTCTTAATGCTCCTGCCCCCCCCAAAAAAAGCCTTATTTTTTTCCTCCTTGATCTGAAAATACTCTAGTGATATTTAGTAAGGGCTCCAAAGATGTTTTATGGGAAAGGAGGAAATACAACAGTCCAGGAGGGAGGGTTTCTGGGCCATGAGAAAGAAGAGCAAAGGCTGACATGAAGAAATGGTCCCCATGCTTATCACACCATGGAATATAACAAATAACTTCCTAGCTAGCAGTTGTGCTTGAAGTTCAAATCCTCTGAGAAGGAACCATGGAAAGACATCAATTGATAAGATGTCTTAGTAAAAACCATGATCAAAGGGGAGTGAATGTTTTCTCCTTTGTTCCACATCTCAAGGTCACTTTGACATGTACTAGAATCTGAACTAAGCTTTAGAACAAAAAATGTTTAATTTAAAATTCTTAGTCTGACACATATAAACTTGTCTAAGAACTCATGGGCATTGATATTTTCATTTTAACAAAGACTGGATCTTGTATAAGATTTTCATAAGGTATGTCTTTATGAGGGTTTAAAGCAGCCTTTGAAAAATAGGTTATTTCTTTTTTCAGTTGGCATCTTCCTTTTCTTCTTACATTCAATCTTGTTCATTTTTCTTGGCATAATATGGAAATTAGGGTGGCTCTGGAAACTTCATCTTGTTAAGTGGCTATGGAGTCTATATCCAGAGTATGTGTGAATGAAGTAGCCAGGGTCTGCAGCTCTCAGATGGGGGCTGCTGTAACCACAGGCCTGCAACTCTTGGAAAGAAGCTGCTTTGGTTCCGACTACACATTGTCCTCAGGGTTTTAGTGTTTTTATTTTGTCCTCCAACCAAATACAGAATCTGCTTAACGTTAGACAACGAATAGAAACAGCACAACAGCTGCCACCACTCTGCAGATAATAACTTGCCAGGTAACCCACAGATTTATCTAGAAAGAATATTTAAAGTCTGTGGTTAGAAATTTTCTTTGGGAAACTTTAAACTGTGAATTTCTTCTAGTTGGTGGAAGCTAGAGGAGAAGAAACTCTTTGTCATATTGATCCTTTGTGAATTTTACAGCATGCACCCCAATCCCATTCATCTCTCCATATTCCCTTTACCCCTGAAACTTCCCCACCAAAAGAAAACAAAATAATAAATACCCCTTCTTAAGAAAAATCATCTCACCATGGAAGCTGTGGTGTGTCACACAGTTCACCCTTTTTCCTAAACAGCTTTAATTGCAAATGTTAATTGCATTGAGTCATGGGTCTGGTTCGAGACCTCTGACTTCTGCTACATCATCTATACTGGATCCTCACTAGGACTTCTCATGGATGTCCTGTTGCTGCCCTGTGTCATAGAGATCCTGAAGCTTTGGATCTGTAGGACTGGTCCTTTCATGATCCCCAGCAGTTTATAAAAGAGGTAGATGTTGGGTTGGACCAACACAGAGCCTTGTATCTGGGCCTGGCTGGAAGCTGAGTTCATCAGCCCTTCAGTTCTCCTGATCCCAAGCCATCAGGAACAGTTCTTCTGCACTGACACTGCACTGCCCCAGGACAATAGCTTTGGTTGGCAAAAATCTTGTAGCTGTGAATAGGTGCCTGTTTGCTGGAGAAGTGCACAGTTATTTAAACTCCTACCAGAGCACCGGGCCTTAGCTTTCTGGTGTCTTCTGTGTTAAGGTTCTGGGTGTGAATGACAAAAGACTGTCATCAGAATTTAACTCTGCTCTCAGTTTTCCTTCAACAGCTGCTGTCTTTACCTGAAGACTAATAGCAAATGGAGGGTTAGGTGTGTGTAATAAACTTTCAGGAACATGGGAGTTCTGCAGTCCAGCACCCTTGTTTTATAGATTGTTATTCTTTTCCTTTCACCCATCTCTCTCAGTGACCTATACACACTCAACTCCAGTTGATGACTAGGAGTGAAGATAATTAAAAAGGCCAGTGGTGTGTGGTGGCAAATAATGTAATTTAGAACTCGGGTGAGAGAGGCAGAAGGATCACTACAAGTTCAAAGTCAGCCTGGTCTATATAGCAGGAGAAAGGAATGAAGTCAAGATGAGAAATGAGTTTGAGACAGAGGAAAGATAACAAATCTCATAGATGAAGCCCATGAAACTTAATTTTTGTGACCTCAGTTAAATGAATTATTTTAATCTTACCTTTTGTTTTGTTTGTTGGCAACATGTCACCCTATAACCCAGGCTTCCCCATAAATGACTGAGTTTGAGTTCCTGTGTACTCACTTAGAGGTCAGTAAGTTGTTTTGATAAGTCATTTTAATGTATCCTTTGAGTTACTCCATTCAAGCTACTAAAAAATAGCATTGAAAATGGTAAAGAAGATGTTTCTTTGTTGTACCTGTTCATAAATTCTTAAGCATGGCAAAGCACTTCCTCGGTTTGTCTATGCAAGCGCACTGTTTTGCTTAGTCCTTTTACTACTTTAATGTTGTTAGGACCATGCATCTTGATTCTCACACATTCCCACTTTGCTGTTCATATAGAAGAATTAACAAATATGGGCATTTGAGATTGTTATCCCCATTTATAGGAAGAAAGTGACTGGCTGGGAATGGATGGTGTGAAAAGAATTTGTATCAACCACCTATCCAGGCAGATTTTCTATGACAGATTCATGTCGAGAAGGAGTACATAGGTGTACTGAAACCTCTGAAAGACCATGCACGACACACTGTACTAGTTGCTTTTGAGTGGAGAATGAACTTAATCATTTTGCTTTATTAACCATGTCCTAACTAGAGGAGAAGATACAACAAGAATAGAGACTAGGCAGCCATTTCATTTACAGTTAGATAAAATCAGACGAAGAAATATCTGCTTAGGCTACAATAGTCATCCAAATAAAATGAATCCTTCCAAAATCCTACCCTGAGGCACTGGGGTAGAACCCTGAATCCCTGAAGCTTTTCATTTCCTATAGTCCTGATGTCATCTTGCTGTTTGCCAAAGTCTGTTTGCACTCAGGGTTCCCCTGCCGGATGGTGAGTTCTCTGGGGCACAGCAAAGGGGGCATCATGCATGCATTCACAAACCAATAGGTTAGATGTGACTTTATCAGAGATTTCACTGTAAATGCTCAATTTTTACCCCTAAAGGAACAGAGATAGAATAAGCAAGACAGATGTGCCCTTGAACAGAGCTAGCTGAAAAGTGAGACATGTCCCAGTACGTTCAGCAAACTGATCTTTGCCAGACTTTAACCATGGGTTCCGAATCTAATAATTTCTTTCAGCAAGATGAATGGCTGGCTAACTGAGGCTTCTGGGAACAGGTCTTCCGGTGCACTCAGCAGCTGTCCTAGTTTCACTTCTGTCACTTGTTTTTAGCTCGCAGCTCCCACTCACTGTCCATTAGTGAGAGTCAAGAGAACTCTGAGCAGTCAGTCAACACACACACACACACACACACACACACACACACACACACACATCAAGAGCATCAAGACACTGATGAACCCATGCTGCCTGCTTGCTTTTCTCTTGGCTAGCTTTCTCTGCTTACACAGGCAGGTTCCAGACGATGAAACGATGCTGCCCTCGTTCAGAGTAGGCCTCCTTACCTCAGTTAACACAACTCCTCAGCTGAGGCTCTCGAAGATGACACTTACACTTATCACAGGAGCACGTGGCGAAATGTACTGTGCCATTTCCGAGAACGTTTTGAATTTCCAATTGGATTTAAATTTTACCACTATAATCCTCTCAAGAAATCCAGGACAAATTAAATGTAATAAATGTTTCCCAATTTCACACAAGAACCAGTTTTCAACAGGAATAAGGATTGATTCCCTTTGTAAAAGCCCAGATCACTGATGCTCATGACTGAGACTCATTGTTCTCTTCCTTATTTACATGGTCTGTGGCTTTAATAGGTTTTGAGTCTCAGAATTCTGAATTTTATGTTCTGTAACTGAGGCAAAGCTGGAAGTCCAGAGCATTCCTGCTGATTACACCCCCTAACTGCATTACAGAGAAGAGCTGGAGTATTTGTGGATGTTCAGAATTGCACTATACATCAGGAAAGCCTTCCTGTTACTTTGTCCTATCCTGGGTCTTATATAAGGCTGATACTCAGTTTTAACTATTTGGAAAGAAAGCCATAGTGAAGGAGTGACAGATAACCAACCTTTCCTGCCTTTCCTGGAACTAAGTTTTGTTTTGTTTTGTTTTGTTTTATTTATTTATTTATTTTTTTGCTCTGGACATTTTCCAGGAAAGCAGCTCATACATGATTACAAATGAGTTTTGAGGGAGTTAGAAGCAGGAGGATCAGGAATTCAAGACCATCCCCTTCTACACAGTGAATTGAAGAGCAGCCTGGGCTACAAGAAGACCATGTCTGAAGCAACAATAAGATGTCTGGCCTTTATTTTTCCAAAGCTCTATTACTGCTTTCAAAATAGGACTTTACAAAGAAATAGGCACTAACAGTAGAGTAGGGACCTTGAGAAAAAAGAGAATTGGGCCCAACTTCCAACACAATCTAGCCAGGCTGCCAGAAGAGTCCATACAGTAGAGGATGGTTCAGAAGATGGCTAAGGGGGAGCAAAGAGGAAGGGTGGAGGAGACGAATGAAAAGAACTAAACAATACACACAGGGCTTTCTCAAAGTGTTGTGACCAAAAGGTTGCTATGTGTCTCCAGCCTTCATTCTCCAGCATGTAGGGGCAGATGTTTCTGTCCAACAGAACAAGCTCACAGTCACCAATGAATGGTTTTTGGCTCACAGTCAGGAGAGAAGTGGGGAAACACTTGTCGCTGAGGGAACCTGGTAACACTTGCAGATGCCTTTGTGAGCCCTGGGTGCACACCTGATTCAGAAGTACACGCAGGCCATTAAAAAGCTTTGAGGCTGAGATTGTTTTTGAGGATACAAATTTCGAGAGATGAAGTCATAGACTCATAAGACATAGCATTTATCTAAGAAATCATTCTTCCTAAGTACAGCAGCCATTTGGATGTGGGCATCACGAACTATTCCATACTGTGGCATGTTTTACTCTAAGTCAGACCACTCCCTGTCTCCTAGAATTCTGCCAGTCAAGCTTTCTCCTTGCATCTTGAAGTTATGAGAGTAAAAGGGCCATGGATTCCTCCTCTGTGGTTTCAGAGAGCCACTGAGGCTGGGCATCATGTGGTAGGGCAGTCCCTATATGAAGGGCCCGAGAAGGCAGGAGACCCTAAGGACCATTGAATAAGGCTATAAAGTCTGGGCTGCAGTAGAGAAGCTGAGATGTTAGAGTTGCCACTGCCATGAGAACTGCCAAGAAACACTGCATAAAGAAGTGGAATCACCCCAAGAGAGGAAGGTGTGCTGTGGGCAACAAAGCCATAGGAATTTGAAATTAGGTCCCAGGCAGTAGACATGAAGCTGCAAGGACATGGTGTCTGCCCTGATGGGTTTTGGTCTTGCTTTGGCTCACCATTTCCTATGTCCTGTTCCTTCCTTTTGGAATGGAAATATATATTTTGTGCCTTATGTTAGAAGAATATTATTTACCTTTTTACTTTACAGGGAGTTACAATTAAGAGAATTGAGTCTCAGAAGAAACTTTAGAATTTGGCCTTTTGAAGATGGACTAAATGTATTTTGCATTATGATATGACCATGAGCCTACATGGGTCAGAAAGCAGCATGTGGTAGTTTGACTGGGAAATGTCCTTCATAGTCTCAAGCATTTGAATGCTTGGTTCCCAAGTGGTAGCCCTGCTTGTGGGCGTTTCACTGGTGCAGCCCTGCTGTGGTAAGTATGTCACTGGGGGTGAGTGGGTTTTGTGATAAACGCACTGTGCACTTCTGCTCTGTTCTTATAGTTGAGAGGTGAGCTCTCTGATTTCTCCTGCTGCTGTCATGGTGTTTTATAACAGTGACAGAGAAGTAACTAATACATGCAAAACCGTTGAAAATTTTAAACTATCCCATCCCTAACTTATATGCTCTCTGTAAATTAGAGTCTTATACAGAAAGATGTTTTGTAGAAAATATGACTTTTTTATATTGCCTTTTGAAAACTCTGACTTTGTTGTAGTATCAGTGAAAATATCCTGTAATTTTCTAACCTAGCATTTCTGGGATATGAAATTGTCAGCTAGAGCCTTATGGAATTGTTGTGTCTCTTCAGATTATAGCTAGCAAACCTGCACAGCTATAATGGAAGTATTACCTCATCCATGCTGTGTGTAACATCCTGTAATATAAAATGCCATATTTCTTCCTGTGGGAGATAACATTTCATGCAAGAGCAGCATTAGTTTCTTACTAATTCAAGGAAATATTTGATCATTCTTCAACTAGCATTTTAATATCAATGACTAAAATATGCTAACTAATGCTTTTCTTCTTTCTCCTTCTTGAACGTAATTCCCTTCCTCCCTACAAATACCTGTAAGGTATCTACTTAGGCCAGGGGCCCAGTAAACCATGAGATGGACCCAAAATCCTGATCTTAACAAGGTTAAAGTGTAACAAGGAATGAAGCACTGTAAGGTACATTAAAATTATGTGGGATGGAAACACCAAGGGGAGGGGAGAGAGGCGGGAGGAAGGATCCGGGGTAAAGGCCCATGGCTGTGTGTGAGCAGGAAGGGAAGACAGGGGTACGTGGGTGTGATAACAAAGACATTTGTGTCACAAATCCGCAAGCATCTTTCTGAACGGGTGACATTTACATGTTATAACATGATAATTATTACAAGAAATTCCAAGTCTTGCCTAAGCCTGCATACATTGAGAACTAATATGCTGCATGGGCCATACAGCCTAAGGTGTATTCTGACAAGAATCACCGTGCTTATCAGCCATGTTCTAACCTGACACTTATGCACTTTATTTGAAAAACATGTTTTGTTTATGCAAACATAACTCTCATGCTGAGATAATAAATTACTCAGAGTCAGTTGACCAGCTAAGAGTTAAACCTTCGAACTTCTGATTCATGAACTATACCTCTACGGCAAAAAGCCCCATGTAACCTCAGGCCTGGGAGATACCTCAGGCTATAAAGTGCTGTCCTTCCTTGAAAGTCAAGATCTGTGTCTAATCCCCAACACACACATAAAAAGCCAGGTGTGATGGCACACATAGGTTATTCCAATGCTGGGAGGCAGAGACAGGCAGATCTACTTGTCAAGCTCCAGGCCAGTGAGGAGCAGAGAGCAAGGACAACTGTTTCATCCTATGCTAAAACCTGTTTTTAAAACACTGACAACTGAAACTGGTACATGAAGAGGCGTGTGAGTGGCATTGGGCAAGAAGGGGTAGGCCAGTGTAGACTGCAGCATTTGCCATAGAAGATCTCAGAGGAGATGGACACCACTATGTAGAGCAAATGTTTTTCATGTCATTAAAAAATGGAAAATGTGAGCTATTTTATATAAAGGAAATAAAAATTAGCAAGTGCCTAAGTAAATTTTTTTCATCAGAAAAAAGTTGAGCTGGCAGTGGTGCACACGCCTTTAATCCCAGCACTTGGGAGGCAGAGGCAGGCAGATTGCTGAGTTTGAGGCCAGCCTGGTCTACAGAGTGAGTTCCAGGACAGCCAGGGCTAAACAGAGAAACCCTGTCTTGAAAGGAGAGAGAGAGAGAGAGAGAGAGAGAGAGAGAGAGAGAGAGAGAGAGAGAGGAGAGAGAGAGGAAAAGAAGAAGAAGAAGAAGAAGAAGAAGAAGAAGGAGGAGGAGGAGGAGGAGGAGGAGGAGGAGGAGGAGGAGCAGGAGAAGAAGAAGAAGAAGAAGAAGAAGAAGAAGAAGAAGAAGAAGAAGAAGAAGAAGAAGAAGAAAAAGAAGAAGAAGAAGAAAAGAAGAAGAGAAGAGAAAAGAAGAGGAGAGAAAAGAAGAGGAGAGAAGAGAAGAGAAAAAAAGAAAAAGAAAAAGAAAAAGGTTGAGTAGGTAAACTTGGGATTTTCAATAGCTCTGAAAAATACTTAAGGCTTTGTAGAGGATATTTGGAAATCAATGCTGGAAAGCTTGAATCTATAAAGATTATATTTTCCAGAAGCTATCAACACCATATTGATCAGATTTAAAGTTAAAACAGAGATTCAAGCCTTTTATCTTTTGATTCTTTGCCCAGTAGCTGGCCAACTGCTGACTAGAAGAGTTTTTGAAAGTACACAGAATTAGCCATTATTCTTTTTTCTTTTTTTTTTTAAAGTTTTTTTTTTAATTTACTGTATGAGTATCTGCATGTATACCTGTGTGCCAGAAGAGGGCCCAAGATCTCATTAAAGATGGTTGTGAGCCACTATGTGGTTGCTGGGAATTGAACTCAGGACTCCTGGAAGAGCAGCCAATGCTTTTAACTAGTGAGCCATCTCTCCTCTTTTGATAGACAGGAAAATGTGTATTTCTGTACCAGATATCACATAATCTAGACTGAGTATCTTGGGCTGGGGAAGCAGACTGCTCAGCATGCAGGAGGCCTCCAGTTTCATACTCAGTACCACCTCCAAACAGGGCAGCAAAGGCTTCGAGTTATTCTCCCACTTTCTCATGTCAGTGAGATGGATCCTCTGCCTGTCCTTTACAAAGTTACAGTGTTTCTGAAATGGGATCATTGGCTCTAAACTGAAGAGACTGGGTCTGATCAGCCGACTTAGCAATGACTTATAATGAGAAGCAGATCTGAATACTCAATATTACAAAGCGTCCTTGACTATGACCTTAATTTACATCTAACTGATTTCAGTATAAAACACGAGAGTCTTCTATACTGGGGAATTCCTAAAATAAAAAGGGCATCTGAGCCGAGACACAGCTCAGCTGGCAAGCGCCTCCCTAGGGTACAGGGTGCCCTGGGTCCCATCCCCAGCACCATGTAAGTTGGGAGTGGTGGTATATGCCCATAACGGGACAGAGTAGCAGGAGGATCAGAAGCTAAAAGCCAGTTTTGGCTCCATAATGAGTTCAAGACCCATAGAAATGGTTTCTAATAAACTTAATAATAATATGGCCCAGCCACTGGATTTATTTAATCAGCTCTGTGCAATTACTGGGGGATTACCCCTAATCTAACTTCCCATTTGCTAGACTGACTACTTCCCTAACCATGCTCCCCAAATACTTGCTGTTCGTATCTTCCTGGGTTATTTCTGCTCGACTAGACTGTCCTCAGGAGACTGTCCTCATGTCTGTTCTCATGGACACATACTCCTGGTCACCATCACATCTAATGGAGACCTCCTCTTCTCTTTCCTCCTCATGATCTCTACCTGTGATCCCCAGCTAGGTAACTGAAGCCCCGCCTACCTCTATTCTCTCCAATAATTGGCTGTAGCCATCTTTATTTAACCAATAGTTTTAAATTGGGGAGAGCAAGGTTTGCACAACAAAAGCTGGTGCACTTGGAAATTCACTTGTCTTCGGGCAACCAGATCTTGGGGTATAGAACTTAGTATTTGAATGCTTATCAGCACCAGACCAACCCCGGACAAAGACCAGCCTGAGCTATATGAAAAACAGCAATATGTGTGTGCGCGTATGCGCATGCACGCGTGTTTAATCTCAAAAGAAAATTCAAAATCCCTGGGTTTTTTTTTGTTTGTTTGTTTTTTAATTATCCAAAGAGAAACAACTAAAACAACATTAGGTAGCCATTAGGCACTAGGCAGATACTTTAGAGGAAATTACATATGCTCACAGAAGATAAAGACACAGTGAGGTGCTAAGCCTCCAAATAGCAGCCAATGCTTTCTTTGTGTGTGTGTGTGTGTGTATGTGTGTGTGTGTGTGTGTGTGTGTGTGTGTGTGTGTTTTCTCTAAGTTTAGACCCTCTATAGAAACAAGGAACCAAAGATCACCAGGACCCTAAATTTTCCAATTTATGTGACCTGGAGTAAACTCTATTTATTATAATAAACTCTACACTCAATGGTTTCATGAGCTCCCATGTTTCTAAACAGGCAGCACATGCTGGTGAACTGAGCATGCTCATGATTGGAATAGAAAAAAATGGAAGGACCAGGTGGATTTCTTACTTAAAGCTCCACTTCCTAAATGGTTCCACTGTTTCCTGTGTGTCTGCTTGTTCGTTCTCTCTCTCTCTCTCTCTCTCTCTCTCTCCCACACATTCATATATACAGAGAGAGAGAGAGAGAGAGAGAGAGAGAGAGAGAGAGAGAGAGAGAGAGATTGATTCTGATCAGGTGTTTTCCCAGCAAGAAACTTATCCACTGCACTTGGATATGTTGGCCCCTGAGATGTTCTCAAATGTGGTAAACTCAGCTGTATAGTCTGTAATAGTGGAGGGAACTGCATTCTAGTTCTCTTCTGAAAAAAACTAAAAAAAAAAATAAAAAATGAACCTTAAAAAATTACATTGCCAGAGGTGAACATTCCTTTCATGGCTACTTTACCATCTGATAGTTAAATGAACTTCCCAGAGGTGAACATTCCTTACATGGCTACTTCATCATCCAATAGTTAATGGCTTCCTAGCTGTCGAATTATCTACTTACTTTTTTCTCTCAGCTTACACAGGCATCATGAGACATTTATTAAGTGTTTCACTCAAGTTGGAATTCATTAACTTTATTCTGTTCCCCGTAGCCACCTCATAATTAGATTTTTAAAAATGAAATTAGGTTAATTTAGTGTGGCATGTTAAGGATCTTGTGCTGGCTCCTCATGGCCAACAAGTCCTTTGAGTACTGAAAAACTATCTGCCTTACACTTTGCTTTCACATTGTACTTTTATTCAACAAATATCTATGATCTACTATAAACATCAACTGGTTTAATCCCCATTGATTAATATATTACATTATAATCTCAAAAAATATATGTAATAGAAAACTGAGGCACAGCATGAGGTGAAGGAACATGCCCAAAGTCATAGATTTAAAAGTGGTAGAGATTGTGGACCATACACATTTCAGCAGAGTGGCCATGAGTCAACCCATAGACCTCCTTGCACTGTAAGGGGGCAGTGGGGAGCTTGTCCTCTGAGACCAGCAGCTCACCCTACAGCACATGGATGAAAGTCATCAAGCAAAGACATGAAGTTCTGAAACCATGGAGGAAACATCAAGATGTTGACAGCTGTTGTTTTCTGGTTGGCTCCTTCAAAACACGGAAGACAGGAAAAATTGACAAGTGGAATTCTATAAAACTAATTTTAAACATCGCTGTGTACAACAAAGAAAATCATCATCAGAGCAAAAGGACAACATAATGAAAGAGAATCTACCCATGGTGACTGTGCCCAGAAGCAGGTAGAATCCAGCAGACTCTAACCACAGGCCACTGACTGTGGAAGAGGTATCTAATCTTAATATTGAATCATTTCTTGGAGACAAGTCATTTCTAGACCTTCTCGAATTTCTTTTTCAACAACACTCCAAGAAATGTATTGAAACAAATCTGGGCTTTGATTCCTACCTAAAAACAGCAACAGTGAGAACAGGCAGCAGAATTCCAGCAAAGCTGAACCTGGGTGCCATCTAGTGCTAAAACATGGACATGACAACAAGAACCCTCCTCCCTCAGGACAAACAGGCTCAGTTGTAAGTATCTGACCCCTGGGAGCCCATGAGTCATATCAGCTTGTGCCAAGAACTTTTAGGGAACCCTGAGCTTGCCTAGTACTCAAAGTGCCAGAAACTGACCAGACAGTAACCGGCATGGGCAAAGTCCCATCCCAGTGAGAAGCTGAAGTCATTGTTTAAAGGAAATTTCATGAGTTTAAGGAAAATACAGAAAGGGTTCAATATCTTATTAGAGACTCTCAAAAAGCTGAAAGGAACTTCACAATTCCTAAGATTAAAAATAATTTTGGGTGTCGGGCAGTGGTGGCACACGTTTTTAATCCCAACACTTGGGAGGCAGAGGCAGGCGAATTTCTGAGTTCGAGGCCAGCCTGGTCTACAGAGTGAGTTCCAGGACAGCCAGGGCTATTCAGAGAAACCCTGTCTCGAAAAAAAAAACAAAAAAGAAAACAAAACAAAAAACAAAAACAAAACAAAAATAAAATTGGGAACTGCTGAAATATCATGGGTCTATGTACTCGTATAGATAAGAAAACTCAGATTTTTAAGTTCCAATATGGTACATGGAAAAAATAGCAGAAGCCCATAAGTTACAATGCTGAAAATGTGCACACAGCTAAATGTGGTGGCTCTCACCTGTGGGGTCATATTTATACTCCTTCACCACAGGTCCTTTCACACGTTTGCTATAGCAAAACATCCTTTTACCGTGTCTGCCTCAGGAAAACATTCTTTCATGTGTCTGCTTTAGCAAGACATCCCTTCACCTGTGTGCCCCAGTAAACCATTATTTGGCATAACTAACTTTCCAAAGAAACTAAAAGCTTCCACTTCAAGTAGCTGTAATCCCTTAGAAGGTTGAGGCAGAAGATCTGCCCAAGTTCATGGTTAGTCTGGGATATAGGTAAAGTCTGTCTCAGCAAATAAAAACTAGTCAATACAAAATATAAGTAGAAAATCAGCAGTCACCTACAGCTAAGCCTGTGGTAAAAAGGCTCTGTGTACAGCTGGGAAGCTGGGCAGCAGTTCAGGACAAACTGAGCACTGAGCTTGGCAGCTAGGGAGAAGGAGCACACACAGAGGCCTGTGAGCCTGTCAAATCCGGGGCCGGTGGTGATGCTCATATATAAAGAGGAATAGATTTGGGTTAGGAACAGGACACAAAATCCACTTGAGGTACATGTGAACCTTATAGAGTAATATCAGTTTCTCTTACTTTTGTTATTAACTAGCTAAAGCTTGTCCCCGATCCAAAAAGATGTCATAAAAATATTCTTTGAGCATTTTTACCCTACTCTAAAACCTCTCTTCAATAAATGAAACATAAGGGGATGGAGTCTCTAAAAAGCAGCCTGTTTCTCAGATATGCCACCAGCAGTAATAGGGAGATCCACCTATAGTCAGGCAGGCCGCCCTGGCAGCGTAGCCCAGGGCTGCAGCTTCCCTCGTATCAGGCCCCGAATCTGATCCCAAGCACCAAACAATTCAACAGAACAAAGCGACGAAAGAAAAGCATGAAAGAAAAATGATTGACTGGTCAAGAAGTTTCACTTTTTGGGAAAAATTAATTTTTATGCTTGTTAGCTTTGAAATTGTTTTTCTAAAAAAATAGCAGGGTTAAATTATTTAGTTTTGCCATGTTGTGAAACCCAGCTCTCAGGGGGATAGTTATTACCCTAAAGGAAACTTACTCTGGAGACAAAGGATCAGGTGTAACTAAAAGAACAACAGCTCAGCCCTTTTCCGAGCAAGAGCCTATACACTGGAGACCTGGGCATGGGGACAGGAAAGAGACAGGGAAGAGCTGCCGATAGATTATAGCTGAGATAAGGTTGCATTTTAGACGTGTATCAACACATTATTATGCCCATTTCACAGATGAGGGGAGATACAAAAATGCAATATACTCAAAGTCACACGGTATTAACATGTTAGACTGGATATTTAATTTAGGTAATCTTGGCTTGAGGCTGTGTTTAAATCCATTTAAGCATGAGCCTTAAGTGAGTCAAATAGTAATTTATGATTAATTGGGAGTAGTCCTGAAAGCCTGGATATTAAATTGCCACCAGAGGGCATGCCCTTGGTTTGAAGGATGAGATTCTCTTTTTCAGTAAAGGAGTATACACAGTGGAACACTGTGATTTGAATGCTTGATATACAGTTTAGTACTTAGTGTTGTCAATATTCCCCAGCCTGTTTCTCTTTGACTGCTGTTAACTACTCTTTACCTCCCTCTTAGAACGTAAATCCTTACCTACTAACCAAGTAAACGGTATTTGTTTGCAATAGTACTGTTAGGATTAAATGGGGGGGGGCAGCGTTTAAAACAGTGATTTCTGTGTAAACATTCGTCATAAATACGCTTTTCTTATAACTTTGCTTTCTTTTGCGTAATCCCGATTTTTAAATGACAAAACATAACTGTAAAATTTGGTAGCAAATGGGTGGGAAGGGAACTTGAATCTGTGCTGTGAAGGGTCACGAGCAAACCCTGTCAGGCTTTCTCGCGTAGCTTACATTTAGGGAAACCTTAAGCACACTGACCGAATAATTGAAACCGTTCCCCAAGCCCGACCAGAATAAATGAAGACGCAAAGCCAGAGGCCGCTCAACCACCTGAACCAGTGTGGCTGACGCCTTAAAGTGGCTAGTGATCACTTCCGGTCTGTAGAGTTCAGTCTTTCTATTCCGTTTGTCTCAGCATCAGCCGGAAGGTAACTTTTCCCTTCCTGAAAAGCGACAGGCCTCGTGTTTTCACTTCGTTTTCACGTAGCCACGCCTCTTTCAGGTTGACCGCGCCGCTTGATTACATCACACACCGTCAATACGGGAAATATCGCGAGGTCTCTACTTGCGGTCCCTTCGGACATGGTCAGCGGTGAGGGTTGTTCTTGTTCTCGCGAGATCCTCGTGTGCGCCGGGCTCGGGCGACCCGGGCTTCTGTGAAACATGGCGGTCGGCTGGGACCGTACCACTGGGTAAGAGACTAAAATCCCGCCGGGGCCGTTTCCTTCGGCCGTTCCGGGCGGACGGTGACGTGGGCACGGCGGAGGGGCTCTCAGGCCTGGCGCTGGCCTGTGCTCGCCGTGGCTCTGCGGAGCAGCTAGCCGCGGTGCCGCTCCGCTGCCTGGGGGCGTTCCTGCCGAGTGCCGCCGGCGTCCGCGCTCCGTAGCGGGGTCGCTTCGGTGCTCGGCTCCGCGCGGGCGGCCGCGCCCTCCGTTGTTTCGTCTAGGCTGTCGTGGACAGCAGCAATCCTGCCTGCACCATGCTTATTCTCGCCGTCCTTTAAATTAAAAGCCAGGCCTACAGGGGCACCGGGGCGGGCGCAGACGCCGAGGCAGGTGGTGTGTGTGTCCCGTTTGTCAGCTGTTGACCCTTTCAGGAGATGATGGCCCAGCTCCTGCTACAGGACAGCCCTGGGTATCGTAGACTGCAATCTCATAGATTCATGGGCAAACGTTTCATTAACTTTAGTTGTGCAATTCAGTGCCCTAGACTATAGGTAAGTAACAGCTGTTTCGGCGTTGCGAGATAGGCTTTCGTTCGGAAGCAATTAAAGGCAGTTAAAATAGGCATTCTTAATTGGTTTGAAGATGTAATTCCGAATTTCAGTTCTTCAACCTCCAGCGAACGTACATACCTAAAGAAACAAGTGCACTGGTTTGCGGAGGGTCTGTTTGCCTACCTTTCTTATTAGTTACCTTAAGTTATCACTATTCCAGTTTGTAGAGGAAGATCAGAGAAATAGAAATTCTATGCCTTTGTAGTGAGGGTCCTGGGAGCTTTCTTTCTGATAATAAACTTTACTGTGTTGCAGAGTATTACACATTATTTCACTTAATGAGGTGCTCATTACAGAAACATGGCAAGTTAGAAGGTCTCTGAAAGGAAATCCCTGTAGTCTAGAACAAGAGCAACAAAGATTTAGAAAACCATTTATTTTAACCAAGGTCTATCATTTAAATAATAATTCATTTTAAAACAGAAGTTGTTTAGGCTGTGTGTGCTACACATTCTTTTTAATAGTTTTCCTTGGTGTTTTAATGACAGAGCGAGCTTATCTTTTGACTTCTGTGCCCTAATTTCCTCACCAATAAAATGAAAATCATATGGTAATACTTATCTCAAAAAGCTAGGGAAGTGTTTCAGTAGATACTGAAGAAGATATTTTAAAAAACAGTTTCTTTCTAAACCCTAAAATTGATTAAACATTTTACTGGGTGTGTTTAACAGGAACACTTGTCCTCTATTTGGAAAACTGCTATCTCTCTTAATTAGTAACGCAAAGTATTTTTTTCTCTGCTTCTCCATGTACAGTCTTATTTATATCAGTAATGCCTCCTGACTTGTTAACGATTCTCTTGCTCCTGGAGAACATATTGTAAACTATTTCATGTGCTCTTGACCTTTCCTCTCTATATCTCCTTGTTTCAATCTCATGCACTTTGATTGAGTAGCTGCTATTGCCCTTCCCGCCTGTTGCAGGGAGCACTACCGGAGTCCAGATGGAAAGATACTTGTTGGTAGTCTTTGTTTAACATTTGTCCAGTTAGTTTACACCATCTTAAGTTTGTGGAGTTATCCACTCAGGTATTCACACTTTCTAACTAATATCCTGATTAGAAATACATCTCAAATAGCTTTTCTGGAAAGTATATTTATTAAACACCCCACTTCACCAGGTGCACACCTTTAATCCCAGCACTTGGGAGGCAGAGGCAGGCAGATTTCTGAGTCCAAGGCCAGCCTGGTCTACAGAGTGAGTTCCAGGACAGCCAGGGCTACACAGAGAAACCCTGTCTTGGAAAAAACAAAAACAAACAAAAAAAACCTTAAACACCCCACTTCAGTTTTGATAACTGGCAGCCCATATGCCCTACCCTTTTAGATAACAATATGGAAGGAATTCTGAGAAGTTGAGGACTGTCAGATTTGTCATACCAGCAAGTAAGAAGTAGCTAGAAGAGAGTTGCTGATTGGTTTGTGTTTCTCATATCACAAAACTTGTACAGCATATATTTTGCTGTCCCTAGGAACTTTTTATTGCTAAGAAAGTTATGAGATTAGACCTATTTGCTATAAACTGGGAGGCTTAAGATAGTGGAATTTTATTCTCTTCAGATAGTAAAACACAAAGTTCAAAAACAACGTGTGCCATCTTAGATGTCTGGAGTGCTGTGTATTTTCTTACTATCTGTGCAGTTAACTCCCTGTGGACTCCAAGACACCTGTGTTGCTAGTGTTAGAATAAATGTCTGAGCCGGGCGGTGGTGGCGCACGCCTGTGATCCCAGCACTTGGGAGGCAGAGGCAGGCGGATTTCTGAGTTCGAGGCCAGCCTGGTCTACAAAGTGAGTTCCAGGACAGCCAGGACTACACAGAGAAACCCTGTCTCGAAAAAAAGAAAGAAAGAAAGAAAGAATAAATGTCTGAGAACTCACCACAGCTTCTTTTGCCTTATAACTATTCCCATGTATATGGGAATACATACACACACACATATATGTACATGCACATATATATTTCAACTTAATTTTAATTCTTTAAAAATGTGACAGTGTCCCACTTTAATGTGTGTTTGCATATCGCCTTTCATTATTAATTTTGTAAGAGTGGAAATGGAGAAAAGAATAAAATGTGCAGTGCTAATTTCTGAGAAAATTGATCATATATTTATCTGTTTGTTTCTTAGCATGACTATATGAAAGAAAAGGAAGGTTTTCCTGAAGATGAGGCGACTGAATCGGAGAAAAACCTTAAGTTTGGTGAAAGAGTTAGATGCCTTTCCCAAGGTTCCTGACAGCTATGTGGAGACATCAGCCAGTGGGGGAACAGGTGAGCTCAGCTAGACTCTGACCTACTGACCACCAGCTGGGCACTGGCCCGCATGAAAAGGAAGAACCCCCTGCTGGATCTTACCTTGGCTTCCTAACTGCCGGCTTGTGCCAATTTGCTTGCCTTTGTTATCTGTGTTAATACTCTGCAGCATCTGGCAGTGCCCCTATGCCTTCAGCAGTGTTTATTAAAGTATTAGTGAGCAAAGTAGTGCAGCTTATGCTTTGGTGCCAATCCAGTTATGCATTATTCTAGTTAAAAATTCTCATGTTCAAGTGAATTTGAAACTGGAGGGAGTTAGGAAAAGCTGCGGACACAGCCTTTTCCTATTCTAGGTTGAATAATGGTCGATCTTTGCTGTAAGAAAGTCTTTTGAGTCACACAGGACCCAGAGTGGAGTGAGAGCTAATTAAAGTCTATCTGCTGTAGTCTTTGCTTGACATGAGGTGATTGGTATTTATGTTGCTAGGGCTAATGTATTAATTGCATAAGTTTTTATGGTAAAATGTTTAGAGTAACACTTGGTACAAATAAGAGTATTTGTTAAATAAAATAAGTGATGAACTATAGTAGGAAAAATCTAGGGGTTTGGAGAGATGACTTAGTGGTTAAGAGCACTAACTGTTCTTCTGGAGGTCCTGAGTTCGATTCCCAGCAACCACATGGTGGCTCACAACCATCTGTATTGAAATCTGATACTTTCTTTGGTATATCTGAAGAGAGCAGTGGTGTAATCATATACATAAAATAAATAAATCTTTAAAAAAAATCTATGCTTATAGTATAAATACTTTCTGTTCTTTTCC
Source organism: Apodemus agrarius (assembly GCA_964023405.1). Classification (NCBI taxonomy): domain Eukaryota; kingdom Metazoa; phylum Chordata; class Mammalia; order Rodentia; family Muridae; genus Apodemus; species Apodemus agrarius. Next base: position 179,916,740 of record OZ030006.1, on the reverse strand, counting down.
CATGGTGAATTAATAAAGGCAATATTTCATATGCTATTGAACTTTCATTAGATAAGAAATGTGTAATGAAGGTTGCTTGTAGCTCAAGTTGGTGGTGCTTGCCTACTATGTGTGGAGCCCTGACTATGAATGCCAGCACCACATGACTGTAATCCCATCACTTGGACGTGGAGGTAGGAGGATCTCAAGTTCTAGATCATTCTTGATTACATAGCCAGTTATAGACTAGCCTGATTGAGACTTTGACTCAAAACAAACAAAAAACAAAGTGCAATAAAATGGCTCCCTAGTTCCCTAGGATTCACTCTTGTTAGTGAAAAGAGTGCCAGTTCTTGTTGCACAGCCTGCCTCTAACATTGTAGTATATATTTAGTGAATCCTTTCCACTAGTTTTCACTTAATTTGCAGTGGTACATTGCAAAATAGATGAAAGTATTTTAGTGGCTTGCAAATTGTGTTATAAGAACTTATATTCCTTAGTAACGAGGAAGCCAATTGTAAGGTGGTGCTGCCAGCATGCTTATTTTTATTATTCTATCTGATTGCCATGAAGAAATATAAACTTTATGCTGTGTAAACTGGTGACAAGTCTAGTGAGAGACAGTTGAACTGAGGACAAGCAGCTTTTCCTCAGTGTGTAGATGTTTGTGCTCCTTAGGTTTCATTTCTGAGCTGTTTTAAAACATCTATAACATTTTAAGGTAAATCACTTATACTGTTTATTTAAATAATGTTCATGTTGAACACTTAAGTTAGTCCTGCTTAAGATAGCTGTTTACTTTTTTATTGTTTTAATTCTCTTTTTTTTTTGTTGTTGTTGTTGGATTTCTCAGTTTCTCTAATAGCATTTACCACTATGGCTTTATTAACAATAATGGAATTCTCAGTGTATCAAGATACGTGGATGAAGTATGAATATGAAGTAGACAAGGATTTTTCTAGGTAACTAACTTCCTTCTTGATACCTTTAGATACACATTTTTTAAAACAACATCTTTTAAAAATGTTCATCGTTTTGTTTTTGGTTCATCTTAGTTTTGAAGAAATTGTACTGAAAAGACTCATTAGTTGCAGAAAGTGAAACATTTTAGAATCATTTGAATAATGGTTAATTTCTAAAACAGGTTCAATATGCACTTGTTTAAACAAAAGAAAACATAAAAGCACACACATATACAAAACAAAACAACCCTAGAAATATGTCTTTCCTTAGCTGGGGATGTGGCAGCAATTATGTCTAAGTTGAATTTTGATATAAATTACTTTAAACCTTTGAAGACAAAGTATTAGGAGACAAAAGTAGCTTAACAGTCACTCAGTTGGTTTATTCAGATGTTTCTGATGGTCTCAGATAATAGGCAGAGATGGGTTTACTCTTCTTTCATATCCCAGTTCTGCTAATGACTACACGCTTCTGAGCATGTTGCTGAGTCTGTGTTGTGTGTGCTTTGACTTCCTGTTCTGTAAAGTAGAAATAGTAAATATAGGACTCTTCTCATGGGCTTGATGACCCAGATAACTCACAGCTAACTCCTGTTAGGTCTTGATCTGTTCACCTGTACTATTGCTTGTCTGTTATTCAAAGTACCAGTATCTTTCCAAGGACCTTGTTGCTGGTCTTCCATGGTGGTTAAGGAATCTCCATGTTGATTGAAGCATGGTAGACCAGGAGCCTGTGATTAAATTAAGGCAAGTCACAATAGTACTGGACAATTTAAACAGTCCTTTAAGGAAGCGGGTACAGGCTATATAAAGCCCTCAAAGCCTTCACCCTAAGTCACTAAGTAGAACTTTTGAAGGACCAGAGGGATGGCTCAGCCATTACGACTTGATATTCTTGCAGAGGATTAGAGTTCAGTCTCATTCCTATGTCAGGTTTTCACACAAAAGAGAATCTTTTAGCCAGGCAGTGGTGGCACACGCCTCTAATCCCAGCACTTGGGTGGCAGAGGCAGGCAAATTTTTTAGGTCGAGGCCAGCCTGCTCTACAGAGAGAGTTCCAGGACAGCCAGGGTTACATAAAGAAGCCCTGTCTTGAGGAGGGGGGGGGGAGGGAGGGAGGCGGGGAGGGAGGAGGAGAGGAGAGGAGAGAGGAAGAGAGAAGGGGGGAGAGAAGAATTTTTTTAAATGCTCTTGTTCTGATTTTAAGGAATGTAAGTGGAGTTTAGTTCTGTTGTGTTTTACTGAAATCTACAGTTTTATTAGGTGAGGTGATTTATATTTCTGGTGTCCAGCTGATTGACAGGTACTGACAGCTGCCCTTTTTTCTTTCAGCAAGTTGCGAATCAACATAGACATTACTGTTGCCATGAAGTGTCACTGTGAGTATACATTCACCACTGTTAGTCCATCACCTCCGTCACTCTTGTCTGCACATGAAGAGATTTAACTTGACCATGACTACATTGTAAAGAAAATTCAGAGTTGTTTAGAGGTTTAGGTAGCCTGTCTCTGGTGTGGAGAGTCAGGCTTCCACCCACACTCCACATTTCCCTTTCACCTGATCCCTTTACATCTCTATCCTGCAGTTAAAGTGCAGGTGCAGGGTTTCCCTAAAGTAAAGGGTGGTAAGGTACCGCCTCCTCCAACTCCTGCCCCTGCTTGACTGTACTGATAAAAGTGGAAAAGCACTAGTGTCTGATAGATGATGCTTGGATCAGCAGTGATGCTTTGCATGAAAATTGTCTTCTTGGAAAGTGGAAACCAACGAGACTTTGGTTCGGGTAACAATTGAATATGAACTAGTTTTACCTTGCCAAAGGGATCAGTTGTGTGGATTCCATCACAAACAACAAAATCTTTGCTTTTTAGTTTTTCTTATGTTTTAAGAGATAACAAAATACTTTATAGCTAAATTTTTAGTAGCACTGATCCTGAATGTATGCTGTACTTGAATATTTAAATACCATTGAAATGCTGATTTTCAAAGTAAAATTTCCTTTTTGATCTTTTTTTTAAAGTCTCAGATTTGCCTTAACAGTTTCTTTGAATCCTTAAAATAATTCTTGCGATTAATAGTGTGTTCAGTGTCTTTAGTATTTAGAGGCTATTGAACGTGGGAAAGCCCATCAGCCAGTTAACCTTATACCTTTTACCACGTATCATCTATTTTTCAGAACAGAAAGTAGAAAGAAAAACTTTTTTTTAAATGCCAGAATACTATCTACAGTGCTTCAGAATGCTACTGCTTTAACTTTTGAACAAATGGAAGTCACATTACATATTTTGAGTTTTCTTTTCATCATCTCTATTTTATAGCAGATGATAATTTTGATTCGAGTGCAAAGTGTAAAAACTTTGTTTTAATGCAGATGTTGGAGCAGATGTACTGGATTTAGCAGAGACCATGGTTGCTTCTGCAGATGGTCTGGCTTATGAACCAGTAAGTTTGATTTATGTGTTTTTTAAATGTTTGCTGAAAAGACTTTAGACATTTGCTCTTAGTTTTGTCTGATTTTTTTTTCTTCATTTAAAAAAATGATCCAAACTAGAAATTTGTGATGGAGAAAAGTTCTACCTGATATCAAAAGATTGAGATCAGCTCAGCTGACCTTATGGATCCTCTGCTGTCTGCTACATTTCAAGTCACTGCTTCTATCAGGCCTCTTCCTTCTTTGTGTTTGCCATTAGAATGTAAAGAGTATGCTATGTACTTTGTCTGGGGACTTTATGACCTCTGTGCTATTTTGCCCAAGCCTCAATCTGTAAACACATCTGAGCTGTAGTTTTCTCATGCCAGTATGAGTTTACGGAAGCTCATTACACTTACCTTTTCTACTGTCGATACAAAGCACAAACTGTCCATAATGCAGCCAACTCAGCACATGCACATCATAGGGTAGATGCCCTTGCAGTGGTACCAGACCAGAACTAGTCCTAAAACAGCTTCGGAATAAGCATGTGGCCCACTAGCACCATAGCATGTAGCTTGCATGCTCATCTTTAAATTCATTTTCTTATCATTAAGCAAGCTTGGAGATTGATGACTAAAGATGGAGGAAAAGCCAAATTCATTGCTGGGTTGAGGCAAGAAAAACTTGTGGACTAGTTTTGGTTGCTGAATTAACTTTAGTTTATAGCAGGAAAATATGTGTCTATCTTTGACAAGTCCTTGTTTTCATTGCTTTTGAGTTTTCTGTGACAAAATAGCTGTGAGAGACAGCCTGAGGGTGAGCTCTTCTCTCAGCTCATAGGTTCAGAGGGTTCAGGCCATGGTTCCTTGGGCAGAACATCATGGTTACTGGAATGTATGGCAGAGAAACTTCCATCACATGGTGGGCAAAGAGACAGCAAGAGGCCAGGACAAGACACCTGAAGTCACCATCCCAAAGTCCCTACCAGCCCAGTACCATTAGCTGGGCTCCTGGGTTTTAACTTTAGGAACCTGAAGAGAACCATTCATATTCAGATCAGAAAGCACTCATAAGGTAGAACTTTTGACAGAAAAATAAATTATTATTGCTACTCTAATCCCCTCTTCTGCTCTGTTTTCCCACATTTTATGGTGATTTACATGGAGTTATGTTACTTATAAATGCAGACATTGTTACAACAAATTAGAGTTTGATCTTCAGATTCAGATCTAGACAGTTACCTATAGACACTGAAACATTTGCATTTTATACTGTTTGCAAAATATTCAGTTCTAGTGCTTTTTTATAGCTTACTTGTGTGTGTACTCATTAACATACACATAAGGGTAGAGACCTGAGGTCAGCCTCTGGCGTTGCTGGGAAAGATGCTGTCCACCACTTTTTTTTTTTTTTTAAGATAAGAATCTCTTTCACTGTCCTGTAACCTAACCTTAGGGTAGGTTGGCCATCGAGTCTCAAGGACCACTTGTGTCTCTGCTTCAGTGCTGGCTTTACAAACGTGTGCTACGTGTTTGGGTGTTTTGTACGGGGTCAGATTCCTTTCCTCATGCTTGCAAGGCAAGCACTTTATCAGTGAGCATTCTCCCTGTGACCTTTACTCTTACTGTTCATAATTTTTTGGGTTTTGTTTTTCATTTTATGGGGGAAGTTTTGAGGCTTCTTTTTCAGCAAAGAAAAAGGGGTTTCTTTTGTGACCTTTTCCTATCAGGAAGAAAGGTTGTGGGTGCTTGAGTCCCATGGCTTTTGCTGTGTCGTATCTGTCTATCCACCTACCCCTGTGTGGTCTTTTCAGTTTTAGTTTGGGTTCAGTTTCAAAAATGTTGGGTTTGAGTGATTTTAATTCCTGAAATACCAGTTTTTGAGCTTCTGATCGATTGCCAGCTTGCAATTGTTCCTGTAAATGCCAGTGACAGTTCACAGGAAACTAGTTAATCATTAGTGAAGTTTCTTTGTGCTATCTTTGAATAAGACATTACAGAAGATTAAATCATAAATATTTGACAGTGGTACTATAAGTTTATGGTTTTTGTAGAAAAGCATTTACACTTGTGATACATGAAAGCCAGGCAACTCTGTGGCTGTGACAGTGTTCTCTTCTGTTACAGGCACTGTTTGACCTTTCACCACAGCAGAGAGAGTGGCAGAGGTAAAGTGTGAACAGTCCTCACCATAGAATCTACACCACTTTTGTCGACCGGAAGCTATGCATGTTAAATGTTCTCGTATATAAATAATCCATATGACCTCAAAAACTATCATATTTTAGGAAAGTCATACATAATCTTTCCTGTAGTATATTCTGAATCATAAATATATTTTAGGGTGTTTTTTATTTTAATTTTATTTAATTGACTTTTAAAAAAGAACATTGTTTAGAATTTGGTATGATGGTGCACACCTATAATGCCAGCATTTGGGGGCTAAAGCCAGCAAATCATAAGTTCACCTTCTTCCTGGGCTAAATTGTACGTTCCAGGACATGCATTAAATATGGAAAGTGTCTCAGAATAAAAAGTTAATTGTGACCTGGACAGAATAAAGCAGAAGCTGTTTCCTCCTTGGAACTAATGAGAACAACAGGGGACTTCCTAGGAACTTTATATTTCTGTGTGAGCCTTTTGTTTCCAATAACTTTCTTGGTATTGTCTGGAGTATAAGTAGGTCTGTCCCCGCATTTGTAGGAAACTGCTGCTGTTTTAAGTGCTTTTTTCCTTTTTGTTCCCAAAGATGGCTTCTATTTAAGGTTATCTAGTTTCAGATTATTACCAAAAATGTACTTATATAGGGATTTTTCCCCCTTCAGACATTTTGTTTTCTAATCCCTCGTATACTTGAAGAATCTTTTTCTTTTAATTACCACTTTTACTGGTTGGAAGAATCTTAATTTTGAAAGTGAATATGGTTGAACAAATGCAGTGAATAATTAAGTTTTTCTGGGTTTCTGGCACTTTTACTGGAAAGCTCTATCTAGAGATGAAGTATATTTTATCTAGAAATAATAAAGTGAGAGTCAGGTGTGTGGTGTGTACTTGTAATCCCAGTAATTACAAGAGGCTGGATGGGAGAATCAGTAGTTCAGAGCCAACCTGTACTACAAAACTCTATCTGAAAAAGTTAAATAAAAGTTAAACAAAAACTAGGAAGTAGGCTGGGCAGTGGTGGTGCACGCCTTTAATCCCATCACTTGGGAGGCAGAGGCAGGTGGGATTTCTTAGTTTGAGGCCAGCCTGGTCTACAGAGTGAGTTCCAGGACAGCCAGGACTACACAGAGAAACCCTGTCTCAAATCAAATCAAATCAAAACAAAACAAAACCAAAACCAAAACAAAACAAAACAAAACAAAACCCGCAAACCAGGAAATACTAACGTGAACTATCTCGTTTTTTAACATTTTAAGATTTTTACTTAATGTGTATATGCCATGTTGTGAACTCCCTGATGTGGGTGCTGGAACTGAACCCCAGTATTGAAGAGTAGTAATGAGTGAGAACAGACTGTTTCTGTTAAGAGTGAGGGGTTTTCCATCATGTCTAGGCTTTCTGCATGCCTTCATAGAGCATTCACACATGGCTATTGGTTGGTATGGTCAAAGCAGACATTTTATACTTTCCTCAAACTCTGACCATTGACATCCATTAAGTTGAACTTGAACTACAAGATTTATAAAACACGGGAGCTTTCAGCTTCTGTTGATCTGCACTCCAAATATTTTGTCTTTAGACATATAAGTCTGAAGGTGAGATCTGCTTTGTAGATGCTTCTTACCTGCTTCTGAACGGGTGCTCTAGTGTGGCTCTGCCACTTCCTGACAGTGTGAATACCAGAATGTTCTTTACTTTTAGAATTGGCTCTCAGATGGTAAATTTCATTAAATAATTAGGATCTCAATCCCTTTCTTTACAAACTCTAGACATAAAGCTTTTTGGGATGTCTGTGTTCTCTTTCTAGATTTAAAGTTTATTTCAAACTAAATCTATTGTATAAATTTGATTTGTAATTTAACAAAACAGTCCTATTACCACAGTATTCTTGATGGATAGTGCATAAATACTTGCTCTTATTTTTATATCTATACAATACTTTTACCATTGCAATGGCATATGGTGTATTGTGAAATTAGTATTTATTTTTTAAGATCATATATTATGTGTAAGTTTTTCTTTTCTACTTTCGAGCTTAATATTTTTTAGAGTAGTTTTAAGTTCACAGCAAAGGTGAGTGGATGCTAGAGTTCCCACGTCTCATTCCCCTTTATCAGCATCAAGTACCAAAGTAGCTTTGTTGTCAAAATCTGTGAGTGCATGGACCCAAGGTCTGGAGGTCACTTCTGAGTAAACAGTGGTGTGAGGTCATATATCACCATTGTACCATCAAGAGCAGTTTCACTGCCTTAAAATTTCTCTGTGTCCTCCTTTATTCTCCCCATCATGTGTAGCTTTTATGCTAGCTTAGTTATAACTTGAGATGTTAGGTATTTAAGATCATGTTAAAGGAGATGAATCTAAGCATTGTTTCTATTCTTTAAGGTTTATTTATTTTACTGTGTATATGCTTGGACATTTTAATATTTTTTAAGTTTTAGATGTATTTCTTTTATATGTATGAGTGTTCTGCTTGAGTCTATTTATGTCTGGGTACTATATACACCCTAGAACTAGAGTTATGAACATTTTTGAATACCACCAAGTGGGTGCTAGGAATCAAACCTTGGACCTCTGCTGGAACAAGAAGTGCTTTTAATCATTGAACCATTTCTCCAGTCTGCTGTGTATGCATGTTTTGCCTGCATATATGTCTGTACACCATCTGTGTGTTTGGTACCTTGAGGGGCAAGAAGGTTTTTTGCCATTATATTGGTGTTAGGAACTGAATCCAGGCCCTCTGGATAAATAGCCAATAGTATTAACCACTGAATCATCTCTCCAACCCCTTGAGCATTGTTTCTTAAATTCATCTTTGCTTTCTAGAATTCTGTTGATTCTGTTATAAAAGTTATATAAAGACTATAGTATTTTGCTTAGAATAGTCCTGTAGAATAAAATTTACTTCTTGTGGGAAAGAAGACATCAGCTGATGTTCCATAACCTAGTTTGTAATGAGCCTTGGGATTGTATCTCAATAATATCTGTAGCCTCCAGTTCAATACCTGCTGTTTGGCCTTCACTTAGTTTGTTCTTCATACCACAGCACCTGCTTCAGTGCTTGACAGGAATAAAAGTTTTCTATTTATGTGTGAAAGATGATCTTAGATATTCAGCAGAGCAAAGATTGCCTTTTGGTGCCTCTAACTCTGTGTCCATTAAACTTCTGGCCATTACGTCACTTTTCCTGAGAAAAGTCAACTCAGTTCTAGAATATAATCCTGCAGTAAATACATGGTTCATCTAAGTCAGAAACTTTGTTATAGTTGAGCAAGTCTTGGCTTGGTATGTATTTTACTTTTTTGTTGTTGTTGCTTTTAGGATGCTGCAGCTGATTCAGAGTAGGCTGCAAGAAGAGCATTCCCTTCAAGACGTGATATTCAAAAGTGCTTTTAAAAGTGCGTCAACTGCACTGCCACCAAGGTAAGACAGGTGCTTCCAGTGTCCACGTATTTATCAGAGATTTACTTTGATACAGTTTTAGGATTGCTCTGCTGCTCTTCTTTAGAAAGTGTTTTATGTTTTGAAATATCGATGATTTTGAGCTTTTCATTGAGTTACTTTACTTTTGTATGTGTGGTATATCTCCATAGGAAATTTTTATTGTATTTTAAAAACGAATTGTAAGACTATACATTTTGGTTAAGAATTTATTGTTACTCTTGTGTCAGAATAGGTAACAAGAATTGTAATCATGGAATTGATTTTTCTAATAAAAATATGCAACGGATTTATATTGGCTTAGATAGAAAACACCAGGTTGCAAGTGGGTCATGTGCCTTTTCCTGACCTCAGTGTCATTTCCATCCATCCATCCAACACCACAGTACCAGAAATATATGAGGGAACTATGTTACTGTTGGACTCTCTTAGATTTTCATAGTTTTTCTGCATGGAACCTAGTCCTTTGAGTAGACTTAAAGATAATCTTAATGACGTCTGTATGTAAACTGATGGCTATTTATAGTAGCTACATAGCAACTCTTAAGTATATTCAAATCGCTGCATCCTGATATTTAAGGCATTAGCTAAAACTTTGTCTTTAGGGAATCTTTTTTTTTCCTGTGTTCCCTTTTTACACTACTACATGGTCACAGTATCCATTGTGCATTAAGACTTCTGAACGTGTCTTGCTTTATAGGGAAGATGATTCATCACTGACTCCAGATGCGTGCAGAATCCATGGTCATCTCTATGTCAATAAAGTAGCAGGAAATTTTCACATAACTGTGGGCAAGTATGTTCTTTTCACTTCCTGAAGTTCTTTAGAATGGGGCTGGAGTTTGATTAAAATTACAACCTTAGAGGCAGGGGTATTTCTGAGTTCGAGGCCAGCCTGGTCTGCAGAGTGAGTTCCAGGACAGCCAGGACTATACAGAGAAACCCTGTCTCGAAAATCAAAAAAAAAAAAAAAAGAAAGAAAGAAAGAAAGAAAGAAAAGAAAAGAAAGAAAAGAAAGAAAGAGAGAGAAAGAAAAAGAAGGGAGGGAAGGAGGAAAGAAAGAAAGAAAAGAAAGAAAGAGAGAAAGAAAAAGAAGGGAGGGAAGGAGGAAAGAAAGAAAGAAAGAAAGAAAGAAAGAAAGAAAGAAAAGAAAGAAAAGAAAGAAAGAAAGAAAGAAAGAAAGAAAGAAAGAAAGAAAGAAAGAAAGAAAATTACAACCTTTCCTGACCAGGTAGTGCATAGGCAACCACAGAGGGCCACTTCAAAGTGTTGTCTGAGAGTAAATGGGAATTACAACTTTTTACTTGGTAACTTTTCATAGCCAGAGAGCCTATCCTTAGCCTTGTCAGTGTGTTAATTTGCTGATTTGGTAGTTCTCATCAAAATGCAGTCCCTGAGTAATTCTAGTGTCTAGAGTGAAGTAATTCAGGTAAAAGCTCAGGGAAATTGTCACTTATTCTCCTTTTAGCATCTAGTATAGAAACCATCACAAAAATCTCTTGGTAGATTTCACCATAGATAAACATCCCCTCCCTAGCTTCCCCCTTCCATAGAGAGCTGATGAGTTCTTCACCGTGCAAACCATGGTCAGAATATTTGCTTTGTGTAGAAGACTGGGGTGGAGCTTCAGGACCAAACAGTGAAGAAAGAGAAATGCCTTTTTTCTTCCTCAGTGCTGAAGTCCTGCAAGAAAATTCAAACTTTGACTAGTATAAATGTATTAGTTGTTACATAATTATAGTTGTATTGAAGCTCTAAAAGAGATTTATAGCTGATAAGAAAAATTGTGTAATCTGCAAGTCAGCAGAGTCATGAAGAAACCTTGGACCTGCATGGGGATTTAGTTTTTCTGTCAAGGAAAGGAAGGCATGCCTGAGAAAAGCTCCTGCTCAAAGTGTAGCTTTGGCTTTTTTATTTGTAGAGAGAGAACATTAGATTTTTATCAGGAAAGACTATTGCTTATAATGACCAGCTCAAACTTTATTTTTTTCTTTGTTGTGCTTCTCTCCTGCAAGGTTTAAACTTTGTTGTTTGGCCATTGTTCAGTGCACATTGACCTGTCTGCAGCATGGTCCTGGGGACTTTGAAACCTTGGCACTGTAGAGGGAGGGAGCACATGATTGAGAGGGCTCATTACAGCTTTACATGTAGACAGTGCCCTAATCCAGAAGGGAACACACTGAATTTCTGTATTATGGCCTGGACTTCATGTTTCCCCTGACTGAGGTTCAGAGCTGCTTTCCTTCTATTGCTGGGCAATGATGGGTCAGATAGTATGTTAAGAAACAGACAGGAAAATTGAAGCATTTTTAACACGTGTCTGTACTGGGGTGACTGAAGAGAGGTGCTTGCTTATGGTGCTAGTCCATAACATTTCAATTTATGTTTTCTAACAAGGGTAATTAAAAAGCTCTGGGTTGTGAGAGACTGTTGAAGTCAGATATAATGCTCTAGTTGGTAACAAGTTAAGACCTTTTGGGGCACACCAGAACTTGACAGTGACATTATTACTAATCAGGAAAGATGTGTACATTATGCAGAATTTTTATTGTTAGTCTAGTTGCTAAAATTTCTAACTGGGTAAAGTATAAATAGGAATAGTGTGTGAAAGTCTTCATGGTGATGTTTTAAGTACATTTTTAAACCAAGAGCAGGAAAGGACAGTTGTTATCTTAGTATCAAAAGAATAAAAAGCAGATTAAACTTGGGAGAGAGCAAAGCCTCATCACAAGTGTCTGGAATCACAGATGACTGTGGATTCCAGATGTATTCCACTACCTTTTTCTGTCTGACCCATTAATAAGAGATGAATGATGTAATGCCTGAGATATACATGAAGTTCAGATTTGCATTTAATAGTGCTCAGGAGACAGGGGCAGGTGGATCTCTGTGTGTTTGAGGCCAGCCAGAGTATGTTCGAAGATAGCCAGAGTTATATGGTGAGATCCTGTCTCATTCCCTGTCTTAGGTAGGGTTTTACTGCTGTGAACAGACACCATGACCAAGGCATCTCTTATAAGGACAACATTTAATTGGGGCTGGCTGACAGGTTCAGAGATTCAGTCCAGTATCATCAAGGCAGAAGCATGGCAGCACCCAGCAAACAGTGGCATACTATTCCAACAAGGCCATACCTCCTAATAGTGCCACTCCCTATGCCAAGCACATGCAAATCATCACACTCCCTTACTGCCCAAAAGATGATGTTTTATTGAAAAGTAGCCACACTTATTTGTACAGGACTGCTTTTGCATTGCAGTGTCATATTGAGAATGGAACAGTTGACTTGAGACTCTGTGATGATCTCAGTGCTTGGTGTTGTTGCTTAGTGCACTACAGGACAGTTGCCAGTGTCCTGTACATTGGTGTGCATGAAAAACCCTCTAGAAATACAGGTTTTAGGTATCATTTTTAAATCACTCCCTAATTTGGCTACAGAGTATTGTGGTAACTATGACACTATGACTGCAATAAAAGAATACAGCATATGTTGATCCTATTAGACTAGCCAGGCACTCATCAAAATAGTTCCAACTCTGTAGAAAAGCAGTGGTCAAAAAATGAGGAAGTTTAAAGTAAAATGTCTAGTAGAATGTTTAAGTAAAAGTGAAGTTACAATCAAGTTTCTGCATGTATCATTGGTGAGCTAAGAAAGATTTTGTTCTTAAATTAATGAAGTATGTTTGATTGAAGCAGCTGAAGAAATTGTTGAAAACATACTGGCTTTGGACCATTAGCTTTCAGTGAGAAAGTGCTCCAACAACTGTAGACAGTGAGCCCAGTGTCCATTAGCCAATCAAGAAGGCAAGATAGGGATGGCTCAGTGGTAAAGAGTGCTACCTACTGCTCTTGCAGAGGATCTGAGTTCCTTTCCCTGCGTCTGCATTGGGCAACCCATCTGTAACTTCAGCTTCAGGGTATCTGACACCCTCTTCCTGACCTCTATGGGTACATGCCTTATGTACGACACACATATAAACATTACACATTAATCAATTTTTTTTTTTTTTTTTTTTTTGGTTTTTCGAGACAGGGTTTCTCTGTGTAGTCCTGGCTGTCCTGGAACTCACTCTGTAGACTAGGCTGGCCTTGAACTCAGAAATCTGCCTGCCTCTGCCTCCCAAGTGCTGGGATTACAGGCGTGCGCCACCACGCCCGGCTCAAATATTCTTTAAAAAGCAAAAGAAGTGACTGACTGGACTTCAGGGGATCCTGGTAAGTTCATAGGTATTACCAGTACTAAATGTTGTTAGTAAATTTGAAAAATCACTGCTACATTTAAAATGACAGTAGAATTGGAATCTGTAAATAGTTAAAGAGCTGAGGGAAGATTGGTTTTAAAGAAATGGAGACCTCAGATTCCACAGCCTAAAATAATGTCTGCCAAAATGTGTTGTCAACCAGCAGTCATTTTGGTTGCTCTTGTGGACTTAATATTGTCTCTGACTTTTGTTAAAAGTACAAACCCAGCATTCCAGTTTGGCCCTCTGTAAGCTGCTGGGTGGCTGAACAGTTGTAAAGCATTATTATAGCTTTTTTATTGTTGTTTCTTGCTCAGTGCTTTAAATTTTAAGTTTTGTGAACACTTGATAGAATATTTGTTAATTTTAACCTAAAATTATCAGGGAAAACAGTATTTGTATAGTAAACTAGTGTTGTGACAGAGTTGCTTCAGGAACACGTGATGGTAGTAGCTCTGAGTGACTCCAGCAGCTGTTGGTGTCAGCGAAGGAAGTAGAAGTTGTCATGGGAATCAAGGCCTCCAGTGTCACATCTCAGCTCAGACTGTGACACCAGTTATCAGATACCAGGGCAAGTACAAAGGAAGGTTCAAAATCAATTTAATTGTACAGTTTAGGAAATTCTGCATTACGTTTGGAATCAACTGATCTATAATATACAAAATATGAAGAGAAGACTCTAATGGTATTCTAAAGATGTCTTTAAGGGACTGAATGGACTCAGTTGAAGTCTGCTTTCAGAGAGGAAATGTGAAACGTTATTTTAGGCCATTACCAGACACATTTAAGATCATTTTTGAAATTAAGAACACCAACTTTAAACCTCAGAAGTTTCCCTGGAATGCATGTGGGAGCTATAAAATAATCACAATTATTAGGTTTTGTGTTTCATTGATAATTGTTTATAAAATGATGTTCTTGTTATGTAACTGGAATATCCTCAGTTTCTCTAATCTTAGCTCATAAATACTTAATATGTTTCCCTTTTCGCCGCCCTCAGCTCACTGCGTTGCTGAGACAGCTTAGCTGCAGGCTAGAGGTGCTCTTCTTACTTGGTAATACAAGCTGCTGAGTATCACAGGGAAGATTGGCCCTCTCGTGAGTCACATGTTTGTCTTTTCCTCCTTTCAGGGCAATCCCACATCCTCGAGGGCATGCACATTTGGCAGCACTTGTCAACCATGATTGTGAGCAATTTCCAAAATTTTGTTTCAGCATAGAAAAAAAATTAAAAGTTAATTTTGTCTTTGTGTTTCATTCGTTTTAGTGCAAACATAAGGTAGTGCTTTAAAAAGTAAACTGTTGACTTATGTGGTGGCATATGCCTGCTGCCCTCTGCCTTTAATCCAAGCCATCCAGAGACAAAGGCAGTAGATATCTGACTCAGTTCCAGGCCAGCCAGGAATCTACAGAGTAAGATTTAGTCTCAAAAATAAGTAAATAAAAATGTTAGCTAAATGTGTTGGCACCTGTAATGCCCCAGCACTCAGGAGGCTTACACAGGGCATTGCCATGAATGTGAATACTGCTACATAGTATCATGTTAGTGGATGGCAGAATCCAGTCTCAGAAAGCTCCCCCCCCCAAAAAAAAAAAAAAGGTAATCAGTTTAAAAATTGACATCCAAAAGGAAAACAAAAGCTTGATATCCATGTAGAGGAGAAAAAAAATTAAATGCATTGTGTCTAATCTGTTCTGTTGTGTCTGTGAGTTCTCTGTCTCTCTGTTCACTGCAGTAAGTGCTTTGTGTCATCCAGCACACATCCTGTATCAGAGAGACAATGTTTTAAGTTTGTAGATCCAGATAGAGATACATTTCACACACTTACACAAAATTGCTTTGGCATAATGACTATTGTAAAACGTAGATATCTTTGGAGAGCGGTATTGAGATACATTTTCCTGTATCCTGGAGGGTTGGCCTAGCCTCCAGGGACCCCAAACACCTGGTACTCCTGTGTCTACCTACCTGTTCCAAGTGTGTCAGAGAACAAAATATTATATAAAAATCAGTTGATCATAGTAATGGTGTGCTTTAAAAATATTTGTGATCACTTTCACTATTTGACCAACATTATCATAGGCCTTCTTGTTTTTGTATAGTTTAGAATCAAGAAGGTTGTATGTTTTAGGCATAAGGATTAGATAAGACATTTCATAGAAATTAATTTGTATATAAGATTTGAGGCAGCATTCTACTTATCACACACTTATCTCTTTTTAACATGTTTTAAGTATTATTACACTTGCAAAGTTTAGATAATTTTGACAGAAAGTTAGAATGTAAAACCATTTTTAGCATGTCGCTTTGAGGAGTAATAAAATTTCTTTACCCCCCACCCCCTATTTTTTATTTTAGCTTACAACTTTTCTCACAGAATAGATCATTTGTCTTTTGGAGAGCTTGTTCCGGGAATTATTAATCCTTTGGATGGAACTGAAAAGATTGCTGTAGATCGTAAGTATTTAATTAATAACTGCTCTTAGATTTTACATAAAGGAAAGTGCTCCTAAAACCTAACAATGTTTTTACTCCTTCTGGCTCTGTTGTGAGGTTAGTCTCTAAGTGGCAGATAAGTATGTTATGGTAGAAGTGAATGGAACCTGAATGTTAAAAAAGTAAGTCCTTAAACAGGTTGAAGAGGTAAAAAGGGCAGGAGGGGAGAGTTGATATGTCAGTAGTGGTGTAATTGTCCTTTTCATCCTCACTAGAGGATGGAATTCTCTTGACACAGGTTTGAGGCTCTAAAACGCCTGGATCTTTTTGGGGGGTGGGGGTGGTTTTTTTTGTTGTTGTTGTTGTTGTTGTTATTTTTTCTCTCTCTCGGACAGGGTTTTTCTGTGTAGCCCTGGCTGTCCTGGAAGTCACTCTGTAGACCAGGCTGGCTTCGAACTCAGAAATCCACCTGCCTCTGCCTCCCAAGTGCTGGGATTAAAGGCGTGCGCCACCACTGCCCGAAAATCAATCTATCAATCTATCTATCTATCTATCTATCTATCTATCTATCTATCTTCCTTCCTTCCTTCCTTCCTTTCTTTCTTTCTTTCTTTCTTTCTTTCTTTCTTTCTTTCTCTCTCTCTCTCTCTTTCTTTCTTTCTTCCTTTCTTCCTTTCTTCCTTTTTTTTTTTTTTTTTAACTTTTTTGGTTTTTTTGGCTCTTTTGTATGAAGCTTCCTGCACAGTGTCACCATTACAAGAGTCCTAGAGTTCTTCCAGAGTTGCTTTGTTGTACATGTAGTCAGAGGTGTGCTGAGACAGCTCGGGAACCACATGTGCTCAGATTTAAGCCTCCACTCCTCTACTGAATTCTCTTTAGTCAAGCACTAGCATTATTTTCTTAGTTTTGTAGCAAGTGGTGCCTAGCCCATTTTCAGGTGACTGTTGTTATTTTGAGATGGTGTCTAATCATTTAGATTGGGCAGGCCTGGAAGTAACTATATAGCCCAAGCTGGCCTTGAACTCAGAACAATCATTCTGGGATCATAGACCTGTGTTATTGGAGCTTGATTTTGAACATTCACTTTTATAACTTGTTTTATCCCTGGTGATGCCCAGTGACCCTAAAAATGACCTTTTGATTGTATAACAGTCACTGAGTGTCTTTTTAGTTACCTTTTGCTCTGGCACTTTAACTTACTGGCATGTTTAGGATTAGCATAGATGAGAACTGTGGCTGTTGTTGGCTTTGTGCTTTATTAGTGTTTCTACTCTGAGAAATGCTACCTTTGCATTCTTGTATTCTGTGCGTGCCTGTCAATGTCTGAGCTAACACACCAGGGCACACTTCTGTGTCCTAACTGGGACTTTGTCTTACCAATTAGCGTATTGTTTTCATCAGTTTTTTTTTCCTTAAAAGTGTCCATTCATTGCATATTAAATCTAATGATAGTATTAAAATTTCAGGTTTATCATATTTAATAGAATAGATTTCATAGTACTTTATTGCTACTGGATTGATGAGAAGGCATATTTTGTTTTTATTACAGACAACCAGATGTTCCAATATTTCATTACTGTTGTGCCAACAAAGCTACACACATACAAGATTTCAGCAGATACCCATCAGTTCTCTGTGACAGAAAGGGTAAGTGGGACCTAACTGCTAAAATGATGAAGGGATTTTTATAGTTTCCCCACTGCAAGATAAGGTTGGTTTAGTAGGTACCCTCTCTGTCTTAGGGTTTCCATTGCTGCGAAGAGATGCCACGACCAAGGCAACTCTTATAAGGGATAACATTTAATTGGGGCTGGTTTACAGGTTCAAAGGTTCAGTCCATTATCATCATGGCGGGAGCATGGCAGCATCCAGGCAAGCATGGTGCTGAAGGAGCTGAGAGTTCTGTGTCTTATTCTGAAGCTAAACAGAGGCTGGCTTTAGGCACCTAGGAGGGTTTCCAAGCCCAGAGTGTCGCACTTCCTCCAACAAGGTCACACCTCCTAATAGTGCTACTCCCTGAGCCAAACATGTATAAACTACCATATTCCACTCCCTGGCTTGTTAAAAAAAACCCATGAGTCTATGGGGCCATACCTAGCCATAGGCTATCACAAAATGCATTTGCCAAGCTTCAAAAGTCCCATCATCTATAACAGTCTCAACCATGTTAAAAGTCCAAAATTCAAAGTCTCTTCTGAGATTTATCCAATCACTTAGCTGTAATGCCTTATAAAATCAAAATTAAGAAGTCGGTCACATACTTCCAGTATCATAGGATATACTTTGCCATTTCAAAATGTCATAGTGAGAAAATACAGGACCAAAGCAAGCTGGGCAAATTCTAAACTCTGTATCTCCATATCTGATGTAAAAGCACTCTTCATATCTCCAACTCCTGTCTTTGTTGACTGTTGGCAAACTTCTTCTCTTGGACTGGTTCCACTCCCTGTTAGCAGCTTTCCTCAGCAGATAGCCCATGGCTTGGGCATCTTGAAACTCTTGGGGTATCCAGGGCAACTTCAACTTTACACCTTGTTCCACTGTCTGGGATCCACACATTATCTTCTGGGCTCCTCTAAAGGGCTTGGGTCATATCTAGCTCTACCCTCTGTAGCGCTGTAGGCTCTGGTTCACTCTACTCCACTGTTGCTGTTCTTTGTGATCATCCCATGGCATTTCCAGTTTGCCAGAATCTTCTGCTGCAACTAGGCTTCACCAATGGCTTCTCTTAGGCTTTCTTCATGGTGCCAAGCCTCAACCTCTTTGCATGACCCCTTTCAGTCCTGGGCCATCAACTGCAACCGAGGCTACCCCTTCACCAATGGCTTTCCTTGGCTTTAGTGCCAAGCCTCAGCTGCTCTCTATGACCCCTTCATGCCTTCAAAAACAGCACCACTTTGGGTGATTCTTATACATTACCAAGTACAGCTGCAGCACAGGTTGCAACCTTGTCTATCTCTGAACATAGCTTCTTTGTGATTTCAGAAGATACTTCTCAGAAGATTTCACCTCACTGATACTGGCTTCTTTTTAATCACTAATTTCTTAACTCCAGCTAACCAATATGAATTGTCCCAGTAATCTCTTCTATGCTTGACCCTAAAACCATAGCATAATGGCTGAAGCTGCCAAGTTCTGCTGCTTGCTGGGACTGGAACTTGCCCCTCCCCCCCTTTTTTATTACATTATCACTAGCTTTCTGTTTCCAGTTCCTTCACTGCCTCAACTTGGGTGTCCTGGAAGCTGTAGACTGACTTTGAACTCCAGAGATCTGTATGCCTATCTCCTGAATGCTGGGATTAAAGCTGTGGTCCACCACACCTGAACTTTAGCTTTTCTCTTCTTGGAACTTACTCTGTATCAGGTTGGTCTTGAACTCAGAGAACTGCTTGCCTCTTTCTCCTAGGATTAAAGGTATCTACCACAATGCCTGGACCCCAGCTTTTCCCTGACCACTATTCCTCAAGATCCAAATGAAAAGCCTATGTCTTCCAGCCTCAAGATCTGGATCACATGTGTGCCCTCCATTTCTGGATTGTGGTTCAATCCAGATTAAAAGTCCAAATGAAAAAAATAGCAAGTTCATAGTAATACCTAGCAATATGTAACTCTCCTATGTTCAACTGCTAACACATAAACATTAAGTTCAGCTGGGTGGGATCTTGCCCCAAGATTACCACTCCCTTAATTTATCTTCTTGAACACAGAATTCAGCTTCAGTTCACTTCCTGAGGCCCTTTATTCTTTGAACCGTACATCTTGTATCTTTCCTTTCTAAGCTTGCTACACTGGATGAAAACATTTTTCTAGAGATTAAACCATAGGACAAAATCTATGCTGGGCGGTTTTGAGGCTTTCTTTATTGATAGAATTAATCTTTTTTACCTTAGCCTCAGGTGGACTCTGGACAAGGGCAAAAAGCAGTCACGTTCTTCACAAAAACATAAAAACAGTCTTCAGAGTTCAAGTTACCCTCAGTACCAATGTCTTCTATATTCCTACTAGGATGGCCTGGCTTTCCACAGTCCCTAATCCACATTCCTTCAAACAAAAACATGGTCAGGCCTATCACAGCAATACCCCCTCCTAGTACCAACTTCTGTGTTAGTTAGGGTTTTACTGCTGTGAAGAGAGACTGACTAAGCAGCTCTTAAAAAGGACTTTCATTTAATTGGGTCTAGCTTAGAGGTTCTGAGGGTCAGTCCTTAATCAACATGGCAAGAAGCATGTGGCAGCATGGTGCTGAAGGAGCTGAGAGTTCTACATCTTGTTCCAAAGGCAAGCAGGAGAAGACTGACTTCAGGCAGCTAGGAGGAGGGTCTCCAAGCCAACCCCCACAGTGACATACTTTCTCCAACAAGGCCACCACTCCTAATAGTGCCACTCCCAGGCCAAACATATTCAAATCATCACACACTCCATTTAAACATTTGTGGAACTTTTGAAATGAATTGACATTTTAAGCAAAGAACCTACCAGAAATGGGTATTAGTAGGTATGTTCTAGAGGGAAAGAAATTTGTTCTAAATGATAGAAATGTGTTATTACAAATTATGGCAGAAGTTACTTTATGAATTTCTACTTGTAATCTCCTGTATTAATATAGGTAGCTTATAATCTGCTACAGGTTTTCTAGTTTCATTGTTGTTAGTAAGTCTTCCGCCTGAATGTGAGTGCTCCCTGCACTCAGGCTGTCCCGCAGTCAGTGCACCCAGCTTCAAGGTAGATGAGTCTTAGCAGTTGCATGGAGATGAAGAGTAGGCTTGAACAGCGTCTTTCTGTTCTGGGTTGTATTTTATTACTGTAAATTGAGTTTGAGGTTATAATACACAACCTCACAACAAGTGAATTCTGGGGCATGTGAAAGCTTCCCATTTGACTCTTCTGTATGTGATAGTGCTGAAGTTGGTCCTCACTAGGCTTCAGTGAGAATGGGGTTCTCCTTATTCTTCTGAATTAGATGTAATTTCAGAGGGTAAATGTTAAGTGTTTAACTTTCAAATCATTCAAGGAGCAAAAACAGTGTATATCTGTGTGTGTGTTCTACACAGGAACTATATACGTTGTACTTCCCAGCATTTCCATTAAGGGTAGGAAAGTATTTCTCACCAGCTATATTGAGAAACACCTTAGAAACACAGAAAAGGTTTAGCAAGACTTTGGGGCAAAGCAAGCAGGTGTGTCTCATTATCGAATTGCTATGGGATGCTAAGTGCCATAGCCTATGAGAGTGTTTGGCTACATTTTCAAACTGGTGTACACATTGCTTCTGTTACAGCTATCCCTGTGTTAGAAACCTCTTTCCAAATACAGTGGGAAAAACAGAAAAATGCTGTGTGTGTGAGGTTTTATTGTGTTGTTGCAATGGCAGAAGACTAGAAACAGCTCAGATTATAAATCGACTCAGTGGAAGGACATATGACTAAGAAAGAAGGACGTGTCTGAATGTGAGATTATCTCCAGGACAAATCTGAAAATAGCAAAATCAAAAAGAAAAAAATCCATATGTAAGGAGTGTTTGATAAAGGTGAATAAAGTATTAATCATTTATTGAATTTTACAGTGTAGGGTGGGCAAGGAGTTGCTACTCTTTTTTGGAAGCCCAGTTTAATCACTCTTAATCTTCTCCAATGTTATTGGATGCCCTGATCCCCAAGGTAGTTTGGTATGTTATAGGGGTCACAGGGTTTTCATGTCTTCAACATGATACTGAGCACTTGAGAGTTTCTGAATGAATTAACTGTTGGAAACTTGATTGATGGCTCATATGTAAGGTTTTCCATGTTAATGGGGTTGGAGGGTTGACCATACTGTATGTATTCCTAATTCTTGCAGTTTAATTTCAAATTAGAAATAAAATGATAAAGTACATGCAAAGAAACAATACACAAGCATGTCACAATGTAAACTTGTTTTTTTTTTTTTTTTTTTTTTTTTTTATTCCTTGATTAGTTCTAAGCTCATGAAAAAACTGGTATGTCTACAATGACCATTTCCACGCAGTTAAAATGGTTTAGTTCAGGGTTCTGGGTTTTTCGTTTGTTTTGTTTGAAGTAGTATCTTGCTCTGAAGGCACAGCCCTCCAGCTTTTCCTTCCTAGTGCAGGATTACAGATTTGCCTCTAACCCTAGCGAGAACACTGGTAGTTGTCTCTGAAGAGCTAATGTATGGTCCAGGGCAGTTCATCCTACGGAAAGTGGGATGTCCTATGCAGGACACTATAGCTTGGTAAGGAGTGCATTTCAGTAGCCATACCACATTACCTGCATTTTATTTCTTTTCCCTTCCTCTCAGGAACGCATCATCAACCATGCTGCAGGCAGCCACGGTGTCTCTGGAATATTTATGAAATACGACCTCAGCTCTCTCATGGTGACAGTCACTGAGGAGCACATGCCTTTCTGGCAGTTCTTTGTAAGGCTCTGCGGCATCATTGGAGGGATCTTCTCAACAACAGGTTAACGTTCATTTCTTGGCCTAATTTCCTTTTATTTTGTTTTGTTTTGAGGTAAGCTCTTGCTACATAGCTCTCACTGGGCTTACAGGCACCTAGCTGTCATGTTCTGATATCTGATTTCTAATGGTGTTTATTACTTTATCTTGTAAAGATAGTACACACACACACACACACACACACACACACACACACAATTTCTAATGATGTTTATTACTTGTGAAGATAGTACGTACACACACACACACACACACACACACACACACAGATTAAAAGCCAGGCAGTGGTGGTGCACGCCTTTAATCCCAGCACTTGGGAGGCGGAGGCTGGCGGATTTCTGAGTTCGAGGCTGGCCTGGTCTACAGAGTGAGTTCCAGGATAGCCAGGGCTGTCTCAAAAAAAAAAAGGAAGAAGATAGTTGACTGGTGGAGTATGCCATAGTGTGGTTCTTACTTTCTCAAGGCCCAGCACCAAAAAACAAAACATAAAGTGATGCCTCTATTAAAACAAGAAATAATCACATTTTCATTTTTTAATATTTGGAACTTCTTTGAATTCTAAAGCTCTAAATATATTTCACATCCTGTGAGCATATCCAGTACACAGGAATCAGTAACATAAGGAAGATTATGTGGTAAGCCGCACAGATCCTGGGTGTTAATCACAGACACAGCTAGAATAGAATCTGTGTTCCACCACTGACGTGGTAGTTTTTATAAAGTTCACCTGCCTTTTCTGAATGTAACTGTCTGATTTGTAAGTGTGTTGTAGAGTTAAATGAGGAAATGCCCAGGAAGCTTCACAGATGTATTGAAATTCCTTTCCCTATACACTGTATGAAGTCAGGTTTTGTGATGTTTTGTTTAAATCAGTAATGCTTTTGGTTTTTATTCAAGATTCTGGAATTTTTTTGGGAGCTCCATCTTAAGCCCTTGGTTACTCCAAGTTAGATAGTTGTGTTCTTGGAGCCCCGCCTTGTTTTCATATTTCCAGTACACGTAAGCAGCTTTCCTTACACAGTTCTTTTCTTTTTCATTTAAATCTGTTATTTACAATATTATTAAGAAAGTCTTGGGTAGGTTATATCAGGTGTGCATTATGTGTGTGGATTATGATCTTGATAAAATGTTTTTAAATATAACCCTTGAGAGTACCTTTAGCGTCAGAAGCAGCCACAGATGGCTTGGCTTCCTTCCTTCTGTGGTCTAATCCTCTACAGCTGGTGCAGCTTTTTATTCTCACATAGCAATTTCAAAGGCAATTTAATGAAAAACTTGAACTTATTTATTGCAGGTATGTTACATGGAATTGGAAAATTTATAGTGGAAATAATTTGCTGTCGTTTCAGACTTGGATCCTATAAGCCCGTCCATTCTGTAAGTGGTACTTACATGGTGCTTGTCTTAAGTGGTGCTGTCGTTGTTGTGTCTAAATAGAAAGGATTGCCCCTATAAAGCCTTGTGATCAGAGACATCATGTAGAGTGGAACTAACTCTGGCCTTGTCTTCCTTCTCCTCAGGTCCCTTTTGTGGATGGCCACACAGACAACCACTTACCTCTTTTAGAGAACAACACGCATTAGCCTCTCATGGGTGGAGAAAAACTTTTTGCCTGAGACATAAAGCCTTTTCTAATAATAAAATGTTGTGCAATATATTCAAAGAAAAAGAAAATATGAGAACCCGGAAACATACTTATTTAAAAAAGAAAAAACAGCCAAGGAAAACAACAAACTACAGCCGTCTTGTATATGTTGTGTCTGTTACAAATGTCCTAGAAGAAATTATGCAGCTAACTGGAGAGTCAGCCCAGTCAACAGTGCCAGGTGAAGACAGCACCTCTGATGTTCTCCCTGCAAACAGACAATATGGAAAGCTGAGCCTAGAGGGATGGACGTGAACCCTTGTTTAAAGAAAGGGGCATTGATAAATGCAAGTGTGTGCGTCCTTTGTTTTTAAAGATGTCAGAATAAAATGTATAAAACATATAGAAAACTAGTCTAGACTTTAAAAACTGTAATCAGCTCACGTGGTTAATAAAGGACTGGCCCTGTGTTACAGCCATATTAATGTTAAGCCATATTGACAAGATGGTGTTGTCCAGTGTGGGGTTCTGACGGAGGTCACTGCTTTCCTTTGAACTCTAGTTGCTGACTTTCCTGACTGTTGAAGATTGAGCCTTAGAGGACTAAGGTGAAGTTTCCCAAGGCCAGGCATATAAGTGCTGTGATGTGTAACAGGTGTCATTCACAGCGTGAACAAGGGACACTGCAGGGAGAAGAAAACACAAATATTTGAAAAGAAAAACAGTTTGTAAGATGTGAAGGAGAAAGTATGCTTGTGAGAAGTAGAAAACTGGACCGCTAACTGAGACGGGCGAGAGTGTCCATACAAGACCGTCAGGTCTGAAGCAGCCTAGGCACAGCCGTAACACTGGACAGAGCCCAGCCCTCAGGGCTCTGCACAGAAGTGATGAGGCGACAGTAACTTGAAGGAGCCCTGTCAGGTGCTCTTAGAAACTGCTGAGTATGTGTGCCAGCCTCGTTTCCTTCTGTGACTGAAGGGCAGAGGTTAAGTCATTGATCGAGAAGACTGAGCTCCAGTCCCTGTCAGACACAGGACTACATTGACAGTGGTGGCTTAAGAGCATGGCCTAGCACAAATCAGTGTTTCAAGTGAATGTTTTTAAGGATTAAAGAATGCTTTCTTGAAAAAGGATAGGCCATCAGGGAAGGAGGAGATGGCAACAAATCATTCAGCAGTAAAGTATATGAAAAATGGCATTTTGTAGAAAATAAAGACATTTTGGTTAAAGTATGGAATATTTAGAGTCAACAAGTTAGGTGACTAATACTATTATAATGTTTTAAAATTTTTTAAATGAATCCAGAAAATTTAAAATAATGAGTCTTTTTTGAGTTTTTTGTTTCATTTTGTTTTGGTTTTCCCCTTAAATTTTATAGTTGGTTAAGAAACAACATCTCTCTAGAATTTTGTTAGCAAGAACTGGAACTTTGGTCATTTGAGACTGAATGTTGCTCTTCATGTCTATTTACTAGGGAATTCAGTCAGTTTTCAGGGAAGAAAATACTGATTTAGAGTTATTTTCAGTATTATAATGTTTTTTAAAAGATTTAAGATTATTTTAAATTATTTCAATGTTTTCTAAATGCCACGTTAAACTTTTATTGAGATGTATCTTTTCCATTAAAATTGACTCTACATGAATTTGTTTAAAGCAAACTTTTCTTTGCTGTTGATAGTCATTTTAAAAGTTGACTTTGATTTTCAAATAGTCAGGACACTTTTTTTTTTTTTTGTCAGTAAAAGAATGAAAATGCTGACCATCTGTTTGGGTAATGAAGGCAACTTGTGGCCTTACTAGGACTTCCTTTCTAGGTCAGAAGTTTCTCATTGACCTGACAGCTACACAGCTTTCTCTATGCCTGTGGGTCCCCTGGAGACCCACAGTGTCCATTCAATCCAGTTTTCTTGAAAGATTTTGTGTGTGTGTGTGTGTCCAATTCTATTATTTTAAGTCTGACACCTTTACTTGAAATGTTTTTATACTGTTTGTATTTATATGCCTTGGCCTATAATGCTGAGTAAATAACAGGTGAATAAATTACTGTCAGGTGTTCACACTTGACTGTCTACCTCCTGCAGTAGTTGGCTCCATATTAGAATTGCAGATCCACTTGTTTGAACTAGATGAATAATGGACACATTTCTCATAATTTCTTATACACAGAAAAGTTGTCTATTTCATTATCAGAATTTGTCATTTGAAACGCAATTTGCATCCTTAGTTTTCAAATGCATGTGAGAATAAGATGTATTATAATTCAAATGGTAGGAAAGTAAGTTTACCTGTAACTCTTATACCTCAGAATTCTGTTTATACTTGTAGTCAGATAGTTTTTTGATGGTTTAAGAAATACATCAACCAGACTGGACTTAAGATCCTTAAAAATTCAGCATGCCATTTAATCTAGCAGCTTCTTTTCTTGTTAAGCTTTCCAAACCATTTATAACACTGCCAGAGTAATGCTGGAGGCTGGTGTAACATGCATCCCCATCCCAAAACTGGGGAGGCAGAGACTGGAGCATCCCTGAGCTTGCTGCCCACCTAGTCTACTGAATTAACAAGTGGCAGGTTCAGTAAGAGACCACATGTGAAGACATGAACATCTGAGTACATACAGCGCCCAGTAGTTTGTCTGAGTGGGCCTGTGAACCGCTGACAGTATTACAGTCAGTAAAGCATGTACGTGGCTGGGGTCTCCTAAAACTCCAAAGTCAATCCTTGCACTTTTGTGTAATACTTTAAAAGAGCTGCTCATAAGGCACAGGGAGAACCCTTAAATATAGGCTGGATGCCAAACAGGCCTGCATTTATCACTGCTAAGGGTGTGGAGATTCTTTAGATGTGTTTTTCAGGTACATACAAGGTTACTCACATAGCTGTAAGTTTTTTCTTGTGTCAGTTTGGGTTTTGCATTTGGGGCCCTTAGAATTGTCAGCAAGTGCTGTGCTACTGAGAAGTTCCTGCCTCCAGCTCTGCTTTTTATTAGAGGTTTTTTTTTTTTTTTTTTTTTTTTTTTCCTAGAGTTGACCCATATTGTTCTACCCACCATGTCTCCTACCACAGGACTCAGTATTTCAGATAAAATAGGAAGATGCTGAAAATGTTCCATGTCAGAAGACATGGTTCTGCCTAAACTCAGTTCTGGGTAGACAATATATCCTCAAAATAGCCACACTTTGTCATATATTAAAACCTAGCTACTGCTAATTTTGTATTGTTAGGTTTTTAACAATGTTTTTTAAAGCTGATGTAGGCAGTGACTTTAAAAACAAACAAAAAACAAAACTTCTCTGGACCTGGGGGACCAACACTGCATTTTGGTATCCCAAGATGGCAGGGCCACAGTTTCAGAAAGGTAGCCATGTGAGCTTGGCGAACTTTAAAAGTGATGATTTTGGAAACGAGGTCGATCTAATTTTTATGTTTGTTGTGTTATAATTGGTTTGAGTAAGAATGGTCCCAGTAGGCTCCTGTTTGAGTGCTTAGTTGCCAGGGAGTAGAACTGTTCAAGGGGATTGGAAGGTATGGTCTTATTGGAAGAAGTGTATTAGTCGTGGTGGGCTTTGAGGTTTCAAAAGCCTGTCCCAGGCCCTCTCTCCTCCTCTCCCTCTCTGCAGATCAGGTTGTAGCTTCTGCAGCTCCTGCACCATGTTCCTTGCCATGATGATAAAAGAGTAAGCCTCTGAAACTATAAGCATAAAAGGAAGCATTGAGTACTTGGAGAGTTGTCTTGATTATCAGTCATGCTTCATATCAACAGAACAGTGACTAAGACAAATGCTGTTTGGAAGTTCTCTACCTCATTCTAAATTATTTAAATGAGCTAGAAGTGCTTGTTGAGTGCAGAAGTATGAGAAGTGCTTTTCTGAGGTGTGTATCAGGAATTAGTTGCCTTAGTGGCTCTCTGATCACTGTATCTAGTATCTTGGTACATGTTATCAAGACTTTCTCTTAGTACATTTTCATTAGTGTATATTAATAGCATAAAACATAATGGTTCTTGTTGGCATTTTTCCCACATGTATAAAAGACACTGTGGTTATATTCAAACCCTCCCTTTTGCCATGTACTTTTATTATTTTAACTTCACCCAAGCAGATAATTTTTTACTATTGTGTATTGTGTAGTTAACTAGTCCTGGTGTGGATTTTTCAATGGTGGGGACTTGATATAGTTACCTACTTTTCCTGTTGAAGCATTGCAAGATAAATTTGTGCCATGTGTCAGATCCCACAGACTACTCAAACATGACCCAGTTGATGTTGCAAGAAAAAATGGAATCGGTGTTTATAGAACTTGTGTTTATGTTCCTCTAATAGTTATTCCTGTGATTTTATTTGGTTGAGAGTTTTGAGAGGATTGTTTGGTTTTTTTCTGAAGGTAGGTTGTGGGAACTGGTCAGCAGTTAAATAACATCGAAGACAGGAGTTAGTAATTTAGAGTTTTATTTAATCTGAAGTCCAAACTCAGTCGCTGGAGTTCCTGGATTGATGAAACAATGGTAGTAATCAATCAAAAGGTAGTAAATCTTTAGAACTGTCGTGTTAGTCTCTTCCTGCCTCTTGAGTTCTTATTGTATCCTTAGCTGGTGTCTTTCATGTAACTCAGAAGTCTTGGCAGGTGTCTCACACAGGGATCCCAGAGGTGCTTTATTTGAGAGTTTAGTTTTCTGCCTGGACAATAGTCACTGACCTTAATCAAATCTGCAGAAACTGCCAGAAAGGGTTCTCCCAACATGTTCCTCATGGTTCTGAAGAGACCTCAGTACTGGCCACACTTCAGCTATCAGAACGTAAGCATACACGTTTTTAGTGATTTATGTGGACATTACTTTTATTTGAATATTTCATTGTTACCATGCAGAGATCCTGCAGTCTAGTATGCCTTCATCTCAAATATGAGCAGAACTGGGTGCCAGCTTATGAGAATTTGTGACTGTTTAAAGGTTTTTATTTATATTTAAAATGCTTAAGCAAAACCCTTCCCTTTCTTTTGACCTCGGTACATTATAGTTAGCTAATGTGTGTGACTTCCCAGTGACTGGGGTACAAGGGGCCTTGGGTGGCCAGGAGTGTGCTCCTCCCAACTCCACACATGAAGACAGAAACTAGAACTTAACATTTTATTTGAAGTTTTGCTTTCCTCACTGGCAAAGGTCGGGAGGGTTTCCACAGTTCTGGTCTAGGAACATCTCCCTCCCCATCATTCTGACTGAGGCCTGAGTGAAACATCTAAGTAGAAGGGCTTATCATTAAATAAGAAGGGGACTTGAAGCTTTCAGGATAACAGTGATTAAAAACACAGAATAAGGGATGTCCAAATCATGTTGTAAATGAAGTACACAAGACTCCCTGGTGCGTGTATGATTACCTTCTAATTTTGTATGTACCTATCTACACCGTTTGTTTTTTTTAGGATTAAATTGTGGACAGAGGTGAGGAACAGGATAGGCATGAGCCTACTTCCCCTCAGCTCAACCAGGACTTGTGTTTAACGCAGGAGGGTACTTGTGCTGTATTGTGAGGAGGTTGAGCTGCGCACAGTTCACATGGAAGCTCTCGCCTTGGTGCTGAGCCGGCCTCCCCGCTTGCTTCCATGCCTCTCTCTAGCCTGCTTAGGCTTCTGCCATATGCTCTTCCGAGCTCAGTGAGTTGAAATTAGTTTTGTCGGGAAGGAAAGCTAAATACAGTAAAAGGAGTGCTTTCATGCTTCACGTGTGATAGTGTGGAGTGGTGGTGTTGGGACATAACCTGGAAGTTAGGTTTTTGTAAATGTATGCAGTTAGAGGCCGACTTTCCTCACTGAACCAGAAACAAAAAGAAAAAAAACCCAAGCAAGCATGCGCGCGCGCGCGCGCACACGCACGCACGCGCACACACACACACACACACTCTAAAGAATAGGGAAGAAGATGGAATGGCAACTTCGACTGGAAGCTTGGGTGTGCTTCTTGTTACTTTCTAGCTTAAGACCCAGTTTCACTGCCTTAGAGGTATCTGAGGTTCCAGATGATGGGCTGGTTTAACGTTCTTAGACCTTGAGCGTGCTGGAGGCCCGGAAGTAGGAGATGAACTTATAACAGAAGCTCACAATGAAGAACCAGACCTTCCGAGCCATCTGAGACCTTGCAATGAGGAGGCGCCAGATGATAAGAAACAGGGCAGTGTTAAAGAGGTAGTGAATGTTCCGGAGCCTGAGGGACAGAGACAAAAGCACAGTTAAGATAGCACCTGCAACCAGCTGTGTTACCCAAAGTAGAAAAGTGTTCCTGTCTCTGATCAGCAAATACCAAGTTCTCAGAGCCCATGGCATGGCTTGGTGCTCTCGTTTTTTTTTTTTTTTTTTTTTTTTTTTTTTTTTTTTATGCCTTTTGTTCCTATTCTTGAATTACCAGGCTTCCCTCATATTTTCAAAGCTCGTTACTCTTCCCTTTACTTCTCTTTGGCAATCGTGATTCATGGATGAAAGTAATATTTTCAAAATCCACTCTGGTCTTTTGTCTGGTCCCTCTCTGACCAGTGGGACTGCTAAGTGGGTAAGCGCACTTTGGGAGCAAGCCCGGAACTTGAATTGGAACCCACATAAGGGTCAAAGGAAGGAATTTGACTCCACAAAGCTGTCTCCTGACCCCTACAGGCACTATGGTATGCACACCCACACACCATCCATGTACAAACAGTTTAAAAATGATCAATGTTTTATTGGCCGGAGAGTAGATAGTGAACTTTGAAGCCTGCTTTTCATGTGTCCTTCCTTTTAGTGGTCTATCTTTCCATTTTTACCATCAGTACTACAGACTGTTAGTTTTTGCAGGAATCTTGACCTCTTCTTTGTCAGGAATTTTGGCTAAACCAGGAAGGGTCTGTAGGGATTGAGTAGTTATGTGACTTTCCAAGTTATGTAGCATGATCTGCCTTTGGACATCCCTAAGGCCATACTGTGGTAAGGTGTACAAAACACACTTGGGCTCAAGCCTGGCTCCACTATTTGTTTCCATGAACAACATTTTGGTTTTTTGTTTTGTTTTGTTTTGTCATGCCCCAAATACTTCTGTGTTAATCGGATAACAAAAAGAACACGTACCTCAGGAGTGAGGTCTAAATTAACGTAGATTATAGGGTAGTATGGAATGCCAGGTCTGTAATGCTCAAGAAGTATGAATCCAGCCTCATAATAGCTGCTGCATAAATGCGAGTAATTTAATTTATACACATTCTAGTATAAAGTCAGCACCTCACAGATAGATACCAACAAGTGTGCCTACCTTTTTAGGTGTTGTTTTGCTTTGGGGATGCCAGCCAGATCCTCTTTTAATAGATACTTCTTAACCCCCAAAACATAATTTTCAATGTATTCAATCCAGTTCAACTGACGCACATCAAAGTTGAATACCTGCAAAGCAAGAGACATGGGCTACCAGCATTGCACTGCCAGGCAGTCACCTTGTCCATTGTACCCAGAGCTCATCAATATGTCAATATGGCTAGAATTGCTGACCAGTGAGCCTCCAGCACCCAACTGTCCCCACCTCCCTGCCACTGTTAGCAAGCAGGCCCAATCACAATCCACAGACTAGGTCTCTTAGCTGCACTGAACTTGTTTCCTGTGAGTGCTGACATTATTGTGTGGTTTTCTTAAGGGGAAAAAAAATCCTCTGTATGTCTAACACTGCCCTATCGTCGTCTGGTTACGTAATTCTGGAGTCAGAGCCATACTTACTCTCTGGTCTTCAGGACTGAGCTCTGACAGAAGCATCTCCGTGTTGTTTGTGCTCCATTCCCAACTGTGGTTGATGAAATACTCCAGCATGGAAATGGTTTTTAACAGCCGGTTCATGAGCTTTAGCATCCTGAGGGAAAGACCAGTTAGGAGCTGGTACTGTGCACCCTGCCCACTACCTCTTCCTGCACAGGGGAGGGTGGCCGAGTGTCATTAAGGAAGTACAAGTGCTGGTGGGCTCATGTCAATAACACCAGCACTCAGGAGGTCATGGCAGGAAGGTCAGCTTGGACTCCTTAGTGAAGTCAAGTCCAGTAAAACTGCCTTTAAAGAATAAAACAAAATATGTATCTCTCTTTCCTCCAAGTTCTCAGGATTCTTTTGTGAGCTCCTGAGTCACTTCCCTCTTTTGGTAAATTTGCAATAATAGCAATTTCTACCATCAAGCTTCGTGTTTATCTTCTACAAAGTACCTTACACCTTCCTTCAGGTAAGAGTCCCAGCAATAAATCTAACTGCTCACTCATGCTAAAATCTACTTGTGATAGGTACTAGACAGGTTTATAAATTTCTGTGAAAGTTAGAATTCTTATTTCTCCTCACTTTTCACTTTAATTCTGTTAAATAACAGAATGAGCCTAACAGCGTCTATCAGACATTTACATCCTCTGAAGCACCCACCTCTCTCTCATCAGACATTGCAAAACTAAGCTAGTTACTCGCCTGAAAGGATTACAGTTTTTGTTTGGTTTTGTTTTTAATTTTGAGTCAGAGCTTTAGAAAGCTAATTTCTTTTTATTGCATGTTCTTAAATTTGTAAAAGTGAAAATAGGACCTCAGGTCTTAGTATAAAAACTTAGGCAGCATTATCATTTGGTGAAGGAAAGGCTGGTTGTAATTCAGACTTAAGAAAAAACAGTATTCATAATCTACTCTGTTAGATGCAGTGCTGACACTTCTAGAAAATACAAAC
Organism: Apodemus agrarius; assembly: GCA_964023405.1. Taxonomy (NCBI): domain Eukaryota; kingdom Metazoa; phylum Chordata; class Mammalia; order Rodentia; family Muridae; genus Apodemus; species Apodemus agrarius. The sequence continues at coordinate 179,884,373 of OZ030006.1, read as the reverse complement.
TGCTGATTTTCATAACAGCTTTGTAGGTATCTCTTTGCCTGCATTTTTTCTGAATGTGGTTCATAAGTTTAAGAGTGTCAGCATTTAAACTCCAACCTAGTTCTGACCAACCCCAGAGAACTTCTCTTGTAGTCCCACTACCCTGTGTCCTTTGCTTACAAGGAGTAAGTAACCAGTGGAGTGCCCGTGGTCAGAACGTGAACCAGCTCTTCTCTAGAAACCTCTTAGGACTGTGAAGTAGCCAGGACTTACTCATACTGGCTTTTCAGAAAGGTTATGTTCATGTCACATAGGCAATGCTCCAGGTAGGTCTCTTTGCTGAAAGTATAGTTAAGCTCATCATGGGACTGGAGTAAAGTCAATCTCTTAACAATTTGTGATGCTCTGGGAATTTGGTCTTATTCTTTGTTCAAGTTCCCATCAACTATTGAAAGAATTTCATGGGAAATATCTTGTTTGAGAAGTAGACTTAAATAGTCTAGGAACAGTAGTTGTATAGTGTGTCACTGTCCAAGGAATATTAATTTTTAGAAAAACCAAAATGTTATTTTTAGGTAGAGGCCTTTTGTACATAAAACAAAACATGTAAAGAAAAACTTAGAACTTAGTCAAAACAGTGATTATTCTATGCACCTTTATGTCTAATATGTTTTCTATGCCCCTTTTTTATAAAAAAGTTAGAATTTAGGAAGATAGTATATTTATGACTCATGGCTAAATTAGTGAAGCCAAGATTTTAATCCTGGCTTTAAATCCCAACTTCACAATGTCAGATCCTACAGTGACTGGCCTTATAAAAAGTCATAAAAGGATTATTTTGGGGTCAGTAGTGGATGGTTCATTGGGTAAAGGTGCTTTCTGCCAAGTCTAACAATCTGGGTTCAATCTGTGTTTAGAACACATATCTTAGAGAAAACCAGCCTCCCTACAAGGTGCCCTCTGCTCTCTGCTCCTGTACAATGATAGTATATACACAATAAATAAATGTAAAAAAAGTTAAAGATTATTTAAAATAATTAGATCACAGAAACAAAACAACTCATTGTCCAATCCAGTATGGTTTAATTTCTTACAAACAAAATACAGATTGTTTGTTTGTTTGTTTCCTGTTTCTCTTTTATTCACCAAACCTTGCTTTATCCAGTCACCTAGAATTTCTTCTTGTGTTTCTCTTCTCCCATCTATACTGGGGAAAATTCACACAGATGTTTTCCACACAATCACAATGCCTCCTTAAGTGTGGTGAGAGAAGGTAGGTGAGTCACACAGACTTTGTGTTGCTGTTGTTTTCTGTACAAGTCCTGGAAATGCTGGATGTGTCAGGAAGGCCTTCCACCTCAGAAAGGGGGCCAGTCCGTTCCTGTTTGGACTGTGATTCCAGGAATCTCCTCCTGTTGAATGTGTTGTGGAGGTAGCAGATGTGCTTTGTCACTGTTGGGTGGTGACAGAGCTGGCTTTGCTTGGCACCTTGTCCCTCTTTTTTTCATCGCTCTAGGTGTCAGTGAACCTAGTTTGTAGCAGGGGCTATGAGGTGGCTTTCTGTACTTCCTTCCTTGGTCACTTCGGTTAGTCACTTCCTGTTAGACCAGTAGTTCTCAACCTTCCTAATGCCCAATCCTTTAATACAGTTCATGTTGTGGGGTGTCCCCCAACCCCCAACCATAAAATTATTTTGTCGTTAGTTCATAACTGCAGTTTTGCTGCTGTTATGAGTTGTGAATCTCTATTGTGACTCACAGGTTGAGAACCACTGTGTCCGACTATGCAGATTCTGCCCTTAGCTTCCCTTTCAATGGCAGAGATGCTAGCCATGAAGTATGAAGATGGAAATGGGACCATCATTAGTTCTTGCTACAGGACGGCCACACAACAAGCAGTGAGTGAGGCTGGTGTCATCATTGTATCTTTGTGTGTATGTGTATGATTGTGTACATATGTATCTTATGTGTGTTTGTGTGACTGTGTATGCATATGTATATGTGTTTGTGTGTGTGACAGAGGTATTTATCTTTAATCCTCAGCTGCAGAGAGGATTAAGGACTTTGGCTTCCACGCACTGATAATATTAAAACCATTGCCTCAGCTTCTCACCTGGGTTTCCTCCCAGTAAGCCTCAGATAGAAGTCATAGATGATGGCCGGAGCCCGGTGGCTGACAGCGTTCCAATACTGAATGGTGAAATTGTTGGTGGTGAAGTCAGCATTTGGCCTTCTGAAAGCACTCTCAAATGGGATCTTTTCAATGGTCGCCAAGACCTGTAATCCTGGAACAAAAAGGGGAAGTGCTAAATCTCAGAGAAAATTGAGGAAATTTCTTATTCAATATGAGGACAGGCTATCCAAAGGGATGTATATCTGTTCAATTCTGGATTCTCAAGTCTACTCTAAAAGGCCTTCGACTGAGCCTGGGAAGATCCCTTGCAAAGCCATCAGGAAAGTTTTTTGTCAGTTGCTTTTCTTAAGGTTAAATGTTCTTAACAAAGGCTTGTGTAAAAGTATTAAGATGGATTTCCATGGGTGGTTCACTTAATGCATCACAGAGATTTTATAATTGTCTTCATTTTCATATTTAGAGTAGCTTATTTTAAATTTTTAATATTTGTAGATATAATGGTCTCTTTGAGAACATCCATTTAAATTCAATTTTAACTTAATTGGATCTTTTCAAACAATGCAGTTAATTATTCAGTTATGAATTTATCAGTTATTGTAGCAATTTGATTATTGTCATCTTCTAAAAGATACCCCCAAGAAATCAACATGTAACATATACATGTTTTTGGTTAGCTTTAAATCAAAGAGGAGAAAGTTAATTGAAAAACTGTCTGGATCAATTGGACAATGGTCTGGATCAGACTGGCCTATAGGCAAGTCTTTAGGGTATTTTCTTGATTTTTTTTTTTTAAATTAGATACCGGATGGCCCAGCCCATTGTGGGTAGCACCATCTCTCGGTAGTTTGAGTAAGAATGGCCTCCATAGGCTCATATATTTGAATGTCACTAGGGAGTGGCAGTACTTGAGAAATAATAGGTGTGGCCTTGTTGGATTGGGTGTAGCCTTTTGTTGGAGGAAGTGTTTCACTGGGGGTAGTATTTCAGGTTTCAAAAGCCCAAGCTAGGTTTAGTGCTTCTTCCTCTTCCTCTTGCATGTGAATCCATATGTAGAACTCTCAATTCCTTCTCCAGCACTGTCTGTTTGCATGCTGTCATGTTTCCTACAAGGATGATAATGGACTAAACCTCTAAAACTGTAACCAAGTCCCAATTAAATGTATATATTACACATATACATATACATGAACTTACATACATATTATATATATGTGTGTGTGTGTGTATATATATATATATATTGCTGTGGTCATACAATTTCTTCACAGCACTAGAACAGTGACTAGGACACCTGGGCTAGCAGTCTTGTACTGTATCAGAAAGCTAACCACAGCCTATGCAGATGAGCAAGCATCATTCCCACCGTGAATCAGTTGCTTGCTCAGAAGTAATGCTGTATAGTATAGCAACCAGGCCTGCCTTGTTTCTGCAAGAATTCCTGCCCCAATGATGGACTGCAACTTAGATTGTAAACAAAACAAGTCACTTCTTCCTCCAAGTTGTTTATGATCAGTGTGTTTTATTGAGACAACATGTAGTAAACATTCATGTTCAACAGCTATAAAATTGACCTCTTGATAAACCTGCCCTTTCCTGACACATTTTACAGCACCTTTAAATGAGAATTCTTTTTTCCCCTTTTTCAGTAAGTCATCCAAAACAACTAGAGACATCTTAATCCTCTTCTTTGTTCAACAACACTTATAACACCAGACGATTGACTTTCCCCTTGAAAAGGATCCAGTTTCACCATTTGCATTGTTGTCATGAAAAGAGCTGTAGTTTGTATATTGGAATAGAATCACTATTGGACTCTACTGTGACTCTTGTGCCCCAGTCTGATCTCCATACAGCAGTTAGGGTGAGTCTTTGAAAAGCTTACTCGGAATGTTGCTTTGTTTTACAGAACTGATAGACTCTCTTATTTGGAGGGAAGCAAAACCCTTAGTTTAGTTGGTAAGACCTTTTAACATCTGCATCTTCTCACATCGAGAGAAAATGTTATGGAAAATGGACAAGACCTTGCAGGATCTGCCTGATCCTCACTCCTGCACTCATCCTTCTGGGTTCATTTTCTAGCATTTACCTCTAGTTGCTGCTCAAGACAAAATGTCCTTCCTGCCCTTGAGTATGAGTAAAAAGCTACTGTATTGATGGTTTCTTCAGCCTATGAGACATCTTTCAGCTGTCTTCTGACAATCCCTCACTTGCCTCAGGTCTCTGCTGAGGTCACATTACCAGAGCTGTTTCCTTGGCCTCCGCATAAGAAATCACTCTTCTTACCTCAGTCTATTTTTCTTCAAGCACTTAACCATATCTGATGTATAATCTTGTTTTTGTCCCTACACAGACCTTGAGAAGTGGCTAGCAGGCAATTGGTGCTCAGTGAATACTTTTGAACTAAATGAAAGAGTATCTCAGTAATGTATAATAATTTCTATTTCCTAAGTCTATCTTGACTCTTTGGTTGTTTCACCATGGTCTCATGTCACTAAAACAGAATTTTTAAGATCATTTTAGATGTTCAGACTAGGAAATAATTAACCTGTGATAGTTTAGCTGGCTATAAGATCACTATACTAGTCAATTTCATGTCCTCCCAGTAACTTTGAAAATGTATTTCTTTATAAAGATACCATTAATTATTAACAAAATGTATACACCTCTTAGCTCCTAGGTATGAATCTGATAAATGTTTAAGAACTATATGAAGTGAATTTTCTTTGAAGGGCATTAGAGACAACTGAATGGATGTTACATGTCCACCCATTCAGCTGTCAGTTATTTTGTATGACACTTAACACTACAAATGTTCAACCCATGTTGACTTTACTAGTGATTACAGCTGGAAGCATTTGGATCCCTTCTAATAGCTCTGTTGTGAGGCATAAATGAATTTCAAACTAATCAAACTCGAATTAGTGAATGACATCCTAATGTGCTGTATTAGGCTTCTTGTATAAGGCTTGGCACTGGATAAAGAACATGACCACTTAAGCATATCTGCTGTAGTGTGAGGGGAGGGTAAGCATGCATGTAAAGTATTTATCATCCCTGGAAAGGAATTTCACAAGTTACAGCATATCATACTACAAGCTATGGCATCTGGCTGTTCTGCAGCATTGCCCAGATGGCATCCCTGAAGCTTGTAGAGTGAGTTACTGCTGTAACACAGAAAGGGAAGATGTGTCACTGGGAATTCATGTCTTCTTTAACTTTCTGCTATCATTAGGTCTTTAAATTCATTTCTAAGGGTCTTGGGCAAATAGATCTAGTCCCTTATATGTAGTCAAGATGTGGTGGTTTGAAAAAGAATGGCTCCCATAGGTTCATATATTTGAATGCTTAACCACCAGGAAGTAGCACTTTTTGAAAGGATTAGGAGGATTTGGAGGTGTGGCCTTGTTGGGATAGATGTGGCATTGTTGGAGGAAGTGTGTCACTGGAGGTGGGCTTTGATATTTCAAAAGCCCATGTACACTCACCAAGGCACACTCACCACCTTTCTCTGCCCGCAGATCAGGCTCTCAACTGCTTTTCTGGCTCCGTGCCTGCCAGCCCCTGCTTGCTGCCATTCTCCCCAACATGATGATAATAGACTAAGCCTCAGAAACTGTAAGCAAGGCCCCAGTTAAATGCTTTCATTTAAGAATGACCTTGGTCATGGTACCTTTCACAGTAATAGAACAGTGACTAAGCCACAAGCCAGTAGAGTTTGTGTAGCAAGGGTTTCTTAAGGCAGAGACCCCTAGCTTCTATAACCATAAAGAAGTTTCCTTGGCATTTGGTCTTTGACCAAAGACCCTGGTTTTAATTTTTTATTCAATGGTGACTTATATTTTCTTTTATAAATTAGTAGTGGAACAATTACTCACAGAAGAGAGACAGGAGACCTGGCTTCACTTTTATTTCAGGGACCGACTAGCTCCCTTTGTGAATCCAAGGAGGTTGTTTGATTTTTCTGGGCTTCATGTAATAAGTTGAGCAACTTAGATTTTCTAAGGTCCTTTTAAGTATAATCATTTCTAAGTCTATAAAATGGGAGTTTTCAGGAAGGAAGAGAATTTTTAAAAATACTACAGCCTCTGAGCTCTTTTTGAAAAGGCCCTTATTTTATTTGTAATTGTGTATATATGTATGTGTCTCTGTGTGGGTATATGCATATCCCCTGAAGCTACAGTAGTTACAGGCAACTGAGTCAACTGATGTGGGTGCTGACCACCAAACTGGATCCTCTGCAAGAGCAGAGCATGTTCCTAACTGTGGGCCACTTCTCCAGCCTGATTTTACTCTATCTTAATTCCTTATGTTAATATCTATATATGGGTAGGATCTCAGATGTCTTCCACTACCGATACAAAAACAGATATCTTACCATTTTGAAATCAATTCTGATTTAGAAATGTGATGTAAATAACTAGGCTTATGAAGAAAAGAACATGATTATAGTTAACTTTGTGCTTACCACTTTGCAAGTACAAATGACACAGTGGATGTCCTCTGAATGGGAATCAGACCAATACAACTGCTAGTATACAATCTCAGACTATAGCTGGAAAACCAACTCCCAATAAAGGAGTGCACCATTGGTTGATTGGTTAGGCAGATCCCTAGATATATGAGATGTGTTACCAACAGAACACTTTTAGGATCACAGGTACTGTACAGTTAGGGGCAGGCAGCTGCAGAAATGGATTTGCCATATACTGCCCCATAACTGAAGGAGACTTTTGTGTGACCTTTCTAAATCTGTCACTGTTCATCTGCGTTCTTAGAAAGGCAGCTAAAGGAAAGACCACAATGAAGGACACAGGTGTGTGGGGCACTGATTGCCACCAACACTGTTCATCTTTGCCGACTTTGTTTACAAAACCTCCCGTCAGACTTTTCATTCCATGTAATCATGTAATCATACATGTAATAAATCATAATATAATCATACATGTAATCATGTAACCCTATGTGTAAGTATGTAATCATACATGTAACCATGTACCCCTACATGTAAGCATGTAATTATACATGTAATCATATATTCCTGCTGGGCAGTGGTGGTGCATGCCTTTAATCCCAGCACTTGGGAAGGCAGAGGCAGGAGGATTTCTGAGTTCAAGGCCAGCCTGGTCTACAGAGTGAGTTCCAGGACAGCCAGGGCTACCGAGAAACTCTGTCCCAAAAAACAAAAACAAACAAAAAACAACAAAAAACCCCACCAAAACAACAACAACAACAACAACAACAACAACAAACCCATATATTCCCACAAACCATTTTTTGATATCACGACATGTCCTAGTTAACTGCAGCACATTAGCAATTTGCAGAGATTTTTCTCTCTCTATGGTTTTCTTTTGTTTTGGCTTCTTCCTCTCTTATTGGAGGCAAGACACTCTGGTTTTCCCATGGCCAATACAGGTAGTTATGCGGTTACATGGTTAAAGGCACTTACCCATTTTATACCAGTTACATGGATTGAGATTACCAGACGTGGAATGGTAGATTAATGTTGATTTAGGCCTGGAAGATAAGACCAAAGTTAAACAAATACGACAAAATTGATAACTAATGAAAGATAAAGGAAAATAACACTGAGACAGGTTTCAAAAACTGCTGTGGCTTCTGAAATCCACACAATGCTTTCAGATTCTGCAATTCTACACAGTACCAACCAGTTCTTTCTTTGGGTTGATAGGAAAAATGGAAAAGGCAAAGCACACACATCGACATGTCCCATAGCCATGGAACACACCTGCTTGAGTTCACATGAGAAAAAAGCCATTCTCCTTGTCATATATGAGCAGAGCCACACACAGTTTCCTCTCTTATCTCTTGGCATCCACCAGCAACTAAGCAGCAGTTCAATAAAATATAAACTGTGCTGCCATTTTATCAACTAATATCTTAGGATGCTGAATAGGAAGAAAACCTTTGGTTATTCAAAAATTCCATGGATAATTACTTTATGACCCACCAAGTATTAATCAGTCTCCATGCATGTTAGCCCATATAGGAAGGTGCATTGGGAATTCTGAGATACTGAACAAACATCCTATCATTTTGGAGTCTTATAGATTGAAAGAGTGAGTGACATCAGCTCCCCAGTTTCTCAGGGGCTTGCATGCATGCGCTTACCTATGAACGGCAGTATACCATCCTACTGCTATGGTCAGATTAACAACTGTGTCAACTGGAATCACATCTGCCACTGCCATGGGAGTTGCTTTTATGGACCGAAGAAATCCTTTCCCAGTCTGCTCAGGAGAGACGGAGCATAAAGTATAAACCAGATGTAAAGTCACAACCAGGACCCCCAGCCACTGTGTGTAGGAACTGATCACTAGGCCTCTGCTTTTGCTGTAAGGATTCATCAGGGGTTGGGCACATTTCTGTGCATGTGTGTGTGCGCGTGTGCATGCATGTGTGTGTGTGTGTGTGTGTGTGTGTAAACCACCTGTTGTTCTTTGCCTATTAAGAATATAATGTGGAGTAGGTGGAATTTAAGTCAGCATTCTGCTGTGCACTAAAATAAAACTGGTTCTAGCCCCATGTTTAAATGATGTTTATCCCCATCTAGACTGTCACTGGGGAAAGCAATAAAAGCAGTCTAAGAACAATGTGTGCCCATAAGCCCACAGGCCCACAGGCTTGTCTATTTTAGTGTCAAGGATTGCATAATCTTTAGGATAAATCCTGTTTTGTTTTGTTTTTGAGACTGTGGCACAGGCTGGCCTTGAACTTCTAATCCTTCTGCCTCTCCTCTGAGGTCTGGGATCACAGGTATGAGCTGCCACACACATTCAGTTTATAAAGTTCTAGGGATCAAACTCAGGGCTTCAAGTATGCTAAACCAAGCACTCTTAACAGCTGAGCAACATCCTTCGCTCCTGAGGCGAATCTTTTAACATATGCCTGATTAGCTGTATTAGTTCAAGCCATTAATAAAGTCATTAACAAAGCAATAAAATAAAGTACCTCCACTTTATGGCAACAAAAGGAAAATTTTTGTTGTACAGACATCTCCAAAGTGAAACTCCTGAATAGCAACTGAGCATGCCAGCCACCTCTCCTGCTGCCTCGCCTTCCAGGTGGTTCCTCTAGGCCAGCTGTTCCCTTTATCACCACACGTAGACCAGCTGTTCCCTTTATTACCACACGTATTTTTGCATCAAGGATGCATAACTCAACACTAAGGCCTCTGTTGCTATTCTTTATTCCAAGGGGTTACTTTCTCATCTTTGTACTTACTGCAATAATGAGTCCGCTGGGTCCATTTAAATTATCAACCCAACCCTGGAAAGAAAGATCTCTGTTGGTCACATGTTTAAGGAAATTGTTATCCATAGACAGGCCAGTCTGTTTATGTGGGGGAGGGTGTATGGGTATGCATACATATGCAGGTGCACATACCCATTTGTAATACTAATTAGTCATAAAGAACAGGAAAAGAGAAAAAAGGAAGAAAGGGGGAGAAGGCATGAAGAGCAAAAGGAGGAGAGTATAAGGGAAGAGGAAGAGGAGAAGAGGGTAAGGGAGGAGGAAGAGGAGGAGGGTGTAAGGGAGGAGGAAGAGGAGGAGGGTGTAAGGGAGGAGGAAGAGGAGGAGGGTATAATGGAGAAGGAAGGGGAGGGGGTGTAATGGAGAAGGAAGAGGAGGAGGTATGGGGAGGAGGAAGAGGAGGAGGATATAAGGGATGAGGAGGAGGGTGTAAGAGGAGGAAGAGGAGGAGGGAGGAAGGTATAAGGGAGGAGGAAGAGGAGGAGGGTATAAGGGAGAAGGAAGAAGAGGAGAGTGTAAGGGAGGAGGAATAGGAGGAGGGTGTAAGGGAGGATGAGGAGGAGGTAATGGAAAAGGAAGAAGAAGAGGGTGTAAGGAAGGAAGGAAGGAGGAGGAAAAGGAGGAGGAGAAGGAGGAGGAGGAGGAGGAGGAGGAGGAGGAGGAGGAGGAGGAGGAGGATCAGAAGTTGGTTTTCAAGGCACCTGGCTTGAAGGGAACCAGGGAAAGTGCTGGGCTCACCGGGAAAGGCTCCTGCCAGGTAGCTCCCACTATGGATGGCCTGACAATGGCCACATTCAGGTTCCCGCTCTCTTGCTGCACCACTATCTCCCCCAAGGCTTTGGTGTAGGTGTAGGTATTGGGCCGGTCCCCGATCAGCTTGGGAGTGATTTCTTCAATGATAGAGTCATCTAACCACCTGAATTCAGGCAGAGAAAAAAAATTCCTAGTAATATCCACTGTACAACAGGAGAAGGCGAAAACAAGCACAGCCAGTCAAACAAATCTTCCACCTTCTGGCTTGAACTCTGGAAGGCAGAACCATCTCAGGGCCACAAGGACAAGAGTGTGTATTCAATTCACTTCTCCATATACCTTAGTTAAAAGCCTGCTTCCTCCCACCCAGATACTTGATTATTTCCATGGATGTGCAGTTTGCTGCATCACATGTAACCCTTACCTTTGCTTCTACACCAAGTCTCATCAGTGTGTGCACTGAAAGGTGTATGACGGCCAAGCCCATGTCTAAGAGCAAGCTGTTCCTGTGCCCCAGCTCGGGGTCTCCTCCTCCAAGCTGCTTCTTTCATTCAGGATAGTCCAGGGAAGTCATCTTGTACCAATTTTAAACCTCTAGTTCTTAACTTTTAAAATTTCAGTGTCTCCACAAAGAAAGCAGCTACACTTGGCAGATTTAACAATACCCTGACATAGTCTGAAGATCTGTTTAGAATCTAAGCTAAGAACTTGATGGCTATTGAGGGCTTCCAATGATTCTGGCATTGATTGGAGTGAGCCCAGAGCTCTGCAGAAGCACCAACAGCACAGTTAAAAAAGACTGATCAGTGCCACTTAGGAGTGATACGTATTACCTAAGCATCTGCCTAATTAAAAATATGCCAGAGCCATTGTAATAATCCCATCTTTATGACACTCCTCTAAGAGAACATTATTGCCATTTAAATATGTAGTGTTTCTTTTAGGTAGGAGGGATATTTGGTTAAATTGTTGATATAATCTAAAATTTTAAGGCTTCCTGAATATGTTCATGTAAGTTTATAGGGCCCAAGGCCTGACACTACTACTGAGGCTATGGAAGGCTCACAAAAAGGGACCTAGCACCACCTCACTCCAGAAGACCCATCAAGCAGCTGAAAGAGTCAGATGCAGATATTTGTACCCAACCAATGGACAGAAGCAGCTGACCCTTGTTGTTGAATCCTGGGGAGCTTATGTCAGTCACCCTTTCAGTCTACAAGACTCCAAAATGATAGGATGTTTGTTCAATATCTCAGAATTTCCAGTGTACCTTCCTGTATGGGCTAACGTGTATGAAAACTGATTAATTCTTGGTGGGTCATAAAGTATCTCTCTTGTTCTTCTGTCCCTATCTTGTTCTCAGAGCTAGGAATTGAACCCAGGGCTTTGCACATTCATTCTTTATGCTCAGGCCAGTGGTGGTATTATGTTTTAATAAAGCAGGCACAGAGGATTTAAGGTAACCTTTCTTCTACTATCCCACTGATCATTTTCTGTCCCGTCTTGTCCCTCTCTGGATCTGGAGGGGAGGGCAATATGGCAAATGCCCATACACCACTGCCTGAGGTCCTCTCCTGTGCTCAGTTACAGATCTCGGCTATTCTCTTTCCCATTAGTTCTTCAAAGTCATCAATTAACACAGAAAAAAAGACACTGCACGAGTCAACATATGTTTCTGAAATTAACAGAATGTCCCACACTATGTCCAAGGACATGTTTTGAATGTACAACTCTCCAGCTCCAAAATTTGGCTTAGCTTCATTCCCATGAGCCCCTAAGTTTAAAACTCTACTTAAGTTGCTTCAAAAGAAGCATAAAGCCACTAAAAATCGTAGCAGTAGGTGTACGTCTGATGCAGTTAACACAGCCCAGGCTCTTCAAACTTATGCCGTCCTTCTTTAATATTATGGAATGAATAGTTTTATTGTCTATACATAATTGTGTGAAATGGGGAATGTGTTTCTCCTAATTTATCTTCTGAAAGACTGATCTACAAGTATTTGGAGGAAAGCTGTCTGGGAGAAAATGGTAGGAAGTTTATGATGACCTTCCTCATCTCCTCTAGTCAGGCTGTTTGTCGTGTCTTCATGCTTGCGTGTTTGAAATGTGTGCGATTCTAGACAGTAGCCCAGAGAGCAGAGATTTCATTGCCTCGTTCATGTGTCTCAGCATCTCTCTGTCCCTGGGATCTTGTGTCCTTCACAGAGGGTGCCACATGTGATGCTGAGGAGGGATCAGTTTCTATATCATGTAAGCTTTAGGGAAGCAGGGATGGATTGATAGACAAGAGAACAGATGGATCCTTCTGGTCCACCTTCTGAAGTCATGGGGAGATATATCAAAGAAGGAATGGTGGAATGGAATGCTTTTACAGAGAAGGAAGCAACATGGATATAGTCCACAGTGCTGGTGCATTGCTGAGAATGAAAATGCAGAAGGCAGTCATCTATCCTCAGTCTGGGGCATTAGTTTCACGATGTATCTAAATGATTTCAGATCAGGGAGGAAGGAATTTCTAAGCTTAATGCAGGTCAGTTTGTTCTCCTTCTCCTCTACCTCCATCTCTCTCCCTCTCTGCCATGACTGACTGTAAGTTATGGACTTTTTCTGGTGATGTATATTTGCCAGGGCCCTGGACATACTGAAGACATTGGGAGAATCTCTTCTCTGGGAGTGAAGTTCATGTTTCCTTTTACCCTTGGAGTATTCTAGTATCTGCATATAGTTTGGAAGGAGAAGGTGGCCCAGGGAGCCATTCACTGTGGTGAGCTGTGTGTTATTTCCCACGTCTCTGGTGAACTCTCAGAGGTTTGGGGAGGAATTCGGTTCTGAGACTTGAGTCAAGCAGATGGACCCTTTTCCTGGTACTACAGTTAAGGAAGAGGTACCACTGTGGGATGAAAGCTTACTGACAAATGCAAATTCCATATTGAACATCTCTGGGGCTTTCTACAGATGTACAGAGGACCTGGGTATCAAACCATGTGCGCCTTTCCTTCAGCTCTCCTGAAGAACCATTAACTTGAAATGCTCCCTTGTACCAGTTCCTCTAAATGACCTTCACTTTGAAGATTTTTAAGTGACAGGTTAAAAACATCAGCTCTTAGGGCAAGAGAGACAGAGATGAAAGGAATGAGCTCCCAATTTAGCTGAAGCGTTTTAAAAAAGGAGGGTATATTAAATACAATTACAATATTCCATGTGGTTATATGATTTACCATGTAATCATCATTTTGTGTCATTTTTAAGTGTAGAGTTTAAAAGACACAAAGCTCAAGTTGTTGGAGCAAAATAAGCAGAAAACAGAAATAAATTTCTGAGACTAGAACCATATCCTATGGAGAAAGTGGGTTTTTTGTTTGTCTGTTTGTTTGTTTGATTGATTGTTTATCAGCAACAAGAGAAAACAGATTAGCGACCACTTCAGCTAAGGTAGGAAAGTCTGTCCCAGCAGAACTATCCACAGACCATCCCCTGCTGGATGTTGGAAGAATTAGATTCTTCACCAAACCTGTTATCTCCCAGCACCATAGCAATGGACTTATATAAATTTGTTCATCTTCGCAACTGTAATGTGATGGTAGTTAGCCTCTGGGCCTGTATCTGAGGGGTTGTGCTGACTGTGTTGCTTAAGGTGGGAAGACCCATTTTTGGGTGGGAGGGACCAGCCCATGGGCTTGGTTCCCGGGCAAACAAACCAAACCAAACAAGAACAGAACACAAGATGAGCAAGAAGATTCCTGTTCCTGTTTCCTGACTGCGGACTCAGTGGGGCCTGTTCTCTTCTGGGCCTTCAGCTGTGGCTTCTCTGTCATGCTGGACGATGCCCTAGAACTCTGAACCCAAATACGCCCTCTCCCCATAGGTTGCTTTTATTAGGTTATTTTGTCAGAGCAACAGAAAAAGTACAAAATGGGGCACTGGGGGCTCAGAAAGACAAATGTAAAACAATTCACACAGATAACAAGTTATCAGCCATGACCCCTATCAGTCCAACTCCAAAAATTCTCCCCTGATCATTTATAGTCTATGATCTAGTGATGCTAAGAAGTGAGGAATGCATTTGTAGCCCAGTGTCTCTGCAGCCCTTACTTACGATGTTTCTTTAGGGAGTTTCAGGGCTGAGAATATAGCTCAGTGGAAGGGTGCTTGCTTAGCATGCACGAAGCCCTCGCTCCAATTCCTATATATCAATTTCTAGTACACACACAGACACACACACACACACATACACACAGATTTCCTATCTTTCCCTTTAGCAGCTTAACTCTTACTGGAAAAGGGGACTAGCAGAGAAAGGTAAAGCATTTTTCTAATGCACTTTGCTTTCAAAGTGTCCTACCTCATAACTTCATTAACAACCCCAGAGAAACCAAGAGGAAGCCATGGGCTGCTGTCCAGCCCCTCATCTGATCTGACTTACTCCATGGAGTCAATGATTTTTCTTGGCTCCACAGGGCATGGGTAGATGACCTCATCTATGTGGCTCAGGTTGCAGTTAGAAAAGGCAGTGGAGATGTGGATGAAGGCTTCCAGCTTTGGCATCTGGCTGGCCATTAGCAGGAGCTGCTGGGTAGCGGTGACGTTCAGCTGCACAGCTTCTCTGGAGAGGATGAAGTAGAAGGAAGCAGTAAAGATGGTCAGTATACCTGGTGTACCACACTGTGAGTATACCTTCTCCAGTGACTGGCCTACCATGCTGTGACTGTACTTACCTCAGTAGCTGACATATCAAGATTTTTAACTGGTGTATGTGTAATGACTATACCTACTTCAGTAATAGGTAGATGGCTGAGATTTTGGTGGCACATCATGAGACAAGGAGGAAAAGGATAGTCCATGACTTCATAGTTCTGTGACATAGGAAATCATAATGTGCTCCTGGTGTGTGAGGTCCTTAGTCCTAGTCACTGAAGCACTGTAAATACTAATAATAATTCTAATCATTAAACGGAAGAAAAACACGGTCCTTTGAATTTACTAACTGGCTTCCATAAGTGGCCCTTGAAAGAACAAAAACCAACAAATGAAGAATCTAACTCAAGAAGATGGAAAATACGAATAACATGGAGGGACCTAAGAGCAATTATTTGAAATAACACTGTTAGTTGTTGTAAAGATCCAGGCCAGCCATGAAGATTGATGCAAAATCCTAAACTGCAGCCAATACTGTAGAAATCTATATAAACTCAGTATAAGCAGTAAGATGGCCAGAATCCACTCAAGGAACACATGCTATATCCAGCATCAGGAAACCTATTGCTCTAAGCTAACTCAAAAAGAGAAAAACTGTACCACTATGCACACATTACTGTTAAATATGTGCACTTGTACATGTGTGCATCTGAATGTAAGCACCCACAGAGGCCAGAGGCTTTGGATACCCTAAAACTAGAGTCACAAGCAGTTGTGAGCATATGATATGGGTGTGAGGAACCAAACTGAGGGCCCCTGCAAGAGCAGTCAGTATACAAAGTTAGCTCCTATGCCGCCTCTCCAGCTCTTCCTCTTCTCTTTTCTCTTCTTTTCTTTCTTCTTTCCTTTCCTTTTTCCTTCCTTCCTTCCATCCATCCTTCCTTCCTTCCTTCCTTCCTTCCTTCCTTCCTTCCTTCCTTCCTTTCCTTTCCTTTCCTTTTCTTTTGGAACAAAATGAAATGACATTTTATATCCACTTTCCATGGAAAGAAACTTACTAATGAAAGGATAAAAGATCACGCATTTCAAGTTTTATCCAAAGCTATAACTAATGGGAAACAGCTAGGAATACTGCCTTTCAGGGTAACAAAGATGCCTTCAGACATTGCCAGTTAGCCTCTGATGTTACTACGAGAAACTACCCCGTGATTGGACAAAAACAAGTTAGTAAATGGATGTAAAGCACTGAAAGCCTAGTCACAGAAACTGCTGTAATATTATAGAATGGTATATTTGAAAAATAAACAAATCAAGCTAAAATATTAGAATGCAGATAATCCATTCAGTAAAACATCTACTAAAAATTATGGCAAACTATTAAAGTAATTTTGTATATCTAAATGAACATTAGAGAATACAGTGGTCTGAAAGCACACATGCCTGAGCATTTGTCTTAAAGAAATCATTAGTGGATATACAAAACCTTGTAAATTTCATGAGTAAAGTAAATTAGAACAAGTGGGAAGATGTTTTTATTGAATGGAAAAGATTGGTGCTTCTAAAATGTTAAATTTTTCTAAATGCATCTATATGAATCTTAGGAAAATTACACACGAGGATAATTAAGGTATTTCTGTTTTAAAAGGTTCCTTTGAATACTGATGCCCTTATCAAAATTAGCTCTTAAAATGGTGTGATATTTTCTGAGAAAGCTTGATCAATGGAAGACACAGGGTTAGTAATTTAGGACAAGAATTTTGTTTCAAATAGATTGAAAAACAAACCCCCTGATAAGCATTGTTAGAGAACTAACCGTCTGTTAGAGAACAAGACAGCTACTGTCTACATAAGCAGTTCACTATTTTTGTAGAATCTTCCAGGCTATCCACGTTCGTAGTTAAAGGCACTTAAAAGGAGCTGGGTATAACAGCACACACAGTCAGTGCCAGCAGTCAGGAGGCAGAGGCAGGAGGATCTCTAAATTCCAGGCCAGTCTGGTCTGTGTAGTGAGTTCCAGGACAGCCAGGGCTCTGTAGAGAGACCCCATCTCAAAATAAATGAATAAATAATAAATAAATGAATGAACTAATAAAAACATCTCAAATGGATTGAAGATCTAAATGTAAGAACAAAATTAACAACAGTAATTCAAGAAATTGTGAATATACACAACTGAGCAGAAAGACAAAGGTAACCTGAAATATGCTGAGCCCTGTCAAAGATAAAGTCAGTATGTGGACACTTCCAGCTAACCCTGAGATCACACAACAAATCAGTTCAAGATAAGAAAGCAAGACAAATAGGCATTTCACAAAAGAAATGATCAATAAGCACTTAAACATGACAGCCGTTCTAATCATCAATGAAATAAAGAAAAATGTGCAGTACCATGTCTGCAGTCATCTCCCAGCAGGACACCCTTCCTTTAACGTTTTGTTTGCATAAGTGCAGAAGCAGGCAGAAAGGTGAACATGCATGCATGCCACTGTAGACTGTCACCTCTGCATGCTGGGATGTGGAGACGCTCTGAAGGTTTTTTGTTTCTTTTAAAACTTCATTTGAGTGTGTTTTGTGAGGTTTCTTTCCTTTTTTTGATTTTTATTTTTACAGATTCCATGAATTCTTACACACACACACAGACACAGACACAGACACACAGACACACAGAGAGAGGCAGAGAGTGAGACACACACACACAGAGAGAAAGAGAGAGGGGGGAGGGGGAGGGGGATGAGGAGGGAGAGGGAGAGGGAGGGAGAGGGAGAGGGAGAGGGAGAGGGAGAGGGAGAGGGAGAGGGAGAGGGAGAGGGAGAGGGAGAGGGAGAGGGAGAGGGAGAGGGAGAGGGAGAGGGAGAGGGAGAGGGAGAGGGAGAGGGAGAGGGAGAGGGAGAGGGAGAGAAGCTACAAGAGGGTGGGGGAGTTTACCTCAGATGCGCATCAAAGCGCACTGTGGCCGCACAGTGGAAGATAATATTGGTGCAGGACAGAAGTTCTTGCATGTCTTCCTTGCTAATGGCGAAGTCACGCTGGTTGAGGTCTGCAGAGATGGGTCTGATCTTCTCATGCACATTTGGACAGACTTCTTTGACTTGCTCAAATAGCTGAAACAGAAATCCACACGCCAAGTGCCTCATTAATGTCACGAAGACCTGCTTTTCATGTGTGCCTTTTATTTTATTTCAAAAGCTGGTTTACATAGATACTAGTATTTTCTGTGAAGGTGTCTTCACTTTTATTTCACGAATTTGGTGCAGTTTGGATCCTAACTCTGAGAACGTCTGAAGAAGCCATGTCTAATATCAGTTGGGTGCAGAGTTTGAACTTTACCCTGGACATGAAGGTCTCTGTGCTGGACAGTTTTATGTCAACTTGACTAGAGTCATTTGAGAGGAAGTAACATCAATTGTGAAAATGCCTTCATAAGATCAGGCTGCAGGCAAGCCTGTAGAGAGATTTTTTAATTAGTGATGGATGAGAAAGGGCCCCAGCCTACTGTGCATAGTGCCACCTGGCTGGCGGTCCTGAGTGCTATAAGAAAGCAGGCGGATCAAGCCGTCAGGAGTAAGTCAGTAAGCAGCACTCCTCTATGTGTACGCCAAATAAACACATTTCCCTCCCTCCAACTTGCTTTTTGGTCATGGTGTTTAGTCCAGCCTATTTTGATAAGATGGAATTTTCATACAGCATCCATAGAGATAAATGTCTGGAGCTGTTAAGAGTAAACGAAGTCAGTCTTTGATCTTTAAACATGAAGTGATATAAGAAAAGGCCTCTTTTGTCACCATATTCTGAAGACTGTCTGCTCCTGCGTTCATAGTAGCAGGCTCTTTGGTTGACCTCAGTGGGCAGGGTGCTTGCCTTCCATACATCAGACCTACGTTTGACGCCCCCAGCATTGTGTAAAACCAGGTATGTTGATGCACATTGGTGATCCCAGCACTAAAGTTCAAGGTCATTTTTTTCTACTTAGCCAGTTTGAAGCCAAGTTGGACTGCATGAGACCCCAATCTCAAAACATACAAGCAAACAAAACAAACAACCCCCAAAACAAAAACAAAAACACACACAAAAAATCCAGGTAGTCAAATAAATCATATTGCATTTGCATCAGGCAAGAGCATATTCAAAGACATCCTTGGAGCTGTGTGAATGTGCCTAGGGAAAGGACTCAATCTCACAGGCAGCCAACAAGTACCATATTCTGCCTCTGAGCGTCCATTTTCTACATGGTAGGGCTGGCCCATCAATAACTGTCATTTCAGGTCTGAAAACAATTAGGAAGTTGGGCCGGTCCTCAATATTTTGTTTTGGCATTTGGGATAGATAAGGTTGATTAAATGTCCAGGATTCATTCTGGCTCTTTGAGACAGATCTTTAATCTTAATCTTAATCATAAATACATTTTTATTGTCAAGTGTTTCCCAATAATTCTTTTAGCTGAACAACACATGTATGAGTTTGTGTGAAATGTTTGCAATTCCTGCCTTTTGGTAACTGAGTTTGTATGAGCCTCTTTGAATCTTTATGGTGTAATTTTCCTTCATTGTTAACTTGTTTGTAGTTCTGGGGACACTATAACTTTGGAGAGGAACCTAAGTTGGGTAGAGGGCAGATGCATCATTACCCTGTGTACTACCTTTGAAAGAGTTCACAGTCAGAATGTGGACTCTTCAATGAAGGGGTGACCCCTGTGCCTCATTTGGGAGGGCATCTACAGGAGGTTTGGCTTTGTTTTCTGGGCATCATTAAATGTAATCTTCTTTTATGAGAGCTTTTGATCTCTATTACCTCTACTGAACCCCTCTCTTCAAACAGAACTATATTATTTAGTCCTAGCAATACACCAGTACACCAGTTTAGTTGGTACTTTTATTCTGAGCAGGAAAATGCCAAGGAGGTGACACAGCAAAGGTGTGTATCAGAAGTGTGCATATTCTGCAAAGACATCAGACCTGTCATCAAGTGGGACGGGGCTAAATCCCTATCCTGCTCTTTATTCTTTGCTGTGTCACCGCCTTGGCACAGATCACACAGCCTGGGGGAGAGGACAGTTTTCTGGGATTAATTTTTCAACTGTGACATAAGAATGAACACTTCACAAGGATTTCTAAGATTAAATATGATAATGAAAGCCTGTGCTTGGCATAGCATAGCACTTGTCACTTAATGGGTCCTTAAAGATAGGACTATCGTTCTTTATTTCCCAATGTTGCCAAACAGGATGTTCTCCCTCTCCCTCTCCTGCCCTCCTCATCCTCTCCTCCTCTCCTCCCCTTCTCCTTCCCTCTTCACCCTCTCCTCCCCCTTTCCCCTCCTTCCCTCCTCTCCTCTCTTCTCCTCTTCCTCTCCCTCCTCCCCACCCTTTCCTCTTTTCTTCCTCTTCCCTCTCCTCTTCTGCTCCCTCCCTCCCCTCCCCTCCCTCCCCTCCCCTCCCCTCCCCTCCTTCATAGCTGTCAAATAGGCATAGTGTCTTAAATCAAGCTGTGCTGTGTGAGCTGAGGTCATGGCTGTGAGCCCTGCTTGCCTGATTATCCTCTGTATTCCAAAGTTCATTCGCCTCAGGGACAACTAACAGCATATTGAATGATTTCTGTTTTTCCATGGAAGTTTATATAGTGTCCAAGGTAACATGCAAATGACAGATTTAGCTTATAAAAATGCAGCATAATGCTCTGTGTGGGCCCACGCCTTTAATTCTAGCATTTGGGAGGCAGAGACAGGAAGACCTCTGAGAGTTCAAAGACAGCTTAGCCTATATAGCAAGTTGCAGGCCAGCCAGAACTGCATAGCGAGATTCCATCTCAAAAATAATAAATAAATAAATAAATAAATAAATAAATAAATAAATAAATAGAGAAAGAAAGAAAGAAAGTGAAAAGACTTAAGAATTAGGAGCCATAAGTAAGAAGATGAGTAGTCTTTTCTGGTTCTCTGTGCCCAATGGATTAGAAAACTCTTCTTTAGAAGTTGCTTCTCTCTGAGATCAGGAAGAGGGAGGCAGCAGCTACATATCCCACAGAAGGAGAAGTAAGCCATCTATGAGTTTGATGGACAGAACATATGTCCTCTCTTCCATAATCTTAGGCATATCCAGATAACCAGAGGCAAACTGTGCTCCACATGTGTGCATTACCCACAGAGGGCAGCAGAGGACCCTGAATCCCATGGAACTGGAGGTACAGATGGCTGTGAGTCACCACGTGGGTGCTGGGAACTGAACCTGAGTCCTCTGCAAGATCAACAAGTGCTTGTAACCACTGAGCCACCTCTCCAGCCCTCATGTTATGCTTTCTTAAGACTTGGTGAGAGTAAGACTGTTTCAAGAGTGACAAGTCTATATATTTTCTCAAATGGATTTGCCCAAACCCTATATTTTGTCTTTAATTTGAGATCTGAGGCCTCTTTCTTTGTTTCTTTGTTTTTTCTTCCTTCCTTCCTTCCTTCCTTCCTTCCTTCCTTCCTTCCTTCCTTCCTTCCTTCCTTCCTTCCTTCCTTCCTTCCTTCCTTTCTTTCTTCTTCCTTCCTTCTTTCCTTCCTTCCTTCCTTTCTTCTTTTCTATCTAAGGCCTTTTCATCAATACTCTTCACTTCTCTCCTGGGTGATCTAGGAGACCCTCCACATCTAGCCCATTGCTGACAATAGATATTCAACCTGTGTCTATTGAATGAAGAAGTTCAAGGCATTCCAGGATTTTGGGTTTGGGATCTTATTCACTAAAAAAATCTCTCATTCCTTCTTGTACTTCTCTCTCTCTCTCTCTCTCTCTCTCCCTCTCCCTCTCTCTCTCTCTCTCTTTCTCTCTCATCTTTCCTTGGGACAAACTGACAGACACTATGCACTACCCAGGTGGTTTCCTTTTTCCTTCCAGGGTCACAAAACACCTGACCCTAACTATGCACACACGCATTGGCTCCCACTTTCTGCTTGCAGATCCAAGAATGCATTGCCAAGGACAAGGAGAAGAGGATCTTCCTCAACGACCACAGCAGTGGGGAGGGCAAAGAAGAACCTTCCAGAATGTGGAGCAATTGGCCACAAAAAGTGCTGGTAAAGAGGCCTCTTTCCAGAGAGTCCAGTCAGAGACCAGGCAAGGGACTTACTTCTTACTCTACTCTACTACCTTCTAAAGGAGCCTTCTCAGTTCCTACCAAGTACATTTTTTAATAGATGTATCCCAGTCTTGGCTGCTTTCTTTGTCTAATTTTCTTATTTCTTAAATGGTTTACCCCATTTCTGTCCGACTGCTGTATATGGAATTTGAGTTCTCAGAGTTCCCTAGCATCATGGACTCTGATTTGAGAAGGGCACAGATGTTATAGCAGGAAGGAATTTCGTGGCTTGAAGTGAAGAGAATGGGGGTTTCCTCATGGGCAGCCATGTGTGTATTTCCTAGCCATGGGAGATATATCCCAGGGGCAGTCTTGCAGAGCTGGCACTGCATGGACACTCACTCCTGCCCAGACCAGAAGCCTTCCTTCCTGTAGAATCAGTCCCAGCTTGGTTCACAATGCTAGTGTCATCCGTGGAGACATCAGTGGCTTGGGGGCAATGTATAAAAGATGACAACCCTTCCATCAATCACCTTGGATCCCAAGTGGCTGGGTGTGTTGCCTCTCCTATCAGCTGGCTTTCAGGGACATTGGCGGCTGTCTATTTCAGCATTGTTTATAATTCATATATGCCAGAGAGAAATAGCTAGTGTGAATGAGAATGAACACATTACAGATCTGTGAAATCTGGGAGATTAAGATTACTTATGATCCTGGCATGGTGGTACAAGCCTGGAATTCCAGCCCTTGGGAGGTAGAGCAGGTAGATAGAGTCCGAGGCCATTCTATAGCACAGAGCAAACCCCACCTCAAGCACAGCAATAACTAAAAAGCCACCCACCTATTCATCTTTATTTTTGTCTCTTACAAAAGCCTTGGTGAACTGATAGATGAGCGAGCATGGGAACGTGTGTGTGTGTGTGTGTGTGTGTGTGTGTGTTTGATGTGTGAAATTGGTTCAGATAATCCACAATCTGGCTTTAGGGATAATGAACAAAAGAGTTTCTCTGGGTAAAAGAACTCAGAGGTCATTTATAATATCTTTATATTATGCAACACAGTATTTTATGCATTGTTATCTCATCTAATCCTCACAAATGCCTGTGAAATCATTTTTGTTAATTGATCCATTGTATAGATAAACAAGACATAGGTGTGTTAGGCAACCATGGCAAGGTCTCCATGCTGGGCTGTTTCTCTGGTGTGGGAAGGAGCAGGTGGGACAAAGTCTGAAACTTTCACTACTATCCTACAATACTCATCTTGCAAATCCATCTTGCTAAGCCTAGTAGTGACTAGTCACTGAATACTGAGCCTTCTAGAACCATCAACCACCCAGACAATAGCTGTGAGACAAGAAGAAATTAAAAGGGATCCTGCCAGAACCGTACCTGTGACACCAAGAGAGGACTAAGATTGGGCAATGGTGTTCAGAGTCGTTCAGTGCCATCCATATCAAAGGTCTCCCTCTAGTGAACCAATTCTGCCAGTCAGGCCTTACCTCAAATTTCACAATGGAGAACAAATACCCAAACCAGAACAGTGGAAACATTTCCATTTCAAACCATTGTAAAGATGATTTCCTTTCCTGCCCTAGATATAATGTAAACACCACTGCTCTCCTTGGGGCAAAGCCCTCAGCTCTCCCTATTCTGTCTTTTTCTGTTCCCTGTATGCTCTGGCCCATAGGTGGGAGTTTGTCTTCATTTCTTCTATAGTTGCTGTGATAAAATACCCCCCAAAAGAGCAACTTGAGGGTGAAAAGGTTTACTTTACCTCACAGTTCAGAGTACAGTTCATCCTAGCCAGGAAGTCAAGGCGGCAGGGGCTAGCTTGAAGGAACCGGTAACATTGTATCCACAAATGGGGTAGAGAGCTATAAATTCTCATACTAGTCCAGGACCCCAACCCAGCAAATGGTGCCACTCATTATGGGGAGGTCTCCCTGCCTCAAATACCCTAATTAAGATAATCTCCCACAGGCATGTCTCAGTGATCTACATGCCTGTGAGCAGGTCCCTGGATGTTTATCTCCTGGTGATTCTAGATCCTGATAGGTAACACTAACTATTACAGATCTGTAAGGAGACATGGACCCAAAGCATTGCTCACCATACTCAGCCCTCCCACAAGGCATACCTTACTGTTGAGGATCTGGAAAACCCTCTCCTGCAGTGTCTGTCCAGACTTGGGTCTCACGAGGATGTAAATGACTTTCAAGTGGGGGCTGGTACGGAATAACTTCTCCATGAGCACCTTGCCCAGGAAGCCTGTGGCCCCTGTGATGAGGATAGACTTGTTGCTGTAGAAAGCTGCGATCATGGACATGGTTCCTCTGTTCTCCTTGTACGCTTCTGGGAAGAGAGTCCTGACAAGAGAAAAACAAGGTAAGATCTCAGAAGTTTTAAAATTCATGGTTACTTACAATATGTCCAGGGCTTTCCGAAGTTCTGAGCAGAGAGAAAGACTGTGAGAACTACAGGATTCTGGGGACCAAGATTCACCCCAGTCAATGTTTCTGAACCCTCTCTGCATTCTAGGTTTAATACTTGGGATCCTAGGTAAAGGAAGAGTGTGATACAGTCTCCATCTAATAGAGACACAGACACAGAGAGACATTTAACTATAGTGCAGTGAGTGAAAAACAGACTGGGGTTGTAAAACAGCAGGCACTGGGGACTGACATGTGGCCATGTCCACGTGGTAGGGTCAAACATGGTGACTTCAAGTTGAAGGCAGGTAAGGGCAGGCATAAAGTTGGTTTAGACCAGAAAGCATGAGAATGACCTTCTAAAATTAGAAACCAGGGCTCACAGCTATCAAATGTTTTACAATTACAATGTAACAAATACTTCAGCTTCAGGTTTATTTAGCAACTATGTTGGGGTAGCCCCATCTGTTATTTCTGTTCTCTTGGGGTCTTTCTTGGGCTAATAATGGGTAGCTGCCATTTTCTGCATGTCCCTCTGGGGGTTCAGCCATTGTACACAACAAAAGCAGAGCAGGTTGATAAGGGAAGTTTGAAACCATTGGCTTTGGGGTGCCTAGAAAGAGCAACAGGCACAGCAGCTGTCCAGGCCATTTGAGATTACCGTTTGCAGGAGCATAGGAGAGAGCTGACAAGCTAGCCGAGGACAGTGGGGGCCCAGGCTCTCTGGCTGCTGATGTGAACAACCCTTGTAGACTGTAAAAGAGCAATTACTTGGTCTCTTCAATCCTAAGCAGCCCGGAGAGCCAGGAAGACCCACCCCTCCCCTGGAAGCTCAGGACCGCTCTGCTTTCTGTTGCTAAGATCAATTTCAGGAAGGTTGTTTCCATTTTCTAGTGTCTACCCCAATCTTGATTCTCCAGAGATTTGAGGCTTTCATTGTGGAGGTCTTTTACCTCCTAGATAATGTATTTTCTTCGAGGCTATTGTGATGGAAGTGTGTCCACGATTGCCTTTCCAGCCTGTTTGTGGTTGGCGTAGAGAAAGGCTGATGATGTTTACAAGTTGACTCTGTATCCTGCCACTTAGGTAAACATTGATCATTCTTAAAACTTTTCTGGAGGATTTTTGGGGATCTCTTATCTCTCATATATCATCTGAAAATAGGGTTCATTTGATTTCTTCTCCCCTCTGCACATCTCTTTAGTTTCTTTCTCTTGCCTTATTGCCCCAGCTAGTGTTCCAAGAACTATAATGAAAAGGAGCTGGGAGAGTTGACAGCCCTGTCTTGTTACTAATTTTAACGGGATTATTTCAAGTTTCTCTCCACCTGGGGGTGATGCTGGATGTGAATTTGTTATATATAACCTTTATTATGTCAGAGTTTGTTCCCTGTAGCCTTAGTCTTTCTAGAAATTTTATTATGAAGGCATGTGGATTTTGTCAAAGCCCCCCCCCTTTGCATTGAGATGATCATGTGATTCATTATCTTTACTGGCGTGCATACCATATATGTACCAGGTGCCCTCAATGGCTACAGAAAACTTTGCATCTGCTGGAACTAGAGGTACAGACAGTTGTTAACAGCCATGTTGGTGTTAGGAATCGAACCCGAGTCCTCTAGAGTGCTCTTAACCACACAGTCACCTCCCCCACCCTCATTTCAATACAGTTGGTTAAATGCATGTCTTGAGTATCTGCTTATGTGGATAAGTATGTAAGCTTGTCTGTTGTCAAGGCATGACCACAATGCAATGCATCAGAGTTTCTAAGAGGAAGTCAAACATGGCATCTGGAAAGCCAAGCACATGTAAATCTCATGTTTCTCTTTCTTCTTGGAGATGTGTAAACAGAAATACATTACAAAGGAAAAGGTGATTTGTTAGACCAATGAGCATTCAAACGTAGCTGAGTGCATAGTAAGCCAACATAATTTTTACATTTTGTTTAGAATGAAATATCTCTCATAACCAGACGACTTTCCCATTCATATTCCAAGTCATTGGAAAATGATCAGAAGGTTCTACCCCCCGGGAAGACACTGAAAGGGATGCAGTACCGCCTCTGTCCACTATGGGGCAGTGCCTGCATTCTGAAGCATCTGTAAGCCAAACTCAAACCCCCATGATGCCATGCGTGCCAGCTGTGAAGAGGGAAGGCAGTGCAGTTGGAATAGCATCTCGGGAATTTGAGCTACTTTTTAGTGTAACTTGTTTATGTCTGCATGGTCCGCGCAAGCCTATTCACACCTCAATGTAAAAACACACCAGCTCAATGTAAAAAACCGTCCACTGCACAATCCCAGTTCCTGGTTCTACTGGATAAAGCAACGCACAGTGGTGAGTGTTCCGAGTGTGTTAAGATAGTGGTCTAGACTTACTCTATGCTTCTAAGAGACTGCAAGCCATTTCTTAAAGGAACGGTATCCTAAATCTCCCCACTGTCTCTCTCTCACTTCTTTTCACTCCCCTCGGCCCCCATCCCCGTGGTGTGCATGCGTGTGTAGACATGTGTGTGCAAGCCAGAGGACCACCTTGGATGTTATTGCTCAAGTGTCATCCAACTTTGTTTTTATTTCTGTTTGTTTGTTTGTTTGTTTATTTATTTATTGACAGGATCTTTCCATTGCTTGCCAAGTAGACTAGGCTTTCTGGACATCAAACCTGTCTGTTTCTGCCTTCCCCTCACTGGGATTACAGCTTTCTGAGGTTACTGGGTTCTATGCTTATGTGGCAAGTATTTCCTGCCTGATCCATTTCCTTAACTCTCGAGGCGTCCACTGTGAGTCTCCTACTGTGGCCTGCCAAAGCTACCACTGATCATTCATACACATTGGATCTCCTGGGTGTTAGACCCACGTGGCAGTGTGGCATGACCAAGGCCTGGATCTATTGTACAGTTTCTTATTGTTCTGGATCCCACTCTAGCCAGGTGCTTGGGACATCTTTGTGTGAATGGGCTATATAGTAACACATCTAAGTGAGCACTATGTTTCCTAAAATCCAAAGAGGCCCACAGGATATTGTGCTTCTTATTTTGGTTTTAGGATGGGGATAGATGCAACAACGTATGTCCTTTACCTTAGATGGAATGTCTTGACCTATCTCAAACAACCATCTGCCTGAAGACCTCACTAGGGCCCTGAATTCTTGCTGTTTCTTTGCTTCCCGACTGCAGATGTCTTACCAGTAAGTCCAAAGGTTTCACCACTCCTTGTTCACTAGATCTTCTCAGCAAAATGTCATCAATATAATAAAGCAATGTGTTAGTTTGTGGAAAGGAAACACAATCAATATTCAGGCTAATTAAATCTATCTCAGGGCTGGAAAGCAATGTTCTCCTGCGGTAGGAAGCCAAGGTGTATTGATAGCCTTCTTAGCTGAAGTAAACTGCTTATTACCTCTTAATTAAGGGTAATGGAATCAGTAGCATTGTATGGACCTGAGCACAAGGTAACTAACTATAGCATTGTATGGACCTGAGCACAAGGTAACTGTAGTATTGTGTCAACCTGAGCATGAGGTAACTGAATTAACTTAAGCTGTGTACAAGTACAACAGTTGTAGTTTGGATGTAGCAGATGTATTTAGGGCCACTGTTTGGTTAAGCTAAAGACAATCAGATGCCATTTTCTAAAACTGAACACGGACAGACTTAACTAGGCAAACGGAATCTGGATGTGGTGGGAATCATGATCCTGTGCCTTTCATGTCCTTTATGGCAGCAATTTCTGTAATCTTTCTAGGGGTATGGTTTTGCTTTGGAGACACTATCTGATGGATAGGGTAGTTCTAGTGACTTCTACTTGGTCTTGCCCACCAGCATATTCTCATTTTGAAGGTAGTGAGGTAATCCAGGAGTTATGCCTGTTCCAGAATGTGTTTATTTTAGTATGCATCTGTAACCTGAAAAATCACCAGCTGCGGGTCCTGGGAAAGCCTGACCCAATGTGAGCTGGACTTGGCTAAAGGCCCAGTCTCCTTTAGAAGTGGTATTTCAGGCCTGATGTATTATTTTCTTTATCTCAAGTGCACCGTTTTCCTTGCAAAAGACCACACCTTCTAGGCCTTATTGAGGGGAAACTAGAAAAAAGGGGCTAACAGGACAGATTCTTGGTAGTGTATTGGGGCCTCAAGAAAAACCAGTTTTCTCAGAGTCTTACAGTCTATGGAATTGGTTGAAGAGTTTCAGTAATCGTTTTATGAGTACAGCTAGATTTTTGTTCAGTTGTCCTAAACCTTTCTGCTTATGTCGATAAGGTAAAGTTTAGTAGACACATCCCATCCTAAATTACCTGTAAGGCACCATGAGGTGGTGTCTTAATGGGTAAGAGAAAGTGCTGCTCTCCCAGAGGACCTGAGCTTGGTTCCCAGCACCCACAGTGAGCGGTTCAAAACAGCTTATATTGCTAGCTCCAGGGGATCCAATATCCTCCTTTGTCGCCATAAGCAGCAGCATGCAGGTAGCAGACATTCACAGAAATGTGTACAGGTGCACATTAATAAAGATAAAAATAATTTTTAAAAATATCACAGTAGTGGCACACAGCTTAATTCCAGCATTTGCAGGAGGCCAAGGCAGGCAGACCTCTGTAAGTTTGAGGCTAGCCTGGTCTACAGAGTAATTTCTAGGATAGCCAGGGCTACACAGAGAAACCCTGTCTCGAAAAATAAAAAACAAACTAATACATAAAAACAAAAGTGCATCTTGGCTGGCTTGCCGCCACCAGAGGTTCCTACAAGTTAGGCCATTCGGCTTTGACCCTATTGACCCTACAGTCACCACGCCCATGATGTCACCAGCACTGGGATTACTGTCAGCCTGGGAGCAGCAGGATTCAGTTGTACTCTCTGCATCCATGCTTCCAACTCAGCAGCAGCGGTTCCCACAGTCAGGTCTACCCCCACAGCAGGGGCCAGCACAGGGCTCTAAGCACAAGGTAGTTCTCTCAGGCTTATTTATTTCTGTGACACATCCGAATTCCCACAATATTAATCCCACTTTCTGTAGACACACTTTCCATGTGAAGGATGACTCACACTTTTAGAGCTACATTCTTGCTTGATGGCTTCATACATACATTTATTTTATGTGCATGTTATATGTGTGCCTGACTGTGAATATATGCGCCATTTGTGTGAAGTGCCCATAAAGGTCAGAGAGGCATCAGATCAACTGGTCCTAGAGTTATAGGTAGCTGTGAGCCTCTGTGGGTGACTGGGATCCGAACCTGGGTCCTCTGCAAGAGCAATAAGTTCTCTCTTAATTTTAATTATTGAGCCATCTCTCTAGCTCCATGGAGAAATTTTTATCATCTGATTGGAAACTGTTTCTGTTCTTTTAATTTCTTTTCTTTTTTAGTAGAATTGTTTGTTATAGAAATAAATTTTATTTTTAGACTGCCTCTGCTTAAGTCACAAAATAAATTGAAGTGGGTCATAGACACTGAGAAGAATCTTTCTGGGAACTGGAAGACCTGATGTGCTAACTGGTCATTAACCAAATCTTTAATTATGACATTAAGACTCAAGTGTCCCTGCTGTTAGGTAATATTCTGTCTACCGTGAAGAATGGCTTTAATAATCAAATATAGAAATAATCAGGAGAATCAAATAAACAAATAGAAAGGTTTGTTCCAAGTGGTCTAAGTAAGACCGAACAGTATCTTTCTTATTCTGGATACTGTCTGTTGGGGCTGCTATTACTGCCTTGATCTTGAATCAAACTCTGTCTAGTAAAGCACTTAGAAAAGATGTTATAGCTTACATTTTATTTTAGTCTTTAAAGATAAATTGTTCATTAGTATGTGCCTGTGTGTGTGTATGTGTACATATCTATGGTGCATTCTGTTTGTGTGTGTGTGCCTTTGTGTGTGTATATGCACATATGTCTGGTGCCCTGTCTGTGTGTATGTGCCTGTGTGTGTGTGTGTGTGCATGTATGTGTGGTGCCTACTGTCTGTGTGCACATGTGTGTAGTGCCTTTTTTCCATGTGTATGCGCCTGTATGTGTGTGCGTGTATATGTGATGCCTTCTGTCTATGTGTACATGCTTGTGTGTGTGCACATATGTGTGGTGTCTTCTAGCTATTTGTATGTGCTTATGTTTATGTTCCTGTGTGTATGTGCAAGCATGTGTAGTACTTCTGCCTGTGTATGTATGTGCCTGTATGTGTTCACATATATGTATGGTGCCTTCTTTCTATGTGCCTGTGCCTATGTGTATGTGCCTCTGTGTGTGTGTACCTGTGCCTGTGTATATATGCCCATGTGTGCATGTGCATGTGTGTATGTGGTGCCCTCAGAGGCCAGAAGGGAATATTAAGTCCCCTGGTCCATACATCTGTTTTCCAGCCTTCAGTCAGCTATTGGGAGGTGTGAAATCTCATAACAAAACATGATTAACAGGATATTGATTTAGGTTTATAAACTCCATCTACCAAAAAGACTACTGATTTATGGAACAACACTGGAAAATTGCGGCAATCATCGCTCTGCTCAAAGGCCTTAGTGGTTTTGCCACAGGTTTGTAGGTTGTCAGAATTGGTTAGTGATGATTATTTGTATCAAATTATTTGATACAAATTTACCAACTGTGTCTATCCCAGAGCAAAGACACAGAGTTAGTGGCTTCATGTCATGACCAAGATTACAGGAACTTAGTCATTGCTACATGATAACAACTGTTCTTGATCTACATGGGAAATTGTATTTGTAATAATGCTACTACATTAGTTGATTGAATGCAAAGGAATACCACGAGAAGTCTGTTTTTCTTAATACAAACATCTGATCACACCCTCTGCTAACAAACTGACAATCTCCAGGAAACAGAATAAATACAAACACACTATTCAGAAATACACAGTTCTTGAGAAAGAACTGAATTCTGACTGCTAATGCTAGTAATGCTAATAAATGCTAGTAATTTTCCTTTCAAAATTGCCTCCAGGGGACCCCATTCCTTGTCAGAAGACAGTGAGCTACAGTGACATTCATTCTTCTCTGAAAAGGCACAGTAGGTTCTGTTGAGAAAATCAAGTGGGGTTTTAGGCGTTTGTCTTTGAGAAAAGGCATTTACAGATGGGGGAAATTTCTTCTCATTTGTATTAAGCTGCAGTGGTGGCTTAGAACAAGAGATGACAAAGTAGATTGGTGAGAAGGGAGCCTGTCAGAGCTCTTGGGGAACCATCCGGAAGCCTAATGGCTTAACTTTAACAAAGGGTAAATGGAGCTATTTTCCCCTCTTCAGTACATTTCAGTTCATTTGAGTGCCTATCAACTCTATTTTAACTTTCTTCTATAACGGCAATTAAGAAAAACTTTGTGGTCACACTTTGCAGTGAATGGAACTGAAAATGCACCTTTCTGGGTGCGTCCATGGATGGGGGTAGGGTGTTTTTCTTACTTAACATTAAGGTCACTGTTGTACCACTGTCTGACTCTGCCACCCATTGCTTAAGCCTTATTTCTGTGTTTATATGCTGATGTTATTTACCTGTAATCTTGTTTTATACCTAGAACAAGGGCCTATGTTTACTTATTGTTAAAAAAAAATATAAGTAGAGCCAGAGCAGGTTGCCGGGAGGAGGTCTGTGCACCTACAGCTTGGCTGCTGTTGCCAACCGGCTTGCTGGGCTTGCAGCGAGGTCGCCATCTTGCCTCGGGACACCGCGCACTGCTGGTGGCTGGGGTCAGGTGCATGGATAGAGACCTAGCTTAGCATAGTCTACCCTGTCAGGCTCTTGCCTGTGCACAAAGCCAGAGGAGCTCGGCAGGAGATCTGTGCACCTACAGCTTGGCGGCTGTGGCTGATCCCTGGGGACTGGTTCACTGTGCTTGCAGTGAGGCTGCCATCTTGCCTCGGGTCACTGAGGATGGCTGGCCGCTGGGGTTAGGTGCGTGGACTGAGACCTAGCCTAGCATAGACTACCCCATAAGGCTCTTGCCTGTGCACAAAGCCAGAGGAGCCCTGCAGGAGATCTGGGCACCTACAGTTCGGTGAGGCTGTTGCTGACCGCTGGGGTCTGGCTCTCTGGGCTTGCAGCCGTCATCTTGCCTCAGGTCACTGCGGACGACAGGCGGCACGGACGCCCTCTACTACAGTAGCACCAAAGGCCAGGTTCACAGGAGCTTCAAACTCCAACCAGTAACAATAAGACCAACTAACACCAGAGATAAACAGATGGCGAAAGGCAAACGTAGGAACGTTACTAACAGAAATCAAGGCTATATGGCACCATCTGAACCCAATTCGCCAACCACAGCAAGTCCTGGATACCCCAACACACCAGAAAAACAAGAGTTGGATATAAAAGCACTGGTCATGCTGCTGCTAGAGGAACACAAAAAAGACATAAACAAATCTCTTAAAGAAATGCAGGGGAACATGAATAGGGTAGAAGCGCTTACAATGCAAACACAAAAATCACTTAAAGAACTCCAGGAGAATATGGATCAACAGACACAAGCCAATAAGGAGGAAATGAAAAAATCACTTAAAGAAATGCAGGAGAAATTGAGTCAACAGGCAGAAGTCATGAAAGAGGAAACACAAAAATCTCTTAAAGAGTTGCAAGAAAACACAAACAAACAAGTGAAGGAACTGAGCAAAACCATCCAAGATCTGAACACAGAGGTAGAAGCAACTAAGAAATTACAAAGGGAGACAACTTTGGAGATAGAAAACCTTGGGAAGAAATCAGGGGTCGTAGATGCAAATATCAACAACAGAATACAAGAGATAGAGGTAAGAATCTCAGATGCTGAAGATACCATAGTAACAATTGACTCCACAGTCAAAGAAAATACAAAATGCAAAAGGCTTGTAACCCAAAACATCCAGGAAATCTAGGACACAATGAGAAGACCAAACCTAAGGATTATAGGGATAGATGAGAGTGAAGATCTACAATTTAAAGGACCAGCAAATATCTTTAATAAAATTATGGAAGAAAACTTCCCTAACTTAAAGAGAGAGATGCTCATGAATATATAAGAAGCTTGCAGAACCCCAAACAGACTGGACCAGAACAGAAATACCTCCCGTCACATAATAATCAAAACCCCAAATGTACTAAACAAAGAAAGAATTTTAAAGGCAGTAAGAGAAAAAGGCCAAGTAACATATAAAGGAAGACCTATCAGAATCACACCAGACTTCTCTCCAGAGACCATGAAAGCTAGAAGATCCTGGGAGGATCTCATGCAGACTCTAAGAGAACACAATTGTCAGCCAAGAATACTATACCCAGCAAAACTCTCAATCAACATAGATGGAGAAATCAAAATATTCCACAACAAGACCAAATTTATACAATATCTTTCCACTAACCCAGCTCTACAAACAATAATAGGAGGAAAACTCCAATACAAGGAGGGAGACTGCACCCTAGAAAAAGCAAGATAGTAACCTTCTCCCATCAAACTCAAAAGAAGATAACCACTCAAAAACAAAAATAACATCAAAAATGACAGAAAGAAATAATCACTATTCCTTAATATCTCTTAACATCAATGGACTCAATTCCCCAATAAAAAGGCATAGACTAACAGACTGGATATGGAAGCAGGACCCTACATTTTGCTGTATACAGGAAACACACCTCAGGGTCAAAGACAAACACTACCTTAGAGTAAAAGGCTGGAAGACAATTTTGCAAGCAAATGGTCATAGAAAGCGAGCTGGAATAGCCATACTAATATCAGATAAAATTGACTTTCAACCTAAAGTCATCAAAAGAGACACAGAAGGTCACTTCTTGCTGGTCAAAGGAAAAATCCACCAAGAAGAACTCACAATTCTAAACATCTATGCTCCAAATGCAAGGGAACCCTCATTCATTCGTAAAAGAAACTTTACTAAAGCTCAAAGCACACATTGTACTTAACACAATAA
This sequence comes from Apodemus agrarius, assembly GCA_964023405.1. Lineage (NCBI taxonomy): Eukaryota > Metazoa > Chordata > Mammalia > Rodentia > Muridae > Apodemus > Apodemus agrarius. The sequence goes on along the minus strand of OZ030006.1, from coordinate 179,850,224 downwards.
TTGTGGGGGACCTCAACACTCCACTATCCTCAATGGACCAATCAGGAAAACAGAAACTAAACAGGGACACAGGGAAACTCATTGAAACTTTGGACCAATTGGATCTAACAGATATATATAGAACCTTTCATCCTAAAGCAAAAGACTATACCTTTTTCTCAGCACCTCATGGTACCTTCTCCAAAATCGACGACATAATTGGTCACAAGACAGACCTCAACAAATATAAAAAGATTGAACTAATCCCATGCCTCCTATCTGATCACCATGGAGTAAGAGTGTTCTTCAATAGCAACAAAAACAACAGAAAATCCTCATATACATGGAGACTGAACAATATTCTACTCAATGATACCTTAGTCAAGGAAGAAATAAAGAAAGAAATCAAAAACTTTTTAGAATTTAATGAAAATGAAGGCACAACATACCCAAATCTATGGGACTCAATGAAAGCAGTGCTAAGAGGAAAACTCATAGCCCTGAGTGCCTCCAAAAAGAAATAGGAGAGAGCATATACTAACAACTTAATGGCACACCTGAAAGCTCTGGAACAAAAAGAAGCTATTTCACCCAGGAGGAGTAGAAGACAGGAAATCATCAAACTCAGGGCTGAAATCAATCAAGTTGAAACAAAGAGAACCATGCAAAGAATCAACAAAACCAGGAGCTGGTTCTTTGAAAAAATCAACAAGATTGATAAACCCCTAGCCAGACTTACCAAAGGGCACAGAGACAGTATTCAAATCAACAAAATTAGAAATGAAAAGGGAGATATAACAACAGAAACTGAGGAAATTCAAAAAATCATCAGATCCTACTACAAAAGTCTATCCTCAACACAACTGGAGAATCTGGAGGAAATGGACAATTTCCTAGACAGATACCAAATATCAAAATTAAATCAGGATCAAATAGATCACCTAAACAGTCCCATAAGCCCCAAGGAAGTACAAGAGGTCATAGAAAGTCTTCCAACCAAAAAAAGCACAGGACCAGATGGTTTTAGTGCAGAATTCTATCAGACTTTCAAAGAAGACCTAATACCAATACTCTTCAAACTATTCCACAAAATAGAAACAGAAGGAACACTACCCAACTCATTCTATGAAGCCATAATTACCCTGATACTAAAACCACACAAAGACCCAAGAAAGAGAACTTCAGACCAATCTCTCTTATGAACATCGATGCAAAAATACTCAATAAAATTCTTGCCAACCGAATCCAAGAACACATCAAAACTATCATTCACCATGATCAAGTTGGCTTCATCCCAGGGATACAGGGATGGTTCAATATACGGAAATCCATCAACGCAATCCACTATATAAACAAACTCAAAGAAAAAAACCACATGGTCATCTCAATGGATGCTGAAAAAGCGTTTGACAAAATTCAGCATCCTTTCATGCTAAAAGTCTTGGAAAGAACAGGAATTCAAGGCCCATACCTAAATATAGTAAAAGCAATTTAGAGCAGACCGATAGCCAACATCAAGGTAAATGGAGAGAAACTTGAAGCAATCCCACTAAAATCAGGGACTAGAGAAGGCTGCCCCCTCTCACCATATCTCTTCAATATAGTACCTGAGGGACTAGCTAGAGCAATTCGACAACATAAGGAAGTCAAAGCGATACAAATCGGAAAGGAAGAAGTCAAACTATCACTATTCACAGATGATATGATAGTATACTTACGTGACCCAAAAAACTCCACCAGAGAACTCCTACAGCTGATAAACAACTTCAGCAAAGTGGCTGGTTATAAAATCAACTCAAGCAAATCAGTAGCCTTCCTATACTCAAAGGATAAGCAGGCCGAGAAAGAAATTAGGGAAATAACACCCTTCACAATAGCCACAAACATTATAAAGTATCTTGGTGTGACTCTAACCAAACAAGTGAAAGATTTATATGACAAAAACTTCAGGTCTCTGAAAAAGGAAATTGAAGAAGACCTCAGAAAATGGAAAAATCTTCCATGCTCGTAGGTTGGCAGGATTAATATAGTTAAAATGGCAATCTTGCCAAAAGCAATATACAGATTCAACGCAATCCCCATCAAAATCCCAACTCAGTTCTTCATAGAGTTAGAAAGAGCAATTCTCAAATTCATCTGTAATAACAAAAAACTCAGGATAGCTAAAACTATCATCAACAGTAAAAAAACTTCTGGGGGAATCAAAAGATCTTCACCAACCCCACATCTGACAGAGGGCTAATATCCAATGTATACAAAGAACTCAAGAAGTTAGACCCTAGAAAACCAAATAACCCTATCCAAAAATGGGGTACAGAGCTAAACAAAGACTTTTCACTTGAAGAAATTTGGATGGCTGAGAAACACCTTAAAAAATGTTCAACATTATTAGTCATTAGAGAAATGCAAATCAAAACAACCCCGAGATTTCACCTCACACCAGTCAGAATGGCTAAGATTAAAAACTCAGGAGACATCAGGTGTTGGCGAGGATGTGGAGAAAGAGGAACACTCCTCCACTGCTGGTGGGACTGCAAGCTAGTACAACCACTCTGGAAACCAGTCTGGCGGTTTCTCAGAAAACTGGACATGATACTTCTGGAGGACCCAGCCATACCACTCCTGGGCATATACCCAGAAGATTCCCCAGCATGCAATAAGGATACATGCTCCACTATGTTCATAGCAGCCTTATTTATAATAGCCAGAAGCTGGAAAGAACCCAGATGTCCCTCAACAGAGGAATGGATACAAAAAATGTGGTATATATACACAATAGAGTACTAGTCAGCCATTAGAAACAATGAATTCATGAAATTCTTAGAGAAATGGATGGAGCTGGAGAACATCATACTAAGTGAGGTAACCCAGTCTCAAAAGAATACCCACGGTATGTAGTCACTGATAAGTGGATATTAGCCTAGACTCTTGGGACACCAAAGACACAATCCACATATCAAATGATATCCGACAATAAGGAAGGAGTGGACACTGGTGCTGGAAAGGATCAAAATATCAGTGTAGGGAAATACCAGAACAGGGAAGTGGGAAGGGGTGGATGGGGGAACAAGGAGAGGGAAAAGGACATGTGAGACCTTTGGGGGATGGGGAACCAGAAAAAGGGAAATGAAATGTAAATATAGAATATATCTAATAAAAAAAAGCAAAAAAAATATAAGTAATTTGCTTTCTTTTTTTTTTATTTCTATTACCAAACCTCAAGTGATTACTGAAGTATTAGGCTAAAATGCCTACTTGTCTTCTAAGGTTTCCCTCCCCCAGGGAAGAATCCACATATCCTGAGGGAAAATGGCAAATATTATCATTTATACGTATAATATATAATGATTTGAAACATAGTTTTTCTCTCTCTCTCTTTCTCTCTCTCTCTCTCCACACCCACACCCACACCCACCCACACCCACAGAGAGAGATACACACACACACACACACACACACACACACATTTACTCTGGGATAGACAGAGTTAGTAAATTTTGTGTGTGTGTGTGTGTGTGTGTGTGTGTGTGTGAGTGTGTAGAGTGCTGACCATGTCAGGTTCTCCTCTGGCCCTCCCTTACTTTCCTCCCTCCTTCCCTCCCTCCCCTCCCCCCCTCCTCCCCACCTTTCCTCCCTCCTTCCTCCTTGCCCCTCCCTCCTCTCCCTTCCTCCCTTCCTCTCTCCCTCCTTTCTTTGTTCTTCCCTCCCTTCCCTCCCTCCTCCTCTCTTCCCCTCCCTCTCCTCCCTTGCCTCCCTCATCCTTCCTTTCCTTCCCTCCCTCCTTCCTTTGTTCCTCCCTCCCCTCCCTCTCTTCCCTCTGCATATAAGGTACACCACAGTCCAAGTGTTGTAGGAGTCAACAGACACAACAATAAAACAATGCCAAACAACTCAGGGTAAGGCACTTTGCATTGTGGGAGAGTTCTAATTATGAAGCATCCTGAAGCAATCTGGTCCTTCAGAAGCAACTTTGGACTCCTGGAGTTTCTTCTGGCTTGGACAGCTCCTAGACACGAAGTGAACTGGATATGCAATTTCATTTCCCTGGAGGAATTCAGTTGTGTTTGGCCGATGATAAGTACATAAGCCCAACTCTGGCATCGCAGAAAACAAACAAGGATTGACACTTATATAATCTAAGCATTCTCCATGCACATACACCCCACCCCAGATCTGGGGACTAGAGCTCATGCGTGCCAGACATGTGCCCTACCACTAAACTATATCATGGCCTTCTTACTGTTCTTTGAGATTAGAACTCTAATTAGCCTCTCTAAGTTGCTCAGGCTGGACTTGGTCACTATGTAGCCCACCCACACAGTCTTTCTGCCTCAGCCTCCTAAGAACTTGGATTACGAATGTGTACTACCAAGCTCAGCTCATCTGCCTGTCTTTGATCGGACACTACCGTGAAAACACATAAAACTGGGTCCATTCTACATGCTTGTGCAGACTGAGTTCCTCTCAACTGAGCTCATCCTTTTGAGGACAACAACTGAGAGACTGAATAGATAACTGGGAAAATATAACAAAATGGAACTTTGATCTACAACCTGCAGCAACGTGCCTGAGAAGCTATCCCTTTATCTACAATGAACAACCAGGAAGCTACGCTGCTAAGACAGCAGGAAGCCAGACTCCTATCAATGGTGATAACTCAGAAAGATAAACAATAATACTTAGCTACCAATTAGTAGCTGACAACTCTCCCAATATTTGCCCCCGCTTCTGCTTAGTCAGGAACCACAGAAGGCCAACAGTGGCCCCAGCCCAGCTCACAGGCCTGTGCTTCTGGCTTGCCTCCCAGCCTGGTCTCCAGGCCACTATGGAGTGCAACTCCCCAGAACCACAGTAGGGTTTTCCTTTCCTACTGTTGCCCCTCTCTGCTGCCTGCTTAGATTCTGCTGAAAATGCAAGGAAGGGTGACACTGTATGGGGAATGAGTGTGCACAGGCTCACACGATGCAGAGGACTCATGTCCACATACTCGCTGAATTAGAAAAGATAAAGTCCCCTGCTTGATGCTGCTCAGAGGTCAGGAAGAACTACTAGAACAGCGACTTTAAGAACAGGAGGTTTCTGTTTTGGGGGTACGTGGGTTGCTCCTGTTACTGAGCTATCCAGTTCCAGGGAAAGGCCCTACACCCACAGTAACTTCCTCTCTTGTTCCTCTCAAATCCAGAAGTTTAATGTCCGACCCTGAGTGGAGTCCTCACCAGGAGAGGAATGCATGCACTGGAATAGATTTCTAAGTTTCTGACTGCACGCATGAAGTTCGTGATACCCCACAACTGCCACCTTCACCTGCCACAGTGTACACTGGCTGATTCAATTATTTCTCTAGAGAGAAGCTAGAAAAGAAAATAGAGTGTTGGCTCAGGCTCTGCCACACACCCAGGGCACTCAGTGTGCCCATCAGCCATTTCCCTCTGGACAAGACACTCACTGAGCAGCTGAGGCATCTCCTGAGGAGAAGAAAGCATCAGGGCTTAATGGACCTGGGGCGGGATACACAGTGGGGAAAGAGCAGCTGTTAGCTTGGCCAGTGTGTGCCTTGTTCCTTATTTCAAGTGTTTGTACCAGAGGAAAGAGAGAAAGGTTTTATGTTTTGTACTACATGTTAGAGAATTATCTCAGAATATCACAAGAAAGGAAGCATTGAGAGAGAGCATCAGGCTACCATAAAATCTGCAACCACCTCCAGTTGTGAAAATAGAAGAGATGAAGGGGATTGATCCAAGAAAGAAATATTTAAAATTTCCACAAATTATTTCCATGTCTTTCTGAGAAATGGAATTCTCTCACTTGGCATACTGTGGGTGGGCTAGATATCATTCAGTCGGGTATCAAAGGCTGCATGATCTCACTTCGGGGGAAGCTAAGGAGACTGGAAAGGCTGGGGAGGGGGAGGTTGGTCAGTGAGTGCCACGCTGGAGTCAGGTAGGAGCAAGAAGCTCGGGGGTAAGATTGCACAGCTGGTGACTTGCAGATAAGAGCCACAGACTGTATCTCACAAATGACAGGAGGAGGAATTTGGACAGCCCCAAAGATCACGTGAAGAGATAAGTGTTTGACCAGCTTAAAGCAGCATGTAGCAGAAACATGTATAAATCATTAAATGGGAAACTTTAGTGATTTTTGTGTATCTGTAAACAATTGAAATTTAGCACTGGAGAGCTGGCTCAGTGTGTGAAGAGCTTGCTTTGTGAATGAGATGACTGGAGTTCAGATCCTAAGTATCCGTGTAAACATCCAGGTACAGAGAGGCACAGCTGCAGACTCAGGGCTCAGGGAGAGCAAACGGTGCTCCCTGGAGTTTGTAGCCAGCCAGTCTGAGTGGATCAGCATGCTCCAGGTGCAGTGAGAGACCCTTTCTTAAAAAAACAAAAAAGTGAATATACCCGATGTCAACGCCAAACATATACATACATGCAGCAGCACGCAGATATGCCACACATACAAAAAATGTGTTTGTGCAAACACTACACACACCCAGTTAAATAATTACAACTAGTCCGTGACATTTCTAGCACTTTAAATGAACGTATAGTTTAGATCCATGGTAATGGTATTTTAGTTATGATCTTAAAACATTTTATTATGTGTATGTGTGTTCTGCCCTTATATATATGGACAGCATGCATGTACCTTCAGAAGCCAGAGAGGGCATTGGCATTGGATCCCCAGGAACTGGAGTTATAGACAGTTGTAAGCTGCTGTGGGTTCTGGGAATTGAACCAAGGTCCTCTGTAAAAGCAGCTAGCGCTCTTAGCCACTGATCCACCTCTCTAGCCCTGTTGCCTTCCCAACAGTGGGAGGTTAATAAACATCATACCTAGTTTCATTCCAAAGAGGAGCAAGGGCACCTGAGGGGAAGGGAGAAGAAATCTGAAGGACAAGTTAATGCTTCCAGGAATACCCAGTGCTGGATAAAGTGGCTGGGCAGTGAGAACAAACATCTTAATTGAAATAGTCCCTGTTCTGTGGTACACATACAATCTGCTACTCCATACTTTCCAGAACGCATTTCTGTCAGTGGAACTATTGGGAAACAGCAGGGTCTGTCATGGGAAGAGGGGAGGAAATCAGCAGAGGAAGGAAGAATCTCAAGGAAGCAGAATTCAGAGGGAGGCAAGACTCCTCCAGAATCCTTGGGAATGTGGAAACAAATTCTTGCCAGAATGTATGAAGTGGATCTGGTCTATGATGCATATGTCCGAGCTTGGTCTGCTGCTGTGGCTTTCTGTGCAGACTTGTGTCTCATCACACAAGAGATGCTGTCTTAGCTCCTCTTCCTGTCACAGTGATAGGTTCGTCAGAAACAGCTTAAGCGGGGAAGAGTATTTCTCCTCACAGTTCTGGGTTACAGTCCATCATAGACATAGCAACATAGAGAGTTGGTCAGATGGCATCCATAGCCAGGAGCTAAGAGAGATGCAAGCTTTGTCCACCCTGAAATGGTCTAGTGTCTCATGCCTAAGGAAAGGAGCCACCACACCTAAGTCTATGAATATCAATCAAGGTAATCAAGATAGTCTCCCCCAGGCATGTCCAAAGGCCAGTTCTCCCTGGTGATTCTAGCATCTGTCAGTAGATAATGAACAGAAATATCATAGCTGTGTCTGATGGCAGGAATACAGTATTTAAACTACTTCTGTAAGGATATTCTTAAGGGAAGTCACCTGATGGACATACGGTATTATACTAGATGAATCACTATAAAAGTAATCATTTTATAGCAAGTTTTCCATAGGAAGTTTTCTGATATAATAATACTTGAAACGATAACTCATCTGAAATTTAAATCTTCAAAGTAAATGTAATTCTGAAAGTGTTGTTTTTCAGAAGATATTGCCCCAATATTTTAAGATTAAAAGTTCTTTTGTCTATTTCATGGAGATAGAATAAATAAAATCAAAGGCACATGTGGGACTATGAGACTATTTTGCTGAGAAGGTAAATGAGAATAAACACAGTAAGGTTTGGAAAAAACCTACTGAAGCCGGCAACCCTAAATTCAATCCCTGGAACCCTTGTAAAGGTGAAAACAGAGTATCAACTCTACAGAGTTGTCCTCTGCCACATGTGCATGACATATACAAAGATAAATAAATGAAATAAAAATGTTTTTAAAGAAGCTAATTATTTATGACTTTAGCAAATTATACCAATTGTGATGATTAGTTTTTATTGTCTACTTGACACAACCTGAAGCCACCTGGGAGGAGGGAGCTTCGGGGATGAGTTGCCTGGATCAGACTGAGAGATTGTTCTGATGATTAACATGGGATGGCCCAGCCCACTGTGGGCAGCACCATGCCTGGGTGGTGGATTTGGGCTGTTTAGGAGAGCTTAGCTGAGCAAGGGCCAGAGCAAGTCAATAAACAGTTTGTTCATGGTTTCTGCTTCAAGTTTCTGCCCTGACTCAAGTTCCTTAGTGATGGACTTTGATGAGAAGTGTAAACCAAATAAGCCCTTCTTCCCCAGGCTGCTTTTGGTCATAGTGTTTTTATCACAGCCACATAAAGCAAACCAGGACAACAATAAAATGTATGTGGGTTTGGGCTGTTATTCTGTTCTAGTCTTAAATCTTCTGCAGGCAGATTTTAATTGTCATGGCAAGCTAAGTTCTTAAGACAGCCTCCCTTGAGTGGGGCAGTGCTCACATCCTAGCTAAGGGAATGCTGTTAGGACATTTCTGGTTTAGAAAATGGATTGATGGCTAGACAAAAACTGTCCAGAACAAATGAAAGTTGTTGCAGTCCTAGAGACACGACATTAGAAAAAAAAAAAAAAAGACGGCACAGAAAACTTGGAGGAAATGCTCTAAATACAAGGGGTATCAGCTCTATTGAGGAGAAAGTTACACAGAGGGATAGAGGAAGACTCACTGTTGATCTGTGGCTTCTGTGCAGTGACCTTGAGCTCCCTCCTCCTTCCTCCCTTCCTCTCTCCTCTCCCCAGCCTCTTCCCTTTCTCATTCAGTTTAAACTGAAAAACGTTTTTAGAGCCTATGTTACTGAACTAATGCAACCACAGAGGTTTTCACTACGGAAACCAGAGTGACATCTGATTTCTTACTGCAAATATCTTCCGAAAATTAAAAAAGAAAGAAAGAAAGAAAGAAAGAAAGAAAGAAAGAAAGAAATAGCAAAGATGGTGGTACTTACTGAGCTCTTACTATGGTGTAAGCAACGTCTCCCACACCCTGTCATTATTTTATCAGACAGTCTTTGCAGTAACTCCAGGAGATAGCAGAAGACACTGCTTATCCCAGAGGGCATGAAGACCTTGTATAAGTCAGATATCAGGGAGAGTAGGGTGAAGGGTGAGCGCTTTCACCTGCACGCATGGTTAGTCAGTTTGGAAATGAGAGAAACTAAAGTTACTTTTGGAACTGAAACAAAATGTGAGCTGGAGATAAGGTACATTAAAATGACATTTGTTAAACAAAGCTGGGACCCAAGTGGTTGAGGGCCTGCCAGGGCTGCTCCCAATTTCTGACACAGGACTGCCTTGGGATTTCCACATCAGCCTTTGTCCTGATACCTTACTGGGCTACCACAAAGACCAGGGATCTTCATAGATTCTGATAACACCCCCCCTCCCACCTTGAAATAGCGTCCCACAAGAATCAGAGAGTCCAGTGGTTTCTCACCCAGGTTTCAAATGGAATAAATGTTCATGTTAATTACTTAGAATATTATGTCATTGATGTTATCCTGCAAATTAATCTTTCATCAAAAGACAACCCCCACTTCCAGTGTTTGCAGGACAGCTTAGATGTTTTTGTCCCAGCTTCTTGTGAAGACATCTACATAGCACCTGCTTAATCTTTATAACAACCCTACAAGGTAGGCAGGCATCATCTGTATAGGAGAGGGAACTCGGGCGACAAACTGAGGAGTGGCTGGCCACACTTCAGGTCTATACGCTCAAATGTTAGCCACTCCACACTGCCAATTCTTCTCTGCAGTTTAACCCCAGGACAGAGCTCTTGAGATTACTGTTTACTGCTAGGTTTACTCAGTTACCACCATGGTGTGTATAGAACTCGAGGGTGTTCTACAGAGATGAGGGATGGCATATTTCCATCTGATTTCCCTATACGCACGAGAGTAAGAGCAATCAGTCTTCTGAGTACTTTGAATGTCACTAATTAATAAGAAAACCAAAAAACTCCAAAAATTCCATTGTCAGATACAAACTAGAATATAGAATCTGTGCTTTGGGTATGAAAACTAAGTTCTGACCTCTAATTGATTTTTTTTCTGTGCAAATTTAATAAAATGATCAAATGAAATTGAAATGTAATATTCTTCCCTGGAGCTCTTAAGATCTCTTCTTTAATCTGTGTTTAAATCCCACAAGAAACCCCTCAGACTCTAAATGTGCCCCAGATGTGCCCGAAGGAAGCCTTGGTGTGGTACATGCTCTCATGCAGAACTGAATTTTAGAGATAAAATCTTTCCTCTCCCCCAGGAACCTTCTCCCTGTCAGCCTGGGATACAGAACTTGTCCAATTCTGTTTTAATTCAAATGCTCAACCTTCAGCAATTAATTGGCTCAGACCTCACAGCACAGAGTAAACCAAGTGCTCATTTTCAACCAGTAGAGACCGTTGTGGAAATGTTACACAGGAAATTAGCCATCGGCTTTTTAAAATAACAAGCAAGAGGCCAGCCTGGTCTACAGAGTGAGTTCCAGGACAGCCAGGACTACAAAGAGAAACCCTGTCTCGAAAAACCAACAACAACAACAACAACAACAAACAAACAAACAAAAAACAAACAAAAAACAAGCAAGCAAGCAAGCAAACAAACAAACAGAAAACCAGGTCTACTGAGCTATGGTGGAAAGCAATGGAATGTGAAATGAGAGAAAGGCACCAGCGTGCACCTCCAGACCCAGCTTGCCATGACTACAAGATTGACAGTAGCAGCCTCTGAGCCTCCACATGCTGCTCAGGTTTCTCTTACCTGTCTTTCCTTTCCTCTCTCTGCCTTGTGTTTCTCTGAGACCAGAAGGTGTGGATAAGGCTGAGCAGAAAATATGGCAGAATTGAAATCACCTCCAAAGAGCCTCTCCCAGCATCCCAGGTGCAGCTGCTTCACCACCCGGCTCCAGAAGAACGCCTCATTGCACCATTATATCCCCGCCCTGTGTTCTAGATCTCCCCCGGCTGAACTTGGAAGGCTCCGTGGGCTGGGCTTGCCATGGATACCTGCAATCCTCTCTGTGTTGTGACACACAGACAATGCCTTCTGGTCCTAGAGTGTTGCCACTGCAGTCCTCAGCAAACCTGGGTTTGAGAAACACAGCCTTCGTATCTTTGTAGAGATCAGGAACAGAATATGCAGTCATCTTGTGAATTTAATCAATGAGTCATTCAGCGAATTAAAGGAAGGACTGATAACCGGCCCTTGATCACCACACCGCACTGGACTTTGCAGATAAGGAGTTCAGAATGTGCCAACACATATAGACATCCACATTTGCAAGCCATCCCACTTCGCCCTGCTCTCCCTGCTCCATGTCCTGTGTGTTTACTGGGAAAAAGGACACGTTTCATAGACTCACACCAGCACAACACCTGAGCACCTGAGAACCTTCTCAATTACCAGGGTCTTAGAGTCACTCACATCCTGATGCTGCTATGATTGAATAATTTTGAATAGGCTTTGTAATAGCTGTGTGCCTCAGCCTTCTGTAATCCTGAAGTGGAGATAATATAGTCCTTCTAGTGAGTACTCATCAAATATTAGAGGGGTCAATTTCTAGAAATGAATTGGGATAGGAGGCATCAAATGATTACTGCTGTATCAATATTTAAGTGTGTTTGCCATCCGCTGAAATTCAGACTTCTTAAATTTCCTTTGGACGTTTCTATGTGGGATTCTACTAAAAGATTTCATTCAGAGGAGCCCAGCAGGTTACAGTCCTCTATAATAGCATACAAAGAGGAAGTTTATATTCCAGAGCTTACATCTGTCTGTCTATCTATCTATCTATCTATCTATCTATCTATCTATCTATCTATCTATCATCTATCTATCTATCTATCATCTGTCTATCTAAGTCTAATTAATTTATTTGATAGAGGGTCTCACTAGTTAGCTTTAGCTGGCCTATAACTCACTATGCAGATTAGCCTGGACTTGAACTTAGAGTTCTAACCTCCCTTCTTGCCTCCTGGTTATTGCAGAGTTTAAGAAAACATGAGTGCAATACTTCTTACGTTCTCTTTGTGAGTGTGTGCATGCAGGTGCTCCTGTGTTTTCAGGAGTATGCACAAGCACGTGGAGGCCAAAGGTAAACCTTGGCTGTTATTTCTTAGGCACTTTTCACCTCAGGTCTTGAGAGAACTTCTCTTAGGAGCCTGTTTCACTGTGTAGGCTAAGCTGGCCATGCAGCAAGCTTCAGGGTTCTCTTGTCTCTGCTTCCCCAGGGCTGGAATCACAGTACAGGTACCTTGCTCCATTGTGTTTTATGGGTTCTGGGGATCAAACTCAGGTCCTGGTGCTTCACACAGCTAAAGCTTTATCATTACTGTGGTTCCAGTCCCACATCCTGTATTCTTAATTGAGCCTCAGGAGTGGGTGAATCTTCAAAAACTCTGCCTTGACCAAACTTCTATCAGGGTCCACTAAACCTAGTCTTAGCAACAAATGTTGCTAGGCTACTCTTTTTAATTTATTATTATTATTATTTGGTTTTTCGAGACAGGGTTTCTCTATATAGCCCCGGCTGTCCTGGAACTCACTCTGTAGTCCAGGCTGGCCTCAAACTCAGAAATCCACCTGCCTCTGCCTCCCAAGTGCTGGGATTACAGGCGTGCGCCACCACTGCCCGGCACTAGGTTACTCTTGACATCTAAAACCAATTTTTTCCCCAGATCATCCTCTTTGATATCCCAAACAGCTTCCTCTTACCAGCGGCCCATCTTCTCCTCCCTACTGTCTCCAAATATCTGCTTGTTTTTATTTGTATTTGAACTTGGATTCACTCTTACCTATTGTAATAAAGGTTTGAAAAGACGTTAGAATAATTCTTCTTTAGTAATCAAAAAGTCCAAAATGTCAGTGTACCTAAAATAAAATTAATTCTCTATACAGGGCAATGGGAAAAAATGTAAAGTTAGGGGAGTTTACGATGCTCAGGAAGGTCTTAGGAGGGTGATGGAGTGAAGAGCAGCGGAGAACAAGGCTGGCACAGGAAGGAAACCGCCCAGGCCATCTGCCCACCGTGGTATTTCTCATAGACAATCAAGGGCTTGGAGACAGAGGAGATCAGGGTCAGCCTTGGCTATATAGCAAGTTCAAGAACAGCCTGGGCTGCATGAGGGCTTGTCTCAACACATAAAATAAAGAACGTTTCATGGTTAACTCAGGTGAATGAGAATTGGTGACAATTGTTAACGGGTGGTGTCTCTCTATCCTCTACCTCCCCAACCTTTCAACACCAAACCTAGAGTAGGAAGGACTGGCTGTGAATTGGAAATCAATCACTTTAAATGGTTGTTTTTTTTTTTTTTAATTGAGAGGAAAGCAACTACATAAGGGAGTTGAGTTACATTTCAGCTCATCTTGAAATATGTTAGAGAAGGAATCGTAAGGACATGTGTGTTTTTCCATTTGAAAACAATCCCTTTGAGTCCAGGGTACTTTGTTCAGATTCTAAAGATCATAGAAGATGAGGTGTGTGTGTGTGTGTGTGTGTGTGTGTGTGTGTGTGTGAACTGATGAATAGCAAAATGTGTATTTACATTAATCACTGTAAAAGATTTAGTATTTCAGTTGGCAAAACACTGCTTTCCCAAAAGGAGTGCCTGTAACTGGTAAAACGCCCTGGACTCGAAGCTCTGAATGTGGAGTCCCTCACACTGATGTCAAGTCACCTGTTAACATCAGTAGAGACACAGATCAAAACCCTTGGGGAGAAGAGCTCCATTCCTGTCACAGCAACCGAACATCCTCTGAGCACAAAGACACTTACCCTAGTCTTGGCTGTGTAGCAAGTTCATAGCAGGTTCACTTGGCTAAGCTTTTGGTGTATGGGCAGATACCAGCCTGGCCAGCGGCCATGTGTGCTGCTCTCAATCTGGGTCTGACACCCACCACCAAGGGCAAGGCATGGGTGTCAGTCTCAGCTGTGTTTGGAGTTAGGTCTGCGTAGGACTCAGGGATTATTATCATCTTTGACTACCCTACTCACTGTTACACTCCCTCATCGTGTGTGTGTGTGTGTGTGTGTGTGTGTGTGTGTGTGTGTGTGTACCCAGGCATGCATGTATGGAAATCAGAGGTGGACCTTGTGTGTCTTAGATTTCTCTCTGTTTCTGAGACAGGGTCTCTCACTGAAATTGGAGTTTAGCAGTGGGCTGGGTTAGCCTGTCAGAGAGCTTCTTCTAGGAGCCTCCTGCCTCCCCAGCACTTGAATTAAAGGAATACCCTTCCAAGAGCAAGATTTTACATGCGTGCTGAGGATCCGAACTCAGGTCTTCATGCTTGTGCAGTGAGGAACACTTCCTGCTGGGCCATTTCCCCAGCCCTTCCCTTGAACAATTGTTTTTTGTTTCATTGTTTTGTTTTGTTTTTTATTCACAGTACATACTTAAGCACCGAGGGAAAAGACCTGCTTCTAAATGTTTTATTTGATATTTCAACTTCCGAAAGGAAAAACTTTCTATGTCTGAGATGTAAGGAGTACTAAAGTCTTTAGAATAAAAGAAAACAAAGGATGGCCACTACTGTCTTCTGCTGTGTCCGAGAATGCAGGAGCTGATCTAGGGATAGCTTCCTGTTCAGTGATGCAACCAGCTCAACCATGGCTCCCCAAGGGGCAGAGTGCCATAGGTTTTAATTGTTCCTTTTCTTCTTTCTTGTCTGTTTAGAGTTGTGACATTGCTGTAAGTTACCCCTGGGAAAGCATTGCCACATACAGTGGTTTGAGTGAGTTGGTCTATAGTGTTGTTCAGGTCCTGAGGTGTAGTGGTAACTGCCACCCCTGTTCTCCCGGAGCATGACTTCTGCTGGAGATGTCCTGTTTCTACAACAGTAGCGTTTGCATGAAGGAGACACATGCCCCCTACCGCAGATACCTTTGATAGTCCATTCCTCCAGAGTTTAGAGGGTTCAATGGTTTCATTTAATTTAAAACCAGGAGGCTTAAGATACCATTGTACCATCTCATGATTTCCAATGTTTCTAAGGAGAATCCACACATTATTTCCTGAATATAATCTTTTAATTTTTAAACTTATTTTTTAAAATAGATTTCTCTTTTTTATTTATTTTCTAGTTTTTTCTAGGTCCTTTTCTTTGTTTCTGCCCTGGTTGGCTTTGCCTGATATATTTTAGCAGACGAACTGACATTTTAAAAATTGCTTTGTCATCTTTGTGGTGGCATTTAAATGTTTCCTCTTCCCTGGTCTTTTTTTTTTTTTGTGCTCCATGCCCTCCCACCCCAAGACTTCAAGTTAGGAGTGTGTAACAGTTTGATATCTCTGTGTTTGCTCTTCGAGTCTCATTCCATTTTGTATTTTAAATTGGCAAAACTTATCTTTGGTTTCATACACCCTTTCTTCCTCTAGGTGGTGCACTTTCAAGTCCACCTTCATTTTGGAAGCAAGTCTACTAGCTCATCCTCTCCTGACTCTTCTTGGTTTACTTTCTCCGTTCTGCGCTTTAAGCCATGGTTTGCTGCTCTTCATTTCTTTAACACACTTCCAATGCTTATTTTGAAGAGTTTGCCTATGAATTTTGTCATCTCAGTTTTTTATGAGCTAGTTCTACTGAGTTGTTAACACTAATTTTGGTCACTGGTAAATGGCTCAGCAGGTAAGGGTGCCTGCTGCCAAGCCTCATGACCTGAGTCAACCCTAAGACCTCCTCCCACAACTTGTCTTCTGACCTCTACACATGCACTGTAGCCTCCCAACATACAAATAAATGTAATTTAAAAACCTTAAAACTATTGAACCAAAAAGCAAACAAACTCCCCAAAACCTACTAGAACCTGGATGCCATGGAGAAGTTATAGGGCTGCCTGACACTGTGCATGTGTGTATGTGCCTGTGTGCATGTGTGTGTATGTGTGTGTTTGCATGTATGTGTATGTGCATATGTGTATGTGAATATATATGTGTGCATATGTATATGTGTGTTTGCATGTATGTGTATGTGCATATGTGTATGTGGGTGTATGTGTGTTCATGTGTATATGTGTGTTTGCATGTATGTGTATGTGCCTATGTATATGTGAGTATATGTGTGTGCATGTGTATATGTGTGTGCATGTGTATGTGTGTACATTTGCATGTTTATATGTGTGTACATTTTCATGTGTATGTGCATGTGTGCACATGCATGTGTGTGTGTATTGGAACATTGTACTTAAAGGAACTATAAAGACCATGCCTGAGTGCATGTGTTTCTGCCAGAGATGGCAATGTATGTACTTTTCCTCTGTTAGACGGCTAGCAAGAGGTCATTCACATCAACTCAATTAGAATTTCTGTTGTTTTCATATTTTAGAGACAGGGTCTCAGCTGTAAGTCAGATTGGCCTTGAACAAACTCTGTAGCTCAGGTTAACACTGACCTCATTGCAATCCTCTTGTTCTCTATAAGCTCCTGGGATTTCAGATCTGGTCCCCCATACCTGGTTGCCAGTGAAGAACTGAGCTGCACTGAGGCTGGGTTGACACTTTGGCAAGTTTGACTGCTGTCTGCGTTGAGCATCTTTAGGAGTAAATCTGCCCCAGATGTGTCATGGGCTCCTGCCTCTGGTGAGACTTTGGGCTTCAGGCACCTCGAGTCAATGGACACCCTCCTGTACCTGTCCAGTCACACCCTCAGCATACCTGCAGCACACCTGCAACACCTGCAGCACATCTGTAACACACTTGCAACACACTTGTAGCCCATCTGCAACACCTGCAGCACATCTGTAGCAAACCTGCAGCACATCTGTAGCACACCTGCAGTACACCTGCAACACACCTGCAGCATACCTGTAACACACCTGCAACACCTGCAGCACATCTGTAGCAAACCTGCAACATACCTGCAGCACACCTGCAGCTTCCTCTGTGCTTATTAGTGTGCCCATTTCTCATCTCTGGATTTTCACTGTAGATTATTCTCATCTACTGGTTTGTAAGAGTGTTTTTAAGCTTCTACACTTCCACCAAACATGTTTAGCCAGAATGAATGTCAAAATCCCTTCCACTTTAACACATGACAGACAGAGGTCAACTTTGCTAACTGTTCTCATCTGTTCTGCCTGCAAGCCACTGGAACTATCAAGAATTATTTACATTATGCAGAAGCTAGCTCCATGATGCTTTGATAGGGCTAGTGTTCCTTTGTGATGCGAGTTTAAGTCTTTTGGGATCATAGAAGGCGAACACCGGCCCTCCATGCCTTTGTGTTTTAAGGAGTAAAATGCCAGGGATTCATCCTGCCTTTTCCTATTGGCTGGAGGTGGGTGTGATGCAGGGGAAATGGGAGGGGGCAGAGTACAGGATTGGAGTTAGCAGACACTTAGAAACATCCTGTTATAAATGTGTGCTCTCATGAAAATTTGTTCAGGCATTTCCCCTTTTGAGTCATGGTTGCACTGGTGCACACAGTGGAAGGCTGCAAAAGCAGCAGAGCCCTTCTGTGGACACAGTGAACCGTGCACCACTAGAGCCCTCATGGGTAATGGCCTGCAGGAAAACACAAACATAAAAACACAACAATTCTGATGGGTGACTTGAGGACATCTAGTAGATATGGCAGTGTCTGAGTAAGACTGCTAATGCAGAATGCTCTTCAAGATCCCCATGATGAAGATTACCATGGAGTAGTCAGGAAGTGGATACCATCAGAAGAGAGGTACTTTCAAGTTGACACCATTAGGCATCTCCTAACACTTGGACACTGGAGCATTGTCACAATCCTGTCTGGTAGCTTTGGAGACTACCTCAGATTGCAGTAATAACTTTCTTAATCAGAAGGACAGAGTACTCTGTTGGGGAGCACACAGTATAAACAGTCTAGGAAATGGCTGAGGGGTAAACCCTGATGGATGGTGTTCAGAAAGAATGAGCAGGGTTAGGAGTAACCACTAAATGCTGTCCTTGGAGACCACACTCAAAGAAATATAAGGAAACTTTTAAAGTCCTTAAAAAATAATTGACATACTGGGCATAATGGAACATGCCTTTAATCCCAGCACTCAGGAAGCAGAAGCAGGCAAATCTCTGAGTTTGAGGCTACAGAGTGAGTTTCATGACAGTCAAGGCTACACAGAGAAACCCTGTCTCAAAAAATTAATAATATTTGATTAATAATAATTAATAATCAATAATTAATGCTAAAACAATTAATAACTGACATATAATTGTTAATAATTAATAATAATTGATCCTACATCTGTGTTATGTAATAATTTCCTGTCTTCAAATTATTTTTAGTAATTCTAAAAATAATTTTTTAGAATTTGTTTAGAATTTAGAATGTGTTTGTAAGCCATAGGCACAGCATGACTGTTTCAGCCCTGGGTGAGCACAGAACCCAAATAAGACTTTAAAAGGTTTAGATTTTAAAAACTTAAGTGATTGCCATAGAGAAGTTTTATGAAGCCATTACAGATGGCCTCAAAATGAAAGTATATGCCACCAAGTTTATTAGCACCTAATTAACACTTTCCGAAAGACCCAAGATTTCATTTCTTTGGTAGATGTATTTCCTATTTGATTGATAAGCAGGTTTTTCTGTGGTCCCTACCTAAGCAGTACAGTACAAATCATCATAGTAAAATGTTTTGACAGCACTTTAAGTATTCATGCCTTTCATATTTAAATCTTTCTGAATTCTTCATTCCAATTTAAGGCTCTATGAGAGTAAGAGAAATATTTATTTCTCCTTCGTATTGATAGCCCAGATCCTCTGGAACATGCCAAGTTATTTCCACTAAGGGACTCTGAACTTGCTCTTTTCTGATTAGAATAGTCTTGCACGAGACCTTAGCAGGTTTATTTTAAAAATTTGAATCTTAGCAGATGTCAGCTTCCCCACTATCTCCTATGATGTCACTAATGTTGATATTTTTATTGATTTATTTGCCAGATCAACAGTCCCCTAACACTGTGATGTCTATGACAGTAGACCACCAGCCACTTTTTTTTTGTGTGTGGCCCATTTCCCTAGCAATTCAGACACTTCCTGGAATAGAGATTAAAAATGAATTAGTCATTTCCCTTTCTCTACATATAGTATGTAATAGGTTCTAGTTAATCCTGGTGAAGAGACCTAAAGTCTGGCTTGAGAAAATGTTGCATCAAGAACTAGTGTTGTCAAATGTTATGAACAATACGAGACAAACAGAGGCCATTTTTGTCATTGATCCTGGATCTATGAGTAGGAGCTGATAATCTCTTGAAATACAGGCTGGAATATTGAGACAGCAATATATGGCCTTTCTGGTGAGTTATGTTGGCTGAATATTCTCAAACTCGATAGTTTTATGAAGATAATATAAGAGAAAAATCAGAGCCAAGGATTTAAGAGTAGTTAGTACTAGACTGTTGCACTAGGTGTATTATCAATCCAAGTCACTTGGTGTTTCCTTATAGACTGTTGGTTCTAGAAGACTTCTGCCTTGAACTGCCATGAATGGGCCATCTTGGACCTATTTGAAGAGAACTGAGTGAAGTCAGTTCAATAGTTTATTTCAAGACCTCCAACATATGCACATTGGAGATAGTTTAGTGTGACAGAGAATAGGTTGGGTAGAAGACAGTGGAGGGGAGGGCGAGGGAGAACATCTCATGGACAGAGTAGTTTACCATGTCTGTCTGTGTCAGGGATGTGTGCACCTCTGTTCACATCTGCCCCAACCTGTGTTCTTTTTAATGTTCAATAGCCTTTGTAGTTTCTAAAACTGAATGTTTTCCATAGTGTTTTTTTTACCCATAGAAATGCTATTCCAATAACCACTATCATGAGACTTCTTGTTAATAGCTATGGGGATTCAGAGGCTGAGGGCTGTAGCCTTTGTTAGAGTGTAAGGGGAGTATCAAATGCTTCTGAGTAGGGGAGCCATGGATCAAATATGTTCTGAGGGGAATTTGATGGAATATGCATGACACATCGAACGGGGAACTCAAGGAGGATCGATTAGTACATAATTGTTATTGTTAGGCAAGAAAGCATGAAAAGCCATCTGTCACTCACTGTGTGGGATGAACAAAGGGTGAATAAAAGTGACACCATAAAGCAAAAATGACAACTGCTCATTATACATACTGTGTGCCAGTCACATCTATCTTATGTGTGGCTGTTTTGAATCATAGTAGGTCTCTGACATTAAGAAAAAAAAAACGCTGGAGGCATTCAGCTACTGAAAGCAAGATGGGACTTAAACTCGAGTTCGACTCTTGCAGAGCCAATATCTTCACCATGAGGCAATTCCAGCTGTCATGCTTGAGGAGGAAAGTGTAATTGAAAAGCAGCCTTGATGGCGAGCACTGGCAACACAGTGTTGTGGGGGGAGATTCTTTGTAGATATTGTGCCTTCAGTGTTATAAGGGATACAGGTAGAGGAGCGTAGAAGGCAGAAATCAGACTGGCGATCTGGAATGAATTAGGACTTGGTGCAGATTTGGGGGTTCACCTGTGTATGAGTGATCTGTCACATGGCAGTTTATGAGGACAGTAGAGAAATAGGTAGAGTATGATATTATAAGGAATGCTGTGTTTAGAAGATAACAAATTTAATCTTCTAAGGCTAGAGAATAAAAGAGAGACAACAGAGGTAGATCATTATCATGTTGTGAAGCCATCAAGAAGAGACAATGATTAAGGTTTCAGGGAATAGGTGTGACTGCAAGAATATATTCGGAACAGGGCACTAGATTTAGAATGTTTTTCTGAGTGAACACATTTCTTTTAGTTTTCAGGTAGACATAGAAGCCATGGATTTTAGTCATTTGTTTCCTATTTCAAGATCAAATCTACAGGCTGCCATTCATAGTAGCTTCATAGAAATATGTGTGTTCTAAATACCCAGAGTAAAATATTTCTGAACATTCATATATTAAGACAATCTTTTCTTTTTTTTAATTTTTATTTTCTATATTCTATGTTTACATTCCAAAGGCTTTCCCCTTTCCCAGTTACCCCCCACCATATGTCCCATAATTCCTCTCCCCCCTGCTATTCCCCACTCATTCCCCCCCCCCCACGATTTCTCTGTTCTGGGTCTACAATACTGGATCCAATCTTTACAGGCCCAGGGTCCTCTCCTTTCTTCTTCTTGGAAGTCATTTGACTTGCTAATTGTGCCTTGAGTATTTAGGGCTTCTGGGTTCATTAATATCCACTTATCAGTGATTGCATTTCATGTGTATTCTTTTGTGATTGGGTTAGCTCACTTAGGATGATAGTTTCCAGATCTAACCATTTACCTACAAATTGGGCTGGAGAGATGGCTCAGCCGTTAAAGGCTAGGCTCACAACCATAAAATATAAGACAATCTTTTCTTAAAGAATCCTCAGAAATATTAGTAAGGCAAAAAAAAAAAAGGTTACATCAACCACAGATTTGTTAAATAAGTTTTCACTCAGACAAAGTGGAAATGACTCTTCATTTTTTCTGTGAGAGCCAAGGGCATCTTCCCCACAAACAGCTGGTAGGTTTTGAAAGAGTATAGCTTTGAATGTACATTTATACCCCACTCCTGGTACTTTTTCCACAAGTGTTCTACTTTTAGAGCTCCTTCCAATTTTACTCAGTCTTATATTATTTCTCCAGTTCCTGGGGCATGATGGTTTGTCTCAGGTGCCCTAGAATTCTATTTCCCTTAAAATCTTATCTTTGTTTATCATGGTCTTGTTTATCAGAAGGGAAAATATGGGTATAAAACTCATAACAGGAAACTAAAGCAGTTGGTTTGGCCGTGAAGTGAAATGTTACAAGTCTATTAAAAACAGCTGTATTGTAATTAGCAATCTTTAAAAATGTCGATATTATAAGTGGAAAAGTATGGCAGCCTACATTCTGGTTTAAAAAGAGCAGTGAAGACTATTTAAAGTTGGGTTTCCTTCAAAATAACATATGGTCACAAGCACCATGTTAAACAATTTTAGGACATGGTATCTCATATTTTGACACAGTATATAATACAGCCATCAACCCATGTGCTATAGTAAATAGCTACCAAATGTCTCTGCATTTTTTCAAAAGACATTTCTATGGCTTTGAGTGATTTATAGATTATGTAGTGTCCCAACAAAACTTCTGATTTTGTCTTAGGAGATTTAAAAACATAATCATATTAGCATCTTTCAGAAAAGTTTAGTATGTATCTAACAAAAACCAGAGGGAAGGCCCTTTAATCAGGGTCCATTATCATCATGGGCTGAGTAGGGATTTCATTCATGTGGTCTGAGTATACATCACCAAAACAAAACCTTCTGAACCATCTGCTTTGATGCTTTGTCTTGGAATTTGTAATCGAGGTCTAACAGAAAAATTGAAGCTTTGTGTTTTGTTATAAAAAGATGAGGCTAACACAAAACATTTGCTTATTAAAGTAACTATCGCTACATTAATTTGATAGGAAATCAAAGTTATAGGAGAATTCAAGCAATCCACAATATAACTTCTGCAAGCAAACTATTTGGAAAAAATTTCAAACATTGATTTCTTTGTATAGACAGGGCATTTCAGCTTATTATTGAGACAACTGAACACCAATCCACAGAACATACCTTAATAACACATACCATCTGTTTCTAACCTCCCTGTGAGTTGTGGGAAGGAAGATGTCTCCTCATTCTAAATATAGGACATCCAGCCCAAGACACCAGCTACATTATTTTAGGAGATTGAATAATTCATTGGGGAAATGGAAATAGAACGTGACTCACACTTTCCTCCTTTACATGAAGTTACAGTTTTGGGCTGTGATAGATTTCTAGCCAGAAGATGTGTTTCACAAGATACTACATTAGTACTATAGCCACTGACAAAAGATGAATTAAACCCTTTTCTTATAACATCAAAGTCCAGAGGGCTACGTTTGCAAGCATGCACACACACCAAGATTTTATTGATCTCTTCTTTCTCTCTTTCTTTGATACATACATATTCATAAACACACATACACACATTCATATAATGCAGTCTACTGATCACATACATGTTGCATGCACACACACATATACACAAGTAAGTACTCATGCAGAGTCTAAAAATCATGCACATACATGCAGAATCTGCTACTGAACACACCTACACATACATGCAAATTCCCTAATGAACACATACACCAGAGTATAGTGATCATATACACATGTTCAGTAGAATTTCTACTGAACACACACACACACACACACACACACACACACACACACACACAAAAGAGTATATTGACCAGCAATATTATGCACAGGAGGACACAGAGGGTTTGCACATCTGTCCAGCAAATGGAACAAGTCTGAGTTGAAGAACAGGTGTAAATGATATTAAAATGAACCATTTTTTCCGATGTTACTTGAAGGTGGGGTAGAAGTGATTTACCTTGGAAATCTATCTGGAATGTATGTTGGTAAGAAGGAAATTTATTTTCTGGCTAATTCTTTTAAAAAATACATTAAGGAAAGCTATATCTTGGAATAAAACAAAACAAAACAAAAGTCAAGCAAATGAACGCTCAGGAGGGAGGCCTGGTTAGTACCAGCAGTTACATATTCATTGATTCACAAGGTGAACCAAAGGCTCTATCATGGGCTGGGCTCTTTCCACATAGGGTAAAGCCAGTATCTGACTTGATCCACCTCACCTAGGAAAGAAAGAGACTTGAAGCACAGGGCACCCTGGTGAAGTCAACAGCAGCCCCGAAGGCAACACGTGCTGAGGACATGAAGCTAAGGGGGACATGTTACTGATCCAAACTCAGATATACCTTTTAACATTACATTTTACTTTGTGTGCTTGTGAGTATTGCAAACCACAGCATGGGTGTGTAGGCCAGAGGACATTTTTCTGGGGCTAGGTCTCTCCTTCCATGGAGACTCTGGAGTTTGAACTCAAGTTATCAGTCTTGATAGCAAGTGCCTTTCTCTGCTGCACCACCTAGTCAGCCCTGTGCACCTTTTAAATTAGAAGCAAGCCTTCTGTGATCTTGGACTCATCCAATGAGCACACACCATGAAGAAGGCTTCATGGAATTCGTTGTGAATTTCGTCCTGCCTGAGTTTCTGCCACACAGCTTGCATAAGTCTAGCCTTATCCTTCCTTCCAGAGCATACTTCTCTCTATTAATCCACCTGCAGTAGATTGCTTCCCTACCTCAATTTCCCTTTGGCCATGTGGAAGCTGCACCTTAACCTGGAACATCACTCTGCGATTCTGCGTAGTTTCCTCCCACTATTAAGAAGTTAACCTCACCAGTGTGTCTGAGACACACACAAGTGCACATGATAATTTCCTGCCCTCAGATGCCACAGGCAGCTCAGGATTCACAGACTCCCAGAACTCACAGATCTGCATCCAGAACTAGATAGGCTCAAACAACACCTTTGCCCTTCTCAAGACCAACATTTCCAATAAACTTTCTGACAACCTAAAAAAAAAAAAAAAGGGATTATGTTTCTTACAAAACTCACCTATGGCTTTTTAGTGAAATCTAGCAGTAAGTGTGGAGACCCAGTTCAGCAGCCTTTGCTGTGTTTTCTCTGCCTCTGCCTCTGCCTCTGCCTCTGATGCGCACCTTCCTGGCACCATCAGACTCGGGCAGCTTTGGCTAACTCGCAGCTGCATCGCCAGGCGGGAGCATTCCCCAGGGTTCTGGGAGTGCCTGGGCATAGAGCAAGGAGCATGGCAGGATTTCAGTTGCTTTGTGCACTCCCAGCTGAAGGGCTGCAATTGTGCCCACATGCCTGCAGAGTTGGGAAACGCAGAGCCTGGAGTTCATCTGGGGCTGTCCACTTCCCGTGCCATTAAAACACCACCCAGCGTGAACTAATGTTTTATATAAATTTCATCATAGAAATAAGCAGATTTACAGTCCAGACACTGCGTTCAAGTTGGTGATCTGGGCAGGAATGCGAAATGTATCTTTTAAGCTTTAGCAGAATCTCATCGACGGTCTTATAGAGTGCTGGCTGAATACTTTCTTTCTAGAGAGGCAGC
This sequence comes from Apodemus agrarius, assembly GCA_964023405.1. NCBI lineage: Eukaryota > Metazoa > Chordata > Mammalia > Rodentia > Muridae > Apodemus > Apodemus agrarius. The sequence goes on along the minus strand of OZ030006.1, from coordinate 179,825,058 downwards.
CCTCTTCTAAAAGATCCATCCTGTATCTGCCCAATGTCCAATATCCAGCCCTGTCTGTCTCTGTCTTTACTCAGGCAGCTATATATCCCCCACACCTGTTTCAACCAGCTATTAACCACAATAGAGTCAGAATTTTAACACCCACCCTTTAAAAGAAAAGGGGGCTAGAAAGGATAGTGCAGCAGTTAAGAACACTTGTAGATCTTTCAGGTTTTATTCCCAGCACCCACATGGTGATGGCTCACAACCATTAGTAACTCCAGTTACCAGGCACATGTATACATGCAGGTAAAAACACTCATAAGCAAAATAAGGAAAAGCAAAGAAAAATAAGAAGGGAAAAGCAGAGACTGCAAACGAACCACTGTAGCAACAGGCAAAACGATAGAAATCATCACTAGAGCTTCTTGTCCTACTGAAAGGTGCTCTGGGTGGCCACTGAACCTTGTGGCGACTTTTGCAGTGCCCTCTCCTGGTTTTTGGAAGAATTACATAGGCAGCTGAACTGGCTGATGTCACTGTGCTACTCCTAAGTATTTGTGTCTCAGAGAAGAAGAAGGAAACAATGAGGTCTTTGCGGGAGTCTACACTTACTTTTTGTTAAACTGATGTTCCCATTCGGGAGGCAGAAGTGGGAAGAAGGAAGCGGTAGGAGGCATTAAGTCTGGGGTGCTCTGGATGTCAGAGTAAGTGACCCTGGCCAGGCCTACTAGGCCTTGTGATAATTAGATAAAACCTACCTTCTGCCTTCCCATGTTCTCCTTGATACCATGTGTTTACCATGACCAAACAAGCTTGGCTTCCTAGAACTTCTCTTCCTAACCCCCAAGTCACCACAACTTTCCTGTGCCTTCCTGTGTGGCCCCATGTCAGCATTTAAAAACCTCTCCCAGATGTCCCAGATGGCCCTCACATTCAGGGATGGCTGAGGATGACTGATTTATCTCAGCCCATCGTAAGCCTGAGTCACTGTGTCCCCCCCAGGCGTCACTACCAGCACACCGATGGCAGTACAATTCCTGCAGTAGCGCTCTGCGTAGTTACCAGCTCCTTATGCTAGTTCTCCTCTCTGTCCTTTGCTTCCTGACACAAGACTCCATATTCAATGTGCCTTATCACCCCAAGGAAAGATAGAAGTCATCTGGGTGTTTTGGCTTTTGTCTGTAAATTCTTAAAAGAGGCTGATGTAGCAGAGTCAAGAGTTCAAGGTCAACCTGAGCTACATGTTGAGGCACAGTCTCAAAAAGACTCAACAACGCTGAGGAGATGACTCAGCCAATAAAGTACCTGCCAAGAAAACATGACCTGAGTCCAGATCCCCACTACACATGTAAAAAGCAGGGTGCTTTCGTGCACATCTGTAATTCCAGCTCTGGGATTCACAGACTTCAGGAGCCCTGGCGTTTGATGGCCAGCCAGGCCTGCAAATAGGTGAGCTCTAGGTTCAGGGAGAGACCCTGTCTCAGAAAATAAGGCAGAGAGTGATTGGGAAAGACGCCCAACATTGACTTCTGCTTCACCACATACATACAAATGTGAGTATGCATACTTCCACATAGGTGGACATACATGAACACACACACACACACACACACACACACACACACCAAAAGTATGGGAGATAATCAAATTGGATCTGACAGAACCTTCCATTTAACTCAGAGCCAGTAAACACTTTGATTACTGGACGTGAGCCAGAAGCCCTGAAGAGGAGCCAGACTGTAATTTTACTCAAGGCGGCCATAGAGGACCATTGTGGGAAAGTTGCTTGCCCTGTGAGGCTGTAGTATGGCTCTTGGGGTCTGAGGCTGCTTGCCAGGTTGAGTGCATGCCAATGGTTAGGAAGCACCAATGGTTTCCCAATCCATCTTGAGGAGCCAAGCGTCTGGGTCAGGTAATGTTGGTGCCACTCTTGGATCCAGTGTCTCAATTGCTTTTGGTATGACATGTGCTTGGAACATATCAGCAGCCAAAACCCACGTGAGGCAAGACCAAAAGTGCACAGTTCAGTTCTACACAGGAGCAATGATTGGCAATATCCTGAGTAGTGTGAGTCAGGTGGCGCAGTAGACACCCCTCTGGGAGCAAGCCGTCTCAGAAACACATTGTCGCTCCTAGATGCTCCACTCACTAGGAATCCCAGTAAGCATCTGTGAAGCTTCAGTCAGAGTGCCTGCCTCCGTTAGAGATTCACTCCTTAGAGACGGGGTCAGTAACACCGTGCCTCTGACCAAAATTGGAGTTCTCATTTTAAAAATAAGCTTTTAGCTGGGCATGATGCTTCACTCCTGTGATCCTGCCACCTAGGAGGTGGAAGCAGGGGCTTTAGACATTTAAGGTCATCTTCAGCTATATACTGAATTTGGGACAGTGTGGGTGACATAAAACCCTACCTTAAAAACAAGACAAAACAACAACAACAAAACCAGTAAACAGAAAATTAAACTTTTCATACTGGATAATCTCCATGTTATTTTTTTTTAAAGCTAGAAATAATCTCTAGTTCCCTTTAACCCATTAACACTAAATATCTGGGCATTTAAACCTCAGCTGTGTGACGCAGTTGCCTGGGAGTCAGGACTTCTGAGACTTTATGAGACCCCGAGTTTCTTTTAGCTCTTAAGGAAGCTTCTTGGTATGAGGACCTTCCAGCCTGGCTAGGAGAACCATTTCTTTTGAGTTTAGTGGGTCACGTGAAGTCTTTGCTCCTCTCCCGAGGGTCTTGTCTGCATCTGATCTAGACAGACCACACTGACTACAACAGGCAGAGCTCTGCAGATGGGTCTGATCCACATGCCACATTCACCCATGCTTTCCTGGTTTCATCATTCAGTCGTCACTGTGAAGGGGCTGCTCGTGCCTTAGAGGCGGTGGGTGAAGGAGCTCATGCGTACACGGCACTTGTAGAATGGGAGCTAACTAGATACAGGCCGTGCCAAGAGCAGAGCACACGATTCATCCCTAGTCCACAGACCTCTCTGGAACCTCTGAAGACCTCTGCAAAGACTTGGGTTTAGAAGGGACCAGCACCTTTATTATCCACACATAGAACAATGACCAGACTGCACTAGGCAAGGCACCCCAGCCCCACCCTTGGAGTGAAGTAAATGGGGGTTGGGAATGGGAGGTTTTATGAACCCATTCAACCCAGAATCTCAGGTTTCTTCATAGCACAATGTGACAACTAGGTGTAATCACTGCAGCTGATAACTGATCCTCAGATAACGTCTGTCAGGAAAGACCTAGTTAGAGCAGGAGGCTCCTTAGGTGCCGAACTCCACCTCACCTTGGGGTCAAAGCATCTGCTGCTCCCTCTACCCAGAACCCAATTGGCTTTCTTTTGATTGCTTTGAGACAATTGCATTGTAGCCCAGGCTGGATCTTGTTCTAGAAGTCAGCCTGGGCTCACATTTGTTGTGGATAGCCCTGATGCTATCTGTATTTTGATGCTAATTCTACTTCCCCAAGAGGGGCTGTCTAGGATTGGGAATGAATCATGTACTCAGGTGACTTCAGAAGAACCTTCCCCTAATGAATAAAGATTTCAGGGACCAACCACTGGGCGATAAGTAGGCCAGGCCAGAGAGAAGAAGAGGGGAGGCAGGAGAAGGAGACTGACCTTTGGACTGGAGACAGGTGGAGGCCACAATGTAGAGAGTGGAGGCTCCCAGTTCAGGCAGTGGATCTGTTGGGCGGAAGATTTAATTTAGAGTGGCGTACAGAGCCCGGGCGTGGTGGCGCACGCCTGTAATCCCAGCACTCGGGAGGCAGAGGCAGGCGGATTTCTGAGTTCAAGGCCAGCCTGGTCTATAGAGTGAGTTCCAGGACAGCCAGGGCTACACAGAGAAACTCTGTCTCGAAAAACAAAACAAAACAAAACAAAACAAAACAAAACAAAAAAAAAAAAAAGAAAAAAAAGAATGGCTTATAGATTAGGATGCTAGTTACTGCACCCAGTGATTGTGTTACCTGTTAATTCTGAACTAAATTTGTATAGTGTTTTCTTCACGCAGCAACTCAACTGGGTTCCAGAGAGAAAGGTATGATGGCAAAGCATGGGTTTGCAAGAAGTGCACCCCAAAGGCTGTGGGAATTTGGAAGCATGGGGCAGGCATGGCAGCAACCAGCAATGGAAACTTAGCTAGTCTGGTGGAAAGATTTTGGAGCTTGGGTCAGAGAGTCTGCAAAGATGAGAACAGGCTGGCCTGCCCACTGGTGCCCTGCTGCTGTAGTGTGGATTGCATTTTTAATATTTCATGCAATACACACTTGCTGCTATTTCAGAGGACCCAGGTTGGGTTCCCAATACCTAAATAGTGAATCATCTGTAACTTTATTTTCAGGGGATTTGAGACCTTCTTTTGGCCTCTGTTGGCTCTGCACATGTATGTATGTGGTACACATACATGCATACATACAAGAAAAACACTAATACACATAAAATAATAATAAACTCTTGTGCTTTGTTCTGCAGATCTTGGCAGCTGAGCATCACATCCCAGGCATCCTCTTTTTCTAAGTGACTCTTTGGTGTGTGTGTGTGTGTGTGTGTGTGTGTGTGTTTATTCCTCCATAAAATGTGCAGGAATTTTCATTGTTTCTTTTTGTGACATTTTTGTCAGTGGTGTCTCATTGTAATATCAATTACAATGAGAGAATAGGGCCATGTCCTCACAGAGGGGTGTTTACACAGAACTGTGTCTTCCTGGGAGCCATGTCCTCAAGTTGCTGTATCTCCTTCACAAGGCTGTACATTTCAAGTCCTCATGGGTCTCAGGTTCTCCGAGGTCAGCTTCAAACCAACTTAGGAAAAAGACATTGAAAAGCTATCCGTCCGCATTTTTCTGGGAAACCAATTCATGCCCGTGGAATTTAGTCTTTGGGTTTTTAAGTTTTACTTTATGGGTTTCTTTGCCAGCATGTGTGCATATGCATGTATGGTGCCCACAGAAGTCAGAAAACATGTATCAGATCCCCTGGAACTAGAGTTACTGAAGGTTGCAAACCACCATGTGGGTGCTGGGGACCAAATCTCAGTTCTCTACAATAGCTCTTAACTGGGCTCCTCTCAAGGCTCACGTCTGCATTAGACTCAGGCCAGCTCCTCATCTTCTGTCATGCCCAGTGAGTCTTGCTAAGGACCTTATTCTTTGGAAAGGAGGGGAGATACAAGAGAGATACAAAGTAGAGTTGACAGGTATCCACTGGCTGTTTTCCAAGCTCTCAGTTACTGATCACACAGGACCTCTCTTTGTAGGACCTGATGAAAGACAGCACTTTACCTCTGACATTGAACTCAGAATTGTCTGCAGTTTTTGAGTGGCTGGTGGTTACCACATATGCTATGCGGGTGTGACCTTTGTTCTTCCTGTACAGAGGCTCAGTTTTTCATGTACATGAAGTAATACGGCAAGGATGAAATATCTTTGATGCCCTCAGAGGAGGATCATGTGGGATTCATAGTGTGACTTTGAGACCCTTCTCACTAATCAGGATTGACAGAGGATATCGTCTGTAAGCAGTCCTTCCACATGAACCGAGGGCTTCATCTACAGCCTCTCTTAGGTTGTTGTTCTTTGAGAAATTAGACAGATGTTGTGAACTGAGAGTTATTTTATTTATTTTATTTTATTTTTTGTATCTGTTGATTTAAAGTAATGATTCCTGACTTGTAATAGTCTACAAAAATGGGTCTGGTAATTCAAGCCTGTACTCCCAGCTACTCAGAAATCTGAGGCAGGTGAATGTCAAGTTCAAAGCCAGTCTGGCTTATAGAGACAATCTGAGGCCAATCTACAAAGCTTGGTGAGATCTGACTAAACAATTAAAAGGAAGGCTGGAAATTTTCACCAGAAGAAATTCGGATGGCCGAGAAACACCTTAAAAGATGTTCAACATCATTAGTCATCAGGGAAATGCAAATCAAAACAACCCTGAGATTCCACCTCACACCAGTCAGAATGGCTAAGATTAAAAACTCAAGAGACAACAAGTGCTGGCGAGGATGTGGAGAAAGAGGAACACTCCTCCACTGTTGGTGGGATTGCAAAATGGTAAAACCGCTCTGGAAATCAGTTTGGCGGTTCCTCAGAAAATTGGGCATGTTACTTCCAGAGGACCCTGGCATACCACTCCTGGGCATATACCCAGAGGATTCCCCTGCATGCAATAAAGACACATGCTCCACTATGTTTATAGCAGCCTTGTTTATAATAGCCAGAAATTGGAAGGAGCCCAAATATCCCTCAAAGGAGGAATGGATACAGAAAATGTGGTATATTTATACAATGGAATACTACTCAGCAATTAAAAATAATGAATTAATGCAATTTGTAGGTAAATGGTTAGACCTGGAAAATATCATCCTGAGTGAATTAACCCAATCACAAAAGAATGCACATGAAATGCAATCACTGATAAGTGGCTATTAATGAGCCCAGAAGCCCTAAATACTCAAGACACAAATAGCAAGTCAAATGATTCCCAAGAAGAAGAAAGGAGAGGACCCTGGGCCTGTAAAGATGGCATCCAGTTTAGTAAAGAAACCGAGGGGGGAGGGGGGATGATTGGGGAATAGTTGGGTTGGAGAGGAACTATGGGAAGTATGGTGGGTGGGAACTGGGAAAGGGGAAAGCCTTTGGAATGTAAACATAGAATATAGAAAAAAAAAAAAGATAAAAAAAGAATATATCCAATAAAAATAAAATAAAAAAGGCAAAAAAAAAAAAAAAAGGAAGGCTGGAGTGTAGTTTAATATTCTGAAAACATCTCTTAGAGAGACTGGAACTTTTGCTGGGCTTCACAGCCAGAGTTAGTCATACACCTTGAAGTCACTGAAGACAGCTAGCCTACTGTGTGCTCAGACTGTTTAACCTGCTTTTAAGAGACCCACATAACAACCAAATTTTATTGCTTAGGATTTTCTATATTGTCAACTTTTATGACCTAAACTAATGGAGAGCAATATCTTGTTATCTGCTCTTCCATGACCCTGATCACAATATTCATGTGTATCATTTGGTGAAAGTTGTAAATGTAAAAGTTGAGACAACTTCCTAAAATCTACCACAAAGCTCGAAAGCATCCACTTATGGATATTGATTTATAAACAATGATGTTCGTTATCTGGGTCAGTTGGAGCTAGTGACTTAATTCCTTGTGAAATTGTTAAGGATTGTTGAAAAGTATCCCATTCCTTTTCCATATGATGGCATCTGTGCTGTCCAACACAGAGCAAAGTCTTCTGTTAAGATCAGATACACAGTACACACTGACAGTCACACAACTCACTCATGGACATACGCACCCATGCAGACAGAATGAACACACAAGGACAGAGGAGGCACAGATTCAGACTCATGCAGGAGACAGGAGATGGTAGACACAGGAAGAGCATGAGGTAGAGAATTCAAATCTGGACTTGCTCTTGCATGAACAGTTCCTAGGAGAAGTGCTTTCATTTCATTCCCTAATGTGACACCTGTGTATTCTTGGTAATTGAGTTAATCACTAATGCATATAACCTATGTGCACGTTGTGAGGCCTGAGTCTAATATCAGAACAGGGAGGCAGTGGGAAGTAGTCATGCAAACCAAAGACAAGAGCTCTATGACAAAACTCAAGCTAAACAGATTTTGAGTGGGCTTTCTACTCCAAGGATATCAGGGGCCGAGCATCAGACAACCAGAGCTCCTCTAGAGTCACCTCTGCTCTGAAGTGTGCAACCACTCACACTGCCTCACCTCCACAAATCCCCAGTATCCCATGTGAAATTTGACAAAAACAGTACAGACAACATTGTGATGACTTTCTATAATGGCAGTGAAGGTTTAATGAATGCATTATGGCATCCCAAGTCCTGAATTTTGCCCTAGAAAGGCATTGCATCCCTTTAGCGCTCCACAGCGCTCATACCTCACCTGAAATCAATCTATAGCCTTGAATATTCTGCCCCATTAATCTCTTGCTTACTCCCTTGGGGTTTCATGTATCCTCTCCTTGCCCATGTAGCTGCTCGATGGCCTTTAAATGTATATCCGTTCTACTCTCAGCTAAAGCTTTCCCAACTTGCCTTGTGGAAGGGACGGTATACACTCTGAATTCTCACAGTGCCATGAAGCACACCTACTCAGGCTGGCTTGTGCATGCTTCAATACATGTCCCTCAGCATGTCTACATTCTAGTCACACACATCACCTTTACCTTCCTTACCAGGCCCAGCTTCATTGCAGAGACAAGGTCAACCGCCTCTACTATAGAGTCACATTTGCCAGGGACATGACAGCAGTTTCCAAATCTGTCTTCCCTTTAGACTTTCCATGCCCAGAGGAGTATGTTGTTATCTTTCCATCTCTACTGTATGCCTCCGACTTAGCACTATGAATAAATGCTTGACAAGTAGTTGGCTGCATGCATAGGTCAAAGAGTATGGAAGGGGAGAGGAATGAGCACTCAAATGCCTCTGGGTGATCAGGAGGGGTCAGACCAAGAGGAGGTGGGACAGGAAGGAAAATAGAGGCTGAGACATAAATGCATCTTCAGATCTAAAAATGGCCCTGCTGTTTCTGTCCTGGCAGGCAGGATCATAGAGTCCCCTGTCCTTGCTCACAGAGGGAGAAATATACTTCAAAGCACTAAAGTTCTAAAGCTTCTGTCTTCTGTGAAAAAGCTGTGGATGCTGGTAATGAACATTAAAGGCTGAGAGTTACGATATTTAAGATGGTAAGGGATGAGCGGGTGGGCAGTGTATACAGTATGGACATAAGGGTTGATTCTCTCTCAGATGGGCACCAAACGATCTCAGAAAGGCATGGAGATTAAAACTGAAGATTTGTTTGTTTCTGGAACATTCCTTTCAACATTTTCAGGTTGTAGTCGCCCACACGGGTAATTGACACCACGTTCCACATGGATACATCTAGAAATGAATCTGTGGTTGATACATGTTCTTGTTCCATGCACAGGTCTTTGCTTTGTCTCAAGTTCAAGCATCTGGGGTGTGTTCCTTCTTAGGTGTCAAGGTTGCCTCACTTCTCAAAGTCACCACCCAGAGTCTGGGAAGAGGCCAAACCTCTACATCATTAGGTTGGGTTAGAGTCAAGCCACAAGTTTGAACATTGCTTTTATAATCTCATGCACAGATATTTTAAAATCTTAAGTTCTATTTTGGCTTATTTTTGTTTTGATGTTTTGAGACTGATTCCTATGTAGCCCAGGCTGGCCTGAAAGTCACTATGTAACTGAGGGTAATCTTGAGTGCTAGCATTCCAAATTTGTGTTATATTTTATTTTGTATAATCTCTCTCTCTCTCTCTCTCTCTCTCTCTCTCTCTCTCTCTCTCTCTCTCTGTGTGTGTGTGTGTGTGTGCGTGCACATGTGTGAAGTTCTGCTCACCTACATGCGCACATGTGGGGGCCAGAGGTTGATGAAGGATATCTTCTGTCATATCCACCTTATTTTTTTTAAAACAAAAAACTCTTCATTGAACCTGGAATTCTTTGGCTGGATTGTATGGTCAGAGACATCCCAGGATCCACCTTTGTCCCCCAGCTGTAGAGTCATACACAAGTACCACCTTACTCAACTTTCACATGGGTGCTAGGAATCTGAACTCAGGCCTCAGGTTTACATAAAACACCACTTTATCCATGGAATGATCCTATCACCCCCTCACAATAGCTTGTACAAATGTACCAAAGCCATAATTTGCTTAACTTGAATTCTCTTACACAGTACCAGACACTTACAGAGTTGCTTAATAAATACTTAGGCAAACTGCTTAATCTTTCTAAATCTTAGTTTATCGACAAAATGAGATTAATGTTCCTGTCGTAAAGGTGTTGGAGGATTAACTGCTTTTGCTGTGCGTGTACAGGAAAGCTACTCAAATGTTGCTATTTTATTTTGCTTGTATGCATATTGGTCCTTGGGAACATGTTAGGTCAACTTTGCCCTACAAATACAACCACACACCTGATATTTCAGCTTAAGATATCAGGTACTATTTGAGTAACAAAATTTAGGGCCCATTAGAGATAAATGGGAAACTAACAGGCCAACAGCAGGAAATGGCTCTTGTACAGAGTAAGACTATGACAAACCTCTTATCCTTGAAACAAGTTTTGATTAAATAACTTAGTGTACAGTTCAGGAAAATTGAAAACATTCCTTTATCTGAGTTTTCTCTTCACCAAGGATGTCCATCGATCCTTAATAGACCCATGATCCCAAATACACCAAGAGCCACTCGCCTAACTGGAGTCTGTGTGTTCTACTTATAAACAGATTTAAAGATAAATACTTTCAAATGGGGTCTTTTGGGAGGTGGGTTTCTTCCCGGGATCTTCTTGGCTTTTGTAAATGTTTTTTTTTCTTTTTTTTAAGAAAATAAAATATAGTAATATAAAACAAAAAGCAATCACATCAGAGTTGGATAAGGCAAACCAACAGAAGGAAAAGAACCCCAAGAGAAGGCACAAGGATCAGAGACCCACTCATTCACATATCTAGGAATCCTATAAAAATACTAAACTGGAAGTCATTCAGAAGACCCAGGGAATACTCGTGTAGGGCTCGTGTATACTGCCTCGTCTCTGTGGGTTTATGGGAGTGTTGCTCACTTGTCTAGAGGGTCTTGTCCTCCTAGTGTCCTCCATTCCGTCTGGCTCTTACCTGCTCTGCTTCCTCTTCCATGGGGTTCCCTGAGCCCCGAGGGGAGGTATTCTTATGGAGACATGCCAATTAGCACTGTGCGTTCCAAGCTCTCTCTCTGTCTCTCTCTCTTTCTCTCTCTCTCTGTGTCTGGCTGTGGGCCTCTGTATTTGTCCCCATCTGCTGCAGGAGGAAGCTTCTCTGATGATGGCTCAGTAACTGATCTATGAGTATGGCAGAATATCATTAGGAGTCATTTTATTGATACTTTTTTTTTTTACCAGTAGTATTCGGTTTTATCCTACTTCTCTGGGATATCTAGTCTCTGGTTCTTGGTTGCCCAAGCATTGTCAGGTATAAGTTCCATCTCCTGGAATGGGCCTTAAGTAAAATCAGACATCGGTTGACTATTCCTACAAGCCTTGTGCCACCATTGCCCTAGCATATTTTGCAGGCAGGACAGATTGGATATCAAAAGTTTTGTGGGTGGGTTGGTGTTGGTCTCTTTTGGTAGCCTTCAGAGCACCTTCTCATACTAAAGACACTGGGTGAAAGTTCTATTTAGGCACCAGATTGCCTTCTCCATGTTCAGTGTTGTGTGTGTGTTTTCTTCAGCAATGGAACCCCACTGTCAATGTGCAGACAGCAACCTATTGTCTTGGCAATATCCTGGGTTGTTAGGGGATCTGCATGGGATCACTTTAGAAAAAATTTATTTCAAATGCCTTCCAAACCTCCCCTGATCCTCTCTAACCGTGTTCCTGTATTCATTCCTCTACAGATCCATAGAAAAGTTAGTCATGGGTGTTCTAAATTGACCTTGCGATTACCTTATTTGTTTGAATATGAATGGCCCCTATAAGCTCATAGATCACCAGGGAGTGGCATTATTCAGAGGTATGGCCTTGCTGGAGGAAGTGTGTCACTGTAGGTGGGCTTTGAGGTTTCAAGTACTCAAGCCAGGCTTACTGTCACTCTTCCTGCTGCCTGCCAATCTACATGTAGAAGTCTCAGCTATCCAGCACCATAGACATGCCACCATGCTTCCTGCCAGCCATGACTAAACCTCTGAGCTGTAAGACAGCTCCAATTAAATATTTTCCTTTATAAAAATTGCTACGGTCATGGTATCTCTTCACATTAATAAGATACTACAGCTAAGACATACCTCTTAATTCTTCATACATCCTTAACTTTTTTTCAGATATTTTCTTTTTTTCCCTCTCTACTTCCCCAAATGAACATATCTCTCTTTAAAAGATACTGCTAGGCCAGCCCTCACTGTGATATTCAGGATGGATCTTTGTAGGAAGAAGGAAGACTGGCTGCCATCTGGTTTAGTGAAATGATGAAAGTAGCTGTCGGGGCACTCTCCAGACAGGACGGTTGTCCCCCAGTGGATAGGATCAGATACTTGGGGGAACCTCTAAACAGGTAGATGTGTTAACTCTCAGGTGAAAGGAGTGGGAAGGGCCAAACAAGGAAACCCACCGAAATCTCTGCTGCCAAAGACAGGTTAAAGAAAAAGTCATTTAAACAGAGGAATCGAGACTTAGTATAGCTTCCCCCAGACTACCGACGTTTAGTTCCCACACTCACATGGTAGCCCACAACTGTCTATAACTCTAGTTCCAAGGGATCCAACACCTCTTCTTGCCTCCTCAGACACCAGGCACGATGCAGTACACTTACATACACACAGGCAGAACATTCATATACATGAAAATAACAATACATCTTAAAAAAAGCAGTCCTGGTCTCTGAGAGATTTAACTTGGAGAGTATGCCCCATGAACCACGTTGAGAGCACATGAACCATGCTGAGAGCGCTGCCCGTTCTCTTTTCCTGGTTGTAGGTTAGCTAAGTTATCTTCTTATAGACCATGCACATTGACTCTAGCCTATGGTGTTTGCCAGTCAACTATTGTTTTAAGCTGGGCCCCTCCCTCTTTCCTTCCTTCTCGGTATCAGGGCAGGCTGATAAGAAAGGCCAGGTGCTCTTTTTCACCAGCTGTCATTTCTGATCATAAATTCCAGCCTTTACTCCAGCTCCCTTCCACAAACCTCCATAAAATCCCTGTGAGCAACAGGAACTCTCAGTCATTGCTGAAACAGTAGATATAGTAAGGTGCCTTGAGAAGACAGTCTGGTGGTTTCTTACAGAATTCAATGTACTCTTGATTCATTCATTCATTCATTCATTCATTCATTCATTCGAGCCTTTGTTTTTACCCAAAGGGGTTGAAATCCAAATTTAAACCTGTACACAAATATTTGCCATTGTTTCAACTTAACAACAGTCATGAAGACCTTTATTGGAAGAATAGATAAACAGACTGTGTTTATCTAGATTAAATAGAATTCTATGCTAAAAAGGAATGACGGTCCAAGCCAGGAAAAGATTTGGAGGAAAGATACCTGAGTATGAAAAAATGAAAGAAACCAGTACCAGAGACTGAACTTGTGTGTTCATCTAGTGACACTGCCCACAGAAAAGACCATGGGATGGATCGGGGAGAGACCATGGAGAAGTACTTGGTTTGGTGGAATTACCCTGTTGGCCACTAAAATGGGGGATACATGCCATCAGATATTTGTCCAAACCTATAGAAGTGCAATATCAGTACAAACTGCAAGTGTGTGTGTGTATGTCCATGTGTGTACAAGTACCTGTGTATGTGCATACATGTGAGTGTTTGTGCATGCCTGTGTGTGCATGCATGTGTATGTGTATGTGGGCATGTGTGAGCACCTATGTGTGTGTGTATAAGCACCTGTATATGCATGTGTGCATGCATATGGGTATATGTGTGTGTGTGTGTGTGTGTTGTATATGCACGTGTATGTGCCTGCATTTATATATGCACAGCTGAGTTTGGATCTCTTTCTCAATCACTCTTTGTATTGTTTTTTGAGGCAGGCATGTTCACTGAACATGGAGCTAGGTTGAATGATCTCCAAGAGTCCCCCTACCTCTGCCTCTACAGCTCCAGAATTACAGATATATGTCACCATGCCTGGCTTTTTATGTGTGTGCTGGGTCACAAGATCAGGCCCTTCACCTTGTGTAGCAAGCACTATTGACTGACCCATCTCCCCAACCTGCATATAGGAACTCTCTGTCCTTTTCACTCAGTTTTGCTATGAATCTGAAACTGCTCCAAAAATTGTCTTAAAATCAATGTACTTGGTGTACTTGCTGCTTCACTACAAATGTTAAGGTAAAAACTTGCACAGCTAGACGAGTAAGAATAAAAACTGTTTGAGCTTATCTTAGAAAATAAACAAGAATTTTAACCACAATTTAGAAATTCTTTTCCAAACATTCATAAATAGCATAAATATAATAATGCTCACAGTCCCAAAGGCTCAGGAGTCCAAGGATAAGGCATCTGACAAGGACTTTCTTTGAAGAAGTGCCTTTAGCTGTGTTCTCCAGGGATGAAAAGAAATCTCTTCAAGTGCCCACTGCAGAGCTCAGGGTGCATTTGTTTATAAATGCAAAAGCAGTGTCCAGGAAGGAGCCGATGTGTTTATTCTGACATTTTCTTGCTTGTCATTTCCTCTTTCATTTTAATGTTGACCAGAATGTTCCCCCATCGTTAACCGCCATAAAACTGTTGAGTAGTTAATGGGCCTCACCCCTTAAATAAACTTAGACACCTCCATGCTCCATCAATGTCACTGGCTCACTCACAAATGAGATCCGAGATCTGCTGAGAGCAATTTGACAAACACATAACAAAGGTCAGTTAGAATCCCAAACCAGGGAGATGGTGTTTTAAGAACTCCTAGGCTTTGGAGTTATTGGAAGTAGGCTTGGTGGGTCTAGCAACTCCCAACTAGCTGGAAGAGTGTTGGAGGAGGCTGTGTGCATAGGGCATACACTGTCGTGCTTGGCGCCCAGCAAGTACTGAATAAATGTGAATTACTTTTCCTAATTCTCCTTGAGTCCTTTGGGTTTTAGGACATGAAAAATCTTGTAGGGGCTTCAGACTTCATTAGCTTAATCTTTCTCTCTCTCTCTCTCTCTCTCTCTCTCTCTCTCTCTCTCTCTCTCTCTCTGTGTGTGTGTGTGTGTGTGTGTGTGTGTGTGTGTGTGTTTTGTTTTAAATTCAGGACTTCCCACATGCTAGGCAAGCCCTCTCACTGATCCATCTCCCCAGCACCTCTGATGTTTATTTTTATACTCAGAATATTAAGATTTACATAGTAAAAGGGACAATTTAATTTCCTCCATTTGTAAAGGTATAGCAAAACAGAATTCGCTCATTTTTGCATCTAATGCTGTGGAGGAGGTGAGAGTCTATGATAGTTATGTCTCCCATAAGGTACTCATCTGGCCACCTCTATCCCCTTACCATAGGAATCCTACCAAAGCCACATTCAAGCCATACTTGACCAACTTTCTGAAAAACCACAAGTCTTGCTTTACAAAGAAGTAGTCTCAAGAATTGAGAATTCATTGCCTCATTTTGCAAAGCAATGACCAGCCAGTCCTGGAAAGTAAACACAGTTGCTGGGAGTGCTAGTGACGCCAAAAGAACAAACTTAACTGTC
Source organism: Apodemus agrarius (assembly GCA_964023405.1). Classification (NCBI taxonomy): domain Eukaryota; kingdom Metazoa; phylum Chordata; class Mammalia; order Rodentia; family Muridae; genus Apodemus; species Apodemus agrarius. The sequence goes on along the minus strand of OZ030006.1, from coordinate 179,809,847 downwards.
TTTCTGCTCTGCAAACAATCTTTAGTTCAAGTTAGTGACTTGAAAATGAAAGACCTAGCCCCTCACAAACATCCTGGAACCTCAGTGTGACTGTCTGAAAGCTTTGTAATGGAAATGTGAATATGTCAGATCAAGTTTCAACACAGTTCCCATAGCAGTTGTGCCTTGATTACTTTACACAGCAGCCTCACAATGGAGAATCCACCACCAGAGAAGGCATGCCTACCAGAGCTCTGGGCTTCCCTGATCTTACACACGTGACCATCTCAAGAGGGTTGTTTTAACGATGAAGAGCCATCAGAAGCTCTTCACCATGATCTCAGTTTTCATGGGGCCAACTGCAGCTACTTGCAACCTTGTAACTGTCTATTTTAGCTTACAGAATCATAGGTGCATCCTTACATGTTCATAGAATAATATGTAAGGCAGAAGTCTTCATTGGTAGATTAGAAAGATATCAGAATATTACTAGTTAGAAGATTCAGGGGTGTTTACCACTCTGCAAATGGACAAACTGAAAAATTAAGGGTGAAGAGTCAGGCTGGAGAGATGGCTTAGTTAACAAAGTGCTTGTCATATAGCTGTATGGACCTGAGTCCCATCACAGCCTTCACATAAAAAGCTAACTGTGTTGACACACACCTATAATCAGCACTGGAGGTGGGGAACAGGAGGATCCCTGAGCTCACTGGTCAGCCATCCTACCTGGAGGGATCCAAGTCCCAAGGAGAGACTTTGTCTGGAGAAACAAAATGGATGGCTCTTAAGGAATTGGCTCTTAAGGAATGATGCTCATGGCGGATTTTCTGTGCATGTGTACCTCTCTCTCTCTCTGTCTCTCTCTCTGTCTCTCTCTCTGTCTCTCTGTCTGTCTGTCTGTCTGTCTGTCTGTCTGTCTCTCTCTCTCTCTCTCTCTCTCTCTCTCTCTCTGTGTGTGTGTGTGTGTGTGTGTGTGTGTGTGTGTGTGTGTGTATACTCAAATACACTCAGACCAGGCTGAAATCTTGATATAACAACTACAGTAAAATGACAATGCTAGCTCAGAATATATTTTGCTTTAAAAGCAGAGATGTAAACAGTTTGCGTGATACCATTAGCAGAAGAACAGAAGAGACAATGTATTCATCACTAGGCCAGAATGAGGAACCTCTGGATCTATTTTCTTTATATTCAAAGGTCAATGAAACAGCACAGCCAGAATGACTGCAGGATCTACTGTCAAGCTAAGTGCAGCGAGTAGGAAATATGTAGAACAAGGGCCAGCAGACGGAGCCCAGGGGCCGGATCCCAGCCACAGCCAGCTGCTCAGTTTGGTCAGAGCACAGCCAGACACATTAATTTACATATCTTAGCTTCTGTCATGGAATAGTGACAGGCAGAGCCCAGTATCTGTGAGAGAACTACTGACTTGCCAAAGCCTACAACATTTGCAAAGTGGATCTTCACAGCAAATTCACTAGAAAACACACAGAGTAGACAGGAGTGCTGTTAACATTGAGAAAAACCGCAGCTGCAGGACATCCCCTGAGTGGAAAGAGAGTCTTGTATTCTCTTCCAGGACACAAAGCTATCAAAGCCCAGCTAGACTGAGAATACATTGTTTCCTGTAATGTTTTTACAGGAGCCTTGGGGGAATGGCTCAGTGGGTAGAGCACTCACCCTGCAAGTATGAGGACCTGAGTTTGGATCCTAAGAACTCTGGTAAAACCAGTTTGGATCTGATGGCTGGCCTGTAATCCTAGTAATCAGCAGCCAGGGGGAAAGGGTTCCTGGGGCAAAATGGCTAGCCAGGTTGACCCCAGGTTCTGAATTCAGCAAGGGATCCTGGCTCAGTAACTAGAGACTGAGTATGGAAAACACCCAGTATCAACCTCTGACCTCTGCATGAGTGCTCTTGCATGTGCACACACCCCACATGCATTTACACATGTGAACTCACATGCACAGGATTACCATCCTTATAGAAACATGAAGGAAAAAAATGCTATTTTCAGACAAGTGGTAAGATCACTTTTCCTTTGTAACTTACACTGATGCTTATATCTCAATCCACTTAAAATATGTGTGACTTGTTGGGTTTAAAGACTTAAAGTTCTAACATCTTAGGTTTGAAATCCAAATAGATGTGTGTGTGTGTGTGTGTGTGTGTGTGTGTGCGTGTGTAGACATATATGTTTATCGTATTAAAAGTATTTTGATAGAAAATAAGATGTATGCATGGAAGACATGAAATAATTGGAGAATGCCTCAAATCAAATGTTTTTATATTTCAGAGATGAAGAAAGCTACATAAAAGGTTGTATTTGATGTAATAGGAAGGAATGCCAGAAAGAGCTAAGATTATATAAAAGAATTCTTGTAAAAAAAAAGGGGGGGTTAGGGTGGTGCCTCCTACCTGTAACCCAGCACTGTGGAGGCTAGAATGGAGAGGTTCACTACATGTTTGATCTAGCCTATGCTACAGAGCAAGTTTCAGGACAGGCAGGGCTCCATTGAAGACCAAGTCTCAAAGGAAAAGGTGGGAGAGGGTGACAGGAGTGTGTGTACTTGCCAGAGGGAGTATGGGAACGATGGGTGGAAATTTCAAGAAAAATTTAGGCAAGTGCTGCTCTAAAGCATGGCAGCTTTAGAAAGGACAAGGCTGCCCTGAGAAGAAAGCCACAAAGCCGGGTCCACACCCACTCAGCATGAGAAGCCAGGTCACGCCCACCCATCTGAGAGGGGAAGGAGATTATGGCAAATGGAGATGCGATTGCATATCTTTTGAATCAAGCCTGAAATTACAAAACGGTCGATTTAACTTCATCTCTGAAAAAGAACTCACTGAACTGACACATGCAGAAGTCAATTCGCAAACTCCCAGATGACCAGAAGAGACGAAGCTCTAACAAACACAGCTTTGGCCTTCTGCAAAGCAGTCAGCCTCTTCTGTCTGTGGTGGTGACAGGAATAGGCCTCGGGGCCAACCAGGGTCTGTCATCCAGATGTGGAGGCTCTCCTAGAACTGCAGCATGGGCACATGGACTGTCAGGATGAGCTGAAATGTGCTGTCAAGCGTAAATGCACACCAGATTTTAAAATCTCAACACTGGAAAAAAAAAACCCACAAATTACCTCACTATTAAGGTTGTAACAAATGCATGTTGAAATTACTCTGTGTGTGTGTGTGTGTGTGTGTGTGTGTACAGGCAGGGCTCCATTGGAAGACCGAGTCTCAAAGGATAAAGGTGGGAGAGGATAACAGGAGTGTGTGTACTCTCTCTCTCTCTCTCTCTCTCTCTCTCTATATATATATATATATATATATATATATATATATATGGTTAAATGAAATTTATTATTAAAATACGTTATTATTCAACAGTCAAAATATGGGGCAGCATAGAAGTCTATCAATACGTGGATGGATAAAGAAAGTGAGGTCCAGGTGTTCCACGTGCTCCACGTGCTCCACCTGGTCCAAGTGCTCCATCTGCTCCATGTGAGCATCAGAATTTATTCAGGTGTAAAGAAGAACCAAGTCAAGACATTAGCAGGAAGATGGATGGAACTGGGAATAACTGTGTTGGATAAAATAAGCCACACCTCAGGCAGATAAGTCCTGAATGTTTTAACCACAGATGAAAACTAGATTTAAATACATATGTATATGTATACACATACACACACATATATGTATACCTGTATATATATACACATATATATCAGACTTAAATTTGATTACCCAAGTGATATGTATGTGCACATATATACATATATATACATATATATGTTGCACACACACATAACATTGAATGTAGAAAGGGGATTATAGAAAAAGACAGGATAATGGAATGTATGAAACATGAAAGAGAAGAATATTTGGGGGAGAAGAAGAGGAAGCCAGCAAGAAGGGTGGGAAGCGTAGAGGGCAGTAAATATGTTATTTAATGTCAGCAGTGACATGGTGTGGAATATGCCATTCATTTGAGATCCATCCATACAACACTTTTTGCAATATAATAGAAGTTTATAAGGGCAGGGAATTCTATCTTACTATATGACATCCTATAGTTAGGAACTAAAAACTATACAAAGAAAATATTTTAGCTAAGGGAAAAACTGAGGCCGTAGGGGAGTTTGACCTTGAGTTTCTTTGGTTATCTGATGCCAACACTGATGGCCCCTATTCTTTAGCACTATATGTTGTTTGACTGTGTCCTGCCTGATCATCCCTCAGAAAGAATCCATGAGAAAAGGACATGAGTGAGCACGGGAAAGCTCCAGTGAGGACTGTGACTTTCAGACAGCCGCCGCCATGTGAGAGGGCCTCAGTGCCTCAGGAAAATCCATATTTTAAATGTATCAGATCCAACTGTTACAGCCACAGATTTAGAATTTAAATGGGTCCCTGACACAGAATATGGCCTATGAGGAAGGTTCTGGTCTACACTTGACAGAAGACAAATGAGATGAATGTATTCTCACTACCCCAATTCCATCTGATGCAATTATTATGTGAGTCGAAAGAAAAGGAAGTGGAAAGAGGTTCTATTACGTGATAGTGTATCACAAAGCTGTATGTGCCTTAGAGGCCTTCTCAACAAGGGAGAAAATAGGAATATTGCAAATGGGCAGAAACTAAAAGATAAGGATAGCTGAGAATCACACAAGAGAGAGAGACACTTTGGGCATGAGCTTCTGAGTCTGGGAGAGAGGGGGCAGAGTAGGAGTGTCTGCAGGGCAGTGGCTGGGCTCGCACCCCTCATTTCCCACCGCACTGAGAATTTAACCCAGAGGAAAGGGATGCTAAAAGATGGAAGAGAGTTCTATCTGCGCATCTTAAACTTTGAGGGTCAGAGGAGGATAACAAAGTGTCCACCAAGGTTAAATATCTTCCTCTCCAAAGATGGCGAGTCAGACCTTCACAGGTCTGTGGCCTGTGTGGGTAATTTCAGGCAGTGTAAAAACAGGTCCAGAAGCACAGCTCCCAGGCTCCAAGCAGAGTGTAAGGAGGTGGAAACAGCTTAATTTGCCCACAGCATCCTTATTCTAAGCTTGACCTGATCTCCCTCAGGACTACAGATTCAAATTGATTTCTGTGCCCTGGATAGGTAATTATCCTGGTAGAGTTATGTAAGCTTCTTTACAGAGGAGGAGGAGTGGACCTCTGTGCTGGTATATATATTTCTGAGGTTCAGTTCTTATGCCATAGAACATCACCTTAGGGTGTACAGTACATTCACAATGGCATTGGCCACCATCTTCACTGCTGTTCCAATCTCTGTACTAGTTCATGTTAGGATATATTGCTCTATAAAGTTTCCTCTTAAACGTTGACCTGGTGTAGATTCCAAGTTAATATTCACCTGGATTTAAGTTAGCCATTCAAAGCAAAAGTACAATGCCTTTAGTGTTTAATACAGGAATAGTAATAAGATAAACATAGGCATTATTGACAAGGCAGGATTCTGGGGGAAGTGTCGAATGTCAGCTCGTGGAAAAATATGTAATACTTAAAAATACTATGGGTGTATCTCATATCAGTTTGAGTTTTAAAACAGGGTCTCACTCAGCACCCTAGGTTTGACCTGAAAATCATAGCAATTGTCTGGCCTCAGTCCCCTGAGTGTTAGGGTAACAGGTATGAATCTGCACATGGCCAATATGATGCTCTTACCTGCATAAAATTTAATTTCAATGAACGATTTTTAAAACTAAACTTCAAAAGAGTAATCTAAAGGTGTCTGTTTCCTAAGTGTTATGTATTTTAAAAACTACAAGCAAAATAAATGCTAAGTAAAAATGTGGTTCAGTGTTTTGTAGATGATTAGTAATTGATGGAGGTTCGAGGGAATAGCTACTAGACAGACACAGCTTTATATGGGACATACATATATGCACACAAACCTACACACACACATACACATGCACACATTCACACATACACATATATACAAATTTATATATATACACACATATACCATTCACCATTCACATATACATATATATATACATATATACACACATATACACACATTCACATATATACACATGCATACACATATATTCATATATATATCCACCCCCACACATATATATACACATATGCACCCATTCACATCTAAACCACATATACATACATACACATCCTGCACCCTCCATATATACACATATATACATACATACATATACACACTCATCCTTCCACATATATACACACCTGCACACACACATACTCATATACACCTACATATACATATATACACATTCACATATACACTCATATACAAAATTCATACATATATAGACACACAGTACACAATATACATATTCACAGATAGATTTGAACATAGATACACAACACATATACACATTTACACATATACCTACATAGACACACATACATACAAACATATACACATTCACACATTTGCATATGCATATACGCACATAGACACAAACATATAATGCCTGGAACATTAGAACAAGTATTTTCTTACCTCTCCCATACCACAAGTATGATGGTGGTATAATCCTCTTCCTATACATGGAACTAGTAAGTGGGAAAACCCATATGCTTTCTCAGAAAATTCCAATGTTTGCAACCCTTTGTATTTCATGACTATAAATTGAGTAGCTGGATGGCTGGCTGGATGGATTACAGTCCTGGCTATTTTGTGAATACTAATGGACTGGCAGATGGGTGGATTCTCTCCTTTAATATTCATGTAAATCTGGGGACATCTCGGGGATTGAAGAAGGAAGTGGTTCTCTAGATCAAGCAACTGTCTCTAGAAGTCCTCGAGGCCTGAATTCACTATTGGAAGGTTGGGAAGTCTGGTTAGATCTTCGGCGTGCACTGCAGAGCTTCAAGGGGTTCCTAGGGCAGTGAGTGTGCAGGGACAACAGATGCACATTGCCACACCTCTTCCTTCTCCCTCCCTCTGTGCATGGGTTTTGCTTACAGTTGAGATCTGTCTATCTTCTGGAAAGAACACACAGTTGAATGTTTCAGACTTGCTGCAATTGCAGTGCAGTTTAAAGCCGAGGACTGCACATGACACATCTATGTGCCATGCCCGGCAGAGCATGCGTGAACTGGTGGTACTAGAGCTAGGTACCACAGATGTACTCCTGTCTTCCACCCAGAAGCCATGTTTATGCCTTGTGAAGTAAGTGTGTGTGTGTGTGTGTGTGTGTGTGTGTGTGTGTAGGAGAGAACTCCAGGACAGATGTTCCTAGGCTGGCTTCCTATTCTGGCTGCTAGGAAACTAATGATGTGACTACATCCCAGCTTTCAGCCTAAAAGCATGCCACTGGACCAGGGGTGAGCACAGCCTAGGCAGAGTTCCCAGGGACATCCTCCCTCTGTCCTCATTTGCCCACAGGGCTCGTTTGTGCAATTGTTGGTTCTAGCAAAGACAGAGTAAGACAGGACACTTAAGAAAGTGCTTGTGAAGGCCACGGCCACAGCCAGATGGCTCATGTGCTCTGTAGATTATTGGGTTTTTCCACAGCAGGCCTCATCCTGCCTCTCTCACCTAGATTCGATACGGCTGAAATAGTGAGATTTGGGCCAAGGACCTCAAGGTCCGTGGCTCAGGGCAGAGGCCTCTGATTCCTCCTCTAAATGCTTTGGCTCCATTCACTGTTGCGTTATTCACAGAATCCCTTGGGCTCTTGGCTTGTGTGAGTAAAGTCAGCTCACTACTTTCAGGTCTCTGGTCCTAGGGAAAAAAAATGGACTGTTGCCTCATTTTGTGAGAAAACCACGGGCTACCTGTCCATCTTGCCCAACCCAGCTGATGAAGGATAAGAGCTTATCACAGCTAAATGGGATCTCTGGTAGTTTGTTCACGAATACAACTAAAGGTTGGAGACGTTCAGGGGAGAAGACCTGCCATGCTTGCACAGGCCCTGGGTTCAAGCCTCAGAACTGAGGAAAATGAAAATACGGATAACATAATGTGATAATGCCAGATAGTTTTTGCCTCTTCCATAGCGAGACCTATTACTTATTTTTTTTAAAAAATGTTAATATGATTTATGTAAAATTGAACTTTTCCTCCCTCCTCTTTTCCCGCCCCCATCCTCTTTCTCCACTGTCTTTTCTGAAAGCCCAAATGAGCACAGAGTCGTGAAGGCTGGATGCAGTTGACCTGGACGGTTACTGGGTAGATGAGCAATCTCAGGGAAGGCATGCTTGTGTGGCAAGCAGTTCCTCATGGGATTACTCAGTGTGTCTGTGGCGTGTGGAATGTGCTCACGGCATGGAGTACAGCCTACATGACAGCATGGTGGGTTAAAGTTCTTACTTCAGAATCTTCTAGTCTGGTCCTGAGTGGATCATCTTTATTTTCTCTACATGAAAATGAGTTATTTTCCCCCTTAGCTTTCTCTTTTCCACGTCGAAAACGTGAGGTGAACAACACAAAATTGTTCCAAATATTGTCTTTTCCTCTGCTAAGTGATGTATTCTCACTGTTCTTGGTTAAACTCAGCTGGAATTCTGATTTCTTGAACTTCAAGACCTTAGTGTCAGGCTGGTGGTTCTGAGAAACATGTAAAAGCCAGAGATTAACTAAGAGAAACAAAAGGGTCCTCTTCATAAAACAATCTTATTTTATGGACATGTATTTGGTGTGGGTGTGTATGCGTGCACAAGCATTCACTTGTATATGCAGAGGTCAGAGGTTAACTCAGTTTCTCTCCACCTTTTCTTTTTGAGACAGGGCTTCTTTCTGAACTTGAAGTTTACGGATTCAGCTAGAGTGGTTGATCAAGAAAGCTCTAGCAATCTATCTGTTTCCATCCAACTCCCCAGTACTAGGGTGACAAGGGTGCACTGCTGTGCCCATATTTTAAAGGGCCTGGGTCTTCATTATTGTGTGTCAACCAGTTTACTCATTGCCTCCTGCACACACACACACACACACACACACACACACACACACACATGCACACGCCCTGGACCCCTTTCTTTAACAATAATCTGTATTGTTATCACAAAAGCACAACATCTTTTATACAGTAGGAATTAAACCTTCCTTTAAAACAAGTTTGCAAACCATCACATGGGGAAACAGCAAGCGAGGACTTACATTTTAGACATGAAGATATTACACAATTATCCCAGGGCTGGCGAGGAGGCATGGCAGTTAGGAGCACTGGCTACTCTTCCAGGGGTCCCAGGTTTGGTTCCCAGTTCCCACGTGGCAGCTCATGTAACTGCCTATAACTCCAGTTTCAGAGGATCTAATAGCCTCATGTCACTTCCTTGGATTCTTCACGCACGTAGTATACATATACACATGTGCAGGCAAAACACTCACATACATGAAATCTAGAAAAGTTTAAAAACCAACTACCTCCTCTGTCTAGCAGTTTTGGAGCTTACAAGGCATTATGAAGTCTGATTTGAAATTTCCACTTCAAAAAGTGGAAACTATTTAAAAGTTTCAGTTGCTAGATTGTAGATTTGGGGATTTTGTTTCATTTTTAAAATCTTTCACTCTAGGATTTCAGTGAGATGAACATGAAATTACTGTTGTTTTTAATCTGGAAGGCTTAATATGTGGTCCTGAAACTAGCTTCTGAGATTTTAAGATGATCTCTGGACGAGAGGCTACATGAACATCAGTACCCTGTTCTTCATGTCCAGAAATGGGGTGACCAGGATAACACTAGGATCACTTGCCAATAGACAAAGGTTTTCTTAACTGAAACTTCACGGAGCTGAACCAAAGGTTCACCAACTCCCGACGGTCCTGGCCATGAGCCAGGATCAGAGGAAGAACTTCCGCAACATCTATGTTTGCTCTTCTCTGACCCCTTATCAGGATCCCACCTTCTGGTACTTTCCAGAATCCGCATAAAGAACTACTTGTGGATCCTGACTTTGTGATGTGCCAACTCTTCAAGAACTCGTAGTCACCGACTTCCCAGAACCGTCCTAGCAGTCCTTGCCCGCGTATGAAGTTTAACAGTCTGCAAGCTGACAGCTCCTGTCACTGGATATAGCCACACCGCAGGTAGACTTACTTGTGAACAGTAAATGTCCTTATTGAGTAAATCAACACTTGTTAATGTAGAAGAAAGTCTCTAAGTAAATCAGCATGCTAAGTGTTGGAATAATTCATGAACTGTGTTTTGAATGTAGAATTTATTTGACAACTCTGTGAAGAGATGACTTAATCAAAAGAGCCAGGGTCAATCACCTCTGGGAGAATTCCGCTACAGGAGGAAAAGTGGGCTGGGGTGAGGTGAACAATAGAAGAATAAGATATAAAACAAAGGCGTGTGGAAAGCCCTTTGTGAGTAAAATGTATGAGTTTATACATTGTCTGAGATGAGTAGACAAAATAGAAGCAGGAGGAGTAAGCAGCTGAGGTTCTGCCGAAACTCAAACAGAATAAAGTTATAGGAAAGGTGGGTTGGGGAGACATGGTCTGGGGAGAGGTGGCCTGGGAGACATGGACTGGGGAGACATGGGCCGGGGAAAGGTGGGCTGGGCAGAGGAGTGATGGGAGAGAGCTCAAACACTGCCTTGTATGAGGACCTGGGTTTGATTTCTAGAACACAGAAGAAGAATCTGAAAAAGGTGTTACATGCCTATAATTCCTGTGCTGGGAAATTGGAGCCAGCCAGATTCTTGGGGCTTGATGACTGTAGCCTAGCATCTTCATCTTCATCTTCATCTTCATCTTCATCTTCATCTTCATCTTCATCTTCATCTTCATCTTCATCTTCATCATCATCATCATCATCATCATCATCATCTCTCTCTCTCTCTCTCTCTCTCTCTCTCTCTCTCACACACACACACACACACACACAAACACACACACACACACAAACACATACCATGTTATACCCACATCAATGTGACACATGAACATGTGCATATACATACATAAACTTTAGGAAAGACAGAAGTATTAATCTTGGGTAGGAAGAGGTGATTCATCCTCTCAGATCAGAAGGAAAAGAAGTAAGGTCTATGGGGGCGGCAGGAGTGGGGGCTGAACAGAACCTGCCACAGATCTGCTCTGTGGAGGGAAGTCCTGCACTGCCTGTAAAGCCAACCACAAAGGAAGGGAGCTTGAAGACAGGTAAATGTCTGTAATGACTGCTCCAGACAACATATGAATCACCAGAAAACAGCAAAGAATCGACTGTAGCTTCCAGTTTCTCTGGGAATCAAGATGCATGTGCATTTTCCCTGTCTCCTATGAGTATTTATCTGCTTTGTGCAGCAACACTCAATGCTTATATGAAGTTGTAGCAGAGAACACAGATGGTTTTCAAGAGCCAAATTCAGGGTCTACAGAGATGGCTTGGCATGTTACTTTAGCAGAGGATTGGGAAGCCCACACCCATCTCTAACTCCAGTTCCAGGGGATCTGACACCCTCATCCAGCTTCTGAGGATACCTGTACTTATGTGTTGCATGTAAACTCAGGCATATTCACATGCAAATTAATAACATTTTTCAAAGATCAAAATTCAGACAGAAAAATATGGAAAAAGTAGGGTCAGCATTAAGGAATGATTCACAAATGTAGGCTACACAGAGGAGGGGCTAAGATCAGCAGGAAGCTACCCACACCAAGAAAGGTATGTTTCCTTGTGTGGTTACATGTGTGTATTGGGGAATCAAATGAGCAACAATGTTACTGACCTAGAACAGAGGGAGAAAGAAACCTCTGGAAACAGTGTCCTTACACAAATGTGACACTCAGATATAAAAAATCTCATATAACACTGTGCAGAATGGTGTTAAGATGAGAGATGATCTCTTCTGCAGATTTCCAAAAATAGAAATCTTTGGTGCTCAAAATAAAAATGGACGGAGATGCACGGTTGGAGCTCTGGGGAACTTGGTGCTTGTCCACGTGTGACTTGCTGTCAAGGGTACTCTCAGGAGTGGGAATGGAATGGAGCTAAAAATTAAACACCACAGAATGGCTTGAGGCACAGCTGACCTTGAACAGATTTCCTCTGGGTGAGAAAGCCTGAGTTGATGACTTGGTCAAAGAAGACTCCCCCTGACCCATAATCTGGGATACATATAAAAGTCCTCCAAGGAGTATAAAATACAGTTAACAATGGGGTGGATTATGAAGCACAGGACTGTGTGAAATTGTGGCTACTGTCTATGCATAGAGCACACACACACACACACACACACACACACACACACACAGCCTCCACCCATGTTCAGTAACTGAGAGCATTCTTTTTAGGTTCAGCCCAACAGTTATGCCAGGTAGGCCTGGCTTACTATAACAGGGGGTGCTTGGCCCCTCCATGCTGTCTTACTCTCTCTGTCCCTTCTTTTTCTCTGACTCTCTTCTCTCCCTGACTCCTTTCTCCCTCTCTCCCATCCCCACCACCCCATGTTCCTGGCTGGCATCTCCTTTATCTCTGTCTGTCTGCCTGTCTGTCTGCCTGTCTGTCTCCCTCTGTCTCTACTCCATTCTCAACACCCCTCCCCATGTCCTAAGTGAACTCAATTCTATACTATACTGGTCATATGGCTGGTACTTCAAGGGATGGCTCGGCATGGGTCCACTGAGGCACCCCTCCCACCTCACCATACCTGGCTCTACAAAACATACCCTGGCTCTCCTTTTTTATAAAACACAACAGTAGCACTTCCTACTCATGCCAGCAGCTCTTACATCAGCAAACCATAATGCATCTCAAATCATATACATCTTACTTAGTCTTTTCTCACAAGAACCCAGTGAGACCAGACAGGAATAAAGAGATTTAGAGGACAAGACCTAGGGCTGTGATGCATGCTAACTTGATACAGTGTAGAATCACTTCATTGCTCTTGACTATGAATACAATCGAACTGTTCTCTCAAGTCCTATTGAAAGACACTGGAGTCTTCTGGTGGCTGTCAGTAATGAGAAAGCTCCAACCATGTCTTCCTTTGCTTCCTGATTCTCCTGCATTTAGGGCACATTTGATAATTACTAACTTTTTTTAAAAGACAGGTTCTCTTTACATAGTCCTGGCTGTCCTGGAACTATGTTAAGCAGGCTGGCTTCCAACTCAGAGATTCTCCTGCCTCTGGTCCCTAGTGCTAGGATTAAATGCCTGCCTGCCTTCTTTCCTTCTTTCCTCCTTTTTTCTTTCCGTCTTTTCTTCCTTCCTTTCTTCTTCTTTTCTTCTTTCCTTCCTCCCTTCTTTCCTTTTTTTCTCTTTCCTTCTTTCCTTCCTTCTTTCTTTCCTACCTTCCTCCATTCTTTCCTTCCATCTTTTCTTCTTTCCTTCCTTCTTTTCTTCTTTCCTTTTTTCCTTCCTTCCTTCCTTCCTTCCTTCCTTCCTTCCTTCCTTCCTTCCTTACTTCCTTCCTTCGTCCCTTCTCTTGACCATCACATTACAGCAGCAGAACTCTTCCAACCTACAAGTAGATTGTCAAGTTCCAAGCTCTTCATTTCAAAACTCTTAGTCATAAATATAAACCCATAGCTCTATTCGTGAGAAGTTGGGTTATTAGAACTGAACACAGAATAAGTTTTCATAGAAACAGGAATCTACTGTAAAGCTAAATATGGCTATGTCATCCAGACACATATGGAGTGTTTTAATAACTGAGGTATCTTTCATATTAGATCTCTCAAGGTAGATTTTTTTGAGTTGGAAACATCTCTCTTATGTGAAGTTGTGCTTTTATAATGACTATATTCTAATAGTAATGTCTGCCTGGTAATTCTACTCAAAACTTCATGGGTCTTGGTTTCTGTGCGTGATATGGAATCTCTAGGGCAAACAGGACAGTTTTTGTGACACAGCAACATATTTGGTGAATGTTTTCTGAGCTTCAGTGGTGAGTCTAGCCAGCCGTCACTGATGGTCACCACTCCTTCCTGTCTATGTGATGTGCCAACAGGGTGATAGACTATGACCACCTTGAGCTTGAAACCACAAGCTTGTGACTCAGGAGAAACCAGCAACTAATTGTTTCCAATGTGAAACAGATAGAAAATGGACAGTTCTTGGTAAATTCATCCTTGTAGTAATATTTCTGTGTTTCATAAACCAGTGCCAAGAAAGCAAATGAACCCAGGACATGCTTCCTGCTCTGCTGATGTGACACATGGCTGCAGATATAAGCCCTGAGCAAGCAGCAGCTGCCAATAGTTTTGTAAGAAAATGCAGAGTACTGCTTTTTACCTCAGGAAAGCACACTTAAAATCTTTTCTGCTACTTTCCTATCAACTGTTAGGGCTTGGTTCATGCCCACTTACACTCCTCACAATAATCACACTTGGTGGTCAGGCAGCTAGAACATGCCTACACAACAGCCTCCATTTATACCCCTCTCCAATCCGTGGCTGAGCCTGGAGTCCTTTCTACCCTTCTCTCAATCCTCCCCCTTTTGGGGCTTCTTCTTAAGACCACCTATATATTACTGCCTCCTTTCCCTTCCCTGAGGGATGGCTGGGGACTCTGCCAAGCAGATTTGAATAGTTCATGGTCAGTGTGGTACCAGCAACACACCACAAAGGATGTGGGAACAGTGCTCACTGATGCCCAGGGCTGGGAAGGGACAGAGATGGAGGGAAAAGAAGAGGAAGAGGCAGCTGGCTTCAATCCAGGGATTTGGGTATTAATGTCCCTTTGGAGGAAAACCCAAGACCTATCTAGACGGAGGCATTGGAAAACAGAAAATAGCTATGGGTGTCTGCCATGAAGACAAACACAACTGTTCTTAATGGAGTAAGAGTCCCATCATGGCTTTGCCTGTCTAAATCACAGTATGAGAAGAAGGTGGTGACATGGGCAATTGCTGATTGCATTTCCTGAACTTGGTGGAACATACTTCAAGCAAGTGGACTGTCCCAATGATGACAAAAATACTCTGATGGCATTGTATATACCACTCCACACCAGTCCATACTTGTTCTACAATAGTCCACACCAGTTAATGTCAATCTACTCCTATTCATTCCAATCCACACCTCTTCACTCCAGTCCACACCTGTTCTCTTCAGTTCACACCTGTTCACTCCAGTCCACACCTGTTCACTCCAGTCCACACCTGTTCACTCCAGTCCACACCTGTTCACTCCAGTCCACAGCAGTCTACATCTGTTCTATACAGTCTATACCTGTTCACTCATAGCTCCTGATGCACTGGGCCCTAGTTGGTTAGGGAAGACTTCTAAGAACTCTACTATGCCAACTCTCATAGATAGATGAGGACTCATTTGGTTTAGTCTCCAGAAATCTAGAGGGCTGACTTCATACAACAGAGTTCCCTACATACAAAGGAGGAAGTTGGAGAATACAAGCTCTTAGTTTGTCAGGTTTGGAGAAAAAGAGAACAGGGAAAAGTAGATGTGAGGACAACTTCAGCAAAAACCTGTGCTGGGTAAAGGAGATTCCTCTCAGTGGAGTTTCTGGTAAAGGAGAAGTCCTCCCAATGGAATTTCTAATATTGCATTTCAGCTCAGCTTCCATCACATCCTTTAGCTGGCTTGTAAACAGCCTCGTATATCCCAGGCTGGGCTCTAACTGTGTATGTTGCCAGTGATGACACTGAATTCCTGGTCCTACCTCTATCTCAGCCATTACAGTAATTGAAGCACTAGCAACCAAAACCAGGACTTCATGCATGCTAGACAGGAGGATGAAGAGTGAGTAAGGATCTACAAGCATTCCATGTTTTAAAATTGATGAGTGACATGGGTCAGAATTAGAAGATGTTCACCATGAATGCAGAGCTAAGTAACGTGATCTTGTGATCTGCGGTCACAAGATTTGAGTTGCAGTCTACATGCACACAGTAAATAGACAGACTTTTCTTTTTTATAAAATAAAGGAATAGAACCAAATATAAGAATGGACCTTAAATGATATACAGTTTGAGGTGTGAATATTCTATAAGATAAGCTATATACAGTCAGTGCTATGTGTTATAGACAGGAGGTTGTGGTACAGGATAATAGGGGTTCATGGAAGCTCAATTTGAAAAACAAAGTTTCATCCTAAGAGAAACTAAGACCTAAATTTACCCAAAGCACAATCCTGTGATCTTAAAGATACCCAACAACACTTGCATAGTCACTGCCTCTGACAGGGCTGGGACAAAATAGCAGAAGAGAAATAAAAGAAGTGGTGTAATTCCATTAAAGAGAGAGTTTGGCAAGTACAAGTTGCTGGTAAAATGCCACTACCAACACTGCCACCACAACCACCAACAGCAACAAAAACAGCAGCTGCAGCAGCAACAGTAACAACAGTAGCAGCAGCAGCAACAACAGCAGTGGCAGCAACAACAACAACAGCAATAACAATAACAGCAACAACAGCAACAACATCACCATCAGCAGCAACAACAGCAATAATAACAACAGCAACAGCAATAATACAATAATAATAGCAATAATAGCAACAACTGCAAAAACAATAGCAACAACAAAAGCAACAACAGTAAAGCATCAGTAACAGTAACAGCAACAACAGCAGTAGCAACAACAGCAACAACAGCAGCAACAATAACAGCATCAGCAACAATAACAGCAGCAACAGCAATAACAGCATCAACAATAACAGCATCAGCAACAATAACAGCAACAACAGCAATAACAGCAGCAGCAACAACAGCAATAATAACAACTGCAACAGCAATAACACAATAATAACAGCAATAACAACAACAACAACTGCAAAAATAATAGCAGCAACAGCAGCAACAACAGTAAAGTATCAGTAACAGTAACAGCAACAACAGCAGCAACAATAACAGCATCAGCAGCAATAACAGCAACAACAGCAGTAGCAACAGCAACAACAACAACAACAGCATCAGCAAAAATAACAGCAATAACAATAACAGCAGCAGCAACAGCCACAACAGCAGTAGCAACAGCAACAACATCAGCAACAATAACAGCATCAACAACAATAACAGCTACAGCAGCAGCAGCAACAGCAACAACAGCAGCAACAATAACAACAGCAACAGTAGCAGCAACAATAACAGCAACAACAATAGCAACAGCATCAATAGCAACAACAGCAACAACAAAATCAGCATCAACAAAGGTGCCCATTTCTGTTGAGGGAAATGAACACCTTCAAACCACCAAGGTTTTTTTTTTGACTATATTGTCATGAGTTGCTGGCTTTAACTTTCCCTCAATTGCATAAGTAGTCTTAAGTATATTGAAGCCAGATACATAATTTAATGGTCTTTCTAATTTCTGTACATCCTGACCTCAAAACACCTGGTTATGTGCTTACTTTTGTGGAATGTGCCCTCTCATGAACAATACATCATTTAGGAAGATGACCTAGAATTCAGGGCATTTCTACAATGGCTTTGTCTGGTCCTTTGGCTCTCAAGAGTATTTGTTTTGCCACCTGCAGTTGTCCTGTTTTTCTCCAGTGAAGTTACTGGCCTAACAATGGTTCTACTGAGGATAAGTGGATATTTTTTGCCTTTTCACAACAAATCCCCAGGAATTCCTTACCCGCTCTTCCCATCTTCAGGACTTTGCTGTACTGTAATAGGGACCATCTCTGGAGAAGTCGGGGAAACTAAAATGCCATAAAAACAAAACAGTATCTTTCATGAGAGACAAGGACCACATTTATCTGTGAGAATTAGGACAAATGTTTAGATTGTAGTTAGGGATTATTCTTGTTTAGTAAAGTGGTAGCTGAACCAGGCGTTGGTGGCGCACGCCTTTAATCCTAGCACTTGGGAGGGAGAGGCAGGTGGATTTCTGAGTTTGAGGCCAGCCTGGTCTACAAAGTGAGTTCCAGAACAGCCAGGGCTACACAGAGAAACCCCGTCTCGAAAAAAACAAACAAAAAAAAAAGGAAAAAAAAAAAAAGAAAAAAAAGTGGTAGCTGTAGATTCTCCTCCAAGATCCATGACTTCAGTAGTCCTAGGTAGTTGGCTAGGTTTCCAGTACCAAGCATGACTACCCTTTTGATGAGCAGATCTTAAAACCAATTAGAGAGATGTCAGTTTTCACTACTGTATATTATATATATTAATGTATATTGCATGGTGTCTTATGACACCATGAAAGCTAGTCCTCAGGGAAGAAGCTTCTGGTCAGGCTCAGCTCACTGAAATTGAGTCTCTTAGGAATATCAGAAGTTTGTAACTATAAATTCTCACCAACATGACTCTCTAACCTGAGCTAAGCACTGAGGACACCCATAGATATGTTAATGTGAATAGTGAAGGTTGTAAGAACTCAAAATAACTGCAGGCAGTGAAGGGATACTGAGAACTGGAAAAATACTCTACCCCAGGGACGTTCATACCAACTGGTTATCCAATACCGAACTGTCACCTCTGAAAAGGTACATAAAAGTAACATTATATAGACTGAGCAGGTTGGATTTTTGCATTTAGGAGAGAGAGGGGGAGGGAAAGAGGGGAAAGGGGAGAGTGAGAGGGGAGAGGGAGAAGGAGAATGGGAATGTGTAATGATAGCTAATAAAAAAGAGGCGATAAATTTGAAAAAGAATAAGGAATGGCATATGGGAGAGTTTGGAGGGAGGAAAGGGAAGAAATGATATAATCTCAGTTATATTTATTTAATCAATATATAATATAAAATATAATATAATATGATATAATATGATATAATATGATATAATATGATATAATATGATATAATATGATATAATATGATATAATATGATATAATATGATATAATATGATATAATATGATATAATATGATATAATATGATATAATATGATATAATACAATTCATATGATTCATATATAAAATATAATCTCAAAAATGGAAAATTAAAAGAATAATGTAATAAAACTTGTTTCTGAAACAAAACAAAACAACAAAACAAAACAAAACAAAAAACCCCAAATATGTATTAAGTCCAAAAGCCATAAGGGACGCATTGTATCAACTGTGGCTTTGTTTTTCTCTACTCAGAGGTTAAGGGTGAAAGATCTAATAAGACCTTTCATAAACCACGACTGAAACTGAAACTGTATTGCTGTGAAGCACAGTGATTCTCCATGACTGACAATTATGGCAAGACTAGTTTGTTCATTATTTACTCAGCTACATTGTTGACTACACAAAGAAATATGCTACCCTCTTTGTTGTGGTTCATGTGCAGAATTATAACTGTCCTGGCAGGGTGGGGATGTCCTAAACAGACACTGGTGCCCCTCCCCTTTGGCTATCAGACTGTTGGAACAATAGTCTCCAAGAAATTGGAATTTCCCTAGGAATTTCATGCTGGGTGAAGGAAATGGCTGAAGTCTGGTGCCAGCCAGAAGAGGAACTTGCCTCCCAAGAAAAGACTTCACAAGGTTCCTACAACTTGTCAGACCTTCACCTTACAGAAGAGACTGGAGCTGGGACAATGAGTGTGGGTGGAACCAGTCCTTGTTGCAGTCCTCTTAGCTATACTTCTTGTCTTCTGTTTTAAATCAAACAAATCAAGCCAAGGACTTGGAGACGAATCTTGACTTTTGTTTCTCTTCCCAGCTCAGCTACATTGAAGAAAATTTCTCCATTTTTCACTACCGTCTCTTTTGGGGGCATATTGAAGGTCGGTGGCCAAGCCTTACTTGATAGATCCACCAGGGCCTGTGCTTTTTAACCCTCTCAACTCAGGAGCAGAGTGGAGTGGGACAAGTATCGGGCAAAGACCTTGTCTGAAACTGATTTCCAGTTTAAAGCCCTGTCTTTCCTCATGCATAGAGCGTCTTGAATGCATACCAGCTAGCCTGACTTCATGGTAGCCATGGGCTGGCTAAGCAGGGCACTTCAGAACTGATCTTACCCTTGGTCCTCCAAGTTCCATACCCAAGTCATTCTGGCTATCTTGTAATCCTTACACCCACTCCACATGGTGGAGTGGAAACAAAGAAACATTTTTCTCTCATTTCCAAATTACTGCTCTTGACATGGAAAAATGACTGTTAATAAGAAGAGATTTTACCCATTGCTGAAATAAAAGTCTAGAAAGGATACTCCTGGTTAATGTATGCTCAGAGGAAGAACTTCAGCAACGATGTCAGGATTGTCTCCCTCCAGCACCTGACGTTGTAATTATATTTATCCAATGTTGTCATGTCTCCGCAGTGGGCTGGGGAGTGATATCTAATCTGGGGCTTCACACATGCTAGGTAAGTGTTCTACCACCGAGTGGAGTGGCATCTCTAGCCTGTATCACATTTGTCCTGGAGGAATTTAAGAGGTTGAGTAGCTTAAAAGCTGTCTCCCCAGGTTGATGGGTTCTTCACAAGGCATGTGGTCATTAATTACACTGGCCATCCATAGAGAGTGGCTGGCTGAGGAGCCAAATTAGGGAGTCAACTTACCCACCTGACTTTCTACCCCTTAATGCACAGAAACAAATGGACACAAAGTGATTGGTGTTAAACTGGTGTTAAACCAGCCAGTGTAGGAGCCGAGGGGATGGGGATAAACCTCCTAGGCTTTGGCAGTCACATTCACTAGCTGGACCTCTAGAGTAGCCATGGATAGTACGAGGTTAGGGTCAGCTAGTTTCTACTAAATCTTTATTTATGGACACTGATATCTAAATTCCATGTCATTTAGCTCTGCTATGGAATAATGTTCTTGATACTTTTAACTTCCAAAAAAACATAAGAACCATTTCTGGCTTGAAAGATATATAAAGTCAGAAGCCAAATTTGACCCCCAGGCCATTGGTGGCCAGTACTTGGGACTGAGTTCCGAGCAGATGAAACCAGAGGATCTAATCCTGCATGGACCTCTTTGAAGAACTGTCACCATTGCAAGGTTCTGTAGCCACAGACTGCACTTGTGCCTGCAGCCACTGTCACTCTATTACAGACAACAGGGAGAGGATGTACAATACTCAAAAGCCATTACTGCCTAAATGCCCACATCATGTCAGTCTGGTAGATTTTAAGTCTTGGGCAATGCCCAGAAGATGAAAATATGAATGAGAGAAACAGAAGGCTCTGCCTGGTAACTCTTCATCACTCCTAAGACTCTACAAATGCAAACAGGCTGAACCTCAGCAAGGCCTGGCAGAGCCTCAGTGAGAAAACAGATACTGAAAGAAAACAAGATGGTTTCCTTCTAACCAGACTGCAGGTCCTGCTCATTCATGCGGAAGTATATTCTCATCCATGCCGAGCAGATCCAGTGCCTCTGCTTTGCCCAAGGAAGACACATTGAAAAATGGAGAGCAGCTAACAGTTAACAGAGAGCAATGGATGTTAAAGGCTAAATCTGTTAATATAGGACAGTGCTTCCCACAGGATTCCCAACACAGTGATTTATCAAATGCTGACTCTGTTAGATGTTCCACCAGAGACATTTGAAGGTCGTAGGTTTAGGAAATGTCACAGGAGACATGTTTCATCTTTGATGATTCTCAGTCTTCATTAGTATTTTGTGGGCTCTGAGGATTCCTGTAGTAAAATTGCTTAACTGGGTTAAGTTAAGCATTTTTCAGAGTTATGTGATCATAAAAGCTTTTTTTTTTTTTGTCCTTTTCCTTCACTTAACTGCTAATATCCCGATAAACTACTACTGTCCCACAGATGACAGTCTGGGGGAGCACAGCTGCTGAGAGGAAGAAGAGGAGGACTTTGAGAGAGGGAGCGAGCTGCGTTTTAGAACAAACCCTTTGATGAGGCTCAATCCTGTCTTCCCTAGATTTTGCCATTTTAGGAAATTATACCACATCCCATCTAAGCTCAAGGGAGAAAAATAGAAGCTATATCTGTCATGGTGATAACCTTTAAAAATTATAAAATGCAAGTGTGGATTTAAAAATAATTTAAACAGCCGACGAGCCCGAGACCTAAACTTTCCCTCTTCCCCTCCGTACACTCCATCTGCTCAGCCACGTCCCTTCCCTTCCGCTCTGATCCGCTTTTCTGTTCTTATCATGGGCTCTGCAAATGAAGTGGTAGCGAACCCACTGCTGTGGACTTAAGCCATCGGCGGGGCTGGAGAGAAGACTCAGCAGAGGCACATGGACTGTTCTTGCAGGGTTTGGGCCTCAGCACCCATACAGGGCAGCTTTATCTGTAAATCACCCCTAATCCCAGCTCCAGGGCACCCAACGCTCTGGCTTCCACCGACACTCCTAACTATACCCAACACTCACACACATAATTAAAAAAAAAAAAAAGCAAGTAAAAGTCTTTTGAAACTCAGCACTATCTGCAGAAGTATTGATCTCAAGTTTCCTCCAGCTGTCTCCCTCCCTATGAGTCCGGACCCCTGGATCCAGTCGGACTTGAAAATGGTCCTCAAGGTTCAGTAAGTTCCTGCTATCTCTGCCTTTTCCTGACAGCATTCTGCCCTGAATTCTCTCTGATTCCACTCCTTCATTCCTTCAGTCCCTTCTTCTTACTGGCTTCGTGTAGATTTACTTTCTTAAAATATATAGATCAGTGGAGCTTCTGGCTGAAAAGCCTTCAATGGTCTCCACCAAAGCAGAGCCAATGCTTGAGGAAGCTCTGTGGAAGAAAGGAAAAAGTCCCACTTCAGAGAGAAGGGAGATAGTTCCTCCTTAGTGGGCACAAGGGTTACAAAGGACAGCTTGGTAGGGATGAGCTGGGCCACTTCCACAATTATCCAGTTAAGGCAAGCTTTAATTAGTACTGGCCAGGAAGATGAACACTGCCGAGGTTCATACCTGTAATTCCCAGAAAATGGTCCTGATTCGAACTGATTGACAGCTCTTAGGTATTTAAAAGGTAACTTAGTCAAGATTTTAAGTGCATGGATTTTCAAAATTAAATGATTCAAAGAAGATAGTAGCATGACTAAAGAAAATACTACCCAATGATTCGCTTTTCAGTCACTGCTGGGTCTGAGGATGAGTGAGACCCAAGCACCAGTTCAGCTTAGCAAATGTCTTTCAAGAAGTTGTCCTTGGCATTCGGTTCACACAATTCCAGTCTCGTACATGTAGCATTTAATCAATATTTAAAATATCAAACTCCAATACTTAGCCATTTTTTTTTTTCATTTGATTCTTCTCATTGCCAAGATATGAGGTCGCACAACTCCTTAAAGGAGCTTGATCGATACTCCTAAAGCTACTTCTAAAACCTGTAGTAAAGAGGATCCCCTTTGTCCCGTCACTGTTAGCTTGGAACTGCGTAAGGCAGTGGACCCTCCTGGAACTCCTGCCTCGCTCCATTCTCAGTCTAGTCAGGTTGACCTAGATCTTCTTGTGTAGCAGGGATAGCCTTCCTCCCCTCATCCTGCTGCCTCCACTTCCTGAGTGTTGTGTTCTGCCAGGCATGGTTTAATTATCTCTCCTTTGCCCAAAGATAATACAGATACCTTTAAGGTAAATTGTCAAGCTCATTCCAGTAAAGAAATTGAGATAAAGAAAAGCTTAATGATGTGTTCAAAGGCACCCAAGGAAACAGCTAAAAAGAAAAATCTCAAGGAGAAAGCCCACTTGCACAGTTATTTAATTAAAGCAAGCTTTATTTAGTACTAGCCAAGAAGATGATCACTGGCCAGGTTCATACCAGGGATTTCCAGAAAATGGCCCTGATTTTGGGTCACTTAGGTGCTCATAAAGGCAAATACCATAAGCCTGTGGCACTTCCTGCCTTCTTCCAGTCACTGGGAAGCATACATGATGATGTACCTCCTGCCTGTGTATCTACGTGTGATCAAACATTGAACAGTTGGGCAACCAACCTTGTTTATTGAAGTGAAAACATATGACTTGCTATTTCATAAGAATCACAGGCCCCCAGTATTCCGGGAAGTTATCTGTCCTTGGGCAAGTGACAGGTTAACATTAGCCCTTACTGGGAACTCAACTTGAAATAGGGTTGATGTGAGGAAACCCCACTGCACTGTAAGCTCTAGAATGGGCTGTCAATTTGAGGTCAGGGGATAATGAGAACCCACTGTGCCTCTTATGAAGCCTCTTATTAAGATCACGGCGACAGCCCCAAGGTTAACTCTGCATGCCTTATGTTGCTCGTAGACATCTTGAAAATTATTTGAAATTGTAGATGTATTCATGTATAGATGAATGATGTATAGATGAAATTCATGGGCTCAGCTCAATTCTTGAGTCTGAATTTCTAAAAGCTGGACCCGTGCAGACTGGCTGAATGCATGAAATGTGTATATTTGCATATCAGAAAGCTGTGACCTTCTGAAAGTGTGTTTCATATTCTATACCTTTTTATCAGGTACTCAGAATGGTCCGTGAACAACACAAACATGAAATATGCATGCTCACCACTAGTAAATGTCCCCACAGAGCCCCAGCATCAGGGCATGCTGGTGGGAGCAAGCAGTTCTCTTGCAATGGTGCTTGTCAAACCTTTAAGGCCCTGGGATGTAGCTCAGCTGGGGGAGATATTGCCTGGTACACAGAAGCCCTGGATTCACCCTCAGCACTGCATAAACTGGGCATGGTGATGCATGCCTTTAATGTCAACACTCAAGAAGTAGAAGTAAGAAGGCTATATATATTCAAGGTCATTTTAAGCTACATAGGAAGTTCAAGGCCAGCTTGGGCTACATGGGACCCTGTCAAGAAAATGAATGAATGAATGGATTGAAACATGAATTCTTATGGTTGACCAGATGCTTCCAGAAGGAAGTATAACATGGATCTTCAAGAGAAAAGAAGGAAAATGATATGGTCAGAGTATCTGTATTTTTTTTAAACCAAAACTTCATTTTATTTATTTAAATTTCTTTATGTTATATGTATGAGTATGTTGCCTGCATGCATGTACATATACTGGCAATAATGCCAGGTGCCCAAACAGGCCAGAAGAGGGCATACCCCAAAACTGGAGTTATGGATGGTTGTAAGCCACCACATAAGTGCTAGGAACTTAGTCCTGTGCGGTTTGAATAAGAACGGCTCCCACAGACTCACATTTGAATGCTATGGAGTGGGATTGGGAGGTATGGCCTTGGAGGAAGTGTGTCCCCCGAAGGTGAGCTTTGGGTTTCAAATGCTCAAGCCAGTGTCCAATATCACTCTTCCTTCCTGCTGCCAGATTTAGAACTCTTGGCTCCTTCTCCAGCACTGTGCCTGCCCTCACACTGCCATGTTTCCTGTCATGACCATAATGGACTAAACCTCTGAACCTGTAAGCCAGCTCCAATTAAATGAATTATAAGAGTCTTGTGGTCATGTGTCTCTTCATAGCAATAGTAACCCTAACTAAGACAGGCAGCTGAACCATCTCTGCAGTCCCAAAGACGTTTATGATCTTGATAAACCAAAGTGATACACACAGACAAGCTATGGACTTCTCAGCCCCTCAGAAGCAGTCCCTCTTCAGAAGCTGCATCACATTTTGTTTCCTCCGGAGAGTTCACCATCAATTAACCTCTCCCCTCCGCCCCCATCCCCTCCCCTGGTGGTACTGATGCTGACCGGCACATTGTGACCTGCTTCTCTCTGTTCTCTCTGACAATTGCAGCCTAATATTACCATTTGGAGTGTGTGTGGGGGGGATCCCTTAAGATAGGAGTGGAAGATGCCCTTAGAATAAGGGAAATAAGGGAGAGTAAGGCAAAGACACAGGCCTTCAGAAACACTGTGAACGAAATCACTGTCCTTGAAGTTTGGTCAGGAGAAACCTCTTGGATCTCACTAGACACCTCCAAAGCCCAAGAATGTGAAGTTTGCTGAGATGAGCGTCTGTGTCCTTTGTAAACTGCCTTAAATTTTATTTAATCTCTTTGCTCTATTTTATGACTTAGAATAACTAGGACCTCAAGTCAAATCTCCAGATCACATAGATGGAGAAGCAGAGAGACAAACGGTGGAGCCACAGGCCGAGCCTTACACTTCCATTTGCAATGTCAAACTCTGGATGCGGCCTCAGACAAGCAGACACACACAAGACTATTGAGTCTCCTGCTCTCTGGGTTCCTTGCTCACAAACAATGGAGCACTCACTCAGCATGATTTAAAGGGTAGCCAGAGTCTTGCAGATAAGGAGGTAATAATCACGATAGCTCAACTGTAGGTAAATAATGTATAGAAGACAAAAAAAAAATGTTCATAATCTTACCCCAAAAGGAGACAGGAAGGAGACTGGGGTCAGGAGCCTGGCAGGGGGAAGGCTTTGTTAGGTTGGGCATGAATTGTCCTGACTGCAATTGCTTAGGGGGGGGGTTCTCACTCCCAGGGGTGTGTCAACAGCCTTCCTTAAGCCACCTGTCCTAGCTGGAGGCCCTGGCCCCCTTGATCTCTCCATGGTGCCCAAGTCACTGGAAGAAGTCAGAAACTTCTGACCAGGGACAGACCTTTTTGACCACTGAAGCTCATTTCAGCCTGGGGTTGATGCTCACAGCCTGAGGTGGGTCAGGGGGTAAGGGAGGACATGAAAAGGAACCATTGCACATGTGGCCTGGATATATATGCTGTCTCTAGGAGTAGCCCCGAACCAGGAAGGCTTGAGTGGGACCAATCAGATACCTCTGTCCCTTGGTCCCAGTTACTACTGAGAGGTCCCCACGTTCCCCTTGCTCAGCTCTTTCCGGGTTTCCAATGGCTGTCCATCTCACCTTGCAGATTCGGAGACACCTAGAGCCTACAGGACCCTGGAGGACTGACTATAAGTGGCCAGGGACGCAGCAGGGCCACTGCTTCTCTCCTGGAGCCTTCCTGCTTTGCAGCCACAGTCCGCAGGTCCCCCTATCCTAACCTTCTGGCCTCCCCGCCCGCTCTTCGCCACGGTACCTGCTGCTTCAGTGCGGGTGACTTGTCGGCTGGTGGTCACGGTGGTCACGGTTCTTCCGGAGATGAAGGAGGCTTTCGAGCTTTTCTGAACCGCGCCTCTGCTCTCCCCGGCTCCCAAACGTGACTCTCTATATATCCGGCTCAGAGACTGGGTGTGGGGCGGGAGGAGCGCACCCTCCCTCCGACCTTCCTGGTCGCTGCTGGGCGCCTAGCCGAGGCCTCTGCCAGGGCGGGAGGAGTCCAGGGGCCTCAGGCGCACAGGCTCCGAGGATGGCATCGCCTGGGCTTCGGGTGTGTTCCCTCTTGATATGTATTGTTGGGTGAGGGGAAAGTTAGCTGGGATGGCGCTCTGTCTGGAAAAGCAAAGGAAGGAGGGAGGGGAAGAGAGAGAAAGAGTCTGATTTGATTCATTGCAGGAGAGATCACTTCCTATTGCGCTGGCAAAATGCACTCCAGATCCCATTTATCCAGCTCTTCCGGACCACTCGCCAGGTGGATGGAGGTTGCAGAGGAGCCCTGCAGGGATGCGCAAGCTCAAGGGTTTTTAAACAGTCAAGGGGTGGCAGGTGTGTGCTTTGGGGAGATGGGGCGGGGGGGGGCACAGGCAACAGGGAAGTTTGGGGTTTGAAGAGCAGAAACCTGATTCTTGCTCTCTGGTGGGCAGGGACCATGGATGCTAGGTGGTGGGAGAAACGGGCAGAGCGATCTCTGGAACTTCCCCAGAAAATGCTTTCTTTCTTCTCTTGGTAGCTTTAACAATTTTATTTTATTTAGATTTAGTTATCGATAAATTTTAGACAGAAACCCCGCACCTTCACAGGAAGTCATAGCATGATGGACAGGCAGGAGAGCAGAACTTCCCCCTCAGCCAGAAAGAGGGAAAATGGCCAACACCCACCCCAGTTCTCTGCACAATGTGGAAGGTAGTCTTCCAAATATAGTCAGTTAAGGAAAATGGGAAGGAATACTGCCCCCAAATTACTTAAATTCTCATTATGACAGGTGGCATGCACGTAAAAACACCAACTTTGAATCATGAAAAGTTGAAATTAATGAAACAAGGAACTCCATCCATTAAAAATTTCGCACTTCTCTTGAATGTGCTGCATCTGGACTCTGTTTAATTAAGTATGTTAGGGGAAGTGTAAACCAGAGATAGTTTTGCATAGGTGGCTCTGTAAAAAACAAGAGTAATGAACAGGACCTGAAAAACATGCAGTTACACACACACACACACACACACACACACACACACACCACTTAAGAAAATATCTGTGCCCTCAGACCCAAATTCTGTGAGTGTGCTTGAAATGATCCAGGAAAATGATGGTAACAAGGTGTGGAAATGAGGGTGGCAAGGTCAAGGCCTTCCTGGGCTACCTGGAGAGTTCAAGGGCAGCAGTTAAAAATGTCAAGATCCCATCTCAAAAATTAAAAAAAGGGCTGAGAATGTAGTTCTGGGGAAGATGGGACTCTTGCCTACCACAATGAGGTCCCAGGTTCAACCCTGAGTGTTGTGAAATGAATACAAAATGCAAAATTCCCTAGTCACATAGATAACACAAGGGTCACAACTTTTTTGGAAAGCAATTTAGCAATCCACTTCCTTTTTATTTTCTGAGACCTTTTGACAAAAGATTTCTGTTTATTAGGGCATAGTCAAAAGAATGCACAAAACGAGAAATGTGTGGAGAGTTAATTACTCATTATGCAAAGTAAGAAATTAAGAGGCTCACTTTTGAGTAGTACCCGTAGGTGAATGCAGCATTATTATAAAATAAAAGAAAAATGATTTAACTATTATCACGTGAATGGTATTCATATGTATGCCTGCAAGAACCACGGTCACAAAGTGTGTAGGCAGAGGGGCTCACGCCAGAGAAAGCATCCTTTTGGCACTTTGCAGGCTGCAAGGCTAAGGTTAGATGTCTGCTGGTCTGATTCCTCATTGGGTGTGAAGGAGAGTTCATTCTGTGCTTCTTGAGTGCATCTAGTGGCCTTCTGGCAATCTCTGATAGACTGGGGAGCAGAAATATAAAGCCATGTGTTAGTCAGGGTTCTCTGGAACAGAGCTGAGAGATAGACAGATAGACACACATACACACAGAGAGAGGTGGGAGTGAGGGAGGGAAGGAGAGGGAGAAGGAGGAGAGGGAGGAGAGGGAGAGGGAGGAAAGGGATGGGGGAGGGGAAGGGGGAGGGAGAGAGAAAGGGACTGGGGGAGGGAGAGGAAGAGGGGGAGGAGGAGGGAGAGGGAGAGACAGACACAGACACAGACACACTTTATTAGAGTGGCTTACAGGCTATGGTCTGGCTAGTCTAATAATGGCTGTCTCCTGATAATGGCTGTCTCCTGATGGAAAGGCCAAGAGTCTGGTTCAGTCCATGAGGCTAGATGTCTCAGTAGTCTCAATCTGGTGCTGGAATCTCAATGATTCCTGGGGAGCTGCTACTTTTAAGTCTATGTTGTAATCTGAGGAAGTAGGTTCTAACACCAGTGAAGGAATTCCTCAGCATCAGGATAGATGAACTTGTCAGCAAGAGTGAGGGCAAGCAGGCAAAAGCAGAAAAGCTTTCTTCTTCCAGGTCTTTTTATATGAGCTGACGCTAGAAGGGTTGGGGTGGGTCTTCCCACTTCAAATGACCCAATCAAGAGCAATCCCTCACAAGTGTGCTTGACTACTTGCATTTTAGATTATTCCAGAAGTACCAAGACTCGCCACCATAGCCAGCCTATGTCTTCATATGTCTCTTTCTGTGTGCCTGGGTCTGCATCTACACTTCCTTTATAGGTCATGATGAATTACATCCTACCCAAGTGTCTTAATTTAAGTAATGACATCTGCAATAACCTTGTTGCAGCAAAGAAAGCCATGTTTTGGAAGTGCTGGGGATAAGGCTTCAACATATGATACTTGAGAAGGATGTGAACACATTTCAGCTGGTGCACTGAATAGAGGCCTAGAAAAAGCATATGGTCTTGCAATGCAAGGAGCTTGTGCGCTTGACTGACTTGAGATGGGGCCTCTGCCCAGGTGGCTAGAGATTCTGCAGTAAGAACCATCCTGAGCTACAAAGGGAGGCTCCAAGACAAACAGCCAGTCAGCAGCACATAACAGAAAGGCTAGGAGAGGTTAGACAAGGGTCCCAAAGAGACCAAGAAATGCAAATGGCGGCCAGAAGCTGAATTATCAAAAACAAACAAAAAAAACCTTCCTACAACTTCTTAAGGTAGTGTGGCTCTATAAAGTCCAGAAATGTGAGAGAGTAAATTCTGTTGCTTAAACCATTCACATTTCTATCAGTCCCAGGAAATTAACTTTCCTATCGGTCCCATGTAACTTTCCTAGGGTACAATTTCATTATAAACTCTTTTTTTTAAAAAATTACTTTTAATATTTTACAATCCAGTTGTTGCCCCCCTCCCAGTCTGCTCTCCCACAGTTCCTCATCCCATTCCTCCTCCCCCAATGTCTTCAAGAGGATGTCTCCTGCCCCCTCCCCTGCTACCCCCCCATCCTAAAGTCTCTTGAGGGTAAGGCGCATCTCTCACTGAAGCTAGTCTAGGCAGCCCTCTGCTATAAATGTGTTGGGGGGGTCTCAGACCAGCTAGTGTATGCTGCCTGGTTGGTGGCTCAGTGTCTGAAAGATCTCAGGGGTCCAGGTTAGTTGAGACTGCTGGTCTTCCTATGGGATCACCCTCCTCCTCAGCTTCTTCCAGCCTTTCCCTAATTCAACCACAGGGGTCCTGGACTTTAGTCCAATGGTTGTGTCTAAGTATCTGAGTTTGTCTCAGTCAGATACTTGTTGGGCCTCTAGGAGGGCAACCATGCTAGGCTCCTATCTGTGAGCATACCATAAAATTAGTAAGTTTCAGGCCTTGGAGCCTCCCCTTGAGATGGATCCCAGTTGAGTCCATTAATAGACCTCCTTTCCCTCAGTCTCTTCTCCATTTTTGTCCCTGCAGTTCTTTTCAACAGGAACAATTCTGGGTCAGAGTTTCTGACTGTGGGATGACAACCCCATCCCTTCACTTGATGCCCTGTGTTTCTATTGGAGGTGGATTCTATGAGTTCCCTCTCCCCACTGTTGGGCTGAATGGTTCTCTAATTTTTACCTTTTATTTAAACCGATTAATTTTGTTTTTTGACAGTTTCTGAGGATTCTGTCCCCACTCCCCTCTTCCACTGCTTTCCACCCTCCCCCTTCCAATTCTTAACTGTCCCTTTCCCCAGATTCACACTTGTAAGTTTGTTTTGTGATCCTTTAGTTTAGCCAAGGCTATCAGGGTGAAGACTTGGAGCCTGTTGGGGGTAACAAGTAGGTTCATAACTGGAAACAATGATCCTCTCTTTTCTCTACCTCTCTGTGAAATACATCATCAGCCAATAGCACAGCAGGGAGAGAGTCTCCCCTCAAACACTCTTCTACCTACACCTGATTATGGCAGGCCTTTTCTTGAGAAGACTCAGTGCAGACAGTGTGTGAGAATTCTTAGTTGTGGTGAGAATTGTCTTAAGAGTCAATCTACTTTTGAAGGGCAGAACAGAGATATACTAAGAATGTAGGATCTTGCAAACCATCTTCTCCAATAGTTTAAACCAGAAACAGGATGCCAGTTTATGCAGTGGATGCCACGACTCTGGGCCAATTGGATGCAATTTCTGCCAACACAAACTCATCTTAACAGAGTCTTGATAAGACAATGACGCAAGAACAAATCTCGAATCCCCTGTTGCTCCTGGCCAACCTTGAGAAACAGTTTATCATACTAATACTTCAAAGCTTCTCCATCACCTTTGCTCAACAGCTTAACATCTTGTTCAACTCTATAAAACAGATATTTATGATAGAAAAAACAAGATGTTCTAGACATGAAATCATATGGCGGACCACTCTGCCAATACCCTAAGATCTAAATGAAAATACCAGTGCTCCATAGAATCTTACTCTCCATTGCCTTCTGTTTCTGTAAACACAGTTTCCACTGTTATTATCACAGAATAGCTTTGATTTTTATCTACACAGAACCATAGAAATATAGTGTTTAACAACCAGAAAGCTGGCGACATGCCTACGATGTTAATTCACAGTGGAAAGACTGTACTTTACTTCTTGTTCAGGGTGGCTGTATTAGTTCTCTGTTGCTGAATAAGCACTTACCATCACATTGGTATTTGAGGGAGTGCACACATGATGTCAAAGGCCCGCAGGTAAGCTCTTCAGGCAAAAAGGAACCTGTAATTGCCTGTAACTGAAGTTCTTGCTCTCAGCTCCAGCCCATTGGTGATTCAGAGTTCTCTTGGGAGCCTTTCCCCAGCTGATGGTAGATAGAATTTATAACTCTCTCTTTTAGCTATTCTAGGTCCCAGGTCTTCGTTTTCTTGCTGGCTACTGGCTAAGGTTGACCCCCAGTGAGCCCTGCTTACTTGGGGCAGTCTCTTTCTGAGGAACTCAAATCTACTGATTTGGAAACTTGATGTTCAGTGGGAAACATACAATCATAGCATTAACATCCTTGATGTTCACAGCTGTACCCCCACTCCAGGGTGGGGGGATTCTGTAGGATGGATGATGCTGGGGTGAACCTGGGCCCCATGAGGTTTCTTCCTACCATTGTTACTTGTCTTTGGAGCGCAGAGGCACATGGCTTTCTCTTTCAGCTGTGAGTTACTTTTTACTTTCTAGCCCCTTGGTCAAGTAGCAAGAGGTGGGAAGATTTTTTCCTCTCTTTTTTTCATGTATGTGTGTGAGAGATGTATATGCAATTATGTTGACTCGACCATGTATGGGTGCATATGTGTGCATGTGCATGCTGAGATCTGAGGTCGATACTGGCAATCTTCCTCAGTCATTCTTTTGTCTTCGTTGAAACAGGGTCTCTCAATCAAACCTAGAACTTTACCTCCCTGTGGGCTTTCCTTAGAGATCCTCTGTCTTTGTCCTCTCTACAATGGGTTAACAAGCCAAACTTTCAGGCCAACACAGCATGTATGTACATTCTGGGGATTCAGACTCTGCTTAAGGTCCACTTGTTTGCACTGTAACACTTAACTACTGAGTTTTCTCCCCAGCTCTAGTTGTGGTTTTTCACAACCTTTATTCTTATCTTTTTTCCCTTAGAGACATATATAACTCTGAAAATTATAGTTTATTGGCAAGTATGTACATTTAACAAGTGAAGGCTGTGCCTGAGTTTCCTGGTAACCTCTGAGCTGATGGTAATTGGACTATGTTGGTTGACTGAGAGCCCCCATAGGCTCAGGTATTTGAGTACTTGGTCTCCAGTGGGTAGAACTGTGTGGGGAGGATTAGGAAGCCACGCCTAGGAGGAGACATGCCACTGGGGAGAGCTTTGTGGTTTCAAAGACTCATTTCCAGTTAGCTTTCTCTGTCCTGTTGATATATATTTTTCTTTGCTGTTTTATTTGGTTCTTATATCTGTCTACCACCCTTCCAAGCCTTATTCTACCCTAATCCCTTCCAAATCCTTTCCAGTGGAAAGACAAAAGCAAGCAGTAGAAAATGTCAAAGGACTGTGGGACTATAGCACACATGACACCTGTATAGTGGGGATCTCCCCAAAGAATGAAGAAGCAGAAATGACAAAGTTCATCCTCATAGTATTGTCAGATACCAAATTACAGAACCACAAAACACAGAGGATGATACACAGGATAGATGAGTCCTTCCCCACTGCTCTGCATATCACAGCTGAGTTTCTGAACATCAAAAGATAAAAATCCCAGACAAAGCCAGAGGTGTGGAAAAAACAAAATGAAAAACAAACAACAAACAAACAAACAAACCAAAACAGAACTTAGTGTGAAGAAGGGAACAAAGATAAGACATCTGACATCTTCTCAGAGATCCTGTAAGGAAAAGAAGATAAAGAAAAACACATACATTGTTGGAGAAAACCATCTCCCCATCCTTGGATTCTGTGCCATGTAAAATATTCTTTTAAAAGAATGAAATAAATACCCAACCTTTTTCACACAAACATAACTTAAACAAGTTGTTGTTGTTGTTGTTGACAACAGCAGCTCTGCCTTGGGAACAATGTAAAACATTTGTAGAAAGAAATGTACATTATGTAAAGAAGAGAAGACCATTGATAGAGATCAAACATTCTCACTCTTAATTGAACTAAATACTTTTGTGTGTGTAAAAGAATGCTAGCAGTAGCATCTTCAAAAATCCATATGTATGTTTATATATGTGTGTGTGCTTATGTGCACACAAAATGAATTGCAACAATAAACTAATGGATGTGGGGAGGAATTAAGACTACTTTGCGCCATCTGTGCACTACCATTGTGTTGTTGGAGCATGAATGTGAATGTTCCATGTTTGAGCACGGATGTGAAGTTTGTAAAACTTGTTCCAAAGTTCAGGACAAGCACTACAAAATGTAGAAGGCATACTAAAAGGACAAAACCAAAACCAAACCAAACCAAAACGCCAAACCTAAACCAAAACAACATTGGTCATGTTTTTCCTCGCTAACACAACATCTCTGATAATGATGTGGGAAGCTCCTGTCTCTCCCCACACATTCAGTCAGTTCTCCAGCAGACACCAGTAGGGTATTCTCAAAATCACTGCTGACACTGTCTGCCTGGAGTGGAGTTGGAGCCTTTGTGCTATTGACTCGGTCCACAAGAATGTTCCCTGTATTGAGTACAACAGCAAGAAGTAAATTGCCCTTTACATTCTAGCCAGAGAACACTTATTATGCCTTGCTAGACTTTAATTATGGTATTAACAACCTCACAGAACACAGGAAACACTTCACTCACTGGTTTATTAATAAGATGTAGAATCAAGGACACAATCACTTTATGTTCCTGTAACCACCAGTTCCCCAACGTGGTGGACTGTATCCCTTAAACTGTGAGCCAACAGGGTGGACTGTATTCCTTAAACTGTGAGCTAAAATAAAGTTTCCATTCTTAGGTTGGTTTTATCATGCATTTTGTCACACTGCACACTAAGATTAAGCAAAGTTCTCAGAAAGGGAAGGGGATAACGGATAATGATGTTAGTGCTTTGGGAAGATGTAACATTGTGAAGATTGTGTTGGGGAAAAAACTTGAATAAAAAAACTGGTAGATCTGAAGCAGAATATGCATATGGTTATGAATAGGAGATTCTGATGCTTCTTTATCTGAAATGGGCAGATCTTGCAGGAAGAAGAGAAACAGAATTCAGTTGAACTTAGAGTTGGAACTCCATCAATAAAATGGATGCAGATGGCATCTCCAGGCTGCTCCATTCAGTGAAAGACTCCATTCCCATTCTCAAACTCCCATTTTTGAACTCCCATATTGTATTTACTGCAATAGACCACATCTAGCCATACAACATATCCATCTAACAAATGAGCATAGAAATCACACTTGGCTCTCTGAGCACAAGGGAATTAAACTGAAAATTAATAATAGAGAGAGATAATTGGAAAATCCCCAAATTGTTAACAGACTTATAACATGTGTGTCAAAGAAGAAGTATCAAGGGACACTAACCCATTTTGAAATGTGCAAAAAATAAAAAAAATAATTATATGTATGGCATGGAACAAAAGCAGTATTTATGGAGAGATTTATCACATCTTAGAAAACGCAGAAGTTTTGAAGTCCATAATTCAGCTTTTGTGCTTTGGAAGGAACAGAAAAATCAAGCCAAGTCTAAATAAAGGAAGGGGAATGCAATAATAGAAAAAAGTCAGCTAGTGAAAATGGAGAAACAGAAAAGAACAAATGAAAGAGTGGTTCTTTAAGTAGATAAATGAATGTGAGGAACTTCAAGTTGGGGTAAAGACGGAGGGAGAGAGGAAGGGGAAGGGAGGAAGGAAGCAAAGGGAAGGGGAGTGGGGAGGGGGAGAGAAGGGCAGGGGTGGATGGAGGGAGGTGTGGGAGGAATGAAGTGAGAGGGAGGGGGAAGGAAATGATTACAAATGAAATAATGTTTGGTTACATATTACACAGATAGTACCCAAGTCTTGACACTGTAAAATAAGAGCATCTGTTCTTTATACTTCTGGATGAGAACATCCAATAACACAGTGGTGGCATCCATGAGGGCCTTCTTCCTGCACTCGAACACTTCAAGATGTCTGTTTTCCCCAACCCAATCTATAAATCCAATGAAATACCATTACAGACACCAATAGATTATCTTGAGGATACTGACAACCTGACTCTGAAGATTACATAGAAAAGCAAAACCTGATTACAGCAGACTATATTAAAGTGGGGGGATATTAGAGGATTTGCACACCCCAATTTTAAAACTGAAAGAACTTCAGTCATCAAAAGAGTATATTTTTGGTGAAGGAAGATATCAATAGGCCAGAACCCAGAAACAGGCTCCCATAAATAGACAAGGAAGACAATAGATGAGGGAAATCATATTTTCAGCCAATACTAGGAGAATAGTCAGGCGTGCGCGCGCGCGCGCACACACACACACACACACACACACACACACACACACACTGGACTTATGCCTGCAGAAAAACTAATTCAAAATTCATCCCAGACCTAAATGTAAAGTACAAAGCTGTGTTGCTTCTGGATAATAATGTAAAGCTCCTAGAGCAGGGCTGGTGGCTTCTCTGGGTCACATTGCACAGAGAAAAATGATCTTGGGTTATGCATTGAATCCAGAGTGTTCTGCCCATGAGTCAAAGATTTTGGCAACATAGCTGGTAACAGCATCATCATCTACAAAATCCATGTTTGAAAGTCACATAAGCAAGTTGCAACACCTTTTTTTCACAAAGAACATTTATAATGCATGGAGTATATTTCTGCTTTTTGTATAGGTCTGCACTTGTAGCTGTCTTCATCTACAGACAGCCCAGGGCCCTCAGGTTGGCTATGCCACAGTGCTTTCTATCAGAAATAGGATCAATAAGATGACCCTTGAAGTAACAAATTGATAATCTAGGCTTTATTACATTAAAAATTACTCGGCAGAATACAAACTCCCATCTGGGAGAAAACATCTGTAAAAAGACACATTTGATAAAAGATTATTGTAACTTTTCAATAATATTTTCAGTTTTTACTCTACTTTCTTTTTCTAAATATTTACTTACTTACTTACTTACTTACTTACTTACTTACTTGCTTACTTACTTAATGTATGTGAGTACACTGTTTCTCTCTTCAGAACACACAGAAGAGGGTGGTTGTGAGCCACCATGTGGTTGCTGGGACTTGAACTCAGAACTTCTGAAGGAGCAGCCAGTGCTCTAAACCACTGAGCCACCTCTCCAGCTCACTTTCTTTTTTCAAAAAGTGATTTATTTTATTTTCTAATTATGTGCATGCAGAGGTATAAGATCCCCTGGAGCTGGAGATGCAGGTGATTGTGAGACCCCTGGTGTGGGCGCAGAGAAATGAGCTCCTGTCCTCTGCAAACGCAGCATGCGCTCTTAACTTCTGAGGTGCCCACTCTCTCCAGCCCTTTATCCACTCTCTTTTCCATCTGTTTCTAAATGTCCATCAGTTCGGCCCTCTTGCCTCGTTTTTCCACCCTCTCTGTCTTCTCTTTAGTGATGTTGTCATCGTCATCTATAGCCTATAATTGCACGAGTCCCAGAAATGCCCCAGCTTCCAATCTGCTCATTCACCTGTGCTGTGTGCTATGGGGTCATCTCTGTGTTGACTCTGACAGAGGCATTTCCCAGCATGCCATGGCATGCATGCTGCTCTCCTGCCCTGGGATGTTCTCTTCTTTCAGTATTCTCCTACCTCCTTGCTAGTCAGGATGAGACATTCACTTCAGGTGAAGAATTTAGATAGGTGTTGAAGCAAACGCAGCTATTAAGATAAATGAGACTAACAAATGACTCATCGATACCTGATGGAAAAGGCTAAAACTTTACCTGAAGACAGTTTCTGGCCAGGCATCTTTATGACATTCATCCCATGTTAATCATGGTCCTTGTCCTAAGACATCTCAAAAATGTGTGGTCAAATGCAAGCTGTTGTCTGTCATATAACTAAAAAAGAAATAATGATTTTATTTTCAACATGTATATTTTGCTCCCTTAGATTAGAATTGGTGGTGCATGTTGCCCCTGCCTTGACTTGTGTACCTTGAAGACCAAAGGCTGACTCCTGGTTCTTGGATATCAGTTTGCATGACAGCCCACTCTTAGGCACACTGGTTTGACTCTATCAGCTTCCAACAAATTTGGAAGAATTACACTTTGCGCTGAGCTGTGAGTGTTGTTGTATAACATAGGCATTAATGGGGGAATCCAGACTATTAAAGCTTCACACTGCAGAGAAGTACTCAGTGACGCCACTGGAGTTGCCCAGACAGGTCAGAGATTAAGATTTAAAACTCCCCTCTGCTTCTGGTCACCCTTTGCCTCTGGGCTGGGATCTGTCCTCAGCTTTTCTTAGCATGTGTGCTGTTAGGATTTCCACACGTGGTGATTTGATTGAGAATGTCTCTCATAGGCTCCCACGTTTGAATACTTGATCCCCAGTTGGTGGCATTGTTTGGAGGAGTTTAGGAGGTGTGGCCTCCTTGGGGAAGTGTGCTCCAGAGAGTAGGCTTTGGGGTAGTAAAGCCTCACTCTGCTTCCAGCTTGCTCCTGAGCATGTGACCTCTCAGCTTCCTACTTTGGCCGCCATGTCTGATGCTTGCTGCTGTGCCTCCTAGCATGGTGGACTCATGCCTTTGAAACCACAGGCTCAAATAAACCCTTATTCCATAAGCCACTATTGGTCATGGAATTGTATCACAGCATCAGAAGAGTAGTTAATCCATCATTTCTCACCCTTCCCCCACCTGCTGTGCACAGGGTGTGGTCTTCCTCCATCATTCAGGTTTCTATATCCTAGGCCATTTCTCTCCTGGAACCATCTACTTTCCCCAAACACATCAAACCAGTTAACTGTCTAGACTCTCTCCTTTTATTTCTATACCATACCAACCTCTTCATCCCAGCCCCACTCAAGGCTTTCCAGTAGCTCAATTAAATCATTAGCATATCATCTTCATAATACACGTGTTCATATTCAAAATGCACAAGTACACTTTTTTATAAGTATCTTTTTTATATAGACTTTGAGAATTTCACACCCCAATCCCACTGATCTCTCAGTCCTTCTATGTCTGCCTTCCACCCTCATAACTTCCCCGCAAAATAAAATTTTGAAAAAATTAAAATTGAGCAGTAACAAAAATCTTGCCTGCTTCTCTTGGCAAAGACTGGCTCCTCTGTTAACCACAGCATTCTCTCACACCCTCACAGCTGCCTGGCCTCCAGTTCTGCCCTGTGTGTGATGTTTCACTCCTCCTTCTTTTGTGCCTCTCTGTCACATATTTGTTGTAGTGACATTGGGAGCTGCTGCGTGTCACACAGTATACCCTTTTGTCCCTAGGGCTTGAACTTTAAATGTTCATTGCATTAAGTCAATGGTCTGGCTGGCTCAAGGTTGCTGGCTTCTGCTACATCAATAATGGACCCTCACCAAGACTCCTCTCTGCTATCATGCCTTTGCCTGGGGATGGGGGGTGGAGGGTGGGGGGCTAGCTCTTCTGCATTCATGCCATTGAGGCCAGCTCTCTCATGCCCATGCCATTACTGGCACCCGGTGTGGCAGCCAGTGAGGCCCTCTGGTATTAACATGGCTTCAGGCAGCAGCCCAGACCACAGGCATCTGCATAGCTTTCGGTGGCACCATGAGCCACAGACATCAACACAGACCACACCACAGATCCAGATATGGCCTTTGGCTGCAGCACAGGATTAGACATTATCATGACCTCAAGTGGCAGCTCAGGCCAATCAGATCAGTATGACCCCAGTAGCATGACCTTTGGGCACCAATATGGCCTCTGGTGGCAATCTAAACCACAGATGACTGTGTGGTCCTTGGTAATAATATGGGCCATGGACATTAATGCAGATCCCAGTTACAATAGGGCTACAGACCCAGACATGGCTCTCAGTAGCACAGGTTCAGACACTGTGTAGCCTAAGGTGGCAGTGTAGCCTGATTCTGAGGGCCTTCATGTCTCTAGTTCTGCCTCTCTCCACAGAACAAGAACCTCTCCACTTCTCTTTCTCCTCCACCTCTCTTTACCACATAGGAGCTTATTGTAGGGGCACCCATCCAGGCAGTGCCTTGAGGTGCTGATATGTGCAGATGCATGGATCTGCATGCCATGGCATACATGTAGAGCCCAGAGGACATCATGAAGGAATCAGTTCTGTACTTTTCACCAATGGGTTCTGAGGAGACTCAGACTCATGTTGTCAGCCTTGGTGGCAAGTGTCTTTAGTGGTTGGGCTATTTCATTGCTTCCACAAACAGACTTCACTTTCTCCCCCACACAAAGGATTCCATATAGATTTCTCTACTTATAGTACCATCTTTTCATGGAGAAGTGCTTCCCTTTTATATAAGTAGTACTGTCATTTGTTATTGGAGAGATTGGTTTGGTTTCCTACAGCTCATGCTGTCATGTCATTTGAACTGTGGGCAAAAAACAATTTCTGACAACACTATAGCTTTCAGATGAATGAGAATAGCTACAGCTTGATGATACTTGGTAAAATGCTATATTAGTGAAGGTACCCAGTCCAATCTCCACCAGATCTTTTCCCTGAAGGCTACCTCCTGAAGGTCTAGCCTCCACCCCATTCCCATTCCCTGAAGGTGGCTTGTTCCAGCTCCATCCCTTGAAGGTAAGCAGTTCAGCCTCTACCCATCCCTATTCCCTTTTGTATATCTGCTCATTAATTTTTACAACAGTCTTAAATAATAGACATTATTGGCCTTTTTAGCTGAAATAACTGAAAAGATAAATTGATAACTAATAGACCATGTTTAGAAAACAGAATTTAAAGTTAGTCGTGGTAGAGAATGGTTAAAATCATAACTTGAAATAAGTATGTGTTAATGTGTCTGTGTGTATCTGTGTCTATGTGTATGTCTATGAATGTGTCAGTGTGTATGCTTCTCTCTCTCTGAGTGTGCATGTGTCTCTGTGTGAGTGTGCACATTCTCTGTTTGTGTGGTGAGAATGTAATTTCTTTCTTCATGGTTTTGAAATACTTGTTCTCTTAGAAAATTATACAAGAACAGTTTATTACACAAGAGAAAAAACAGATCTAATACATGTATTGTGGTGACGTTTACTACATGAGATTTCACTGTAAGTTGAAACAGTTGCGCCATGTCCAGAGAACAAAGGAAACAATTGACAACAAGCTTGTCCTTTCACATTGAAGTCACTGACGTGATGTTGGGGAACTCTGAGTCTCAGATAACAGACCTCAGACCCCAAGGAGATTTTAGGGGTGTGTGTGTGTGTGTGTTTGTGTGTGTATGTGAGGATATATGTATATATGTGTGTGAGTGTATGTGTGTATGTGTATATACATATGTGTGTATGTGAGTGTATGTTTGTGTGTGTATGTATATATGAGTGTATGTGTGTGAGTGTGTATGTGTGGATGAATATGCGTGTGTGTGAGTATATGACTATGTGTTCATATGTGTGTGTGTGTGTGTGTGTGTGTGTGAGAGAGCGAGAACACATGCATGCATGGGTGCATGTGCACATATGCACATATGTATATGTGGTTGTGGAGGACAGGGGTTTAATACTGTTTTCCTCCATCCTGATCCACTTTATTAATATTACTGAAATTTTAATTTATTCTTTGAAAATCTTATGAATTTTACAGTGCATTTTAATTATATCCACCATCACGGTCTCCTTCTGGCTCTCTCTTGTGCCCTACCCAGCTACCCTCCCAACTTCATATTCTTTTTATTTTTTGTTATTAATAATGCGGAGTCCAATTTTTCTTTCCATATCTGGATGGGTGTGGCACCATCCACTAGGGCATGAGCAACTGTGCCCAAGAAGAAGCATGGCTCTTTCTCCCTTAGGAGCCATCACTCACCTTAGATGCTTCTCCACTAAGGATAGGGCCTCCAGGATCTTCTTCTGTCCGTGCTGCAATTCTATGGGCTTGATCTTGTCCCAAGTCTTGTTCGTGCAAGCTCACCTACTGTGATCTGATGCATACAACAGTTGTACCATGTCCAGATGTCCACATTTCACAACTCTCTCCTTACATGTCAGCTCTCATACTCTTTCTGCCTACTCTTCTGCAGTGGAGAGGCTAGTATAGGTGATTTCATCCTCAGCTGAGCATGACTGTTACATACATTCAGAATGTAAATCACATGTAAGTTTCTGCAGTGAGCAAAAAGAAGCTTTTCTGGCCAAAGTTGAGAGCAACACACATATATTGGTATTATGGTGATTTGAACAGGTTTAGCCCCCATAGATTCATGTGTTTGTGCCATAGTGAATGGTATTATTAGGTGTGGCCTTGTTGGAGGAGGTGTGGCCTAGTTGGATGGGGTGTGGCCTTGTTGGAAGGGTGTGGTCTTGTTGGAGGAGGTGTGGCCTTATTGGAGGAGGTGCATCACTACTTAGGTGGGCTTTGAGGTCTCCTATGCTCAGGTTCCATCCACTGCAGGAGAGGCTCTCCTTCTGGTTGCCTTCAGATCAAAATGTAAATATCTCAGCTCTTCCAGTGCCATGTCTGCCTGCACACTGCCATGTTCCTGCCATGATGACAATGGACTAAAACTCTGAAACTGTTAGCCTTAATAAAATATTTTCCTTTATAAGGGTTGCCTTGGTCATGGTGACTCTTCACAACAATAAAACCCTAGACAAGACAGGTGTAAACATAAATATTAAAAGGCAGTTTGGCAATATGATCATTTTATATAACAATAGTGGGTTCCTTGCTAGGGCCTGTGATCCTGCAGTAATGGCCTGTTGAGCTGGCATGAGATCCCTGGTGCAGTCCTCACAGCCAATCAGAAAGCAGCTGGTCACTCCCATAACTATCATACATCTTTTGTATTGATAGGCACATCTTTCAAGCTTGATATTGCAACATTCAGGATTCAGACCTGGGTGAGACTTGAAGTCTTTTCTTCTCCAATGGACTGCATTGCTTTTTCAGTCACTGTGTAAGTTAGACTGCAGGAAGAGAATTTCCTGGTCCATTGAGACTGATTTCTTTGTATCATGCATCTGAAGCAAGTAGTGTCTTCAACAATTGGGACTCGCCATCTAGTTCTGGTGGGCAACTAAGATGAATAGTAATGGCTTGCATTGCAGTAGGTGCCTCTAGAGCCTCTCTGAACTATTGCTCTTACCTCATAGAGAAGTACCCATGGCAGGCACTGAGATTTTCATTTAGCAGCCCATGTTTTATGGGAACAGAATTC
This sequence comes from Apodemus agrarius, assembly GCA_964023405.1. Classification (NCBI taxonomy): domain Eukaryota; kingdom Metazoa; phylum Chordata; class Mammalia; order Rodentia; family Muridae; genus Apodemus; species Apodemus agrarius. The sequence continues at coordinate 179,766,843 of OZ030006.1, read as the reverse complement.
TGTTCAAATTCTGTTCAAACTCCATATACATGCAATTAGTGGATTTACAGAAAGTGTTTTCACACATCCTTGGTTATAGTTAACCTAACTCTTATTCTGCCTTTTCATGTCACCCTGCCCCTGCCTCTACCTTTAACCCAGATCATCCCCTCTGTTATCTTACATGTTACCTCACATCACACATATTCTATGATCTCCTCTGACTGTATCTTTTCTTGAGTTGCAAGAGCATAGACTTTCATATAGTGTTTTCTTGTACTCTTCAGTTTGGTTACTCCTTCCCTATGCCCACTTTTACCCTGGCCCTTCCCATGTTGACTCTTTGGACCCTTCAGTAATCTCTCTCTTTCATTTCGTATATTTACCATCTTCCCTCCCTTAATTCATCTGCTCCCAATGACTTGTTCCTAATGACTTTTATTACGCTTGTGTTCAAATTAATCACACAAAGTAAAAGATTCAAAGTGGGGTCCACATTTGAGAGAAGACATGAGCCATTTTTCTTCCTGAGTCTGGGTGACTTTACTCAGTATAAATTTTCCAGTTTTGTTTATTCATACCTGTCAATGCCAGGATTTTGTTTTTCTTTACAACTGAGCAATGTTCCATTATATATTCCACATTTCCCTTATCCATGAGTCAGCTGATGGACATCTCAGTTGGTTACATTTCCTAATTATTGTAAGCAGAGCATCAGGGAACATGGATGTGCATGTATTTGTGCAGCTGTGAACATGGATATGCATGTACTTGTGCAGCAGGGAATGTGGATGTGCTTGTGTCTGCGTAAGAGTGAACATGGTTGTGCATGTATCTGTGCAGCTGTGAACATGGATGTACATGTATTTGTTCAGCAGGGAACATAGATGTGCATGTATCTGTGCAGCTGTGAACATGGATGTGCATGTATTTGTGCAGCTGTGAACATGGATGTGCATGTATTTGTGCAGCTGTGAACATGGATGTGCATGTGTCTGTGTAAGAGTGAACATGGATGAGCATGCGTCTGTGTAAGTGAACATGAATGAGCATGTGTTTGTGCAGCAGTGAACATGGATGAGTATGTGTGCAGCAGTGAACATGGATGTGCATGTGTCTGTACAGCAGTGAACATGGATGCACATGTGTCTGTGTAAGAGTGAACATGGATGAGCATGGGCCTGTGCAGCAGTGAACATGGATGAGCATGTATCTATGCAGTAGTGAACATGGATGTGCATGTGTCCCTCATCCCTCTTCCTCACCCATCTCCCTCATCCCTTTCCCTTATCCCTCTCCCTCATCTTTTTCTCTCATCCCTCTCCTTTCCTCTTCCTCCTCCTCCCACACCCTTGGCAATCTTACCTTTAATTATTGCACATTTTTCCTCTCTAAATTTCACATACGAGAGAAAACACATGCTATTTGCCTTTGTGGGTGTGCTTGGTTTCACTTAGCATAATAATCTCCAGTGCTACCCACTTTTCCATCAACAGCAATTTTGCTCTTCCCTAATGCTGAGTATTAAAACTCCACTATGTACCTGTAGCAGATTTTCTTTATCAACTCATCAGCTCATGGGCATGGAGTCTCATTTCACAGCTTGCCCATTATGCAGGTCTATTATTTCTTGTGAGAAGGTTGGCTTCTGCTTCTGAAGAGGGATGAGTAAACCTTTGAGTTCTAAACATTTGTTTCATGCAACAGAGCTCAGTTGCCAACCAAGACAATGATCTCAGGAGATTGTCAAATTCCCTGTTAACAAGACTTCTAGTCTACCTTACAGGAAATAATAGATATGTGGGAGCTTAAAGCTGGCTTGTGGGGTGGGTAAATTGATATTCAGATCAGCTGAGTACCTGCCAATAGCAGGGCTTGTCTTCACATCTTTGAAGAAACTGAAATAGCAAGGATCTCCTTCACAAGATGACTTCCTTGTCCTTTTAAGTCATCAAAGCAGTTCTATGGCAGGCAGTCTTCCACCCAAGAGAGCTGGCACATGGAAGCAAGACCCTTGTTAGGGTTAACAGATGAATGGCATGTTCATTGTGCAAAGTGACCCTTGCACTTTTTCCTGAGGAGAAATGGAAGGGAAAGAACCCTGCATATTACAAAACATGGCTGTTCTGTCTTTACCATTTTGCTTTGCCAGGGAACAGGAAGCCTGCTGTGTTGGGGGGTATATCTCTAACTATTTCACAGAGTGAAATAGCACAACATTTTTACTCCACAGTCATAGACAAAGATTCCATGGAAAACCAATACCCAGTCTCTGACCCTGTCTAGAGACCAAAGCTCGGGTTGATAATCTTTATGACTGGCCAGGGTCTGTCCTGTCTACACAGGGGTCTTGGTGACACATTAGGAGCTGCATGATCAGATAGGCTCAGGTGACATGTAGAAATGAAAGGCTTTCCTTACTGTACACTGTAGACTTTTTAGCAGCAGCAGCAGCAGCAGCAGCAGCAGCAGCAGCAGCAGCAGCAGCTCAAAATCATTTGGACTCACAAAGGGCTGCAAAGAGCCTCACAAGGATAGGCTGAGCATTGGCTCTCTTCATCATGCAATGTCTGCCTAGGTTGAAAAGCCAGACAGGTCTAGTCTGCCTTCAAAGAAGCTATGAGAATGTAGCAGAAGAGGTGGAATTGCAACCACATTGTAGTGCTATGACCCAGCTTTCCTGACACAGCTTGCTGGTACACTCACAATTCATCACAGAAAGGCAGAATGCAGAGGAGTGTTTGAGGAAGGGAACCCTACTGGAACTGAGTAGGGGGTGTGCCTCAGAAGGATTGAACAGTCTGTGAAGAAAGAAGAGCAGCGTGTGAGCTTCCAAAATGAGATGTTATGAAGGATATGTGAGGACCCGCAAGCCATTCTACTGCTGCAGTGTGAAGGCAGGGGCAGAGCTGTGGGGTGTGACCCAGGCACCTGCAGAGAGGGCACTTGGCATTGGACTGAAGGTCTGAAATATCGTCTAAAGGCTATAGAGGAAACCATGCATTGAGGCAGGAAATGGCAAGTGGGTTTCCTGTTTCCATAGCTGTGCACGGGAGCTGTTGCAGAGCACAGAAAGTAGTGGCAGATCGGTCTGTTATCTAGAACAGTCTGGAGATATTGAGGGCAGTTTCCAGTCTGTTTCAGGACACTCCCAACACAGCATTGTGGGTGGCCAGGTAAGACTGGGCCACAGTGCTTACTGACTCTGAGCTTTGCATTCTGGTGCTGTGCTGTGACCCTGGGTCAATCATCGTTCCCCATACCTCATTTTACCTGAAACTGGGATGGAGATTAAGCTCTCCCCCCAGTTCCAGATGAAGCGATAAGCCAGACCTGGCCAGGTATTGTTTAACCCTTGGTGGGTGCTGACATTCTTATATAACTAAGAAAGAAATGAAAAGTATGTAGCACCATGGGGATCATCAATGGCATGCCTGGAAAATCCCTTGTCTTCTTCCAATTAACAACCATAATTATTTTTTTTATTCTAGCTAGAATTTAGCTAACAATAAGAGAATCAACAAGATGCATCCCATTGGGTAAAAATGAGAAAAAAAATTCATTGTTTTCTGCAAAATAAGCCCTGGCCTTCCTGCTACTTGCTGATTTCACCATGTGTCATGTTATAAGTGACTATTCTGAAAATGGCTTCAATGTATCTGAGTGTGTCCACTGATAACAGAAACATGACACAGCTAGCAGCTACATATCTCAAATCCACTGCAAGGCTTCCAAGATTGCTTATTACAATCCCAGTTTGAATTGGAAATTTCTGGTTGTTTAGAGACTCAGTTGTGTCATATGATGTTTTTCTGGAAGCTGTCTTATAACTGGATGAAGTGGAAACTAAAGTGTTCATTGGAAAGTCAGTTGGATGGTGTTTTGTTGGGGCAACATATGAAGGAACATTTTGTCAAAGTGGACACAGATGAAAGATTAAGGCAGACTCAAGAAGGAAGGTTTCACTGAAGCAGAAATAGGAGAGAGGATGTTCTGCTGAAGAGAATATGTGAAAAAACATATGATGAAGGATTCTTTGCTAACAACATGAGTGTATTGGCCTACCTTACATTGCATAGTTGAGCTGCATTTGTTGGGACTCCATGGACTTGAGTTGATTGGATGTATATTCTGAGAAAAGACACATACTGATGAAGGACCTGTGCTGAGGCAAGACACATTCTGAGGCAAGATGTGTGGAGGACACATGATATTTGGAGGGTGTAAATAGGACGCGACAGAGTGACAGAGAGAACTTGGTGTGCTATGCAGTGCTCGCAGGTCTCCATCTTCACTGATCTTTGCTTCCCTGAGAGAGGTTCAGCCTAGATTTTCTCCTGGTGTTCTTGCTGGTCCCTCCTGCTGACTCAAGCCCAGGGTGAGGCCTGTATGTCTGTGCTAGGTCATGTCACCACTGCTGATTCCTGTTTTGCTATCCTGACTCTAACACACTGGACTGATGGTGTATCCGTGAAGTGTTTGTGGCTGGATCGGGCTGCCGCTGCTAACTTGTGAACTGAACTGCTGATTTCCAGACAACATAGATGGGAGTTTCTCCAATTCTCCAAAGAACCTTTCTAAACAGGTCCACTTACACCCATATTCTTTCTTTTCCACTATATCTGGTGAGTGGTGGGCTACAAGGGAGGTTCAAGCATTTAAGAACCTTCATTAAAAATAGGATTTGAAAAAAATAAAGTTACAAGAGGATGTTGTTTTGCTGAGAACAGTCATGTGGCATTTTTCTGGAAGCTGCCTGGAGAAAGGGAATGTGACCTTTTCCTGGAGAGGACCCCGGAGAGGACATGATGTTTGGAAAGGGTATAAATATAACCCAATAAACAGTGGACCACGCTGTGGCATTGGTTCACCTTGCTGGTCTTTGCTGACAATGATCTATGCTGACGACACTCTGGCATTTGTTCACCTGACCTTCTTTGTTGATCATTGCTTTTCATGACTTCATAGTGAGAAACACACCAAAGAACTTATGTGATATTTTTGTGGCTTCTTGCTGCTTGTGTGGGCTTGGGCTGACTGACAGAGCCTTGTGGTTTCTTCTGGATTAAACTCCCATTGCTGATTCTTGAATGGTGTTTGTGAGTGGGTCAAGCTACCACTGCCGATTTGTATGAACTGAACTGCTTCTATCCTGACAACAAAGATTGTAATCGCCCCAAAGAACTATTTCTAAACAGATCTACATCCCTTTCTCCCTATTAACCTTTCCTTTCCACCATCTCTGGTGGGCAGTAGACTAGAAGGGGTTAAAGCATTTAGGAACCCTTATAAAGTAGGTGTTGAAGACTCTAAGCTTACACCAGTTCCTTCTGGCTGCCTGAAGGTCACATTCTGTCTCTGTGCCCGGCTGATAACAATGCTGTGGAGACAGATGTGACCCTGCTCACTTTATGCAGTCATGTGTTTATGTGTCTGATCGTACCGATAATTGATTTGCTGTATTTAACATCTTCTGTGCTATTTTATCTTGGCCAAGACAGCCTTGGCACGTGTTATGTGTGTATATCAATCAAGGCATGGTTGCTGCATGGTGATCAAAGCCCTCTTGTTTCCTTGCGTGTACCAATCATAATGATTAGCAGCTTCACCTATGGTGCTACATAGCAGGTGCTTGTTCTTTGTATGGACGACAAATATTCTATGTACACATGTCATGAATGGGTTTATCTGCCAACAGTCACAATTTAGAAGGTACAGGAAATATAGAAAAGACAATAAAAAAGCAACTACCACGTTCCTGCAGAACTCTGGGGATAATAATGTTATAGATCCCTCCAGCACCACTTTGTCATCTTTACCTTTCATCCTTTTATACCCCCTGTTCCAGCTGTCCTAACTAGGAATGATTCCCTGGGCAATTATAATCTTATTGGCAACATAATTTTAAAAGCATATTTTTATTTACGGGTGAGTGTGTGTCTGTGGTGTGTCTGTGTATATGGTGCAGTGTGCCTGCAGAGGCCAGAGGAGGGTGTGGCTTCTCCCTGGAGACAGAGTCCCAGGTGGTTGTGAATCACCTCACATGGGTGATGGGAACTGAATTCAGGCCCTTTGTTTCTAACCACCAGGCTGTCTCTCCAGTCCCTGGAGTAAACCTGTCTGTCTTTGTAAGGCTGACTAATATGGGGCGAGTTTTACCAGGAAGTGTTTCTATTATGATTACGAGCGCAACAGTTCTCCCTAATTTTAATCCCTCTGTGGTCTATTTTTAGATCATACAATTAAATGAAAGGAAGTTGATTTTTTCCCATTGAAAGTACTCACTTTTATTATTAGTTAAGTAGACTGAAATCATCTAAAAAATAAGGAAAGACGGTAAAATATAATTGGTTGGAATGCAATGCCACAACAGTTTGGCTGGGGATCTTTAGATGTCAGGACAAATGTAACACAAACCAAGGAATTTTAAGAAATGAAGTGTTAAATACAAAACTATAAACTTTGTAGAAGGCATCAGAAAAACATTCTGGGTGGTCTTTGGTTTGTTTATACCTTCTTAAGCTCTAAGAAGCATACTGGATGAAAGAAAAAAAATGGAAAGTTAGATTTAATTGAAATTCAAGAGTTAAACAAAACAACAAATGACATTAAAAAAATACAGCCACGGAAATGACTTGATCAAACACAGATCAGATGCAAAACAGGCGCCCAAAATACAAAGACGAACTCAAAGGTTCTGACTATAAGTAAACAACCTAATTTTAAAAAGAAGCCGGAGCAGGGTGCAGCCCATCATCTCATGCTCTAGCCACTGCCCAGCCCATCCACCTCATTCCAGTAGAGTAGACGCAATAAACAGTTATAGAAAACATGTAGTGGGCAACGGATCTCTACAGACTCTATCCTTTACCACCTGACTTCCAGAACATTTCTAGCACCCCTAAAAAATCTGCTGTGGGCAATACTGGGCAGGATGGTGGTCAGGTCACATGCTAAGAACAGGTTGATTTTTGTTAGGAGCCCTAGGCCACACCATTTTGTATTCCCAGTGCTAAGGTGAGCACAGTCCACCCACAGCCTTGCTAGGGGTCAGTCATTCTCTCAGGAGCATCAGGGACCCAAGTCCCTTGTCAAGATATCAGTGGTCCCTCTTGGTGAGGTGTCTGCTCAGTTCTTTCTGTTGGAATTTGTTTTCTCATTTGAATTGTTCTGCACCTATGTGGGGTCTTTGTTTTTCAGGTACATGTGCTGTGTCTCCCAAGTCAGGACCATGTGTTCTCATTGTCTCCATAGGTCAGAACTTCATTTCCTTTTTAGGCAAATAATATTCTTTCTTGGTTTTTGTTTGTTTGTGGTGATAATGACTGAACATTGAGCACACACATAAGCAAGTCCATTCAGCTCTATCTCCAGCAAATATTTAGGCAAATATCCTTATGTATATGTGTGATCATGTGCGTGTATATGCTGTGTGTGTGCATGTGCATGTGTGTATGCATGTGTATGTACATGTGTGAGCATATGTGCATGTATATATTGATGTGTGCATGCATGTGTGCATATGTGTGTATATGTGTGACTGTGCATGTGTGTATGCATGTGTGTGTGTATGTGTGAGACTATGCATGTGTGTGTGTGTGTGTGTGTGTGTGTGTGTGTGTGTTGTGCAGAGCATACTTTGTTTATCCATTCACTTACACTACTAGTGGACCTTTGGGGTAACTTTCACCATTTGATGGTAGTATCTGCGATGGCGAGTAACATAAATGTCTATTTCCCTGATTTCAGTTTTTTTGGGTGGACACCAACAAAGAGAATTGTTGAATGTCTCAATGAACATGGTTCAACATGGATGGACATAGTGCATCCAAATAATTATTCCCAGTTCTTTTTTTTTTTTTTGTGGGCAAAGTGGCTGTGTAACATCCGTGACGAGACATGGCAGCAAGATCTTTGCTCTCTGTATAGCTTTTCATCCCCTCAGTTAAGAGGACAAAGGATTGGCGGGCTGCTGGCTTTGAGAAGGAGCTGTTTGTGGTCTCTTCCAGCAGCTTTGCTTGCAGACAAATGGAGTGAATGGCGTTGAAAGGCAACTTACAAAAGCCTTTGAGAATGAGAGAGATGACCCCTACCTTCTGCAGGAGAGAACAAACCTGGCTTCAGACAGAAGTCTCATCAAAGTAGCCTAGGATGAAAAGAGCCCAAAAAAGACCACAGAGCATCCACCCCTCCTTGCCTTCTCAAACCACAGACACCTGAGGTAACTACAGTTTTGTATCCTGGAGTTCTCCCATGCAAAAGTAGTCTTCTATCTTATGCTCAAAGTCTAAGACACAGACAGGGGCTTATCACATCTCAGCCCAGGAAAGGGACAAGTGTTTAAGATTATTTCAGTCCTGCCTAGGCCAGCTCTCCTCATGGATATATGGGCAGTTGTTTTAACAAGCTGTTACCTGCATGTATAGGCTGTATCTTCATCTATGGTTCTACTTGGGAGCTTCTACAAATAAACAAGGCAGTATAACTAAATTTTATATTAAAAATGTTGGAGTCATCTCCAGGACTGCTTGACTAACTATAGTAAAAAGCTTTACTTTAAATACATGTTTAAATATTGGTGCAGAGGCCAGAACAGGACATTAAGGCATCATTTCATGTTGTTCTTTACCTTTCTTCCTCGAGACAGTCTCTCCCACGGGAAGCTTGGTGGTCCTGGGCTCACCGATCAGTCAAGGGGAATCAGGACTGTTAAGTACATAGGTTGTGTCTTCAAAGGGAGAGATGTGTAACCTGTTTTCTGCCCAGAAGGCTGGAAGCAGATGTGTTAATAGCCTGGTGACCTTCCCTTTATCTGTGTGGTCAGGTCATACCGATTCTTCCTAGGCCTTCCTCTTGAACCTTTCTTCTTAATCTATGGAACCTATCTTTATGGAAGATATCACTTGTACTTTACAAAGAGGGTTTTTTTTTTTGTTTGTTTGTTTGTTTTTGGTTTTTCGAGACAGGGTTTCTCTGTGCAGCCCTGGCTGTCCTGGAACTCACTTTGTAGACCAGCCTGGCCTTGAACTCAGAAATCTGCCTGCCTCTGCCTTCCAAGTGCTGGGATTACAGGCGTGTGCCACTACCGCCCGGCCTTACAAAGAGTTTTGATGTAGTCATGTCTTAAGCTTTGTTGTGCACACAGGATTGATTAATTACCACCAGGAGAATTTTCCCAAATTGTGCTGTGCTTAAATATGTTTAAAATGAACAACTTGGGATTAGACTCTCAAAGTTTGAACCAACAATATTGGCTACTGAGTTGTATTGAACCAAACTGCCTTCTTGCCTCTTGTAAATTAACACTCTACTGGTTGTGGTGTTTGCAGAACTTCCTACCACCACGCACTAGAATCTTATCATTTGGCTAGACTGGCTGGCCCGTGAGCTCCCAGTGCTTGGGATTCAATAATTCTCTGTCATGCCCAGTTCTTCTGTCATGCCATATAAGTACAGGGGATTTGAACCCAGGGCCTAACTCACTAAGCCATTTTTCAAGGTCCATTGGGGGCATGATTTTCATGCATTAGCTTCTTTATAGCCACTATCCATATTTAAAGAGAAGGCAGCTACTTATAAATACACACACACACACACACACACACACACACACACACACTACAGTTAAGGGATGTTGGAGCCACTAGTTCTATTTTATCCAACCATAACCATTTCCCTTTCTCCTTCCCTACTGGACTTACACATGTCTTCTTAGCTACATCACTGCATTGTGGAACTTTTCTCCTTGCCCCCTACTTGTCCCAGTTTCTACCCCTCCACCTCAATCTCTGCCCTTGCCCTTCCCTGTCTCTGATCTCACACACTTCCCAGCGTGTACCTTTTCCTATCCCCTCCAGGCAGGTATATCTAACTCAATGTGATCGTCCTATATTCTGAGATGTCACCCTGGGTCTCCCTCCATAAGGAACGTCTCATCCCCTGCATTCTTCCTCATGGCTTCCTAGTTTTCCTGTTGTCCAGCATTCTAACCGTAGTGTTCTCAGGCCCTTGATGGTTTGAACTTGGACGGTGCTGTGTGCTGGTCATCTCAGGAGGCTGAGCTGGTTGTGCACTCTGCTATCAGCTTTGGCTAGCCCTCATGGGGTTCAGCAGCTGGACCCCTGCACTTGTGGCTTGAGGTCATGTCTTTTTTTTCCATGTGTCATTGAGGGCAGGTCATTTTCCTCTTTATCTTTTTGTTATTTGCTTCTCATGAAGTTAGCATAGAGAAGAAAACAAAAAATACAAAACAACAACTATAGCAGCAACAACAACAAAACAAAAAACCTCCACCTCGTCTTCCTCAACTGAAAATCTTCTTTGGAATGATTTTGGGGTGCTCAGGACGGTCACTTGGACCGTCCCCAGACATATCTGACCCAGCACAGAGAAGCACAAACATCTCTTCTTCGCTTGTTCACAGCCCCTTCCTGTGTTCAGTTTTCCCCATCATATGAGGCATGCATTACTGAGCCTCATTTCCTAGACACTAGAACTGGAGATGTGTAGTCTTTTTTCCTCCTTACAACACCCGGGGCTGCCTCATTTATACGCCTTGTATCTTGTGTGAGTCTCTGTTCTCAGTGTCATAATGCCGTAGCTTTGTAAGGATCAATATTCTTGATGTAGTTCAACCTTTTCCTTTTTTGGGGTGGGGTGGGGTGGGGTGGGGTGGGGTGGGGTGGGGTGGGATTTAAGGCTAAGCGATTGAGCTGTTCATTGGAAAGATGGTCTGCACCATCCAATCTGTTCTTCACCCTCAGGCCCATCACAATGTGATCCACAATGGTTTATTGTGGCCACAGGAAGCAAAGGTATGCTTATTTACCTCATCGATAACACTCAGCTGTGCTTAGAAAAATGAGCAAGTGGTTCTTTTTTTTCTGAGAAACTTTCTTTCTTTCTTTTTTTGTTTTTTGTTTTTGTTTTTTTGAGACAGGGTTTCTCTGTGTAGCCCTGGCTATCCTGGAACTCACTCTGTATACCAGGCTGGCCTCAAACTCAGAAATCTGCCTGCCTCTACCTCCCAAGTGCTGGGATTACAGGCATGCGCCACCACCGCCCGGCCTGAGAAACTTTCTTGTGTGTTAGAAGCGATGACAGGAGGGTGTAGTCTTTATTTAACTCTTGTCCTGTTCAGCTGACAGGGCTGATGTGATGGACAATGGACAGGAGGAGGTAAAGCTGCTGCCGCACTTCAGCAGGTCTTGGGGAATTATAGGTAGAAGACACCTAGTGGCACGCTGTGGAATTTCACCTACACTAGAAAGTTCTTTTGAAGCTCAGGCACAAAGTGCCTGGTGTTGTGTCTAACTAGCTAGCATCAGCCAGGGTTGCTAACTGCTCTGACAAACCTAACCCGGAGTTTCAACAGCTTCATATAATAGTTCGTTTTGAGCCTTCAAATGCTTTTGCTCAGGTTGGTGACTCTCCAAATAGTCACACAGAGGAGTTATGGTCATGAAGAAAAGACAGAAGCCATCCTTAGTCTTGGATAGGAAGAATCAAACACATTGTTTACTCAAAACAGGCAAACAAAATACAAGATATGAGTTTGGTGTAGAATATTGAATGATGTAAAGTTGCCAATCTAATATGTATTCATATTAAATATGTCTTTATATTAAAATATATGCATTTCAATATATTTTCTATTAATTTATTTAATCACTTTTGACCATAGCCCTCCTCCCTCCTCCCTCCTCTCCTTGCAGCTCTACCACCCCACCCCTTCCTCCCTTTTCCCCTCTGAGGAGAAGGGGAAGCCCCCACCTTGGGCACCATCTGGCTCAAGTCACATTAGGACTAAGACCATTCCCTCCTACTGGGACCAGACAAGGTAACCCAGGTAGGGTAAAGGGATTCAGAGGCAGGGTACAGAGTCCAAGTCAGAAACAGCACCCTGCTGTTAGTGGGCCCCCATGAAGACCTAGCTGCACATCAGTTACATATACAAAAGGGCGTAGGTCCAGCCCAGGTAATGCTATTTGGTGGGTGGCTCAGTCCCTGTGAGCCCCCATTGTCCCAGGTTAGTTGACTCCAGAGGCTTTCTTGTGGTGTCCGTGATCCCTCTGTCTCCCTCAATCCTCCTCCAACTCCTCACAAGACTTCCTGAGCTCTGCCTAATGTTCTGCTTCTGTTTCCATCAGTACTGGATGATGCCTCTCAGAAGACACTTATGCTAGACTCCTGTCTGGGTTTTCCTGCACCCTCCCTGCCCCTTCCCATGCCAGGATGCTCCTGGGACCTGGCAGGCCTCCTTGGAAGGCAAGGCGATGAAGCTTGGTGGTGGTGTGGGGCACAGCACGCCCCTCTTACCTATGCTTGCTGTGTTGCATTTCAATATATTAAAGCTATGACTCAGTTTTTAAAAAAGGGAATAAAAACTATCTGATATAATTCTGGAAAAAGAAGAGCAATGATGGTTTGGGCATACTGAATTTTAAAAAATTCTTGATAATTAAAAGAGAATGGTACTATGATTTAGGGACTACTTAATGAGACAAAGTTTTTACAATTGTAAACAGATGAATTAGGTGGAGTATAAGCCCCCAGATTATAGCAAACCGTATATAATGATCTAATAAAAAATGAAATAGCCCAAGTACTCCAGTTAACTCTTCAGTAGAAGTTCAGGGGACAAATGAAAATATCTGCATTTTGTTTTGGGAACAGGAAGGGGGAAGAAAAGGATTACGTTAATCCTTGTGGGCTTTCCTGGGGGTTCTTTAGAGATTAGAGCCAGCAGCCTGTCTGTATCTGGATGCTGGGGTTTGAGAAGCAATGATTTAATGCACTTAGGAAGGCTAAGGAGCTTCAGGGTCTGCAGGGGAGGCAGGAAGCCAGAATGGAATCAAATGGAAGATTTAGCCCTGACTGCAGGCCGGTGGGCGTGGAACCCAGCTAGGGCTGAGGTTTCATTTTCTGTCTGAAGGCAGGGAATCCAGTTAAAGGCAGACAGGAGGTAGGTGGTTCGCTGTTGCTTGGTAAGGGTCGGCTTTTGTTTTAATTATTTACAATTTGAATCATAATCTCATGCAAAACATTGTAACAATGGACCCAGGGAAATGTTTGCTCTAATATCTGGGTGTCTCATAGCAATTCACGAGTATAATTCACCCACAGACATCATAGAAGGCCGACAGGCTCTGTTTTCTTAACTGAAACCATATCACAAAGGGTCATGGTTTTAAAGAGAGGTTTGCTGTACAATCCAACGATGCGTTTTAAAGAGGGGACAGAATTTCTCTGTCATTGTCCTCTACCTTCTACAGAGCGTATGAACCTCTCAAGTCCACATTGTATTTGTTTGAAGACTACATAGAGAGAGATACGTGCTATGTTAATGAGCTGAGAAGGTATCCACTGCTGGCCACTAATTGCACATGGGTGCTTTGGTTGACTCTCGCATGCTGGGATGCTCAGAGGGTCTCAAGCCACCAGTACCTGAGACAAACAGGCCCACATTTCACTTTTCTCTAATAGATTTGAATTTCTTCTGGGCTTCGTCACATCACTGTGTTAAGTTTGTTCTGATGTTACCTGATATTAATATTACCTTGGTCCTGATTACTGACAGCAGGATAAAAGTCCTCAGAAAGGGTGGGCTAGTGAAATGTGGGCCTGATGAGCAGGCTTCAGCTCCCAATTCAGATGCTCAAAGAGAGGTAGATTTTGGAGAAATGCATTTTTTAGTGTTTCAACCAGCATCACTGTGTGGGTGTACATGTGTGTGTGCACAGACACACCTGTGAATGCTCATGGGTGTGCACATATGTATGAACATGGCTTTTTATGTATGTGAAGGCCACAGGCCACTCTGTGTGCCATTCCTCAGCTGGGGCCCAGGTCCTTGTAAGCACTTTACTGACCAAGCCGTCTCCCCACTTCCCAGTGTCACTTTGAATCATGAAAGCACACTTCTTCAGATCATTTCAGTTCTGGAGAGGAATAATTGAGCCCTTGATGAGAACTGGGCTTACCTGGTGTAGCTCATTAGCTCTGGTAGTTCACTAATTTCCTGGCTTTATATCTGTTCCTTTTAAAAAGGCAATTCAAAAAAGGAACTGATAAGTGACTCACACTGAAAGGCTGTCTTGAGCAATCTGAAGAGGATCAATAACCCTAAGTGCTGGATTCAGGTTCATTCCGTTTCTCTATCAGCAAGAATTCCTTCCCAGAGGAAGTGATTAAGAATGACACATGCTCCACTATATTCATAGCAGCCTTATTTGTAATAGCCAGAAGCTGGAAAGAACCCAGATGTCCCTCAACAGAGGAATGGATACAGAAAATGTGGTACATTTACACAATGGAGTTCTACTCAGCTATTAAAAACAATGAATTCATGAAATTCTTAGGCAAATAGATGGAACTAGAACATATCATCCTGAGTGAGGTAACCCAATCACAAAAGAACACACATGGTATACACTCACTGATAAGTGGGTAATGCCCAGAATCTGGGAATACCCAAGATACAATTCACAGACCACATGAAGCTAAAAAAAAAAAAAAAAAAAAAAAAAAAGACCAAAGTGTGGCTACTTCGGTTCTTCTTAGAAGGGGATCAAAATACCCATGGGAGGAGATACAGAGACTGAAGGGAAAAGCCATCCAGAGACTGCCCCATCTGGGGATCCATCCCATTTATAGTTATCAAACCCAAACACTATGGTGGATGCCAACAAGTGCCTGCTGACAGGAGCCTGATATAGCTGTTTCCAGAGGTTCTGCCAGTGCCTGGCAGAAGCCATCCATTGGACTAAGCACAGGGTCCCCTGTGGAAGAGCTAGAGAAAGGACCCAAGGAGCTGAAGGGGTTTGCAGCCCCATAGGAGGAAAACAATATGAACCACCTAGTACTTTCAGAGCTCCCTGGGACTAAACCACTAACCAAGAATACACATGGAGGGACCCATGGCTCTAGCCACATATGTAGCAGAGGAGAGCCTTGTTGGACATCAATGAGAGGAGAGGCAAGTCCAATGAAGGCTTGATGCCCCAGTGGAGGGGAATGCCAGGACAGGGAAGCAGGAGTGGGTGGGCTAGTGAGCAGGGGGAGGAGGTTAAGATAGGGAGTTTTCGGAGGGGAAATGAGGAAAGGCGATAACATTTGAAATGTAAATAAAGAAAAATCTAATTAAAAAAAAGGAAAAAAGGCACCACAGGGAACATTGCCTTCAGAGAGGGTGTGACAAAGGCTCTGGAGGGTGTGAAAGGGCCACAGGCAAAGTGTTAGGAAGCATGGTTGGTGGTGTAGCTTGAGGCTAGGAAATAAAGAACCATATACACAATCCTGAAATCACCAAATTCTGCAAATGCACAGAAATTAATTATGTCCAAATTAGGATGTATGTCAATTGCCAATCACATGTGATCAGACACCAGGTGAGTATGTAGGACCTCAGAAACTTAGTAACACCCTAGTCAAAGTACTGAGGTAACAAAACCTTGTTTAGACACACAGATATGACGAGACATTTTTATTTATATAGTAAGATTCAAAACAACAAAACACACTGCATGTTATTAATATAGCTTCCAATCATTTCTCTTTCAAGTACCTTTTTTTTTTTAAAAAAAAAAAAAAAAAAAAAAAAAAAAACAAACTTCTGGCTCAAAGCACTGGTGGAACCAGTCTGTAATCATCATGGTTTCACCTATTGTTTTCTGACCATGTCTTCAAATTCTGAAAGAACCTTGCCACACTGCAGATGAAGACTCACTGATTTTATTAGCAGTCTCCAGGAGGTTCCTGATGACAGACATAGCCCTTCTGTAACCTTCATGCTTATCAATCCAGGTCAGCTCCTGCATCTGACCCTTGTGTGTGAAAAGTGGCTTACGTCTGCACCAGATTTTGGTTCAGATGAAGGGCTGCCAGTGCGTGTCCTCAAGAGACTCGATACTGAGGAGCAGAGTGGGGAGACTTCTGCTGTCCAGCAGGCTCTGCAATGTAGCTGTGTGTGGGGATGGACTCTGTCCTCTCTAAAGTCTGCACTCAGCATCCTTCCCAAGATGAGACTGTCTGAAGGTGGGGTCTCTGAGCTGTGTTTATGTCACCTATGTGAAGCCTTCCTTCAGGAAAATGGACACAAGTGGAGTTCATCTTCTTTACACATAAAATAAGCCAGAACTAGAAAGGTTTGTCATGTGTTTTCTCATGTGCAGAGCCTACATTAAAAAATACCCAAGAGTAGAAGCAGGAGGCATAGAAGAGGGAAAAGGGATGCCAAAGGGGTGAATGTGTTAGAGTTGAATCTACAAAGTGTTACCTTCCTATCACACGAAGGATGGCACTAAAATGTTATTTGTAATTTGTAAATTTAAATTGTCCCTCATGTATCTTGATCATTTGTATCATATTATATATAAAAAGTAAACTATCTTAAAGAAAAGAAGAAGAGACATGGAAGATATGACCTTTTCTTCACCATGTGGAGATACATTCATTAGAAGGGTTAGCTGTCTTCAGACTGAGGGAAGGGCCCTCAGCAGACACCAGTTGGTTCAGTCTGTGACCTTTGTTTTCTTGGCTTTTAGAACTTGTAAAATGAATATCCTTTGTTGATGTTCCTTGGGCTGTAGTGATTTGCTCCAGTAGCTCAGATAAGCTACTGTGGTAATCATGGAACTCTGAAAGAACAGACAGAAAGTTCAATGGAACAAGCTAGAAAGCCAGGTCTATACCACAGGCACCGTCTGTGGATTTCTGACCCAGGGGGGCACAGACAGTCTTCTCAACAACAGCCTCCACAGCAGTTGACCACCCACACAGACAAAAATGCACTTAGATGAGACATTGTGCCTTCGTGAAAACCAATCCAGTCTGAAATACAAAGTTGAGAGCCTGAGATGGCAACAGTAAAGAAGTCAGGTGACCAGATGACGCCACTCAGCCCCCCCAGCAGCCTTCATGGACACCACAGCTCATCAAGCATCTGCTCGCTCGCTAGAGAAAAAGCACATCGAGACATAAAATGTCCTTGTAGCTCTGAGTGAGAGGCAGCCAAGAGAATAGGAACTCAGAGTTTTAATAGAAAAGAACAAGGTAGAGAGTTAAAGGTGCAGGAGGGGAAATGCCTTTAAATTTAGTGAAAAACTCCTTAACCTTTTGCTTTCATTTCAGCTAGAACTGAGGAGGAGAGCCCAGACTCTCTGCCATCTATTTTCTGATATTGTTTATTAGAAGTCGCTATCTGCTGTCAGGCATTTGGAAGGAACAATAAGTACAGGGTAAATAGTATCCAAAGCAACAGATTACTGTTAATGCCCAGCAAATTAACATTAAATAGTTCAGCCATGGTGTTTTTAAGTTAGATAGATAAATCTTAGTGATTAATTAACTGGCTGTTTTTTATCAACACCACCTTATCCATCACTATGGTAAGGCTGATGGAGACAGTGGTGTTAATAAGAAATAAAAAAACAGAAACGCTCTCTTGCTCTCTAGCCTTCTTGCTCCGCTCTGTCTTCTTACCCCGTCCCCCATCTCTTCCCATTCCCCTCCCTCCTCTCTCTCCACATGCTCATGGCCAGTCTCTGCACCTCTATTCTCTTACTCTGTCTCTACTACCCTCTTAACTCCCCATCCCAGTACCCTGAATAAACTCTATTATATACTAAAAATGAAAAGAAAAGGAAGGAAGGAAGGAAGGAAGGAAGAAAGAAAGAAAGAAAGAAAGAACCTATAGAGTAGAGACCCCAAATAATATTAGGGCTTTTAAAACTGCTGACTTGTAAAAATAAGTTGTTGTGACATTTCACATAGATTGTAAAGATTAAATGTTTAATACAGGCTCCTCAACATGATGACCAATAATTTTCAAATATTAAGTTCCTTCTGTATGACCCCCAAATACATGTCTTTTCCAGGTACGCCAAACACTGCAGTTTTAGTTGCTCAACAAGTAGGTCTTGGTGCTAACTCAAATTTCTTTCTCTTTCCATCTTCAAAGGTGAGAAAAGGAGAAACAAAGATAATCTAACACTCCTTCTAGCCTGGTTCCCTTCTAAGATTCCAGCTTCCCAAGGGTGCATGTCCACTGCTGCCTGGGCAATGGTAACTGATGGCCATGAATCAGGTGGGATATATTGCAGAGTCTCCCCATATGGAGGTATCTCTCCGTCACTCAGTTTTAAATCATGTTTGGGG
Source organism: Apodemus agrarius (assembly GCA_964023405.1). NCBI lineage: Eukaryota > Metazoa > Chordata > Mammalia > Rodentia > Muridae > Apodemus > Apodemus agrarius. The sequence goes on along the minus strand of OZ030006.1, from coordinate 179,748,708 downwards.
TTCCTTGTTGACTAAGTATAGCATGTAGTACCCAGTCTCCATCCTGTAAAATCTTGCCAATACTGAAGTATCCAACTCTACCATAGCTTTGACACTGACAGTATTGAAATTATGATTGGTTAGTTAAGGAATCATGGATGAAGCTGGGTATTTTATGTTAACTTAAAGCACATAAGTGGATCTTCATATATAGTTTATTTTTCTTTTATAGAGTAAGGTAGGTTCCACTGTAGTGAGTCCTACCATTAACCAATGATACATCGCTGTTAGTCTCCTAGTTGTTTCGTTGCCATTTATAAAAGAACTTAAAGCCAGGCAGTGGTAGCCAGTGCTTTTAATCCCAGCACTGTGGAGGCAGAGGCAGGCAGATCACTGAGGGTTTTTTTTTTTTTTAAGAGAGGGTTTCTCTGTGTAGCCCTGGCTGTCCTGGAACTCACTTTGTAGAACAGGTTGGCCTCAAACTCAGAAATTGGCCTGCCTCTGCCTCCCAAGTGCTGGGATTAAAGGTGTGCGCCACCACCACTGGGCTAGATCACTGAGTTTGAGGCCAGCCTGGTCTACAAAGTGAGTTCCAGGACAGCCAGGGTTATACAGAGAAACCCTGTTTCAAAGAACCCAAAGAGAAAAGAAACAAAAAAAGATAAAAGAAAAAAGAAAAAAAAAGATAAAAGAATTTATGATATCGTAAATGCTGAATCCTAGTGTATTGCTATTAATTATTTTTTATCTTAATTTGCTTATATGTATCTGTTTCCATTTAAGTAATTGTGATATTCATTGTCATTTGTAATTATGGAGATTTCATGGAAATACTAGGTTTCTAATTCGTGGTTTATACATTTTAAAAATATCTCATTGAGTTCTGATGCCATAAAAATCTAGTGGCAAAACTAGATTTGGAAGCATACAACTGCATATTGACACACATCTGATATGCCATTTTAGGACTGAACATTCAAGAAACTTGATAACTAGCTAACATATAACATAGTGGGGTAGGGGATCTCTCATCCAATCTGATGAATTGGTTCAGGCAAGTCTGAGGTTCTTTTTCATAAACATATTGTTAGAAAAACCAAAAGCATTTTGTGTGAAGATGTTAGAAGCCTATAGAAGCATTTTAGAAGGTTTTGAATGTTTATTAATGATTTTTTAAAAATCAAGTAAGTAAACAGCATTTTTGGTGGACGCCAGTGGAACACCCGGCCACCAGTAGAGGAAGGAATCTTTGCCATCTGTGAGTCTTCTGGAAAGGCAAGGATCATTTCTTTCCTAAGAATCATGTTTAGTCCTTTCTATTTTTCTTCCATAAACTGAAAACACCTCCAAATGTGCACAAAAACTACACCACCTATCCCTGGGTGATGTGTTTGTGATTCACAGTCCAGTGACTCGACTCTGCGCCCAAGAAAGCCAAGGTTTAGAGGAATAAGGTCACTTTCCCAAGGCTAAACTTGTAGTGAGCATCTGATCCCAAGGTCAATTGCTTTACTTTGTGTGCACCTGTTCCCTCCTGGCATGCAGGGTCCACATGTGTGTGCCAAGAAGACACATGTAGCCTGGGTGTGTCTTTTCACCCAGAAAGTGAGTTCTTCCTTCCTAGTGGTCTGACATACTGTGATTCATGGAAGTTTCCAGAGGTACTAGTAATGTCAATAATAATGACCTTCTCAAGAGATTTCCCATATTTCTGTATCAATCTGGAGAGGGAAAACTTTTCCAAATTCTTGTCACACAAGTGGGAAATCCATATTTAAAGAATTATAGCTAATAATTTAAGGTAATGAATTAGATGTGGATAGTGATTCTAATTGTAAATTATATTCCACATGATTTATGTCAAGAGCAGATTATTTAAAGTTATTAATTAATTAGGCTATGAGTGGTCCTCTACCCTCTCATGTGTTTTAATTGAATTTTCCATGATTTTAAAGAAACCATTGGCAACTATAGTCTAAAAATACTTGGAACGTTCCAGAACTAGATAATTCATAAGCTTTATATGGCATGTGTTTCTGCAGTGCATGATAAAATCTACCGTGGTTCTTCCCAGTCTTGTCTGGGGTATGACTCCTCCATCGCTCAGTGTAGTTACATGGTGCTGTCCCATTAGTTATGAACACATCTTGGTTATGTGATTGTAGAGATCCCAGTGCTTGTTCAATTAGCCCCTTTCCACTAGCACAAGGGTGCTGTTGCCAGACGTCCAGACACACTAAAGAGAAAGACTAAAGAGAAAGAAAGGTACAGCTTTTCCATGAAAATGTAAACATTCTCAATAAGGAAAGAAAAATTGCATGTTGAGGCTGCTGCCATCTATAGAACATTACTGTTAGTCTCATGTTGTAACTAATTTACAAATTCAACTATATCCCAAGTGTGACTCTATAGGAACACAGAGTTTGGTGTTATCTACCATTTGAGGTATTTACTAAGGACTTGAAGTATGTCCTCCTCAGATACAGAAATATTGCCGAATTACTTTGTTATGGAAATAAGCTCAGTAATGTGCAGTAGCAGAGGTGTTCCAGGGATAATCCCTGGCGATCTGGTGAGGGTGCAGTTATGGGCAATTGCTTTTTGCTTTATTAAAGAAATAAAGCAAAGTACAGGGTAACTCCAGCGGAAATGAACAGAATTTAATCTTTTGCTACAAGGGGAAAGAGAGCCAAACAAAGCCTGAGTCTCCCAGGGCCATCACTGCACTTAGAAACAATTCGCATGGGACGCCTTGCTCCCTATCTTGAGCTTTATACAAGGAGAGAAAGAGAGAATGAGAACAGTAGAGGCTCAGTGGTAGACATCTGCCTCCTGTGCCTGAGGTTCCAGACTTGATCCTCAGCACGGAAATGAAAACAACACGGGCCATTGTTGCTTGTAGCAAAATTGTCAATTCAGTTTGCCGATGTTCTGCTGAAGCCCAGTGTAAGCTGGCACATTCTTTGATGATGACCAACATCAGATTGTCTTCCTTGTCCTGATTTCATGCATTGAACCCACCAAGTCTTCTCAGGACCCTCTATTTAGAAGTCCTATTTCCATTCTCTAAGGAGAATGTGTGTGTGTGTGTGTGTGTGTGTGTGTGTGTGTGTGTGTCTTTGAAACAATATGTATCAGCCATTGAAAAATTATTTGTGTATATATTGTAGCTCTCCTGATTTTAAACTCCTGGGAAGCAAGAAATTGACTTATGCTTCATTGAATTTCACTATTACTTATAGAAAGTAGATGCTCAAAGAGAGGACATTAGTAACTAGTATATGATCAAGTCACTTTGAACTGATTGTATCTTTCTAACCTGCCACATGTGCCTGAAATTCAACCATTGGTGGCACATTTGCCAGACTTATACACTGTTTATCTATTTGGCAAATAGTTCAATAGGTCATTCTTACTGGTTACTTAGTATGAATTTATGAACATAGAATAGTAAACATATTTCCTAGGGAGATATGAGGCACTGTGCACTCCCTGAACACAGGACACCCAGGACAGACTAAAGAAATGGTTCCATTCAATAAGCTTATTTGGTTTCTTTTTTTTTCATCTTTTCATTTCTTTTTTTAAATTTTTTTAATTTTCTATATTCTTTGTTTACATTCCAAAGGCTTTCCCTTTTCCCAGTTCTCTCCTCACCATATGTCCCATAAGTGCTCTTCTTCCCCCCATTCCCACCCCCCCATTTCTCTGTTCTGGTACTCTCCTACAAAACTGGATCCAGTCTTTTCAGGACCAGGGTCCTCTCCTTCCTTTTTCTTGGGAATCTTTTGATTTGCTACTTGTGCCTTGAGCACTCAGAGCTTCTGGGCTCATTAATATCCACTTATCAGTGATTGCATTTCATGTGTATTTTTTTGTGATTGGGTTAATTCCCTTAAGATGATATTTTCCAGATTCAACCATTTGCCTACAAATTGCATGAATTCATTATTTTTAATTGCTGAGTAGTATTCCATTGTATAAATATACCACATTTTCCGTATCCATTCCTCCTTTGAGGGATATCTGGGCTTCTTTCAGCTTCTGGCTATTATAAATAAGGCTGCTATGAACATAGTGGAACATGTGTCTTTATTGCATGCAGGGGAATCCTCTAGGTATATGCCCAGGAGTGGTATGATAGGGTCCTCTGGAGGTGTCATGCCCAAATTTCTAAGGAACCGCCAGACTGATTTCCAGAGCAGTTCTACCATCTTGCAATCCCACCAACAGTGAAAGAGTGTTCCTCTTTCTCCACATCCTTGCCAACACCTGTTGTCTCTTGAGTTTTTAATCTTAGCCATTCTGACTGGTGTGAGGTAGAATCTCAGGGTTGTTTTGATTTGCATTTCCCTGATGACTAATGATGTTGAACATCTCTTAAGGTGCTTCTCAGTCATCCGAAATTGTTTAACTCTGTACCCCATTTTTTGATAGGGTTATTTGGTTCTTTGGGGTCTAACTTCTTGAGTTCTTTGTATATATTGGATATTAGCCCTCTGTCAGATGTGGGGTTGGTGAAGATCTTTTCCCAATTTGTTGGTTGCCGTTTTGTCCTTCTGAAAGTGTCTTTTGCCTTACAGAAACTTTGTAATTTTATGAGGTCCCATTTGTCAGTTCTTGATCTTAGAGCATAAGCTATTGGTGTTCTGTTCAGAAAATTTCCCCTTTGCCCATGTCCTCCAGGGTCTTCCTTAGTTTCTTTTCTATTAGTTTCAGTGTGTCTGGTTTTATATGGAGGTCCTTGATTCACTTGGAGTTGATCTTAGTACAAGGAGATAAGAATGGGTCAATTCGCATTCTTCTGCATGTTGACCTCCAGTTGAACCAGCACCATTTGTTGAAAAGGCTATCTTTTTTCTACTGGATGGTTGTAGCTCCTTTATCAAAGATCAAGTGACCATATCTCTGTGGGTTCATTTCTGGGTCTTCAGTTCTATTCCATTGATCTACTTGCCTGTCGCTGTACCAATACCATGCAGTTTTTAACACAATTGCTCTGTAGTACTGCTTGAGGTCAGGGATATTGATTCCCCCAGAAGTCCTTTCATTTTTGAGAATAGTTTTAGCTATCCTGGGTTTTTTGTTACTCCAGATGAATTTGAGAATTGCTCTTTCTAGATTTATGAAGAATTGATTTTGGATTTTGGTGGGGATTGCATTGAATCTGTAGATTACTTTTGGCAAGATGGCCATTTTTACTATATTGATCCTGCCAATCCAAGAGCTTGAAATATTTTTCCATCTTCTGAGGTCTTCTTCAATTTCTTTCTTCAAAGACATGAAGTTCCTGTCATATAGATCTTTCACTTGTTTGGTAAGAATCACTCCAAGATACTTTATATTGTTTGTGGCTATTGTGAAGGGTGTTATTTCCCTAACTTCTTTCTCAGCCTGCTTGTCCTTTGAGTACAGGAAGGCTACTGATTTGCTTGAGTTGATTTTATAACCAGCCACTTTGCTGAAGTAGTTTATCAGCTGTAGGAGTTCTCTGGTGGAGTTTTTTGGGTCGCTTAAGCATACTATCATATCATCTGCAAATAATGATAGTTTGACTTCTTCCTTTCCAATTTGTATCCTTTTGACTTCCTTATGTTGTCTAATTGCCCTCGCTAGAACTTCAAGTACTATATTGAAAAGATATGGAGAGAGAGGGCAGCCTTGTCTAGTCCCTGATTTTAGTGGGATTGTTTTAAGTTTCTCTCCATTTTGGTTTGATGTTGGCTACTGGTTTGCTGTATATTGCTTTTACTGTTTAGGTATGGGTCTTGAATTCCTGCTCTTTCCAAGACTTTTAGCATGAAAGGATGCTGAATTTTGTCGAATGCTTTTTCAGCATCTAATGAGATGACCATGTGGTTTTTTTCTTTGAGTTTGTTTATGTAGTGGATTACATTGATGGATTTCCGTATATTGAACCATCCCTGCATCCCTGGGATGAAGCCTACTTGATCATGGTGGATGATCGTTTTGATGTGCTCTTGGATTCGGTTGGCAAGAATTTTATTTAGTATTTTTGCATCGATATTCATAAAGGAAATTGGCCTGTAGTTCTCTTTCCTTGTTGGACCTTTGTGTTTTGGTATCAGCGTAATTGTGGCTTTCGTAGAATGTGTTGGGCAGTGCCCCTTCTGTTTCTATTTTGTGGAATAGTTTGAAGAGTATTGGTGTTAGGTCTTCTTTGAAGGTCTGGTAGAATTCTGGTCCCATATTTTTTTTTGTTGGGTGCCATTCTATTACCCCTTCTATTTCTTTGGGGCTTATGGGACTGTTAAGCTGATCTAATTGATCCTGATTTAATTTTGGTATTGGTATCTGTCTAGGAAATTGTCCATTTCCTCCAGATTCACCAGTTGTGTTGAGTATAGACTTTTCTAGTAGGGTCTGATGATCTTTTGAATTTCTTCAGTTTCTGTTGTTATATCCCCCTTTTCATTTCTAATTTTGTTAATTTGGATACTGTCTCTGTGCCTTTGGTTAGTCTGGCTAAGGATTTATCTATCTTGTTGATTTTCTCAAAGAACCAGCTCCTGGTTTTGTCGATTCTTTGTATGGTTCTCTTTGTTTCTATTTGATTGATTTCAGCCCTGAGTTTGATGATTTCCTGTCTTCTACTCCTCCTGGGTGAATTAGCTTCTTTTTGTTCCAGGGCTTTCAGGTGTGTCATTAAGCTGCTAGTGCATGCTCTCTCCAGTTTCTTTTTGGAGGCACTCAGGGCTATGAGTTTTCCTCTTAGCACTGCTTTCATTGTGTCCCATAGATTTGGGTAGATTGTACCTTCATTTTCATTAAATTCTAAAAAGTCTGATTTCTTTCTTTATTTCTTCCTTGAGAATGGTGTCATTGAGTAGACTACTGTTCAGTTTCCATGTCTGTGTGGGCTTTCTGTTGTTTTTCTTGCTATTGAAGACCACTTTTACCCTATAGTGATCTGATATGATGCATGGGATTAGTTTGATCTTCTTGTATTTGTTGACATCTGTCTTGTGACCAATTATATGATCGATTTTGGAGAAGGTATCCTGTGGTGCTGAGAAAAAGGTATATTCTTTTGCTTTAGGATGAAATGTTCTATATGTATCTGTTAAATCCATTTGGTCCAAAGCTTCAATTAGCTTCACTGTGTCCCTGTTTAGTTTCTGGTTTCCTGATCGGTCCATTGAGGAGAGTGGAGTGTTGAAGTCACCCACAATGATTGTGTTAGGTGTAATGTGTGCTTTAAGCTTTAGTAAAGTTTTTTTCACGAATGAGGAGGGCCTTGCATTCGGAGCATAGATGTTCAGTATTGAGAGTTCTTCTTGGTGGATTTTCCCTTTGACCAGCAAGAAGTGACCTTCTGTGTCTCTTTTGATGACTTTAGGTTGAAAGTCAATTTTATCCGATATTAGAGTGGCTACTCTGGCTTGTTTCCTGAGACCAGTTGCTTGTAAAATTGTCTTCCAGCCTTTTACTCTAAGGTAGTGTTTGTCTTTGACACTGAGATGTGTTTCCTGTATGCAGCAAATTGTAGGGTCTTGTTTCAGTATCCAGTCTGTTAGTCTATGTCTTTTTTTAATGGGGAATTGAGTCCATTGATGTTAAGAGATATTAAGGAATAGTAATTATTCCTTCCTGACATTTTTAAATCATTTCTTATCTTTGAGTGGTTATCTTCTTTTGGGTTTGATTGAGAGGGGGTTTCTATCTTGCTTCTTCTGGGGTGTAGTTTCCCTCCTTGTGTTGGTGTTTTTCCCCTATTATCCTTTGTAGGGCTGGTTTTGTGGAAAGATATCGTGCAAATTTGGTTTTGTCATGGAATACCTTGGTTTCTCCATCTATGGTGATTGAGAGTTTTGCTGGGCATAGTAGTTTTGGCTGAAATTTGTGTTCTCTTAGTGTCTGCATGATATCTGCCCAGGATCTTCTAGCTTTTATGGTCTCAGGTGAGAAGTCTGGTGTAATTCTGATAGGTCTTCCTTTATATGTTACTTGGCCCTTTTCTCTTACTGCCTTTAATATTCTTTCTTTGTTTAGTACATTTGGGGTTTTGATTATTATGTGACAGGAGGTATTTCTGTTCTGGTCCAGTCTGTTTGAAGTTCTGTAGGCTTTTTGTTTATTCATGGGCATTTCTCTCTTTAGGTTGGGGAAGTTTTCTTCCATAATTTTGTAGAAGATATTTGCTGGCCCTCTAAGTTGTAAATCTTCCTTCTCATCTATACCTATAATCCTTAGGTTTGGTCTTCTCATTGTGTCCTGGATTTCCTGGATGTTTTGGGCTACAAGCTTTTTCCATTTTGCATTTTCTTTGACTGTTGAGTCCATGGTTCCTATGGTATCTTTGTCATCTGGGATTCTTTCATCTATCTCTTGTATTCTATTTTTGATATTTGCATCTATGGCCCCTGATTTCTTCCCAAGGTTTTCTATCTCCAAACTTGTCTCCCTTTGCGATTTCTTCGTTGTTTCTAAGTCTGTTTTTAGATCCTGGATGGTTTTGCTCTGATCTTTTGCTTGCTTGTTTGTGTTTTTATGTAATTCTTTAAGAGATTTTGTGTTTCCTCTTTTATGACTACTACTTGTTGACCCACATTCTTTTATATTTCTTTAAGTGATTTTTGTATTTCCTCCTTATTGGCTTCTATTTTTTTGACCCATATTCTCCTGAATTTCTTTAAGTGATTTTTGTGTTTGCCTTGTAAGCACTTCTAACTTTTGTTCCATTTTCTCCTGTATTTTTTTTAAAGAGGTTTGTCTAAGTGTTCCTCTGACAGCATCCTGACCAGTGATTTTAGATCTCAATCTTGCTTTTCTGGTGTTTTTGGGTTTCTGGGACTTACTTCTGTCGGGGACCTGGGTTCGGATACTGCCATATTGCCTTGATTTCTGCTAGTAATGTTCCTACCTTTGCCTTTTGCCATTGTTTATTTCTGGAGTTAGTTGGTCTTGTTATTACTGGTTGGTGTTTAAAGCTCCTGAGAGCCTGGCATTTGGTGCTGCTGTCTCAGAGGGCGTCCGTGCTCCCAATGCGGAAACCAGAAGGTTTCCACCACTGGGCTCTGAATTACCTCCTCAGCTCTGCTGGGCTGGACTCAAGTCTCCTCCCGGCTTGCCTCTGGGCACTTATCTGGCCTGCTGTGGTCTCCTCCTGGTTTGCCAAGCTCCAAGATGGTGGCAGGTCTCAGGGCTCTGTCTAACCGCAGGAATTCCTGCAGGACCAGGGCTTCCCTGGCTGGAACTGCTGAAGCCTAGATGGTGGCTCTCTTAGTCTGCAGGGCTCCGTCTGGTTGAGCTTCTCTCCCTAAGAGAGTGTCGGACTGTGGAGCTCTGTCTAACTGCAGGGCTCTCTGTAGATTGGAAGCTTCAGTGGTTGAACTGTGGGATCCAATATGGTGCGGATCTCTGGGTCTCTGTCTATCTACAGGACCTCCTGCAGGTCAGATGCTCCCCTGCCTGCACAGGCAGCTGTAGAGCTGCTCAGCTCCCTGGTGCGGAAGGCACCCAGGCAGGCTATACCCTGGGAAATCCTTCACTCTGGTGCCCACTGCGTACCTTGCTGCTTATTTGGTTTCTTAAAGGATCATGGTCAAAGGGGTACTTAGAAGGCATATAGGTGTCTCTTGGGGCATTGTAGCACCAAAAAAAGAGTTCTTTCCTATCATGGGTGGTACTTTCTGAAGGTGATCTCTGGAACTTCTGTACAACTTGCAGGCAGCTCCACTGAAGAGTCTCTTCTATTCTAGGGATGGCTTCCTGCTTATGTAATGTCAGGGAGTGTCCTCATGAACCTAGATTTTTGGGCATTTTGTGCCAGACTTGTACATTTTTTGAACCTCTAACTTTCAGTAGCTTACTGGCTCCTATTAACCTCATTTATCCCTACAGGAAGGGATGTTTCAATTAGAGACATAGCATCTGGGCTGTGGTTTGAAACAGACTACTGAAGGAGAGGAAGAGGGGAAAAGTTACAGAGAACCAGGCAAGAAGCCCACACCAAGGTAAATCTACACTGGGCCTTTCCTGCCCTCTAGGTATGGATATTATCATAAAGGAATTCTTCTAAGAAAACTTTTAGAAATATCTTTTTTCTTCTTGAACCTGATTCCAACATGTAATTGCTCAGATTTGAGGTCGCCTTGGAATGTGGCAAGTGTGATTGCTTCAACCCTTTGCCCCTGAGAAGCAGCTGGACTCATCTTTACCACATGAAAGCATTTGTCATTCTTCCGTTGATCTGTGGCAGGACACAGTGGTTGTGGCTACCTTGACAGTTAAGCCTGCTTGGAGCTTTCTAATGGAGGCTCTGGTTCGTACCATCTGTTTCTCATCACCTAAAATTGTGGTTGTTTTCCTGAAAGGCCAAAGATGGCCAATTTATCCCAAAACTGAAAATCAATACGCCTCTAACCTTATGTGGCCCAGATTTCAGGAATAACATCCTGGCTTCATTCGGAAACGGTCCACCTTGCTTTAATTCTTGGAAAATAGGGATCATTCAATATTCCCCTCTCCAGATGTCTTCAGCCAGCATCCGGCAGGGAGCCTGTGTGTTTGACAATGTTGGAGACCACAGGTCCAATTGTACATCCTGATGCTCCTGTCAGGTGCCACCCTGCTATGGCCATGGGCTTATTAGGTCAAGCAATTGTAGGCACTCCCTAGGTACAATTTGGGATAATTTTCACTGCAAAAGTCTTCAGGGTAGAGTTAGGTGAAGTGTTCTGATATTTATGCATCTGAAGGTACAGAAAGTACCCAGTGAGCTTATAAATTCAAGGAAATGAAATTACCCAACTTCCTTATGTGTCCACATGATGCCGAATTGTGTGTACTTTGCCATACTATTTCAACTATTTCAGGAAGACTTACTGCCTAAAAACAGTTATTATTAGTGTCTTAATTTTTCATGAGGACCTTTCCACTACATTTAACAGTTCATATTTATAATCCTTTTAGTATTCTCAACAAATAAATATATGAAGCCAATATTGTAGATCTGAGAGCAACTGGAACCAAACAATGGGGGAATGAAAATCCCCAATTTATAGTATCAGAGAGCTTGGGGTAGGACAAATTTTAAATTGGATAAAGCAATGGTCCTAATGTCTCAAGTTCATACCTCCTGCTCCCTCCTCTTTCTGTGTGTATCATCTGTCTATCATCTCTCTAGCTATCATATATCTCTTTATAACTCAATCTATCATCTGTCTATCTATCTATCTATCTATCTATCTATCTATATCTCTATCATAGATCTTTCTTTCTATTAACTATCTCTATCATCTTTCTATCTCTCTATTATCTATCTATCTATATCTCTCTATCATCTATCTTTCTCTCTCCAGCTCTATCTCTCCATCATCTATTTTCTCTGTCTTCAGCTCTCTCTCACCTATGTTTCTATCTCTCTATCATCTGTTTGTCTGTCTGCCCTCCTTCTTTCTCTCTTCCTGCCTTTGGTTTTGCAGGCCTGGATCTCAGATGGATTAAGACTTCCAAGTAACACAAATGTTAGTATACCAATATTTGCTTAAAGAAACCCAACTTGTCCTTGGCACTGTTCTAGATACATGGCAATGGCTGAAATAGATGAATTCTCTTGATGTCACTTAATTCTGTTTTAGTGAGAAGTCAACAGTACCCAGTGGAAGAAAAGTAAAAATCCCTAAATTTATGTTATTAAACAAACAAACAAACATACAAACAAACAATTAAAGTGAGAGGGAGTATAGTTCAGATACATTGAGCTGTGAAGATCCTCAGGTCTGAGCCAGGCTGATGAATAAGAACCTGAGGGCACAGCTGACTTAGAATTCCCATCATCTGGAAGTCCCTCTTGTTCTCTACCTTGCTACACTCCACTCATGAGGTTATCATGATCCAGATATTTTTCTAATCATAGGATATTTTCACATCTTCCAAAGTCTTTTATGAATGAACTCTCTTTAGGGCCTGTTCATGTTGCTTAATGTATCTGCACAATCATGATTGTCACTGATAAATAGTAGCACATTGTGGGGGTAAGCCAGTTTCTCATCCTGACCCTGGGCTCTGGACAGTTCAGCTGGGAGCTGCCATGACTTAAGTGTCTAGGGGCACTCTTACACAAGTCTTCTAGGTTCTGCCATTTTAAAACCCTTTCCCCAGTTTCTGACAATGCACATAGTACTTATCATGTGGTTATTGGCCATGTACACATCTCTTTGAAATAAAGTATCCACTTATAACATTTGCAAATTTCAAACATGGATTCTTCAATCCTGTATATTATCTCTGTTTATTATCTGTTTTGAAGATATTTTTGTATTTGTGTATGTGTGGTATATAGGTATAGTGTTCATGTATATAAGGGTATGTTCACATGTGTATTTGTGCTCATGTATATAAGGGTGTGTTTGCAAGTGTGGTTTATGTGTATATGTGCTCATGTATATATGGGTATGTTTGCATGTATGGTTTATGCGTATATGTGCTCATGTATGTAAGGGTATGTTTGCATGTGTGGTTTATGTGTGTATGTGCTCACATACGCAAGGGTATATTCTCATGTTAATCTGTAGGACGGATGTCAATGCCAGGTGCCTTCCTCTGTCAACCTCATCTTTTTTCTTCTTTTTCTTCACTTTATTCATTTAGTGTATGTGCATTTATGTGTGTATACAGATGCATACCTGTGCTTGTGTGTGTTTGTGTGTGTGTATTTACATATATGTAGAAGTCAGAGGACAATTTGTAGGTATTAGTTCTCTCCTTCTACCATGTGGGTCATGGGGTTTAGTCTTGGTTTGTTAGTCTTGGTGGCAAGCACCTTACCCCTTGAGCCATCTAACTATCTCCTACCTCAGTTTCAGGATCTCTCACTGGACCTGGAGTGTGCTGATTTGGAAAGATTACCTAATCAGCAGGCCCAGATATTCTGCTTTCTACCTCTTCAGACCTGGGATTACCTGCACACACCACCAAGCCTTTTTACATGGGTGTTGCACTCAGGTCTTCATGCTTGGGTAGACAGTTCATTACCAACTAGGCCAACTCTCTCACTGCTGGGCTATTGTTTTATAATTATTTGATTCTGAATCACTCATCAGGAGATTTTGATGAGTGTATTTCCTCCCATCTCTGACTTGCTTAATGATGTTCGTAAGCAGCCTTTGAATGAGGCAAAGTTTGCAATCAGATGAAGACTTGTCCATTGTGCTTTAGATGTTACTGCTATGGAGACTTAGGCACTCTGCCAACCTTAAAATTTCAGAGGTCTTCTCCTATGTGTCTTCTAGAAACTCTATACCTTTAGATTTACAGGGAATAGTTTATAGTTAGGTACACACTGCTTATCCTGTGGCTTTGTCCAGATGCCATGGCACAACCTTGTATAGCATTTGGTTCTGGCTTATGTCATGAAGAACAGTGGGCATCACTGGTATTGGTGAGAGTCAATAGTCTGTTGTCTGCTGTGCCTGAGAAACACTCTATTGTTTAAGATAAGAATGTCCAGATCTGATGACATTTGAAGCACATTTGGATCTTTCCCCATCTCTTAAGTATTATAAATGAATGTTCTGTTAATATTTATATCAGTTTCACACAGGACTCAGAGGGTATGTAACATGTAAGTGCTTCTTGTATAAGGAGCCAAGAATCTTGGAGATAGCTACTGGTAGAGGCCCGCGGTGTTCCTGCTCTGACAAGCACTGAATAAATGTTCATGAATCCATCCATTCTCCTTAAGAAAGTGAGGAACAAGTCAAGAGACACCTTTTCACTGGGCAGCTGGAAAAGCACCTGAATTGAAAAGGTAGAAAAAGCTAATGCACTCAAGCAACTGGCTTTTTTCAGCTGTGCAAGATCCCCCAACAGTCTCATTTCTTTTTTTTTCTTTTTTTATTTATTTTCTATATTCTTTGTTTACATTCCAAAGGATTTCCCCTTTCCCAGTTCCCCCCTCACCATATGTCCCATATGTCCTCTTCCCCCCCCCCCGGATATTAGCCCCCTGTCGGATGTAGGGTTGGTGAAGATCTTTTCCCAATTTGTTGATGGCTGTTTTGTCCTTCTGACCGTGTCCTTTGCCTTACAGAAACTTTGTAATTTTATGAGGTCCCATTTGTCAATTCTTGATCTTAGAGCATAAACTATTGGTGTTCTGTTCAGAAACTTTCCCCCTGTGCCCATGTCCTCCAGGGTCTTCCCCAGTTTCTTTTCTATTAGTTTCAGTGTGTCTGGTTTTATGTCGAGGTCCTTGATCCACTTGGAGTTGATCTTAGTACAAGGAGATAAGAGTGGGTCAATTCACATTCTTCTGCATGTTGACCTCCAGTTGAACCAGCACCATTTGTTGAAAGGCTATCTTTTTTCCACTGGATGGTTTATAGCTCCTTTATCAAAAACAGTCTTATTTCTTTAGGTCAAGGAAGAGATGAGCTAGTTTTCAAGCCTTCTGGTTTTGCATGGCAAGGGTTTTCCTGTAACCTGTTCCCACTGGATTGTTGACCACTGAGCATGGAACCAACCTTCCCCAGGCACGTTGTTGCTCAGGGAGCTTCAGACTTCTTGATCTTTAAAGTGAGCTTTGAACTTCCTGACCTTCCTTTCCTGTGTCACTACTGTAAGCACAGACCATTCTGGAAGGAGTTTTATTTCACCTCATTTGGAAGAGAAATGACTAGGGATGTTATCTTCTGAGGGGTGCACAGGCTCTTCTAGGGACTACACAACCTTAGGATGCAGGAGAAAGAGTTTAAAAGCCTAGCCTCCATTTTCTCCCCACAGGTTTCCTGTATACCCTTCCATGGCACTGACTTGGCAGTCTGGTCTCTAACCAACTGTATTGAGAGTTAATAGCACAAATACTAGACTTCCTGGAGCCTGGACATCTGAATGAAAACCAAAGCCTTCTCTTCCTCAGCATCTCCAAAGAACAAATACAGGACTGTTTTTTTTTTGTTTTGTTTTGTTTTGTTTTGTTTTGTTTTGTTTTGTTTTGTTTTGCTTGAAGGCGTCTGATTGCACACCAAGTACCCCAACATTTACAACTTACACTTGAGAGACTATATCCTAAGTGCCCTGGCTTTGGGAACAGATAGCACTAAACAGCATGAATCTCCCAAGACCATAGTACAAAGAGTTGGTTTTGCCAGGTTTGCTGGGGTACACCAATAATCCCAGCACTCTAGAGGCTGGGACAGTCTCAGTATCAGGAGTATCAGTAGTTCAAGTAGTTACATAGTAAGTCTGAGGACACAATGGGATAAATAAGACATTGTCTCCAAAGTAGTAGTAATAGTAGTAGTCTGTAGTAATAGTAGTAGTAGTAGTAAAAGAAAGCAATATATAATGTAATATATAATTAATTTAAAATGCCTCCAGGGCCTACATGCCCCAGCATAGAGCATAGTTAGTGCTAAAAAGCACAGTCCTCAGTTCCTTATCAGAGGAGCTTGCATGTATATGCACTTGCTGCTGAGAATTAAGCTTCTACCTAGCTTGAGCGAAGGAATCACCAAAGCCAACATTTCTATGGATCTTCAATTCTGAGTAAAGTCTCAGCACTTTCTGTGGATTCTTCCCTACATGCCCCAGAGATAAATCTGTCTACAGATTCTTCCTGGAAAGAGAGCTTCCATGTACTGAGTTCTCCAGTTTCCACAGTGCCCAAAATACCATATCTTTAAACTCATAGCTCTGGGTATGAGCTAGCAGTGAGAGATGGTTTTAAATGAGTTTATAAAAACTTCTATGGGATAGCCACAAGAAAAAAGATCCCAGTTTTCTCTCATAAGGTAAGACTCTAGAAGGTCATCTTTGTGTCCTACCTTGTAACTAACTCCACTGGGGAATAAAGAACAAAGACCTCTGGGAGCCCAAGCAGGTGTTCGGGTTCCATAAGCTTCATTTCAGCTTGTTACAACAGTAAAGTCAGACCTGCTGATTCTTGTCAGGAACCACAATTTGCACAGCTTCCACCCAAGATGAGGCCTTCTTAAACTCCCAGCTCAGAGAATCGGCTCTACATGCATGGGTCTCCTTAAATCTCTGAGATGTGGACGTTGACATTCACTGTGTTTCACTTATGGCCGAAACCTCAATAAAGTCTGGAAGTCCCAGTGGGAACCAGTACAGACTTTTGCCATAGATATTCTTCCTAGCTTAATGCAGAGAGAGTAGGAGGTGTATAAATACCTGTCCTCAGCTTTACATTGAATGTAGCAAGAAACTGAAAGACACACTGAACACCTTGACCTTTCTCATCATCTCATCTAGTGATCTGGCTTCTTTCTCACCCAAACCACCATCTTGAAGGGCCACACCCTAGTCCACCGGGAGCTGAGAACAGATAGTGTGGATAAACACAGACCTCATGATAACTTAGTATCACTGCTTGGACAGATTTGTGAGTTCTTTCTATGTGAGGTCAGTCTGACAGAACTGGAGAAATTGTCTCTGAATAAAACATAGTTGAGGGGAAAATGAATATACAAGGCAGTGTGCTGCAAATAAAAGAAAACACATATTCAGAAGCCAATCCTAGTGAAGTGTAGATATGTGTGTTACCTGACATGGACTTCAAACTAACAATCACTGCGATGCTTGCCACGATCAGGTCAGCAATGCAAAAGCACACTGCAGGTTTTAACAATGAGACAAAAAATATTCTTAACACTATCACGGTACTGAAGAATACAGTAACTGATTAATGAATTCAGAGAGTTACACTTGAGACCGGATCAATTAGAAGAAAAAACAGTGAACTAGAAAGTAAACCAGTTGACCATCTATGTACGAGCTTATTTCTGGAGTATCTATTCCTCTGATTATCATGTCTTGTTGTAGGTATCCCCAATAAGCAATTGTACTTATGATAACTTCAGATTACTCCAAAGAGAGAAAGTGTATTTAATGTAGAGCAATCAAATTGCACCATTGTAGTGTTGTGTAACTATATACACATGTAGTGTGTTACTCCCACTTCCTTCTGACTTTTAAGGCAAATATATTTAAGTATAAATTGTCAACTGGTTCTCATATTTAATTTTTTTAAATGTTTTGGATATATTCTATATTTACATTTCATTTCCCTTTTTCTGGTTCCATGCCCCCCAAAGATCCCACATGCCCTTTTTCCTCCCCCTTTACCCCATCCACCCCTTCCCACTTCCCTGTTCTGGTATTCCCCTACACTGGTGCTTTGAGCCTTTCCAGGACTAGGGTCCTCTCCTTCCTTCTTGTCAGACATCATTTGGTATGTGGATTGTGTCTTTGGTGTCCCACGATTCTAGGCTAATATCCACTTATCAGTGAATGCATACCATGGGTATTCTTTTGAGACTGGATTACCTCAGTATGATGTTCTCCTGCTCCATCCATTTCTCTAAGAATTTCATGAATTCATTGTTTATAATGGCTGAATAGTACTTCATTGTGTATATATACCACATTTTTTGTATCCATTCCTCCGTTGAGGGACATCTGGGTTCTTTCCAGCTTCTGGCTATTATAAATAAGGCTGCTATGAACATAGTGGAGCATGTATCCTTATTGCATGCTGGAGAATCTTCTGGGTATATGCCCAGGAGTGGTATGGCTGGGTCCTCCGGAAGTATCATGTCCAGTTTCTTGAGGAACCGCCAGACTGATTTCCAGAGTGGTTGTACCAGCTTGCAGTCCCACCAGCAGTGGAGGAGTGTTCCTCTTTCTTCTCTCCACATCCTTGCCAACACCTGCTGTTTCCTGAGTTTTTAATCTTAGCCCTTAATCTCAGGGTTGTTTTGATTTGCATTTCTCTAATGACTAATGATGTTGAACATTTTTTAAGGTGTTTCTCAGCCATCCAAAGTTCTTCAGGTGAAAAGTCTTTGTTTAGCCCTGTACCCCATTTTTTGATAGGGTTATTTGGTTTTCTGGGGTCTAACTTCTTGAGTTCTTTGTATACATTGGATATTAGCCCTCTATATTTAATTTTTATTGCTAGGGCTTTGCACTATCAGTAAGAGAAAATCCAGCCAGTAGTGGCTTTGATTTTTAAAAGGGTTTAGCAGCTTGTAGATTGACAGTTTGATATCTCTGCAATTCCGTTGACATTTATTTTCATACTGTATCTCCTATATTTCAGAGATCATGTGCACATTTAAGTTGTGAAGAGGCAGTTTTGGCTATGACTATTTCTTTTATCAGTGAATAAAAGTTTCCCAAAAGTTACCTAGTTCTATTCCAATTACTTTGACCAGAAAGATGGAGCATGTTTGTATGTAGTTGCAAAGGGAACTAGATAAATAAGTTGTTTCTTCAACTTCTTTGTCAGAGAGAGGAACGAGGTTAGTTCATAGGACACTAAGTGGTCAGCACCAGTGTTACCAGAAGTAAGGCCCTGTTACCAGGTTCTTAGAACTGCCTCCTTTATGAGGCACAGTTTCCAAAGTTGTAAATATTATCAGCAGTATTTACATAACTGTGAGAGAAAGGTAAGTGCCTGGAACTTTTAAGGTACAATGTATCATTTCAGCTTTAACTGTGCATGTCATAACTGGGTTTAGAAACCTCAGAAAACTATCTTATTACTATTGATTTCTGCTTAAATGTCTAGTTTCACTATTCATTGGCCATTTATAGTTTAAAACTGCAGAACTTCTCAGAAGTAACAGTTGAAGGTGGCAATCAGGATTTCACAATTTCTTGTGAGAGGACTTTTTAACCTGAAGTTGACATTAAGACAATGAAAAGAGTTGAACATGGGAATGAAAGTCAGATCTGATCCCCCTCTTAGTTTTGTCCTGAGCTCATCCTTATTTGTAATTGGCCATCATGGTACACTGCCTGCCTCTACAGTGGCCACTGGTTGAATTGGAGCCTTTGCTGCCATTTGCAACATGGCGGACATGTATGAGTGCATGTCCTATTCATTTTGTTATTCTCCTGATAAAAATGAGTGGCTTTTCTTGGCATAGTTTGCTTTATTATTATTATTATTATTATTATTATTATTATTATTATTATCTATTATTATTATCTATTATTATCTATTATTATTATTATTATTATTATTATTATTATTATTCAGTGTGCCTCCCATTCAGGATGTTTTCCTTGCCCACTGACATCCTGTCTACTGTCAAGGGACACTTCAAACACTCACTTCTTTGCTCCTTTATCTCAAAATATTTCAGTAGACTGTCTTTGTATACTTATCACAAGCTACTTTGTCAAATGTTGAGTTATATCTTCAGTAAGCCATCATGTCTTTTATCTTTTATTTTTCTTGTGACTCTATTTTATTCTGTGGTTACTCCACTCATTAATCCTGTAATATACAGTCTTAGGAACAAAGATATGAAAAATGCCCTACAGAAGATTTTAAGAGCATAAACATTGGAGTTTTAAGCAACCAAAACATATTTAACCATATATATATATATTCTCCTTGTACTAAGATCAACTCCAAGTAGATCAAGGACCTCTACATAAAACCAGACACACTGAAACTATTAGAAAAGAAACTTGGGAAGACCCTGGAGGACATGGGCACAGGGGGGAAAGTTCCTGAACAGAATACCAATAGCTTATGCTCTAAGATCAAGAATTGACAAATGGGACCTCATAAAATTACAAGGTTTCTGTAAGGCAAAGGGCACTATCAGAAGGACAAAACTGTAACCAACAAAGTGGGAAAAGCTCTTCACCAACCCCACATCCGACAGAGGGCTAATATCCAATATATACAAAGAACTCAAGAAGTTAGACACCAAAGAACCAAAGAACCCTATTAAAAAAATGGGGTACAGAGCTAAACAAAGAATTTTCACCAGAAGAAATTCGGATGGCCGAGAAACACATAAAGAGATGTTCAACATCATTAGTCATCAGGGAAATGCAAATCAAAACAACCCTGAGATTCTACCTCACATCAGTCAGAATGGCTAAGATTAAAAACTCAAGAGACAACAAGTGCTGGCGAGGATGTGGAGAAAGAGGAACACTCCTCCACTGTTGGTGGGATTGCAAAATGGTAAAACAGCTCTGGAAATCATTTTGGCGGTTCCTCAGAAAATTGGGCATGTCTTTTATCTTAGAGAATGACTATCTCCACAGTACCTTCATTGAAGCTTCCACATTATAGGAGCTTAATTTTTTTTTTTTTTACATTTGTTGAATTTTAAATTCTATTTGCAACAAAACTGACTTCTAGAGAAATTGAATAATAGAAAGTCATATGGGGTGGCTTGAAAAGTTCTTTGTCTAAACGACTTGAAATTCTTCCAATCCCAGTACCAGCTATTGTCTGTTTTTCAAAGACAGAGCTCAGATTTTACATGTATCTGAGTTGTGGTTACATTCTAGAAACCATGATTGAAAAGAAGAGATGAAGAAAAATAATATTCACTGGAATAGATAGAAAACAAGAATTCTGAGCATTTAATACACAAGAAAGTCTGGTATCCAGTGATTTTCATCAGCAGTATTCTTGATTGTGTGACCTCAGCGGCTCACCTTGGTTACTTGTGATTAGTGGTGTTTGTCTCTCTGTTGTAGCAACCATTCCATTCAGTGATACCCACCAGCTGAGCTAGGTTCTTCATCCTTTGCCAAGAGAGTGGGTGACTTCATAAAATTGCGGTGCTTCTACATAATGTTAAAAATATGTCATATTTTTCCCTGATAAGTCATTTGCTCCAGGCAAGGAGATTCACAGTTAGTTGCTTGCTTGTCTCTGGAAATTAACTCAAAAGAGAGCCATAACAAATGCATAAACCGATCTGTTGAAAACTGAGAGACTATTGACCAAAGAAAAAGGTTTTTCAGTGGCTGTAGGTAACACCAGGCAAGATGATGATGATGATGATGATGATGAGGATGAGGATGAGGAGGAGGAGGAGGAGGAGGAGGAGGAGGAGTTTACAGCTGGGTCCTAGCACAGAGAAGCCATCCTGATTAAATCATTATGAATAAATGCCTCTGAAAGAAGATAGAATTGTTAAATATAAATGGTGATTTCCATTTGTTTGTTTATATTTGAACTGAGATTTCTCTCTGTAGCCTAGGCTGGCCTGGAACTCACTATGTAGCCCAATCTGGAATTATGTATTTCAGGTGAGAGCCACCACCACCCAGTTTTCTTCCCCATGAGCAGTCCATTAATCCTGAAAATTCAAGTTTCAGGTGCCCCACACTTTACATCAAGAACAAGCAGGCTCTTTCTATATTGATTCTGACACAGTACTTTCTTACTCACAGACCTGGGAAACCCGTGATCTCATAAGCAGAAGCAGCCCCAGACTGGGAATGAAATCATTGTGAAATTTTCAACCAAAGTCTAAAAATATTGTTGAATTAAGGGAATGCCAGACATAACCTCAGAGGTGCGGGGCTCCTAATTTTCACCCTCTGACACTTCAGGTGTTCCTGAGACTGTGTACAGCTTGGGAGTAGAAACCTAGAAAAAGACTGTAAGGGAGAGATATTCTAGAAGCCTTCCAGAAAGCACTGCCATCCCAGCAATTAGAACCTCCAGTCACAACATTTTCCATCAAATCTTATCCCAAAATCTATCCCACAAATAGTATAAGTCTTGAAGCTGTGACGTCTTTACTTCAGCTGAGGTTCTACTTAGATCTGTGAAGCTGTCTGTAGTTACACCTGTGGAACCCTGACTCCTTGATCGTTGGAGACTGGGTTGCTGATCTAGAGAATGGGATCTCTTTTGTCAAGGTATCAGTATATTGTCCAAGATTTTGCTTCTGAAATAGCCCGAAATAATGTTGTAGGCAAACTCCGTAGACGTTATTATATTTTATTATACTAGAAAGAACCACAAGACATTAGTCACAGCTAGCTGCATTCCTATGTCATGAAAGCATGTATCACTTATGTGTCTGCACTAAAGAGCAGTCCCATCTCCCCCAACGTTCCCAAGAACAGCAGATCTTCCTGTCTTTACCATCCATCCAGCACCACAAGGACGCTCTGGGCCAGGGTTCTTCAGAAGTCCCTGGTCTGAATCTTCTGGAGCTCTGTGTGCCTTTCACCTGCACTTTGTTGACAGCCTAAAATTTCAGTATGGAGGTCTGTGAGCCTGGAGACCCACCTGCCAGAGGCCAAAGCTCATGTTTCTCTGAGATTCATGTTGGAAACATTCTCATCATAGTGTTGTTGGGTGGCCTCAAATAATATGGTTAAGCCCATAGTGGACAGAAAACAGACCATTCACTTTTGGTATGTTTAATTAATTTTCTTTTTTTTAAGGCAAGGCCTCACTATGATGCCCTGGCTGTCTTGGAACTCGCTCTGTAGACTGGGCTAGCCCCAAACTCTCAGACACCTGCCTCTGCCTCCTGAGTGGTGGGATTAAGGGTGTGTACCACTGTTTTTGGCAGCATAAGTAATTCTATGCTTCTTGAAATGTCTTACTGTGTGATAAATGTTAATAATCTAAAAACTATAGAAATTACTAAGACTGTAACAGCTCTGAAGTAGAAACTTGGGAAATGGTTCAGATGATTATAAGAATTCAAAATGAGGCATAATGCTGCCAGGCTCTGAGTATTTTAGGATATAATAAATCACATGTTGATTTGGTTATTTTTTTTTACATCCACATCATATGTATACTTTTCATTTGCATGTTGCATTTCATTTGCATGTTGACTTATTCTCAATTTGTATTTGGTGGTTCATTTTCTATCTTGTGATTGGGAGTCCAGGTGCTAAGAGGAATTTCTCAGCTTTCACTTTGTTTCATTTCATAGTTATTTTGAAGCTGCTAGAGAGTAGAAATCAGATGAATAAAGCCTCGAATTTCTAGTTTTCTAAGCAGAAGCTTACTGGTTAAGTGGGGCAAGGCGAGGGGTGGGGTGGGATCCTGGCATTCTCTCCAGGCTCTCTCACTCGGTGTTGCACAAGACCAGAGTCTCTCTGGAGCAGGGCAGGCACACATGGAGACAGCTGGCCTGCTTGTAAGGCTCTCCTAATACAGAGGTGGAATCTTTTAGGGTGTGCTCTGGGCTCAAAGGACTCAAACTTCAAACCACACTTTGGAATGTAATTGTGGCAAGGAAAGTCCAAGCCAGCATTGTGGATGGCTGATTTCAGTGCTGGACCCCACAGATCATGCACTGTTTTTCTTATTTAATGCCAGTTGTTTATGTACATTAGTGCTTTGTCTGCATGTATGTCTATGCATCATATGCATGTCTGGCACATGAGAAGGCCACAAGAGGATATTGGCTCTCTTCAGGTTGGAGTAATGGATGGTTGTGAGCCATCATGTGGGTGCTAAAAACTGAGCTCAAGCCCTCTGCAAAAGCAGTTTGTGCTTTTAGCTACAGAACAATCCTCCTAGCCCCACTATCTACAATTTCTGTTCATGTGAACGTATGGATAGGTTCATTCTGTGCATGCAAATACCTTGGAGGCCAGAAGAGGGCCCCGAATCACTGAAGGTACAGACAATTGTGAACTGCCTGATGTGGGTACTGGGAACACAACCTGGGTCTTTGCAAGATCAATATAGTCTCTTAACTGCTGAGCCATGTCTCCACACATGAAATACATTTTCTTTATGTTTTCTTTGTTCTTTTAGTTTTATATCTTTGGCATATTGAGTAGTTATTGTTGGTCCCTGTCAGGTTCCAGTCACAAGTAGGCTGATAATTCAACCAACTCTAGAATTACCTAGTAACAATAGTACCCCACTTTTTTATTCGATATATTCTTTATTTACATTTCAAATGATTTCCCCTTTCCTGGCTCCCCGCTCCCCAAAAGTCCCATATGCCCCTTTCCCTTCCCCTGTTCCCCCATCCACCCCTTCCCACTTCCCTGTCCTGGTATTCCCCTACACTGATGCACTGAGCCTTTCCAGAACCAGGGGCCACTCCTTCCTTCTTTTTGGACATCATTTGATATGTGGATTGTGTCTTGGGTATTCCACAATTCTAGGCTAACATCCACTTATCAGTGAGTACATACCATGAATGTTCTTTTAAGACTGGGTTACCTCACTTAGTATGATGTTCTCCAGTTCCATCCATTTTTCTAAGAATTTCATGAATTCATTGTTTCTAATGGCTGAATAGTACTCCATTGTGTATATATACCACATTTTTTTTAATCTATTCCTCCACTGAGGGACATCTGGGATCTTTCCAGCTTCTGGCTATTATAAATAGGGCTGCTATGAACATAGTGGAGCATGTATCCTTATTACATGCTGGGGAAATCCTCTGGGTATATGCCCAGGAGTGGTATAGCAGGGTCCTCCGGAAGTGTTGTGCCCAGTTTTCTGAAGAACCGCCAGACTGATTTCCAGAGTGGTTGTACCAGCTTGCAATCCCACCAGCAGTGGAGTAGTGTTCCTCTTTTTCCACACCCTTGCCAACACCTTCTGTCTCCTGAGTTTTTAATCTTAGCCATTCTGACTGGTGTGAAGTGAAATCTCAGGGTTGTTTTGATTTGCATTTCTCTAATGACTAAAGATGTTGAACATTTCTTAAGGTGTTTCTCAGCCATCCGAAGTTCTTCAGGTGAAAATTCTTTGTTTAGCTCTGTACCCCATTTTTTGATAGGGTTATTTGGTTTTCTGGGGTTTAACTTCTTGAGTTCTTTATATACATTGGATATTAGCCCTCTGTCAGATGTAGGGTTGGTGAAGATCTTTTCCCAATTTGTTGGTTGCCGATTTGCCCTTTTGACAGTGTCTTTTGCCTTACAGAAACTTTGTAATTTTATGAGGTCCCATTTGTCAATTCTTGATCTTAGAGCATAAGCTATTGGTGTTCTGTTCAGGAACTTTCCCCCTGTGCAATAGTACCCCACTTTAAAAATGTACTAAGTGTCTTATCATCTATTCTTCCACACCCCTCCCCCAAAAGATTTCTAAACTCTCCCGGAGCCTTCACAATCCTGCTTAGTCCCTGAAGAAACTCAGTTTGAAATTTCAGAGTGGTTAGTACCTGCCCACACAGGGAGACAAAACCAGACAGGATGGTTGCTGGCACTTCCTACTCTTCCACATCCTCCTTTCCCTGGCTTTTACTTTTTCCCCCCCTGGGATAATATGCGCAATACTTTTACCCATGTTCATTTATGTCTGTTTTTAAGGGATGCAAATCAAATTGCCATGGATCTGATTCCCTGAAGTCAGTTAGAACTGGATTTTAGAATTGTTCCCTCGCCAGTTAAGAGCAGAAATCCCCTCCTTGCTTTACTGTGTAGAGGGCAGCAACTCTCTAACTGCTGGTTTACTGCTTCATCGCAATTGCTAGGATGCTTACCAGCACTGGACTTGGAGGAGATGCAGATACAGAGGTGAACGATCATTGTAGAAGAAACTGGCTTGCTGTAAACTGTGGGACAATATCTACTGTTTAGATTTGTGGTTAATTAAGAAGTGTCCGTGGCTCCTTTCCAGCAAAAATAGAATTTGGTATTTGAAACGGAGACTATGTCCTAAAAGTCGCCTGTGCATGTTCTGTTTCTTCATGGACGATTTTTTTTCCTTCTAGAATATAGCATAGGTTAAACACAGCTAGCCCAGACCCACTGATTGCATGCTGATCTGGAGTGGGACCAGAAGCATAGTCCTGGCCCTTGACCAAAGCTACAGAATGAAATAAATGAGATAATAGACCAGGAGAAAACAACCTATGGTCTAAAAGTTGTTTGGGGAAAGAAGGTAGCCAAATGTTAGGTTTGTTTCATATTGTGCCTTGGATATGTTTCAGATTGATAACTGTTTCCTGGCTTTAGCATCATCTATTAGTCCCAGTTCTGGAGGCTGCTGCATACTGGAATGCATGCCCATAAACAACTCCTGTGAAAGACCCCTGCCACAGAGCAAATTATCAGTGTTGGTATCTAAAGTGTTGCTGCTGGGAATGATGCCTGGCTTCTTTTATAGAGAGGTGGCTTGGACTGTTTTGAGAGGAAACAAAGAAAAGATAATAGAAAAAATTAAAACTTTTCCTGTTTGAAAGGACCATAAGCCATCCCCTGTCTTAAATACCAAAGTATTTCGTGGTCTGTGGTGGGGAGAAAACTTGCTACTCGTGTCCAAAGATGGTAAGTCTGGATCTCAGTGAAAAGCAAATGGATTAAGAGAAGCATGTAGATTAATATCAAAATAGAAAAGCATTTTGCTAGTTGCTTAGTTGTTTGGGGGAAGGAAATTAAAGTAAACCTAATCATAAGACAACCAAGATTAAATTTATGCACTTCATCTAGTGCTTCTACTAAAAGAATTGTAGCAGATATGATATTTTAAAATTATGTTATCTTTGTGTATGGGAGTTTAGCCTGTATATATGTCTGTATACAATGCACATTCTGAGGCCAGACTTGATCCCCTGGGTCTAGACTTAGAGACTATTGTGAGTCTTCATGTGGGTGTTGCAAATGGAACCCAGGTCCTCTGGAAGAGCTATCTTTATTTATAAAAGAAACACCCATAATACACATTAGTATATTGTAAGAAAAGAAAATGGGGAGCTATGAGAAAATTCAGTTAGGAAAGTGAGCCTCTTCACCCACTTGTTGGGCTGAACAAGTTCCTCAGGGAGCTCTGGTCAGGGCTCTTACCCAAAGCTCAGCCATACTGGAGCTTCCCACATATCACCCTGGGTTCTTCTGGAATGTTTTCCCTGGCTCTAGTTATAGAGGAGTTTCTTGGAGTTAGTCTAACACCTACATTATGCTTCATGGACAAGTGTTCAACATGTTGGATTCACACCTGTAAAGAAACAGCTGTAGAACTTCCTACCCCACATGACTAAAGTTGACCACACAGTAGCTTGTGACTTATTACTAAGTGGTCAAGGGAGCTCTGTGTCTGTTCGGCAGATCTCATCCCATTTAACTGATGATGGGTGATGCAAACTACATCAGCAAGAGTACTACAGCTTTTGGTGGGAAATCAATGCATTTACTTGAAGGTCAGGATGTTAGTTTCAAAAATAAATTATAGCAGAAATGAAGATAAAATAATTTTAGAGAATGAGTTTTCAGGTGTTTCTCTGTGTAGCCATAGACAGAGATCAGAATAAGCTCTCACGTGTATATAGAAGTATGTGGCACCATTGTCAAGCCCCAGTGAAGCCCCAGTGAGAGACTTGTAGTTTATATATCCAGAGATACAGGGAGAGAGCCAAGCTTTGAGTAACTGAACATACCTCATTTGAGAAGTAGCTCCTGCTGTCCTACTGGGTTCTAGAGAAAGTCAAGTGCCAAGGGGTACCTAGTAAGTTGTATCAGGTAATTCTGAGGGGCTCATTGTGAACTGGGTAGCTCAGACCCCTAACCCATAATACTGAATGGGCAAAGAAACAAGTGGTATGTGTTAGATTTGGCCTGAACAAGTCAAGGAGGGAAGAGTACATTGTTCATGTTCATGTCCTGGATTCTCATGACAAACACTTTGGTGGTGCCAATAGTCTTCCTCAAATAACAGGACAGTGTACTTCAGAACTAGGTGGTTTTCTAAGGCTGAATTCACAGCCTTATCTCACTGCCTCTACCCCCTTTCTCTGTGGCAGGATCCTCTTGCCTCCAATCCCTGAGTATAGGGAGAACTAGCTTACATCACCAAGCCTAGTTTAGGTAGGATTGGGAATCAAAAACCCAGCACTTCCTGCCTACTAGATCTGTATTCTCCCAACTATGCTACAAACTCTGCCTGTCACATGAGCACAGTTTAAAGAGGAGGATAAAGATCTGGAGGTTTAGAGACATGGCCTTCTGTGCTTGTCTTCGGTTTCTTTGTCTGTCACCTGGGTATCCACCATCCATTTAACCACAGGGTTCTTACAAGGTTAAAATGAATGTGGTCTGGGAAAGCTAAATGCTACTTAAGTGTTTAGTGCTATTAATCATGGTTTTCCATGGCTGAATTTCCTACCCATCCGTTGCAAAGCCCGTGGCTATTTATAGTGGAAAATCATCTTTCGATTAGTCAAAATAATCCCTTATTATCCTTGGGGTTAATGCAATGGCTTTAGAGATGTTACAGTGTGAAAAAGCTTAACCCCAGAGAATGTACACTTGTTTTCTTGTCCTTTCTCTTAGAGGTATATAGGCCATGGAGTCTTTTGCATAAGCATTCATTCAGGGAGAGGTTTTTAGATTCACTGGTTCAGTTTCTCTTCTGGAAACTTTGCGATGGGTGTGTGTAAGGGAATCCTTAGAACCCTTGCTCATGAAGTAGAGATGATGTCAAATGGAAGTATTGGTCAATTTTCCTACTTATCTTCCAACCCAATTTAGCACCACAAGAATGGCCAAGCCTCTCAGAAACTAAAACATGGGAGATTTCCATACAAAGCCAAAGGCTAGTTTTGGGCCTGTCAACTTCACCTTGCATTCCAGGAAGAGAGGAAAGGAGAAGACAAGAAGGCAGAGAGGGCAATGGATGCTTACTCAAGATCAGATTAGAGATGGACACATGAGACTGAACCATAAGGGAGGCAGACACAGTTGGTATTAATTCTATATTCACAGAACCTAGCAAAACATGTGGTAGGCATGTGTGTATTTTATGAATAAACCATTTAAGAACAAGCACAAATTTAATCTAAGAAAGTCCATTCCTCTCAAAGTGTAAGTGGTTATAGTGAAGTTAAGTTAAAAAAATCTGTATATAGCTTCTCTTCCTTAGAAACTTTTGCTTAGCCTAATTTCTAAATTGTGAAACAGGTATTGCCTTATTCTGCATAGGAGTGACATAAAGATCCATTTAAAGTCCAAGTCTGATCAAAATTCTCTTGTTTAAAACCTTACACCATGATTACTTTCATTCCCTTGTTAAGTGAACCATCATCAGGCTTCCTCTTAGCACACGGTCAACAAACTCTCAAGTTGCAAAATGAATGATGGACAATTCATAAGCTGTAAGAGTCGGCAGGAAGCAGAGCCCATAGATTTCCTGATCTTACTGCAAATAGCAGAGTACATACTGCAGTGGCTGAAGTGAGAAAGCATATCAGGTCTATAGTACTGAGGAGAGGTGGTGAGTTCTGTTCCAATGAGGCTTGGAAGAATGAGAAGTCATAGGAGTCTGCAACCCTGGTAGGCAGATGTGCTGCTGTGGAATACAGTGGGAAGGTTTGTAAGCAGATCAGAATAAATATGGAGGGAGGGTCAAGAGGTAAGCAAAGGTCATAGACAATGAAAGATGTGTCGTTGCTACTTGCAAGTCAGAGGGAGATGGATATTTTTTGATTATAGAGGCAAAGTTGATCTGGAGTAGAAGTTTAGGAGATGTTTATTAGCCTCTTAGTTTTATGGCCTTTGGCTGGACATTGGCTATACAGGTAAGTAATTGCTTAAGTTTGAAGTCTGGATCTCAGAGGAAAGGAGCAAGCTGAAGGAAGCCACTCCTTCAGCAGGGTTTTGAACTCTTCAGAAGCTGCAGGGAACATCACAGGCCATGAAGAAACTAGGGAAAATGGAGAGGGAGATGTTTCTTACACTGGCTTCCTACATGTATATTCCATGTTAGGTTTCATGAGAAAGAGCTCAGAGTCACACTATAACAATAATTTGTGCATAGGGCATACTGTATGTCAATGTCTTAATAAGTACAATGTGTATGTATGTTAGTATCTACAGCAATCTATCTATCATCTATCTATCTATCTATCTATCTATCTATCTATCTATCTATCACAATGGATCTGTTCCTTTTAGCCTTCAAAACTCAGTGAGAGATTGGGGGTGTAGCTCAGTTGAAAGAGTACATACCTAGCAAGCATGGAGTCTTGGGTCCACTTCCAAGTCCTACATAAACTTGGGAAAGGGGCATTGCATGCTTTTGTTTGAAGGACTTGGGAAATGCAAGGTTCTGCTTGTTTACATCAACCTAGAGACCCTGTCCAAGCAACAAAGATAAACCCAGGTAGGCAAAAACATTTTGATACATTTTGATAAGGCTTGATTGGGTTCTCATTTTCTGAAGGTGGAATATGTCATAGGCTCTTTTGAACATTCAGAATGCTTCTTCTTCTTCTTCTTCTTCTTCTTCTTCTTCTTCTCCTCCTCCTCCTCCTCCTCCTCCTCCTCCTCCTCCTCCTCCTCCTCCTTCTCCCTTTCCTCCTTTCCTCCTCTCTCTTCATCTTCTTTTTCTCCTCCTTCCTCCTCCTCTCCCTCTTCTTCCCCCACTTCCTCTTCTATCTACATTCTTCATCTCACATATGCACACCAAAGTGTGAAGACCTTAGAGTCAATGACTCATTCTCTGTTACTTTAGGCCACAAATTCTCTCAACGTCAGAAGCTGACAGGTCAGAAACTGGCACAGACATGGAAGCATCTTGCTCAATAAACTGCTGCCCTGAAGTGGTATTTCATAGATCCGTGAATGCAAATGCTTCAAGGTAAGATACTCCTACCTGCTTCCCAAACACAGAGGCTTTACTGAACTTCCCTTTGACTCACTGTATGGCTTTGTGATGCACAAATAATAACACATATTAGTAGTACTCTTATAAGGATAAAGATTACACAGCGTGTGCCAATGATTGGCACATCCCATTCATCTGATAAAGTTTGGTATTATTTCATTGCCTTAATCTATACCTGTGACTCCAATTTATGTATTTTTTAACTTGAAAAAGTATTTGTGTTTTTAACTTTTAAAGCTTCAGTGACTGCACAGACTGTGTCTGCTGAATTAACACAACAGTTATTGTGTGTCTACAGTGCTCTAATGTCTGTGCTAATTCCTGAGGATTTACTGGTGACCCACAGAGATATGGTAGCTGCCTGCTCAGTGATTATGATCTCAGTAGGGTAAAGTGAGGTGAATTACTTACAGGCCAGTCCTAATGAGATGATAAGGAAACTGTGGGGTGGCTGGGGAGTAGAGGAGAGGCCCTTTCTCAGATTTGAGAGGTCAAAGTGCTACCTCAGTCAAGCACGGTAGTATTCAAAAATCAGTGTGTTAGTGGAAATGAACACTAATAGATGTTTAAACCAGACACACACAAACATTAGAAGCCAGACAGCAAGGCCAATCTGAGAAAATAAAAGCTTACTGCCAGGCCTATGAGAGGGATCAGCCACTATTACAGCACTTATTACCATGCCAAAACCTGAGTCTGATTCCTGGGACCACAAGGTGGAGGGAGAGAACCAAGTCTTGAACATTGTCCTCTGGGCTCCATATACAGATCCACACATATGCACATGGAATGAATAAATGAATGTTCTGTTTTAAAAAGCTCATTGATAACAAAGGCAAGGCAGCAGAAAGGGACAACCTCAGTTCTCAGAAGGTCTTCGTGTTCTATTAATGTGGACTCTATTGTAAGAGAGATTGTCAGTTGCTAAGATGGGAGCTAAGTTTGTTACCCTGGGAACCAAATGGAAATTGCTGTTATCTTAAGGGCAGGTGGACTCTGCCCTTATCAGCACAAGGAGCCTGTGTCTACCTGGGAACTGCCATTGCCATGGGCAATGAGTTCATTCTTCCTTACCCTGAGAACTTGGCACTGCTTGTAGAACACAGAACACAGAACACACACACACACACACACACACACACACACACTTGTGCATAACAAGGCATCCTTCCTAAAGAGCTATTTAAGGTCAGATTATTATTATTTTTTAAGAAACAAAATTTTTCAAAATATTCTTGTCCTCTTCTGAATTTGAGGGGAAGGAAATTTAAAAAGAAAACAAATTAGGTAAAAGAACAGAAAGTCTCTGCTTTTTGCTCTGTTGCTGTGTTCCAGGACAAACACCACAGGAGGTGAAGAGACTACCACAAGACAGATGTAAGCACTAGGAACATAGAGTTTTTGAGTTGGAGGAGATTGGATCAAGTAGACCAGGGCTTGGTTTTAAATGAGTGCCCTAAAGAAGCCCATAGGATGAAAGCAACTGGAACATGGTTGATTAGGAAAGGGTGGGTTTTCTCACAAATGACTTTTGTTATCTTTGCATTGGAAGGGAAGAATGCAAGTCATTTTTTTGGTAAGAGACTCCTACTTAAAACTTAGCAACAGTTTTACTATGACTAGATGTCAATAACTCATACAAATGAGCTACATTGTTTTAACTTGAGAACTTTGAACAAGCATGGTAACTGTGGAACAATGTGTGTCTAAATGTAACACATTTCTCCACTAGTGCAACTAACTGATTGGAAACTAGGTCAGAGAGGACTCCTGGCTGCTTATCCCAGAAACTGCTGCTTCCTAACACTTGTGTGGTATGGTAGATTTTCCCACTGTTTCTGAAATTGTTCATACATGCATACTGTGCATCTACTACAATAGCCATGTGAGAAGAAGATGCACTCTTATCTCTAACCATGGCAGCAGACAGGCAGGCAAACCTCAGCCTGACACTCTTTTTCTTCATCATCTGAAAACATGGCATACCTTGCTTAATTACATGTCTAGGCAGATCTCCCTCTGACTTAGTTCTGAGCCCTGCTATATGTTCAGTTTCTAGTCTCAAGAATAAGACTCTTGCTCAAAGGAAATCTCTTCAACTACGAAAATCTAACAAAAGTCACTTGAGGTCATGATGGCCTGAGGTCATGATCGTCACAGCTTTAAAAGTCTGTTTGGCTAAAGTTGAAACCACACCATATAAAATTTTTTAGGTGAAAGACTGGAGAGATGGATTACTGGTTAAGAATACTGACTGCTCTTCCAGTGAACCTGGGTTCAATTCCCAGCAGCCACATACTGGCTTAAAACTTTCTTTAGTTCTAGAGAATCCTCTTTTGGCCTCTAGGTATGGGCATGAGTATGGTGGGCAGACATACGTGTGGGCCAAACACCTATATGCATAAAGTAATTCTGTAAAAAAAAAAACTTAGGCAGATGTGTATTCTTGAACTGATTTGTTTGAACACCCTACCCATGTACAACAAAATACATATGTAGGAACTAGGGATTAAGCTGACCAGGTTATTAAGAGCAAGCTGTGCATATTTATTCTGATATTTTTGGAAATATTAGGTGAGAATAAATTTCAATGGCTTTCAAGAGTTTTAGGTACATAGTGTGGTCCTGGTTTATACCAATTGACACTGCCCTCTTTTTGACCAAGAGCAGGGTTTTATTTATATTCTGGTTGGAACCTTTGACTCAGATGACCAGACATCCACACAACTTCAACAAAAAAAGAAAGGGGGGGGCCAACCACTTGGATTTACAAGACTGAAGAAGGTAGCTTGTAGAATCCTTTGTGGAGTGTGGTCCACGCAATTCATCATAAACAAAGGGGACCTGAAACCTCTGGGTTTGGGCAGGGAAGACTTCAAAGCTACAGCTGCCTTCCTACTGAGAGGTTTAAACAGGCAAAGTGAATTATGGTCAGTGTGTGTCCTGAGACGACTTGTGTGTACAGACCCAAGGAGGTGTGACTGGTATTTAGAGACCACTGATCTATGGCTGAACATTTTCTGTGTGCAGAGACTTTCCACGTATATCTTTTTTTTGTCTCTAGAACAGCCCTGTTTACCAAGAGAGACTAGGTTAGTAACTTTATATATTTTAGGCTTTGTACCATTTGGCCACTTCTTATTCAATCTCTTCATGGTGAACACCACTCTGCTCTTTGCTTTTAATATTAATAGATGGCTTCCTTGGTTATGAGCACTGGTTGTTCTTCTAGAGGACCTAGGTTCAATTTCCAGCACCCATGTATGGTGATCCACAACCACCTGTAACTCCAGGAATCAGATGTCTTTGGTGGTATTGCATATGCATGGTACATTGACGTAAGTCATACACATAAAATACAAAGTAAAGGGAAACTTTAGAATGAAAACAATTACATGTATATTTCTGTTAAAACTGTGAGACACTAGAAAAAGATTAACAACATAGAGCAGTGTGTAAAGGCCCACACAGGAGGGTTGCCAACATGGAGATTTGGAGACCAACCTGGGCTACATAATAAGTTCCAGACCATCCTGGGCTACAGAATGAGACTCTTTATCAAAAAAACAAAAACAAAAACAAAAACAAACAAACAAACAAACCAACACACACAAAAACAAAACAAAAAACAAACACCAACCTAATACACTCTTAAAACAAAGATCAGTTGTGGAGACCAATAAAGAAAGGAGGAAAAGATAGGTTGTGAGACCAGAGCTGCGGATTCTAAGAGCCTATCACTCTGGAAGTATACATGTATACAGATCCTCCTGCCTCAGCCTTTCAAGTGTTGAGATGACAGATGTGCACCATCACATGCTTCCATTAGTGATTCCTGAACACACAAGTTTTTGCTTCACTGGTGCCCAGATCCTTGCTCTCTAGCACAACCCCAGTAACCTCCAGCAACTTAGGTACAGGCCAGGCCTTGCCAGTCTTTGAACCTTGGGCTGTAGTGGCTCAACCTGTGAGAGGCATCTTCAGTATGCTTCTGTTTGTTTTTTAATTTTATTTTTATTTATTCATTGATGTATAGGAGTACACTGTCTTCAGACACACCAGAATATCTGAGACATCAGATCTCATTACAGATGATTGTGAGCCACCATGTGGGTGCTGGGAATTGAACTCAGGACCTCTGGAAGAGCAGTCAGTGCTCATAACCTCTGAGCCATCTCTCCAGCTCCAAGGACTACTTCTTAATTTGAAGAACTCTCTCGACTCTTCCAGTCTGCTCTCTGAAGGGATAGAGTCATATCTAAGTTTAAGGATTAAGATAATCAGGCTTTCAGTGAGGTCAGTTGCTTATGTATTCAGGAAGAGATTGACATTTTTCCACTGGTTCTGAAAAGGCTCTTGACTGTTTTTTTTTCCCCTGGCACAGGGTTTCTCTGTATAACCCTGGCTGTCCTGGAACTCACTCTGTAGACCAGGCTAGCTTCGAACTCAGAAATCCACCTGCCTCTGCCTCCCAAGTGCTGGGATTACAGGCGTGTGCCATCACCGCCCAGCTGGCTCTTGACTCTGAAGAATAGGATCATCATTTGACAATTCCACTCTATCTTCTGGAGCTATGTTGGCACTGACATAGGATGGGTCACTTCAGCATGAGACAGCCTCTTTCTTCCCCACCACAGCCAGGAGGGCACAAAGCCATGGTGCTCCCTTATCTGGACTATGTACATTCTGTTTGGAGGGTGTCAGGACAAAGTACAGCTTTGCCTTCTTGGGGAAGCCAGGCTTGCTAGATGGCTGGAGATTTGAAGCTCAAATAACAACAACAACCAACCCCCAAAACAAACAAACAAACAACAGTAACAACAACAAAAACCATGGTTTGGGAGAATTTTGAACCTAAAGTTCTGCTTTTAAGAAAACTTTAAATTTCCTTTTACTTTTCTTCTCCACATACCTCACCCCACTTTTTGAGTCAATGTCTCACTCTGTAGCCTAGGTTGACCTAGATCTTGCAGCAATCCTCCTGCCTCAGCCTCTCTCATGCTGGGACTACAGACACAGGCCACCACATGCGGTTGGTCTGTTCTTCTCTGGAACTTTTCTTTTTAAATCTTTTTATTGATTCCTTGTGAATTTCCCATCATGTATTCCAATCTCACTCATCTCCCTGTCCCTCCACATCTGCCCTCTGCCCTTGCAACCTCCCTGTCAAAAGAAAACAAAAAGTAGAAACAAACAAACAAAAAAAATCCCATCTTGCTGTGGAAGCTGCTGTGTGTCATGGTGTGTTACACAGGCATACCCTTTTGCCCAAACAGCTTTACTTGGAAGTGTTCACTGCAATGAGTCATTGGTCTGGTTCGAGGCCTCTGGCTTCTGCTACACTATCAATGCTGGATCCTCACTGGGACTCAGATATCTTGTTGTTGCCCTCTGTCATGGAGACCCTGTAGCTTTGGTTCTGCAGGAGCAGCCCTTTCACACTCTCTAGCAGTTCATAGATGATGCAGATACTGGGGTGGGTCAACTTAAAACTTGGATCTGAGCCTGGGTAGTTCAGGATTGTTCAGCCTACCCACTCTCCTTACCCCACAGCACTTAGAGCCAGCTTTCTCACTTTGCCCAGGTGAGGGAAGGGGTGCTCTCATGCCTGTGACAGCTGGCAGGGAACAGGCCTGGCTCTTCCTATCTCACACCCCCAGGACCAGCTCTCCAGTACTGCCCCCATGAGGGGTGGGGTCAGCTCTCACACTCTCATGCCGTCAGGCTGACTCTCTTGATCCCACACTACCAGGGTGAGAGATGGGGCCAACTCTCCCACTTACCATAGGCAATGAGGGGCAGGGCGTGCCTTTCCCACACTCATATACCCTCAGGCAGGCTCACCTACACTCATGCCATGAGGGCCAGCTCTACTGTGTTGACCAGGTGAAGTGTGGGGGTTCATTCTCCTGAGTGATGTAACTGATCAGAGGTAGGGCCAGCTCTGCATATCTCTTGGACATCAACATGGTCCCAGGTGGCAGCCCAGGCCAGGGATCTTCACACGGCCTTTGGTGGTAACATTTGGGCCACAGATATCAACACAGATCCTGGCTACTGGTGGCTGTGGACTGAGACATGGCCCTTGGAAACAGCATGGGCTAAGACATCACCATGGTCTCAGAGGTCAGTGTAGGCTACTCCCATCAGGCTGTTCCTCAGCACCCTCCCATCTCCAGTTCTTCATGCTGCACGAACCATTCCAGTTCTCTTTCTCTTCCATCTCTCCACCGCACTCTTGCTTGTTGTAAGTACCTTCCACCATGCTGGTGCTGTGCGGCAGCAGGCAGTGGACTCTTTAAGGGACAAATCAGGAACAATAGGGAAAAATAGTCATGAAACTGGTAATGGCTTCCAGCAGGGTGATTTATTGTTGCTACTATAATGTTTTGTCTACTATCCTTTTTGAATGGATTATAAAATTATAAATTGCTAGTCTGATGTGGAGGTACACAACTCTCACACCAGCACTTGGGACATAGAGGCAGGAAGATCAGGAGTTTAAAGTTATTCTTGGTGACAAAGTTTTAGGCTAGCCTGGGCTACATAAGATCCTATATTTAAAAAATAACTTTATTATGTTGTATGACTTTAATTGGTGCAGGTGGGCATGCTTGTGCAATATGCGGAGGTCAAAGATCAGTTCTGAAGAGTCAGTTCTTTCCTTCAACTAGGTAGGCCCCAGGGATTGAACCAGTTGGTCAGGATTGTTGGCAAGCCCCTTTACCCTCTGAACCATATCACAAGCCATTGAACCTCAACTTTTAAAATTTTGTAAAATTTACTTAGTTTATGCTTTTGTGGGTCTCTCAGAGTTACTAAGGCTAGACATCACATTGAGAAGAGGGAATCCAGAAAACTCAGAAGATCTATGTGGAAAGAGGATGACCAGTGGCCCCAGCTTCTTGCCAGGTTTCCATGAGCGTTGGTAAGACCCTGTCCATGTGTTCCAATTTAGGGATGTAGAATACAACTCTGTAGTCTTTTCAAAGTTGTAGTCCACTGGGCAAAAGACAGATAGGTCTGTGGCAATGATCCCTCTGTTGGATGGCCACATAGAACATTTAAGGAAGCCTTTCTAAAGGCTGGTATAGAAAGATTGGATCCCTCAGCAGGTCAAATGTATTATTCCTGTTACATGGGAGTCACTCACTGGACCAGGTGGATAGGGGTTCCTTCCCTTAACAGAGTATTTATAGTATAGCTGTTGTCAAGAACTGTTACTGACAGAGGGCTCGAATAGTCAATAGATAGGTTCTGCTTTCTAGTCACTAAGGCAAATGCATAATAATAAGTGGACACATAGACACATAAAATAAAAAAAAAGAGGAATGCAAGCTTAGCTCAACAGAATATGGAGGATGGTGATTGCCTCTAGACCAGCAGTTTTCAAACTGTGAGTTGGGATCCCTTTAAGGGTCACATACCAAATATCCTGCATATCATATGCTTACATTATGATTCATAGCAGTATAACTTTACAGTTATAAAGTAGTGACAAAAATAATTTTATGGTTAGGGGTCACCACAACATGAAAAACTGTACTCAAGGGTCACGGCGCTAGAGAGGTGGAGAACCACTGCTGTATGCAATAGCCCATCCAAGAGGAAGCCCAGGAAGTCACAAGGGAAATGCTGTAAGAATCAGACCCCCACCAAATATGCCATGGCTCCAGGCTGAGACGGGTCCAGAGGAAAGAGCCCAAAGGGGAAAAAGGGCTATCATATGACCAAGACATAAGTGAGTGACAAGGGTTCCTGTCACTCATTATACTGTGTTACAGGCTGTTGTACTAGACTGACTTATGACCTAGCCATGTTGATTAGACAGTTACGTGGTCACAGTGAGGCAAGAGCTGAACCAGTGGAAGGTATTTGTGTTAGTAACTGTTTGTTGCTTTTGTAAAACACCATGACCAAATCAACATATAGAACGAAGTTTATTTTGGCTTATGGTTCAGAGGGAGAGTCTATAACTGTGGAAAGACATGGTAGTGGGAGCCCTAAGCTGAGAAGTCACAACTTTAACAACAAAAACAAAGCAGAAAGAATGAACCAGAGTTGGAATGAGGCTATAAACCCCAAAGTCAGATGTTTGTTTTTCAGCAAGCCTGCACCTCTGATAACCTCCCCAAAGAAATGGGGATCAAGTGGGCAAACCCATGAGCCCATGGGGAAGTTTCTCATTCAAACCATTATAGTGGCCAAGATGACACAAAACCATCCCATGTCTTCAGTTTGAAAGCCCGGAACTGTGTGATCAAACCCGGATCCACAGGGCAGGGGATGAGTTCTGTTGATTGAGTACACACTTAGGCTATAAGAGTCCCTGAGTTTGATTCCCAGCACAGCATGAACCAAGTGTTGTAATGAACGCCTACCATCTCAGCACTTGGGAGGTGGAGGCAGGAAAATCATACATCAAAGGTGAGGTTAAGAACACTGTCTGCTGTCATTGAGAACCCTAGTGCTATTCCCAGCTTCCATGTGGGGCAGCCTACAAC
Organism: Apodemus agrarius; assembly: GCA_964023405.1. Classification (NCBI taxonomy): domain Eukaryota; kingdom Metazoa; phylum Chordata; class Mammalia; order Rodentia; family Muridae; genus Apodemus; species Apodemus agrarius. The sequence goes on along the minus strand of OZ030006.1, from coordinate 179,709,867 downwards.
CACCTGTGTTTTAGTTTTCTGTTGCTGTGATAAGATGCCATGACCAAGCCAAACAAAGGATGAAGGTTGATTTAGGGTTGCAGTGCTAGATGGATGGATGCTTGAGTACATCATGTGGCCAAGTAAGAGACAAGAAAATGGAAACAAACAAACAAGTAAATAACTACATCTCAGATGCTGTGCCTTCAAGGATCACTGCCTTCCTTCTGACATCAGAAGAAGTATCAGAGGTCAGGTCTGAATGGGGGTGAGTACATCGCAAGGCCCCTTCTTCGTGAATAGCTTAAAGTCTTCAGCAATGAGGTTCTCATGAGAGTAGCTTTGATAGAGTAACTTTTCTTATGTGTATCCTTGCCCTATGACCCTAAGATGCCCTCTGACTATATGAAACCCTCTGAGTGTGGGATGTCTTCTGATCATGTGGCCTCTCTTACCACATGATGCCCTCTGACCTCTGCCCCCTGGACAGAAATCCCTTACCATGTGCTGCTACCACACCTTGGATCTTCCAAGCCTCCAGAGTCCCCAAGTATATTTTTCATTATGAACTACCTAGTCTGTCGTATTCTGCCATAGCAACAGGAAGGAGAGTAGCATAAGAAGTCTGAAGAGGAAGACACTAAGCTGGAGGTATCTTTGTGTGTAAAGATGTGGGCCCGAGTCCCTGACTGGCACTCTCTTTGGAGACTGTAACTCCTTGGCTGAGATCAAGCCTGGGAGGACACCAAGTAAGACCTCATTGTCTGTGGTTAAAACTACACACATGGACTTGTGAGGAGATGTATACTTTGCATATAAGAAGGAATGAGTCTGCCGGGCAGTGGTGGCACATGCCTTTAATCCCAGCACTCGGGAGGCAGAAGCAGGCAGATTTCTGAGTTTGGGGCCAGCCTGGTCTACAGAGTGAGTTCCAGGACAGCCAGGGCTATACAGAGAAACCCTGTCTCAGAAAAAAAAAGAAGGAATGAGTCAAGAGATTGATTGTGTAAATGTATAATCTGCATCTGTATAGTCTGACCTGTCCTGAGGTGGGGAATATATACGAACATTCACCAATGGAACCAAGAAACAAAAATAAATAAGGGCTCCTTTGAAACTTCAGAAGCTTTCTTAACAAAGTAAGGATAATAAAGTTTCACTGTCATCTCACATTCCCAGCAACTCATGGGGATAGTTTCTAATGAGCAACTCATGCTGCCTCACGCAAAAGGGAAGCACTAAGTGTGCCACCCTCGGATCTGGGGAAATGGCTCAGTTGGTAAGTGGTTGCTATAAAAGTATAAGGATCTGAGTCCAATCCCCACAGCCCACCTAGAGATCTGGGTGTGACTGTGTGATTTCAGCGTGGACAGGCAGAGACAAGCAGATCCCTAGTGCTCATTGACCAGCTAGTTTAGAGAAACTGATGAGATCCTGGTTCAGTGAGAAACCCAATCTAATAAAGATAAGGTAAATAGTGATTGAGAAAGACAGTTGACACTGGCCTCTGGCTTCCACTCATGTGCACAGATACATGTATATATACTCATGTGCACAATACAAGCACACACATAAGAGTACACACAGAGGAACATTCACACACACACACACACACATATACAAACTATGCAACTCCTTACAGATAATACATCTTCTGTGTTGTCCCCCCTAAAAAACAAAACAAAAAAAAAACCCACTGAGCCTGATTGGATCATACATTTGGAACAAACAGGTTTCATGGAATCCAGACCAAAGAAGAACATGTTACTCATACCAGAGAAATGTAATCAATGAAGCCCAGACTGTGGGAAAACCACAGGACAATCAACTCCCTTCAACATAAGATTTCAAGGTTGGAGATGGACTGAGGACTTTCAGATTAAAAGAGATTTGAGTCAGCCAATTACATTATACAGTTCTCATTTGAGTAATTACACAAGCAAGCTCTAACAAAGAAAAAATGCACCACGGCTTAAACCTATTCATAGGTCATTTCGGTAGCCTGGACTTGGAACATTACCTCCCTTGCAAAAATCCAGACCTACAGCAGCTGTTCTGACCTCTTCCACCTCTTCAAGACCTTTTGACAAGGAATTATGCAACACACTTCTGCTTTCCTTTACCTAGTATAACGCCTGTGGTACCCAGTGGGATTTTTACCATGTAGCATTCATTCCCTTAAGAGTGACTGGCTGGGAATTTTGGAAAACATTCTGTATGCAAACAACAACAGCTTTTACTTGGATCTTGCTGAAATGTGAGCTCTAATGCTATGGATTTTTTCCTTTATGAAAAAGATTTGTTAGATGTTATAAAGAAAACCCACAAAATAAAAAAGTGTAGCCCTAGATACCTATATGTAGTCTAAGAAGGAAATAGATGTAGTCAAGGAAACATAAACACATAAATTCAAGATGTCAGAAGGAATGGTAATGGTTACCATCATTACTAAAACAGTCAAGGAATTCGATGGCCACTAGCAGTGTTTATTAAGACAGGTAGACATTAAGAGGCATAGAAAATGGGTAAACAAAGCAGTGAGGTCAGGTAGGAGACTGGCAGAAGGCTTTGGGGAATTCTGGAATTCAGACAGGACAATTCAGTCAATATGCCTGGATTTGTGGGTGGGTGGGATTTGTTAGTTTCCCCCGTGAGCTGTGTTTAGGTATAATTGATTAAAATCAAGTTATCCATGTTTTAAAGGGTTTGGTTCAACTTTAAATATGAGCTCACTGCTGGAGTCACCATACAATTAAGATAATGAAAACTTTTGTCACCAAAGCCTTCTCTTTCCTTATCACAACCCTGCTTTCCCAGTCCATCCCATCTTGATGGCATGTCAGGAGTGCATATTTTAGGTTGCCTACCTGCTGCCATGTACAGAATTGGCTACTCATTTTTATGGCTAAAATACCATGGTGTTTTGTTTATGCTTCAGTGAAGTGGACACCTGAGTAATCTCTAGTTTGGGATAATATGATTAGATTAGTGTGGATATCCATGTGTTAAGTATTTGTACAGAAAGAGTTTCATCTGTAGTCCATCTATGGATGTACCCCCATTGGCAGCAAGTAATGGGCCCAGTTATTTGGCCCCATCTCTGCATTCTATATAGTCAGCACATGGTCTCTTCTTTCTGGCAGGTGCAGGCATGCAGCACAGACTGAGAGACGGATTTCTTCCTGGTCTCCATGAGAAAAGGTGTTGAAGCTCTTCCTTGTTCTGTTTGTCACTCAGAAATATTTAATGAAATATTTGCTCAAATAATCTGTTCACTTAAGTTTGTGTCATTTCTCTTCTCACTGAGTTACAAATGGCCTTAATACCCTCTATGCACAACTCATTATTGTCATGTGGTCTAAGATCGTTTCTCTTTGGCTCTCCTTTGCATAATCGTAGTAGCATTCTCTAGAGGGCAAAAGCTTTGAACCTGCTCCTGCATTCTTCATCTATGATTGTAGACTATTTGAGAAATATTTGCCTAACCTCAAGTCTCTAAAATCTTCTCTGTTTACCTCTAGAAACTTAGAGTTTTGTGTTTACATTCATGCCTGACCTAATTCTAGTTAGTTTTTGTATGCCAAGCACAGTAAAGAATAAGGGCCTTTTTTTCTCATGTCAATCTGGTATTTCCATATTCACTGCTAAAGAGGTTGTTATAGAGCTATTGAGTGACTTTGTAATATTTGCTCTAACTCAACTGACCATATGCATGACTATCCTTACTGAAATATATTTTATTCCATTGATTTATTTACTTATTTTTATGCCAATGCTGCTGAATGATTTTGATTTTAAAAGCTTTAGATAAGTCTTGAAACTAATAACTGAAAGCCTTCCAACATTCATTTTTAATTTTTTTTGAGCCAAGCCAGGTCTTTTATACACCCTTGGGGATTTAGGAATCAATTTGAAAACTAATATTTTTTAAAGAATGCCTTCTTTTCTGGAACCTCAACTTTCTTTGTTGTTTTATGGGAGAATTCTAGTTTCTCTCTGGGTCCTTCTGTGCTTGTGTAGGGTTCTGGAGACTTTGTCTGGACAATCAGAAGGCCATCTCAGAAATTATCTAGCTGTTGATGTATGAGGTCTGGAAAGTAACTATTCCATTTTATGAAGAGTTGCTATGGGTCAGGGGATAAATGTAACCTTGGATCTTCCATAAGTAAGAAAATGAAAGTCATGTTAGTGTCTGCATGGACACACATGTGCCATGTGTGTTGCAGTATGTGTGGAAGTCAGAGGAAAACTTCTGGTGCTGGTCCTCAAGCACTAAACACTTAACTATGCACAACATGAATCCCCACACCAATGATAACTCAAACTATGTATTTCTATAAAGAATATCATTAGTGTCACTTTGATTATATTGATTATATTTTATTTAAAAAGAAGGGAGAATCATTTCCCCTTAGATTTTGTTGTTGCTTCATGGGGTACCCTATGGTCTAGTGCGCTTGAGCTTACTGTGTAGCTGAGGCTAGCTTTGAACACCTGATTCTCCTAGCTCTATCTTCCAAGTGTTGGGACTACAGGGGTGTGCCACCATATTGTCTTTTAATACTATATTATGCTAGATAATATAGGCACTTTTAGAGTCTTCTTTTGATGGGTTTTATGTGTTTGGTCATGTCCCTCTACTAACAATAAGGATACACACACACACACACACACACACACACACACACACACACATATATATATATATATATATATATATATATATATATATAATAGCTTATAAAGAGAAAGGGAAAAACTCAAAATATTTTGGATGAAGATATCCAAGATGAAACATTTTAAGTATTTATTAATGACCATTTTTCAGCATTATAGAGTAAGTTGGAATAGCTATGAAGTCGCTGAGTCCCACAGGTCCTGATTTGCTTCACAGCTGATATGGGTAACCACTGGGTAAAGACACAATGATAATAAGAATCTTAGAGCAGTGGTTCACAACATTCCTAATGCTGGAACCCTTTAATACTCAAGTTGTGGTGACCCCCCCAACCATAAAACTATTTTCTTGCTACTTCTTAACTGTAATGAAAATATTTGATATTCAGGATATCTGATATACATCCCCTGTTCAAGAGTCTTTTGACTGCTCCCCAAAAGGTATCACAGCATACAGGCTGAGAACCACTGCCTCAGAGGATTCTCTGACTCCATTGATCAATGTCTCCATGGCAGCTTGATGACTTCACATTTTCCTCTCCTCTGTCAGTGTGTTTGCTTCAAAACAACTTTTAAAAGAGTTGACAGATTCCAACAGAACTTGGAGCATTTCAGATTCTACCCACATCTTAAGTTTGATTTCTGGCGGGATCTTGAAACAAAGCTGGTTTCTGATTTACTTTGTTCTTTAAATGGAGGCAACCATTTTGCCATCTTTTAGGTCTTGTAGCTTTGTGTGCGAGTGTGTGCATGTGTGTGTGTGCATGTATGTGTGTGTGTGTGTGTGTGTGTGTGTGTGTGTGTGTGTGAGAGAGAGAGAGAGAGAGAGAGAGAGAGAGAGACAGAGGGAGAGGCAAAGAGACGGAGGGAGTGACAGAGAGACGGAGGGAAACAGAGGGAGAGAGAGAATATAACGGTCTATAATCCCGGCATACTCGGCATCTCACGGATTCTGTAGCTTTCTGCTGAGTCCTTCATTTTGCTCCTTCAGTTCTATTCACCTCTAATCAGTTTGCCATCTCCTTGACAATTCAAAAAATATTGACCCGATTCTCCTGAGATACCAATTCTGTGCTAGTTGAATCTGTACTCCATTCCATTTTCCTTGACTTAAAATTGCAATTAATATAATCTGTTAAATATGTGTCATTAATATTTTGGGACCATTTTCTTAGAATTGATTTATGAGGAGAGTGTCTGAGTTAGGAAACAGGCTACCATCAAGACAAAAACCTCATTCATGTCCTTCGGCAGATGTGAAGGTTTCAAAGGCCTGCTGCCCTTTCTGTAGGAATTGCCAATGCCTCTGCCAATGGGTGGTTTAAACTGTGGGTTTAAACATGTGGGTCACATGTTAAACATATGACTGACCATTTGCTACCTGGTAACTGAGCATGGGGACACGAAAAGTTTGGCAACAGTAAAAGGCTTCTGAATGTTTAAGAACCAGACATTAGCTCCAAATAAAACACATAAGGAGTCCAAGGCACATCTGGCTGCACTTGCCCGTGGCATTAAATGACCGCATCATAGCCTTGGTTCTGAACACACAGCACACACACTTCCCAGTGGGTATGCCTTATGTCACAGAATACTGATGAATCCTGCCTGAAGCACCTGGGCTCACACCTCAGAACACTGCATGTTACAGACCCTAGCATGTGTGCTGTGTGTATAAAATCTGCTGCTGTTACAGAAACACAATGACATAATTACAGGAAATAAAGACTTTTTATATTTTCCTATTTATCAAATTAGTGTATGTTTGGATCTTGTGCTAGAATGTTTGGCTTAAAAAGTGTTGTTGAAGATGTTGACTTGAGTTTCATAAGATATTGTTAAGTTTTACTTTGGGATCAGGACAGAATTTCCAACCATTTCCAAAATAGCTCTGAGCTTACTTCTGCCGTCTTGTAGGAGGTATTGGTGTGAAGTTGCGCCCTCACCACTGATCATTCCTGAGATCAAAATATTGATCGACTCTGAAGAAACGTTGATATTCTTGTGTCCTGCAGCATCAAATATCAGCCAAGATGTCTTTATGCAAAGAATAAGTACTTCTCTCTTGTTGGCACATAAAATTGAAAACAATTTCAATTTAATCTCTAAAAGGTATAAACTAATATGTAAAGCACCCAGTCCCACCTCTCACGATTCACCCATAGTCATATATATGGATAATTTTAAATAATATTATCTATGGTCTTGTTAGTGTTTAATTTATATATTTATTTTTATATATTTATGATAATGAACCTGGGGTCATGTAAAACTTATCAGGCAAAAGGAGTTGTAAGTGGGAAAAGTTTAAGAGGCCTTACTTCAGGCTGGAGGAAAGTCTACTCGATAGCCTTCCATGGCCTAAAGCCTTCCTGCTACAAGAGCAGGCTCCTGTTGGATCCTTTCCAGGTCTCTGTGGGGGATGCTGTGCAGAGATATGCATTAGGATAGATCCCAAAAGATGGTGGGAAAGGCACTGCCTGTGATGACCCGGCCTATGGTGACCCAGCTTACCATGGCCCTGACAGTGTCATGAGTTCACCCACATTTCGTCAGTTGGTAAAGGGAGGGCAAGCCACACTGCAGAAGAATGAAGGACAGCAGTGAGAGGACTGAGAATGCCTCTGACACTGCCTTGTATAAGTGAGACAGAGACCGACCAGCAGCAGTAGCTGAGCTTACAAATCCCATCCATCCATCCATCCATCCATCCATCCATCCATCCATCCAGTCGTCGGTCCACCCACTCGTTCTATTGTTGTTGTCCAGAGAAGGTCCCACTCTATAGGCCGTGTTGGCCTGGAGCTTGTAACGATCCTCCTGCCTCAGCCTCCACAGTGCTGTTATGGCAGGTATGAGACCCACACCATTCCACGCTCGTTTTATTTTGTTTTGTTTTGTTTTTTAAATGACATAACCATTGAATTTGGGCTATTTAGTGCTGCTCTAGATCTGACACTCACTCCACAGGTTTGATTCAAGATCTACAGCGCTGCGCAGCGCCTGCAGCCCCAAGCCGCACAGCTCAGCTGCTGGGGTTGGTTTCCTCTTCCCCTGGGTAGTGCCAGGCCCCACCTCTCAGCTCGTGCTCCGTTGTGTTCTCTGCCCCTGTATTCCATCCATCTAACCTTTCATCAGGAACTTCTATACTTGACCTCTCCTTAACATTCTCAGAGTGTCCCAGTATCCACATGTCACCTCTCCCAGGGAACCATGGGAAAGACTTCAGAACTCAAGTGCTGGAGGAATGATTTTGTTTTGAGAAATCCGCAGAGTACTGGAAAAGCCCTGAGTTCCACTTCAGTCCTGAAAAGGAAAACCCCCAATTGGTAAATCTTCACAAATAAAGATGAAGTGAGAGATATTTTTGTGACTATGTACATGACAGATGATTAATTTTAATTTTAATGCTACAATGTCTATTAGTTCCCCAGGTGACTTTTTTAAGTCTGGAGGCAGAAGGTTAAAAAGGAGGAAGGAAGAGAGGGAAGAAGGAAAGAGAGAGAATATTAACTTAGCTTTCTGTTGGGGCTGTGGGTATATCCCAGGAGACCACAGCAGGTGCTAAGGAAACATTTACCATAAAATCATTGCACATAATCAGCATTTACCTCTTATCAATAGACCATGTGTTAGAGAGAGACCACCAGTTACGAAATCCAAAGAAGACTAAAGGAGAGGCAGTCACCAGACAGTGGGGAAGAAAGTCACAAAAGGAAATACGAACAGAACCACATTTATAAAGTCCTCCAGGTGTGGTACAAATAAAAATTACACTTGTGGAGGAGGCAGGAGGCAGTTGTACCTGGCTACATCTCACTGAGGTCTCACCTGCACTTGTGCATGTACACATACAACACATATATACACATACATGCACAAATAGACACATATAGATATACATACACACACATAGATATACATACACACATATACACACATACACATATACACAAACCTTCACACACTTACACACAAATATACACACATATTATATGTGTATACATGTACACAAATATATACACAAACCTACACATATACACATACACAAATACACACACATACATATCACACGCACATATATACACACAAATACAAACATATATACATAAATATATGTGGATATAAACATACACACATTTATACACACACACACACACACACACACACACACGCGCGCGCGCGTGTGCGCGCACGCGTGCGCGCATGCTAGCTGGGCAGGTAGAGAGGGATACGGAAACCCTGTGTCTGTGGTGAGGAAGAACCCAATAAATTGGGTTGTCTGCCATCCCATGTATGGCTCTCTACAGTCCTGGGATAGGAGGATTCTATTCTCTTCCCCCTTCTCCCCCTCTAGACACTTCCTCTTACATGCTGTGACATGGAATAATGGCTGTACGGTTGCCTGAACCATTTCTGAGGGACTGGAGTCTGAACACTCGCTCAGTTTTTCTGGTAACCACTGGAGGGCCCCCAAAGGTAAGCTTATAGACAATCACCAGGTATTACTTAAAGCCCCCCCCTTTTTTTCTTTGTTTTTTGGCTCCTTCTGAAGTTTGATCAGCTCTAGGCCTTTGGGGAGTTGGTGAGCAGCTATGTCACTCTTAAAAATGAGAGATGAATAACATTTGGCTGGAACAGACTTGAGTCAACTTTGGGCAGAGGTCACACGAGGATCTTGCCACACAGTTCTCTGTGTAACCCCAAGGCCGGGCCGCCCACACCGAGCTTTGTGGACATGTCCTGAGCCCACACACAGCCCTCTCAATCCAGTTGCACCTTGACCCACAGCACTGTATATGTAGTGTGTCAGCTGTGTGGATCTCCAGCCCCTCCTGCTCTCTGCAAATTCTCTGCAAATACTCCTGCTCTCTGCAAATTCTCTGAATTCAGGCAAAGCCTAAACTGAATCCCTGCTGGAGCCTGGCAATACACCCAAAGGGGATCCTTCAGGTTTTTATTCTCACTCTGTGCCAAAGCAGGGAGCACTCTCAAGAAAGATGAAGGAGATTTGGGTTCACAGTGGGCTTCACAGTACTCACTGCCTCCCTCCTGCTGGTTTAGGTTTCTACCCTGCCTGAGGCAGTCAAGGTTTAAACTACAGAGAGAGTGCCATGGAGAGCCCCACAGAGGAGATGCCAGAGCTTTGTATCTAAGTACAAAGAGACTGTGAGCCAGTTCCAGGGATTTTTCCTGCCTCTGTCTCCACCACAGGAGAAAGTGAGAAGAGGTGCGCTCCACTGAACTTGGCTTGTCCTCTTTTTCTCCTTCCTTCCATCCTTCCATCCTTCCATCCTTCCATCCTTCCATCCTTCCTTCCTTCCTTCCTTCCTTCCTTCCTTCCTTCCATCCTTCCTCCCTCCCTCCCTCCCTCCCTCCCTCCCTCCCTCCCTCCCTCATTCCTTTCTTCCTTCTTTCCTTTCTTTCTTTCTCTCTTCTCTCTCTTTTTTCTTTTTTATTTTTTAACATGGTGCTGAGGATCTAGGTCCGCCTTCATGTTTTTGCTAAGTCATCTCCCAGCCCCACATTGGTTTAATATTATAAACCACAAAAGTAAGAGACAAACCTCAAGAGTAGAGTAGACAACACTGTGGGTGTCCCTCCTGGTTCAGTTTCAGACTCAGGGGTCCACTTATATGTCATATACCTACAGGTCAGGTAGTTATTTCCAATCTAGCAGAGAAATGAGAAGAAATGCTAGTCTATATGTCTTGCTTCTAGTGATAGTAAGTTCCCAGCACCAATTTCCATAGCTCTTGGAAACCCACAGTCTGATGTTCTTACACATGACCTGGTTCTGCTTGGGTGGCATGGAACGCTATCTGGAACTATTTCTTGTCTGAGCCACCCTCACGGCCAAGTGACAGGGTGGAAAGGCCCCTCAGACGTGGCCCAGCATCCAAGCAGCCATCTCTACTGTCTAAATATTAATGGCTTAATTCACTCACAGAGGAGAGAGGGGCATGCAATGCCCAACAAGCTTAGCCCGATCTGGGGTTCATTTTGAGTTAATCGTCACTGTTTCTGGAATATGCCTATGTGGTATTTTTTCTCACTAAGTGCAGTCAGCAAGTCTGGACAGAGCCCTCCTATGCAGACCCACACGGATCAGCTTGGCCTCTCTCTCTGCGACATTGCATCATCGTAAGAGGACTTCAGGGTGCTCCATGAGCCAAGTAGAATTGGCTAAATGGTTAACACATGACTTTAGGAAAAAGCACGAATGCTTCTCAGAGGAAGACGGGGCTGAAAACACTGTGGCTACTTCATTTCAAAACCTGAGAGAAATTAAGCCCAGAAAACCTTCGTTTCTCAATCAAAAGGAAGGGTAAAAACTATAAGCAGGGGCTAGGATTCATGGGACCAGAGCCACAGAAGAATCTTTTGGCAGCTTACCAGATCCAGGACCCAAGGCAGTGAACATTTTAAGTTTCACCCTGAGAGATGTAGTTGAAAGTAAACATGAGCTTTGAGCCCAAGATATAAAATGGGGCAGGATTGTTGCCAGTGAAATAGAAAGAAGGTAAATCACAGGTATCCTCCATGCTTCCGTTAGAGGGCATTCTTGCCTCACACATGCCTGGATATTTTTTTAATCACAGAGAGTGTTTTCTTCCAAGGCAGGTCTGCATTATAGGTGGTCTAAACTGGCAGACTCCATGCCAAGCAAGGTATGCAAAGCTGGGGGGGGGATAATGTGACATTTCTTCCTGCTTTCACATCAGCAGCACATACCCAAGATTAACAGAAATCAGCTTGGGCCAAAACTGTGCCCCTGAGCTCCACCCCTCCACTCTCCCCACCCCCACCCCAGACTCCCACTCCGACCCCAGACCTTGTGCACTGTGCTGCCAGGGACTGCAGGAGCCTTCCCCAGGAAAGCTGAAATGAGAGCTGGTCGATTATTCAGAGAGATTTTGTAAATGCAGCCAAGGAACAGGAAGGTGCCTCAAGTCCTAGACGGGGCCTTTCCTCTCCTTGGGCAGTCACCAGGGCTGCACATGGGAAGAAAGCCAACAGAAAGCAGCAAGGCGCATCTTTTGTAACTCCAGTGTACCCCAGTGCCTGGATGTCTCCCAGGCAGAGGCTTCCCGGACTCTGAAGCCTCCCCCAGGCCAGGAGGTTTCTGTGTGTATGTGAGAAAGGCGCTCATGTTGAGTCATACACATACACACCTAAAGGAGAACGCAGAACACTGTGGCTCCAGAGTTGTTTGTAGTGTGTTCAGCTTTAAAGCCTTAGGCAGAAGAATTGGTGTGAACCATGGTGTTGATCTCTCCCAAGGCCTGGCGTGACAGTGCTTGCTGCCACTGCTCCCAAAGTCTGGTGAGATGATGCTTACTGATGCTGTAGTGAGCAGAAAGGCCTGAACACTAAGGGACAGGGAAACACCCTGTGTGCTGACCACACATGTGGTACTGAGGCACAGGTGGGAGAAGATGAGACATGAGACCAGGAAGCCGCCCCTGTCACATGGGCACACAACCAATGGGTCCTAAAGACAGAAGAGAGTCCCTTGCTTTGCGGGAAGCTTGGCCTCTAACATTATGGAGGAGTACAGTTTGGAGCAAGAAACTTGGGAGCTCTCAAGGCTGTCTCTCAACTGCCTCAGTCCAATTCCCCATGTCTATGCCTGTGAACAGAAAAGCAGATTGACACAACACTGAGGGTGACCTCCTCTACCCTTCTCCTCTCACTCTCCAAACACACACACACACACACACACACACACACACTCTCTCACACATGTGCACACACATGCACAGACATATACACATGCACACATGCACACACACATGCACACACATGCATATGCACACATACACATGCACCTAAGTTCATATACATGCACACACATGCACACACATGTATATGAAAGGATGAGGGCTGCAGGCTGGAAAGGTCCCTAGCATCCTTTCCCACCTCGCCTCCTACGCCAGCCCCTTGCATACATATGTGATCTTGGCCATGTAAGCAGAAATGACCTAACTAGTTTATCCGGCCTCTATAGGAAACTGATTGGTTCTCAGAGAGTGCAGGCTGGGATAATTTAAACTGACTGGCTTAGAAGCTATGGAGTGGTTTGTGGTAGGCGGGTTCTGTTATAAGCCTATAAAAGCTGTCCCGATTCTGCACTCGTTGCTCACACTCTTTTACCCTGCATGGTAAGACTGTGAACCCCAGAGACTCTGGAATTAAAATCCTCCTGCTATTGCATCAAGACTGTTTCTTGTGAGTGATTGGGGTGACACCTTCCAAGGCGTGGGGTGCTGGAGTGCCCCCATTTTTCTTTCGGGTCTTACATATACAATGCACACATACACACACAAATACTTCTCAACTTTGGGTGTCATTCTTTGTTTTTATGATATTCTTGTTTTTAAAACAGGGTTTCTCATTGAATCTCACCAACTAGGTTAGGCTGGGCAGTTCCCCAAGAATCTGCTTGTCTGAGCTGGGATTTTAAGAATGCTGCCCATGTGATTACTAAACCCTGTGCTTGGGCAGAAAACCCAACTTGACCAATTGACCAGCTCCACACCCCAGGTCAACAGTGAGGACTCTGTGTCCAGGCACTGACTGTGGAATCCGGCACTCAGGTGGACACACAAGGTTCTTTTTTCTTCACCATGGGCCTGAAAGTGCAGTAGCCAGGATTTACCAGTATTAGACCATTACAGAGAATATTTATCTCCAGGTGACTACAGAAAATCATGTCAAGACAATACTAGGGAAAAAAAGCTTTTATGAGATTCTTAAAGTACAGAGCTGGCAGAGGACCCACAAATGCCAAGTGAACCTGGATGACTCAGTGTCTCTCTAATGGGCTTAGGTTGGAGACCCTGGGCAGAAAAATAAAGCCTCCAACAAGCACATGGGAGGGCAGGGCCCTTGGCAAGGTCCTCATGTAAAGTCATCCCATAATTATAGTCCTGGAGGAAAGAGCCTTGTTCTCTCCCTGCACCCGCTAAGCCCCTGGGTTTTCAGCTAAGTCTTCTGGCCTTGCTTTAGTTTGGGTTCTGTAGCAACACACCACCTTTGGCCCAAACCTCTCCCGTTCTATTTTTAAAAAAGAAAGGACTCAGGAGTCCTGGGGAGCCTGTAATTGACAGAGCACTTGGAGTCATCAAATCCACCCCCAAGGCGTGGATGCAGCCAGGCTCCTGCTGCAGATTTTGATGTCTTACCAGAGCACTAAGGGCTTCTGTTATGTACAGCCTGGTCACCATGGTTCCCCTACGGCTGGTGTTTTACACCTAGAGGTAGGTGTGCCCAGAGTGTTTTGAGCTTGAGAAACGTGGCAGGACTTGCCAGTATAGAACCCTCTGGAACCCTGTGGACTTGGAGCTGCAGGTAGGATGCCAAATGCCTTTTTATCTTTGTCTTTGAGGTTTGAGTTCTTTTTAACATTTGGCACCCACAGGACATCCTGTTTCTAGGTGGTGTAGGGAGAGCTTTTAAAAAGGTCCATTGAAAAGAGCTGCTGAAGAACCTGGATGCCTAGTGGTTCTCACAAAACAGTATTTTGATGTGTTAAGTGGAAGCATGTCAGAGGCCGGTGGATTGGATCTCCCTCGAAGCACACAGGGGCTTGAGTGCAGGATGCAAGAAGGCAGGCCAGACAGCTTTTAGAAACCCAAACACTTGAAAAATACTGGGAGGCATTTATGTTCCCAGTATTTTTGGGACTGGCCCACCCAGAATAGGCACAGCAAGCTCAGCAGGAAGACACCTGCTCCCTGAGGCTGACCTTTGCATAGATGGTTTTCAGATCAGGTGTTGTACTGTGACAGGTGACAGAGCAATGCTTGTCCAAAAATGGAACAGGCTTGCTCTCTCCCTCTACCTTCCCTTCCCCCTCCCTTTCCTGTCCCCCTCCCTTCCCCCTCCTTTTCCCCTCTTCCTCTCCCTCCCCCTCTTTTCCCTTCCCCCTCTTTTCCCCTCCCCTTCCTTTCCTCCTCTCTTCCCCTTCCCCTCCCCTCCCTTTCCCCTCTCCCTCTCTCTCCCTTTCCCTCTCCTTCCTCCTCTCCCTCTCCTCCCCTCCCTTTCCCCTCCTCCTCCCCTTCCTTTCCCCTCTCCATCCCCTCCCTTTCCCCCTCTCTCCCTGCCCTTCTGCTCCCCCACCCTTCTCTGGCAGGTTCTTATGTAGCCCATGCTGGCCTGGAACTCCCTATGTAGATGGAGATAACCTCAAGTTTCTTGAATGCTGAGGTCATAGGTGAGCACCTATGAGCCTGCACAGCTGGTTTATGCAGTGCTGGGGCATCTTGGACATGCTAGGGCAAACACTCCACCAACTGCAGGATTCCTGAAGCCCAGAACATGGTACTTTGTGTACAGACTGTAGGAAGACAGACCCTGATGAAGCAATTGAAACCTCAACTCCAGCCCTCATTGGACAAATTGCCAGGAGTGGGGATTCCTCCGAGCTGCACAGGGCAATGGCTTCCTCCTGCTCGTATACCTGCTCCTGTCCCATGTGGTCTTTGCTTAGACCAAAAATAAGAAGTCTCAGAATCAATCAACCAATCACTCAATCAATCCCACACAGTGTATTCTCACATGACTTAATAATTCCAGTCACTAAGGAAAAGTCTCAGATGTATTTCATAGAACTTCACAGTTCTGGGGTGCTGAGATGGCCACTGATATTTCCTGGGACTCAGAGGTTACCTTAGGACAAGTGAATATTAACTCTGAAAGGAACAATAGCTTTGGAAAGGGAGCAAGGAGTTCAGAGCAGCCCAGGGCCTGGGAACTCCACTTTTCCACAAATCTTAGATTTCCAGAGCCAAAAAGACATTTCTTCTCTCTCTTGCATCTTATTATTTTCTTGGAAGATGACATAGGTGCTTCCTGAGATTCCTCTTCTTGGCTGCATACTATGCTCTTGCTTACCAATGACCCAACCAGCTTCCTGCAGTGGAAAGATGAAATAAGGTTGATGGTTTCTGATGTGTGGACTGATGTAGTTGTGTCTAGTAGTCATAGGAGTCTCCTCAGCTCTTTGTGGGTCTCCTGAAGCATTCCCAGAAGTTTCTACTATGTACTGGGGCTACACGAAATTAAAAGGCGAAACTGAGATGCTATGACTTCCACAACAAGCAGGACCTTGAACTAGCTTGAAAGCCAAGTGGCTTTCGTTTAAAGACGGGCATCAAAAGAGATAGGAGAAGCATTTGCCCTCCCCCTGCCTGCAATTAAGCTAGCTGTACAATTAGTTCATCTGTTTCCCTATATTTCAGAAAGGATGCTTTTAAATATTACCAAATAACTTCTGAGAGAAATAATGCAGAATGCTTCAAACTCCTTAAGGGCAAAGATGTCAGGTTTTAAAAAAAATACAATAAACCACACTATAGAATTATAGTGGAATCAAGTGCAGCTCAGAGGATGCTGGGAAACTTACCTTGTTCTTGCAACCTGGTCGCCTACACATAATAATAGTAATTAGTTATGTGGTGCCTGCCATATGCCAGGTATTTCTAGATTTTTCTATGCATCTTAACTTATTCAGTCTTCACAACACCATTAATAAGTAGGTTCTTTTATTAACCTGATGGGGAAACCAAGACACTGATAAGTAGTTTGCTCAGCTGCCAACACACTTTGGCAAAGCCAGGCTTTGAACCCAAGCAGTTAAGCACTTTCATCTCTAGGCTGGACAATCCAATCCTGCCTCTGACTTTTCTCCTCTGATCTTGAAAATACCCCCGTGACTTTTTCTTCCTCTCATGTATTTTACAAGCAAATAATTATGTTGAAATCGCATAAATCACACGCAAAAACATTTCCCTCTAATTTGCCATGTCTACATTCGCTGCCAGCAGGGGAGTCTTCGTACAAACGGGCTTTGTCGTCCGGTGAAAGCCTGCAATGTTTGAAAGGAGGAAGCAGTTCGTCTCCTTTGGTTAAAAGTAGGTCCACAAGTATCTAGAAAGCAAGGCAGTTTGCAGGCATCTACTTAAGTTTGTGGGGAGATGAATGAGGAACACCTCAGAGGGCTCTGACTCTTGGAGGGAGGGGAGGGCACCAGACCTAAGGCTTCTCTGAGAGCTTTTGCTGCATGGTTCATAGGCAAAGACGACTTTCTTCCTGGTTGGACTGTTTCAGAAGGGCCTTCTCCTGGCACCATCCATACAGAGCCTCTTGTGGCCTGCAAGTGGTCCAGTCTCCGAGAAAGGAGATTGAGGTGCTCCAGGCCCACACCCGGTCTGTCCCCTTCTCTCCGCCACGGACCTTCCACACAGCAGAGCGGGACACAGCAGCTCTGTCCAGGAGCAGGCAGAACCCTGAGGATACCTGATTGCTGAGTGCAGCCCCTCCCCAAAGTTTCACACATAGTTCTGGCTTGCAAGAAGACTCAACTAGGTTGCCAAACCGTGCCTCAGCTTCCAAGTGATGTTCCATCTGTGTATCCCTGGAAGGCTGCTCAGACTTTGCAGAAAAGCCCGTGCTAAGTTTGGTTTCTATGGAAATAGACCCATTAGGTTAAACAGCAATTGAAAACTATTTGGTGAAAAAGATACCAAGTGCCATTTATTTCTGTTTTACACTAAATTGTACATTATTATTTTAATTGGCAACTATCGAGCAATGTTTATGTTCACTTATATGAAATTACACATGTGTCCACATATTTAGGAAAGTAGCATTGGTTGGGCTGGGTACCACAAGGTGGGAGCCTGCTATGTGGTCTGAGGAGACTCTCTGAATGTTCTTTGTAATTGTCTGTCAAAATAGCTCTTTGACCATAGGGCCTGAAGATAACATCTCACACTTGCTTTAAAAACAGTGAAGTGTCAAACATATTGGTTATTGTTCTTTCCTTCCTTGGAGGAGTGTGTGATCTGACAGGGGCTGGCTGTGAGAAAGCTCTTCAGAGGGTACATTGGAGGGCAAGGTTGCTGGACACACAGGCCCATGATGTTCTAGCTGCAGACACTTGCTACAGAGATGCCCAGAGGACCAGGCAAGGAGTTTTCCTGATGTCATGGGGGCCTCTCTTCACAGCTTTCAGCAGATCAGTTACGTTTCTCATTGTTTTGGCAAAACATGTGATAGAAGTGACAGAGTCTATGGTGGTAGGAATGTGTGGCTGGGACTCACCACATCTTGATGGTTCAGGAAACAGAGACAGAACAGGAAACAGGGACCCTTTCTCCATCAGGCTTGTAGTCCAAGGCTCCACAGCCTTCCCAGACATCACCATGTGGAGACCAAATATTCAGACACAGGAGCCTGGGAAGGACATTTCACATTCAAGCTTTACATCACTCAAAAGGAAACTTGACCTGTATAGGAAGTCGGGGTCATTTGGACAAAGCCCACCATGGCCTGTAAGCCTTCAGATCTCTGAGGAAGGAATACAGCCCAGACCCACACCTGGATTGTTGTTGGTCCAGCAGTCAACCTCCACAGAGGTGACCTTCATCTGGGAGATCCTCAGTAGCCAGAGTCCAGAGCTCATGCGATTGGTGGGGCTGCTGGACAGACTGCTGGGGAGCCTCAGTGTGAGTTCTCCAGCCCCAGTCCTTCCAGCCAAGGCGTTCCCAGTGACTGTGAAATACCAGCCGTTTTTGCCACCTGTGACTTTTAGAACTGTAAGTGGTTTTCCTCCTTGTTAACTACTGGTCCATTCTTGTTTTACACTTCTCTCTTAAGCCTGGATGGACACACTGTGCCTTCCATCCAGTCCTTCTGAGGTGGCTGAGAGGTAATTCTTTTCATTTGAGCTTCACATGCTGATTCTAAGCCTATGGCTCTAGGAGGTTAAAGAGTTTGTCTGCACAGCTAACAAGTTGTCATGTGACCTCTGGTCCTGCAATCAACTTTTAGATGGAAGGTAGAGCATCACTAATCGTTGTGTACATCTGCATGTTTGAGTGTGTACTCATGCTTGAGTGTGAATGACCATACAAATGTGTATGTGTGCACATCTGTGTATGCACCTGCATGTTGGCATTTTTCTACATATGTGTATATGCATGAATGTGTGTGTGTGTGTGTGTGTGTGTGTGTGTGTGTGTGAATGGATAGGGATGGTAACACTTGACTGATACCCATCTTTTATAAATAAAGTCACTTATTAACACTAGGGCCCCACCCTAAGGATGCATCATTAGGTGACTGTGATTGTGCATACCTTGTGTGGAGTATTCACACTAAGGCTAAGATGTTACTAGGTATCCATGTTATAGTGACATGGAGCCACTCTCACAGACCTATGATGTTACAAGACAATCTAAACACAAGACAAAGTTACCTCACAGAAGGCTATGATTTTACTAGGTGATTTAGTCTTATGACTGCCCTTCCATAAGCCTCTGATGTCATTGGGTAACAGCTATGGCCATCTTCCTAAAAGGTATGATGTCATGATGCATGATTGCATTCAGATCTAATGGATCAGATTAGAAAAGCAAAATGGAAACTGGGCGTGGTGGCGCACGCCTTTAATCCCAGCACTTGGGAGGCAGAGGCAGGCAGATTTCTGAGTTCGAGGCCAGCCTGGTCTACAGAGTGAGTTCCAGGACAGCCAGGGCTACACAGAGAAACCCTGTCTCGAAAAATAAAAAGAAAAAAAAAAAAAAAAAAAGAAAAAAAGAAAAGCAAAATGGAACCTGGGCTACTTAGTCCTAAGCCAGTCTCTGCTGTGCTAGAACTGTCTGTCAACCCAGCAGTGATTGAGGCACAGACCTCTGATCCAGAATGTATCTCTTCCTACCTCTGATAGGTCCTGACACTTCCACATCTGTCCCATCAGCCATTCTAGGGAGGCAGCAGCTCCTTCACTCCACCTATAGACATTTTCATCTCAGAAGCTCAATGCATTGTTTTCCTGGCCCAGCATCAGCTGCAGTAGCTCCTTTTCCAGTTATTTTAGATTCATTTCTGAGTACACTTGCTTGAAAGAAGGCCTTTGTCCTTAGAATATGTCATATCCCAACTTTGTCCCACTAGAGGACATTACCTGAGTCCTGGATCCATGAAACTTTACTGAATAAAATTATTTCTCTGTTTGTCTATTGGAAGGCTGCATGCATATATGTGCACGTGTGAGCCACAAGTTGATGTCAGGAGTCTTCTGTTGCTCTCCTTATTTTTTAAGGCAGGGTCTCTCAGGAAACCTGGAGCTCCCCGTGTCAGCTAGACTGGCTGGCCAGAGAGACCCTGGAGTCAGCCTGTTCTACCTCCTTCCAGTGTGGGGATATCACCTGCATGCTGTGCTGCCATTTGAACTCAGATCTTATGTTCATGCACTTTATCCACTAGGCTGTCTTTCCAGCCTGAATCATTTTCAATCTCTGGTCTAAGAAATTTCATGAATTCTGCTGGGCGGTAGTGGCGCACGCCTTTAATCCCAGCACTTGGGAGGCAGAAGCAGGCGGATTTTTGAATTCGAGGCCAGCCTGGTCTACAGAGTGAGTTCCAGGACAGCCAGGGCTACACAGAGAAACCCTGTCTTGAAAAACCAAAAAAAAAAAAAAAAAGAAATTTCATGAATTCATCCTCTCTTAATGTGATCATAACTGAGACACAGAAACTCCATTTTCCTCTTGTTGTCCTCTATTCTCAGACCCATCTTATTCTTTATTTTCTAGTAAGAAAACCAGCTGGGAGGATAAAAACAATTTTCAAATAAAGACATTCGTTGTGCTGATTTGTGAAGGGAGAAGTAGAAGAAATTCCAAATCTAATGATTTCAGGAATAGAGATTTACTCCCCAATATGGCAAACCTTCCTTGCAATTTTGAAGCTTTGGGACTATGGGTAGACTACATAGGAAATTACCTCTTGATGAAGGGTGAGTGTCAGGAAGGCCACAGATAGGCAGGTCAGTGGCAGATACAGTAATGGATACAGTGATGATGTAAATACAGTGATGGATACAATGATGGATAAAGTGATGGATACAGTAATACAGAGGCAGATACAGTAATGAATACAGCAGTGCAGAGGCAGATACAGGGATAATACAATGATGGATACAGTGATGGATACAGTGCTACAGAGGCAGATATAGTGATAGGTACAGTGCTACAGAAGCAGATACAGTGATGGATACAGTGCTACAGAGGCAGATATAGTGATAGGTACAGTGCTACAGAAGCAGATACAGTGATGGATACAGTGCTACAGAGGCAGATATAGTGATGGATACAACGATGGAGAAGTAGATACAGTGGATACAGTGATACAGAGACAGATACAGTGATGGATACAGTGTGATGGATACAGTGATAAAAAGAAAGATACAGTGATGGATCAGTGATACAGAGGTAGATACAGTGATGGATACTGGGAAGAAGCAGAGGCATAAAGGTTTAGGGAAAGTCAAAGTCAGGGAAGATGGTTTCAAAGACAGATAATCTGAAAAGGGGATGGGGAAGAGAGACAGAAAAGAAGGAATTTACAGTTTATCTTTCACATGCAGCTGAGATTAAATATGTAATTTTAGTCCAAGATTGATCATTTAACTATGTACATTTGACTGCTACTAAGGCCACAATTCAAACAGTGAGTTTGTCAAGAAGAAGAGAGATTGATGAAGAGTCCCTTAAGTGCAGTGGGGAGTAAAATATAAAAAACTTTGGTAAAGGAAGTGTAAGAGTGGCATTCTGGGGACCTGGAAAGGAAAGGGGTGAGGAATAAATGAGAAGATTGCACTGTGTCTGCAGGGAACCAGCCATCACTTGTTGATCCCCATGACATCAAACTCATTGTTTCCCAGAATCCCACTTCATAAATGAGGCTGGGAAAACTAAGCTTGGATAGCCAGAGTGTCGTAGGAAGCTCATTCTTGTATTTGTTTTCTTTCTGGATCAGCCTCAATGTTTGTTGGCAAAGGATATTTTTTAAAAAGTCCTTTTTTACATACCTCGCTTAAAATAGACATTCAAGCTTATTCAGCATGAGGAGGAAAAGTGATCTTGGAGGTGTTATCATATGTGCTCTTATGAACAGGGAAGTTATTTGTTCACCGTCATGTGACTAAATGATTTATGTCATACATTTTTAAAGACCCTTACCACTGTATTCTTCCTTATGCTTTAGGAACACTCAACCACTTTCTTTTGGTAATATTTCATAAAGAATACCATGAGTTGAAACCTTTTTTTCACACAAGAACAAAGAGGTTCCATGGAATGGACACATCAACATTTCACTTTTGCTCTTCAAATGGTGATGACTTTAGAGGACACTTGGGGACCTCTGGCATCTCTCAACACTCCTGCTGGCTGCCTGTTCTGACTCAGAGATTAATTAGGAAATGATAGGGAAAACAGCAGAGCATAGTCTTGGCTTGTTTCCTGGTGGCTCAAGCTCTCTGTGTAAAATGACATTTCTATCAGCCATTTCTGTTCAGAAAAAAATGAGCTCTTGAGCATTTCATGACTTTTAGTTTTCAGTCTTAGCCAGTTAACTGAGAACCACTCCATGGGATTACCTTCTGATGAGGGCAACATTTGTCACAGGAGACCCAAACAATCAGACTTTGCGCAAAGCAATGGGAGCCCATGGGACAGAACTAGATTCCAAATGCAAGATCACTTCCCTGTTTAGAAGCAGGTCCAGCAGCAGATACAATCTTCAGAACATCAAAAGCCAGAGCTGGAAGCCAAAGGGCAACTTGGCAGCAGTGTTCTGGCCTTGAACCTGCTTTGGCATGAGGCTTGGTCAAATGACTTCATAGTTCCTTTTCTGTGAAGCATTGTTCTCAGGAGGGGGTGATTTAATGGGCTAACACATATCTGTGTCTGCCCACTCTGCTGTTCCCTGTATTTGTTATAATTTACTTGGTTACCCTGGGAAGAACAAATAGATTATGTAAGTTCAGAGACACCCTGAGGTCAACATCTGCAAAGGGCATTTTGAAGGGATGTGGTCAAGAAAGAGAGAAATGGAGGTATGTAGGAAACCTGAGCTCACAAGTGCTCTCTAGATGTTTCCAGAGTAAAGTTTGAAAAAAAGTATCAGGATCTAATATGTCCTTGTATTGTGGGAGGCAAAGGGAAGACCTAGTTTGAACTCTGACATACCAGCTTCTTTCTAATGACTTCAGCTTTCCACACAGATAATGGGCTCAACAATAATTATCTCACTTCTTTGAAGAGGTTTGTTTGAGAATCACACGAGAGAATACGTGTATGCCCATTAAAATGTAAGGAGATATGTAAACTAGGAACATTGGTATTTAATAAAATGGCTGGTACACACAGCCAGATAAAACGTTCTGAGTATCTGGAGCTCTGCCAAAAATTAGCCATGTGCTTTTAAAGTAATTTTGGGAGAAAAAGCAAGAAACTGAAAATAGAAAATAATGCTCAAGCCTGCAAAGGAGGAGCAAGCCTTGCAGGTTCCTGTCTTGTTGGCTCAGTCCTGATCCAACCAAGCTAGGGATATGTTCAAAGCCATCACTGGTCTTCGTATTTAGATGATTCCTAGGAAAACATTAAAAATTATTTTCTAAACAGTTGAATATTCATGAAGAGGATTGAAATGACCAGCTAGTGTTCTTCTGAGCAGCTTCTAGGGGGCCACATGATGACCAAGAAGGAGGAGGAGGAAGAGCAGCAGGAGGAGGAGGATGAGAAGGAGAAAGAGAAGGAGAAAGGGAAGGGGAAGGGGAAGAAGAAGAAGGAGGAGGAGGAGGAGGAGAAGGAGAAAGTGAAAGAGAAGGGGAATGGGAAGGGGAGGGGAAGGGGAAGGGGAAGGGGAAGAAGAAGGAGGAGGAGGAGGAAGAGGAGGAGAAGGAGAAGGAGAAGAAGAAGAAGAAGAAGAAGAAGAAGAAGAAGAAGAAGAAGAAGAAGAAGAAGAAGAAGAAGAAAGGCATGCAGATGCCCTGCTTTCTCTCACATCACTCACTGGGGCGTGGTCATGCCCTTGGAGGCTGTATTGCAAGCTTGTGTGCATTTCCCCTGTCCCTCTTCCAGCTTTTCCTGTTAGTGTCTCACAGCTTTGCCAAGATCTGTAGGTCTTTCCCTGCTTGAGATCTGACTACCACTCATGAAAACCCCATAGCACAAGGGACACTATTGACAGGCCAGTTCAGTGGACAGAGCAGGTGAAATAGGAAACAACTGGTTCTCTGTGGCTGGGGAGTGGGGCAATTATGGGATACATGCTCTGAAAGAACACATCTATTATTGATTTTACTATAAAGCACAAATAAAATATCAACAG
Source organism: Apodemus agrarius (assembly GCA_964023405.1). Taxonomy (NCBI): domain Eukaryota; kingdom Metazoa; phylum Chordata; class Mammalia; order Rodentia; family Muridae; genus Apodemus; species Apodemus agrarius. Next base: position 179,686,023 of record OZ030006.1, on the reverse strand, counting down.
ACCAAAAGAGAGAAGGGTGGTCAGGATTGGAAGCACAAGGAGCAGCACACAGAGATGCACGCACAGAGCAAAGGCTTCACTCTGAAGCAACCCAAGGAAGAAAAGGAAATGAGGTAGACCACTGTCACCCACAGGATATAAGATGTGCACTTCCATTTCCCATTTCCACTCCCTACTTCCTATTATTGCTCCCCATTTCCACTCCATAAATGCCTTCACTCAGAAGCAGCCCAAGGAAGAAAAGGAAATGAAGTAGAGGACCACTGTCACTCACAGGACATAAGATGTGCACTTCCACTTCCCATTTCTACTTCCATTTCCACTTCCTGTTCCTTCCACACCTTCCTGTAACAGACTGAGACAGTTCATTTTATTTCCTTAATAGGAAATTCAAATTAAAATATGTCCTATGTTTTGAAAGTATGGAATTTGAAATAAACTCCAAGTGAGGTCCTAGGAAGCTGGGGTGGACTCAGTGTCATTCTTATCAAAACACCAGGGCATTCATCTCCAAGGCCTCAGAGACCATAACCATGAGCATAAAATGTAATGGGGTGTCAGGAATAAAGACTGAGTCCAGCCACTGGACCTTAAGCTATGGTTTCTTCCCTGTGACCCAGCAACATCTGTCTAGTGATTGACATGTTTTTGATATAACATCATAATGTTTTTCAAGTACTTGAGTAGTTTTGATTGGTGGTTCTGATGAAATCCACCCCCATGCCTCAATCTAGGTTTTACCACAATGAATGACAATTCTTATCTAGACTCAGGATTCCACCCAGACTGCAGTGTACTGAGAATTTTGGTTTCTTTAAACACAGAAATGTTATAGGAATAAGTTTTTGTTTTAATCCCAGGTGTGGGATATGGGGCTGCTTTAGCTTTGTCCACAGCAGCTGACTGTGATTGCCTCATGCTCTAGCAGGGGTATGATTTTTTGATAGCTGCAGATAGTTTCTGCAGACTGTCTGGGACCCTGGAAGGGGCTGCAGTGCCTCCTCCTCCTCCTCCACCTCCTCCTCCTCCTCCTCCTCCACCTCCTCCTCCTCCCCTCCTCCCCTTCCCCATCCTCCTCCAAGAGCAGCTGCTATTGTTGCTGGTTGCTGATGTAGCAGTTTGTCAGGTGGTCATATGCAAAGAAATGAGAAGAAGAAATTGGGTATTCTGACAGCGATGATCAAATTTGCCCTAAGGAACTCAATGCCCCTAATCAGCAGGAAATAGTCTAATGATATTGATGCCCCCTTCCTCCTCTGGTTTTCTTTCTCTCCTACCTAGTGTTAGGGTGTTGGAAATGTGGAATAGGGGTGGAGATGGGAGGTAGAAGAGGGAACTCATAAAGTAGTCAGAATGAGTTCCTGCATTGACCACTGCACTAAGATATTCAAAGCAATACTTTCAGAAGGATCACAGACCTCATATTTCTGCTGATGTCTTTGTTTAATCCTCCTTTATCAGTATCTTCAAACCTTTCATGGGAGTGTGTATGTTGACTTTTGATCATGTCTCCATGAACTCCAACAATGATGTTCAAGTTTGAAACTTTTTCCTTATTTGCTTTTGAGAACATCTGGTGTGCGTCATTAAGTTAGAAGCACTTTTTGGGTAGATCTAACATGGAACCATTTAAACTTAATGCTTGAACTTGTAATAATCTTAACAATACTGAATTATTTCTATGACATTCAATTTGACCAGTTATTGTTTTAAAAACACACTTTTGGAGCAGCTGAGGATTTAAAACGTCCCAGAATCCCAGAGACAATCATCTTTCTCTACTCAGGTGACCCAAATAAATTCCTGTTGCCATTCAGCTCTCAGAATAGACACGTCAGCTCTATATGAAAGATCACTGGTCTGGGAATTGGGGTCTGAACCCCACTGGGAACTTCATGTTTTAGTAGCATGAACATCCTGTTGGCGGTCTCTTTCTGTTTACCCATCAACAATCCTCCTCTCTGTCAGGCCTACACATTCTCACAACTCAAGAGTTTATTCATGGAGCAAAAGAAGGTTATAAACACAGCGGGTATAGGCATAGTGGGCATTCATGTGTACACTAAACCATTTCTGTAATGATGAGAAGTCTTCTTCACTGCTGTGGTTCATTGACCCCCCATGTTAAAGGCATGGACACAGGCTAGGCCTTGAAGCAGGCATGGCAAATGTCTCTAGGACACACAGTGAGCATGCCTAAGGCTGACACCAGGATCCAAAGTCCAAGCTCTGGCATAAGATACCTTCTCTTCCAGTCAGGCAGGAACACTGTAAAGTCCTGACTGACCTGTGCTGAGGGAGCAGGGATGGACGTTTTCCCAATTCTGGATCTGACGTTATTTGGTCTTTTCCGTTGACGTCTACAATTAGCACAGGAAGTCACTCAAAGGAAGTCTAGATGATACTAAACTTTTATATTGGTCAGAAAGTCTCAGAAGATTCTTTTCATGAAAGAGAAATGCATCACTAGTGATAATTGGTAGGAATAATGCACAGACTTAATTCAGGCATTGGAATATAAGGTAAGGGCTGCTTGATACACGCTAATCTGTCAAAGGCCTGAGAGACAAAGCCCATACCTACCTTATTATAATTTTCCCAACACATTATTTTTATTGATTATTTAGGAATTTCATACAATGTACCCTGATTACACTCACTTCCCCCTCCTTCCAGGTACACTCTTGCACCCTTGTGTCATCAGGTCAAATTTGTGTTGCCCGTATATTCATTGGAGAATGGTCATACTCCCAGTGACCAGTCCCTTAAAGATAACTGAGTCCTTCCCCTATGCCCCTGCCAGAAGCCATCAATGCTGAGGAGCTACTCTTCAGCATCTTTACCACCTCTTTCAAGGACTCTTAATGGCTTCCTGTCTAGACTGTTTCCTTTTGGAGTGGGGAGTGTTGTCACAGGAGCCTCTAGTGTCTCTCATTCTCAATGATGAATCTGCTGTCCCCAATATCACTGCAAAAGGAACCGCCTTTTCCATAACAGCCGGTGGCAGCTCGGACCACAGACATCCACATGGCTCATTATCTTTTAAAAGACATGAAATGTGGAAGAGCCAGATAGTCTGAAGCACAGGACAGAAGAGTGGCCAGGAAATAAAGGTTTTTCATATACTCAGACTCTAATAAGCCTTTAATAATAGATTGAGTGCAGGTTTGACTTTTTCAACAGAGAAGAGGTATTACAGGTGTTTTAGAGAAAACTAGCAGAAAACTGAAGTCAGGAGTTGGGAGCAGTGTTCACCGTGTCTGGGCTAATCATTTTGAGAAAGGACCAAAGTACTGCTCAAGTGTGTGCTTCATATCATGATAAAATTTGCAATTTTATTGGCTTCTACTTTTAGAGGGATCCATGTGGGTTTCAGATTGACCTCATTTTCTACAAAGAAAATTTCTTTTCTAAAAAATTGCATGTAAATCAAGAGTGTATGCCAAAATCAAACCATGAGTAGGAAGAATTCTGTTAACAGATTCAAGCCTGAAAGAAATTGAAGCCCTGAATTATCCTTCCAATGGCACCGTGAACAGACCACAGGTCCCCTCTGGTCTCAGCTGCCCTCTCTTCAGATGGCCTTGTTGAGTCAGGCTGAACTGCAACTGATATTACACATTTCTCTAAGGAAATTGAAATGGAATAAAACCAGAACATCAAAATACTCTCCAAACCCAGTCTGACCCGACCTGATATTTAGCTTGGTTGGAATCCCTGGTATGGAAAAAAATTTTGAGTCATAAATATACTAGAAAATTCTGTTACTTCAAAAAGAAATTCTATAATAGAGGCCTTAGAAAAACAGACTTTTGTCAAATGAATAATTGTCTACTGATCTGTTTGTTCTGAAAATGTCTACTTTTTAGGACTTTGATTGTCTTGAAAATCTCCAGGTTCTAATTTTACATGTGGCAAAACAACAATAATAACAGCAGCAGCAACAACAACAAGCCTAGTACTCATCTGGGTCTCTGACATCTACAGCTCTATCAACAAAATAATCAGGCAGATCATGTTTAATTAAAAGTTATTATGTAATTTGGGTGAGCGATTGGTGGCATGATTAAATTTCTTTTACAGAATATATAGGATGAAAGAGTTGGCATTTTGCATCCCCCACAGTTAGAGATTATAGGAGTTTTAGGAAAGCGAAAATGAGCCCCTTCGTTTTCACAACTCTGTGTGGACAACCAGTAACATTTCTTATGGCAAGGGAGGGCTAGCTGCTTCCTTTCTCCTTTTTGAAGGCTAAAGCCATGCCTCGGTCCCTTAAACTCCCCACTACATAGCTCTACACCCCAGCTCCGGCACAGCACTCATTCCCCACAGCTCACACCCCATGCCTGTCATAGAAACAAGCAATACATTCACTTTCCCCTAACCAAAGTGGAAACAAAACCAGACATGAACCAATTTCTTGGTCTTGGGTTCTGTTTCTTTAAATCTTTTTGATTTTAGCTCTTGGGTAGTTATTCTTCAAGCTTTCCATTGTCCCCAGAGACCAACTTAAGCCCACCTCTAACAAGGTCAGAAAGGTATGGGTGGGTTACTATGTATGCATAGGGAGTGTGACAAAGACCACGAGTATGATTTCCACGAAGGCTCACTAACTAAACGTCCTCTTCTACCCACCACATCTGTGCTGGTTAAATGTCTATCAACTTGACACAAGCTAGAGTTAGTCTGGGAAGAAGGAGCCTCAGCTGAAAAAACTCCCCCATCAGATACATGTGTGTGTTGATGTGTGTGCATGTAGGGGTGTGTATAGATGCCTGCTCACACCCGTACTCATACTATGTGCTTCGGTCTGTCTAGAATTTCTATCAAATTGTATTCATGAGCATCTTCATGGGATGTGTATAGCTGCCCTTTGTTTTCGATGACAGGTTTCACAGAGATAAACATGCCAGGTATTTGTGCATGCTTTCTCATGATTCATGATGAATAGTGCTTTTTGTCTTTCAGGAGACTCAAGTGTGTTTGCCTTTTTGTGCCATGGCTGGCTTGTGAAGGACCATTTATTCAGCCTTAGTAGACACTGCCCATCTCTATGTGTTGACCAGCAGTGAGCTGTACTTCCTTGACGACCTCAGCAGCTTTGGCCAATGATCTGCCTTGGCCATAAAACTGTGGTCATGGCCAGTGCACTATAGTCCTGGCCAGTATACTGCAGCCCTGGTGAGTACACTGTGATCCCTGCCAGTGCACTGTGATCTTTGACAATGTAGTGAGGTGCTGGCCATGGCATGGTGGCCCTGACCAGTACACTGCAGCACTATTATATTGTGATGTGTACTTATTCGTATTTCCTAGATGGTGGTGTGGCTGAGTATTTCTCAGTGTTCATTGGCCAGCTGAATGTTCCATCCTATGACATAGGATTCTGGCCATCTCTCACTAACAAACTGTCACAGGTATATAGGACTTCATCATTCTGTCACTTTGCAGTATAGGAAACAGGTCCCCTCCACAGCATGCCTCTCTCACACTTTTCATAGTGTTCAGCAACAGTATATTTGCTTTTAATGTGGTTCAATGTATTAGCAAATCCCTTCAATGATAAGATTTCCTACACTCTTCCCTTCCTTCCTTGGATAGAGGGCAGGTTTTTCAATACAACAACTTAGAAAATTCATTTTCCTTTAACTTCATTTCAGGGAAATGGCCACATGGATGTGGATTGAGCTAGGGCTGTTTCATGAATACCTGGCTTCAAGCACATCTTAAGGAAATGATGACTTTTTTTCTGGGGAGATATGTTACCACCTTTAAGTCCAGAGCACATGTACTTAGGTAACCATTACCAGTGGTCTATTTGTTTTAATTTTCGAGGCAGCATGCTGTCTGAGCTGTCACTTTGCAGCAAAATAAATGGGAGAGAGAGGATCCTCTTACCCAATTCTTCAAATAAGTATCTATCTATCTATCTATCTATCTATCTATCTATCTATCTATCTTCTATTTATTGGCATTTCAAATGTTATCTCCTTCCCAGTTTCCCCTCCCCAAACCTCATCCCATCTCCCCTCCCCCCTGCTTCTATGAGGGTGCTCCCCTACCCACCCACCCACTCCTACATCACTGCCCTAGCAGAGGCTCTATGCTGGGGCATTGAGCCTCCATAAGAGCAAGGGCCTGCCCTCCCACTGATGCCAGATAAGGCAATCCTCTGCTACATATGTGGCTGGAGCCATGGATCCCTCCATGTGTACTCTTTGGTTGGTGGTTTTGTCCCTGGGAGCTCTGGGGAGTTTGGTTGGTTGGTATCGTTTTCTTCCTATGGGGTTGCAAACTCCTTTGGTTCCTTCAGTCCTTTCCCTAACTCCTTCATTGGGGTCTGCATGCTCAGTCCGATGGTTAGCTGAGAGCATCCGCATCTCTATTGGTCAGGCTACGTCTTAACTTGACTTTTCTAAACTTTTGGGATAAACTTGAGAATCAGCTTGCAATTCACTAAAATTATGTGAAAAAATCTAAGCATTTGAAAGAAGTTGCATAGAATCAGGAAGGTTAGCATGGGGAGAATTAATGGTCTAGCAATATGATCTCTTCATTTCTACTGACTTTATTTGTGTCTCTAGTGCTAGAAATTCCCAGATCAAGGTTCAACAAGGCTTTCTTTAGGTTTATCTCAAGAAATTTAATGTTTTGAAAACGACAAATAGCATTTTTAAAATTTAATGTCCAGGGCAGAGCAATGTCTTAGAGGGCCAGGGAACTTGCTGTGCACCCTACCACCCATACATGATAGCTGGTGATGGCCATAGGTGCCTGTAATTTCAGGGTTGTTCAGGGCAGACAGGAGAATTGCTGGGATTTCCTGGCCACCGGCTTAGCTCCAGGGTAAGTGACAGTCCCCTCCTCAGAGGAGTAATGCAGAATATGATAGAGCGGCACCCTCCTATTGCTTCTTCATGTGCACACTTACCCATGTGTACACAAAACACATTTTTCATTTTCATTTGCTGCAGTTATCTTCAACGCAATTGACCTTTTCCTCTATTGATCTTCAACCAGCAATTTTAGTAAAGTGTGTTATTACTGCATCTTTGCCTATAATCATATCGATTGTGAACAATAAGGCAACAACGTTGTTCTCAGTTCCCATTTTTCTTGTCTCTTATTGTGCTTTCCAGGACTTCCTGAACTCAGGAAGAAAGCTTTTCAGATTCATTATCATTAAGTATGGTGATCCTCAGTATTTTTACAGATGACTTCTGGTGCTTCCATAAGATTAAGCAAGTTTACTAATATTCCAGGTTAGCTGGGACTTACAAATTTCATTAGTATAATTGGCTTTTTTTTCAGATATTTTTGTACAAATGCTTAGATAAGTATCATTTCTGCAACATTATTTTATTGTGATGAACTGCAGTGATCGCTTTTCTGCAGCTAAACCAGCTTTTCCTTCCTGGATAAATGGAATGGCCCAGGCTAGCTAACCTCAGCGCAGATCAGCGCTTCTCTCTCTGCTTCGTTGTGCTGGAGTGAATTCCACCTGTGAAGTCCCTGCTTCACATTTTTGTCAAGTTCTGTTTTCCTGATTATCCTGGTCTCATAAATTAGAGACAGAGCTTTCCATATTTTCTGTTTTCTACAAATGACACTATTTTCTCCTGGATATTTGATGAAATTCAGTGGTGATATCTCTTGGTCTGAAGATACTTAGTAGCTACCTCACCGTTCATCTTTGGCAACTATGTTTTAGGTGTGTGGAGTTTTCCTCATGTTTTTCATGTAAATTTCAAGGTTCCTTTTTTTTTTTAAAAAAAAAAACATTGTTTCTAACTTTAGTGACCATATAATTAATGATCCCCACTGGACAGTTGTGAGAGCGAGAGGAGTACTACCGATAGTTGAATAGTGTAACCTTCAGAATGTTTATTTATTTACCTAGAATTGATTTTATTATCTTGTGGTGCTTGTAAAATGGTTTTATTGAAAATCTACTTTCTAGAAAAAAATCCTGTAAAATACAAATAGCATGTCACCTTTTCCTTAACACACATAATAAAGTTGTTTATTTATAGTATATAAAAGTCACTTTAAATATTTGTTTATTTAAATTTTTTTTGTGGTGTTGGGGATTGTACCCAGAGCTATGGGCATGCTAGCTAAGCACTTTACCATGAAAATACATTTCCAGCCATTTACTCAGCTTTATTCTATGTGTTTGAGTGTTTTGCCTGTGTACATACATGTGTACTTGTGCCATAGTGTTCGTGGAGGCCAGAATCGGGGGTAGTATCCCTTGGAACTGGAGTTAGAGATGTTGTGGGTTGCCATGTGAGTGCTGAGACCAAGCCCAGTCTCCTGCAGGAGCAGCTAATACTGTTAACTGATGAGCCAGCTTTTCAGTCTTTAAAATTTATTTTTGGTAATATCCATGTCATTTAATTAGTGTCTTGGCTATCTTTACCACAAATGTTACTGTATTAAAAATGTGTCTTCTATTAGTGTCTTATTGTTAATTTTTAAAAATATAATTGCCTTCAAATTTGAATTCTCTCTAAGTTTGGAATCACTGACACTTAAGACTGGTCTTTCTTTGTAGCTTAAAATATTCTTAACTGAGGGAGTATTCTTTCTTCAGGCCAACTTCATAGTAAGTTTCTGGAATACATTTTAGTATTTTTTTAATAATGAAATGTATAAATATTTCAGACTAAATATTTTCACAGGTTCTGTCTTTGTACATCCATGGAGAGTGCATTTCTTTGAAAAAATATTTTTACAAGGAAAAATTAATCAAACAAGTTGTTATGGTTTGTTTGAGCATTTGCTAAATTTATATGCTACAGAATCATGGGACCTTTCAACTTCATTACCTCCTGTTTAGAATATAAATCTATCCAATTAAGAACGGGAGCTGCATCAAAAGAGTCTCATGACAAGTTAAAATATCACAAATCTCAATTATGGTGTTTTTAAAGCTAAGTCTTCTCTACCCTTTGAGGTCTCAGAGTTTATTTCTACACTTTTTAAAAAAAGAAATAACTGTATATCTCCCACTGAAACTTTAACGTCTAGCTACACTTAACAAGCTCTGAGAGCTGAGGTTTCACATTGTTCCTTCTGTTGAATTTTCACTAAGGGTTTCCAACCAGATCTGAGACAATGAAAGTAGGTTTTAGAGGTCTTGTTTACAAAGAACTTCAGAAATATTGCAGGACACTGATGTGGGCTGGCAGAACATGTCCTCAAAGGCTCAAACATTTCAGATACTTGATTGATGTTAATCAAATATCAAGGCATTATGACTGTCCTGCTATGTTGCCAACTTTTTTTATTATTTAATATCAGGGTCTTTGAAACTATCTAATATTGGAAATCAGTAGAGATGTTACTTTCAGAAACCAAAACACTCAGATTCTGTGGAACTCGAAGAAACCATTGTGCAGAGATACGTGAGCAGCGGTTGATAGTACAAATGCCGGCCAACAGATGAAAACGAGGAAGAAAATGTGGTATATAATTGGGGATTTATTCAGTCATAAAGAAGAATAAAATGATGTCATTTCCTGGGAAGTGGGTGCAACTGGGGATATTCTGAAATGAATAATAATTAAAATATTTAAATGAGATGCAAAATGAAAACTATGGTGTTTTATTTAATTTGTGGGCCTCATAATTCCTTATAGATACATAAATCATACACACACACACACACACATGCACACGCGTGTGCGCGCGCGCACACACACACACACACACACACACATGCACATGCACACGCGTGTGCGCGCGCACACACACACACACACACACACACGAGAGGACATGAAATCAGAAAGAAGATGGGGGCGGGGGGGGGGTAAGGAGGCAACCAGAAAGAGGAAGAAATGAGTAAAGGGAGGGAAAGGAAATGGGCTGTGTGGTCTAATACATTATATATGTAAAAGAGTTTGTCTATACTGATCTAATGCTATTTAACATGAATCCCAATATGAAAAGAATTAGCAGATCCCTCAGGAATAAATATCAATTATGTGTCATAACCAATGACACATAACATTTCAAATTTAGTAAGAATGTTGTCTTTGATTATTATCTCTTTCACTAAGATTTGAACTTTTACCATAAAGTAATTTCAGTTTTAGAGTTAAACTTTTAACTAAATTTACCATATACATTCACAATATTTTGACTTATAGCAAAGTCAGTTTACAAGTAAAGTGAGTCCAAATGAACAGCTGCAATGTTACGGAATCGCCAGGTTCTCCTCTGAGCAACCAGGGAAGGCAGTCAGAAATGGGTCACAGGCTAGAGAGTCACCAAGCCAGAAGCAGTCCACAGCCTCTTCACACTAGAGATTCACTTAGACAATAAGCAGTTCACACCTGCTTCACACTAGAGAGTCACCAAGCCAAAATCAGTCCACAGCCTCTTCACACTAGAGAGTCACTAAGACAATAAGCAGCTCACAGCTTCTTCACACTAGAGACACTAAGACAATATGCAGTTCATACCTGCTACACACTAGACTCACCAAGTCAAAATCAGTCCACAGCCTCTTCACACTAGAGAGTCACTAAGACAATAAGCAGCTCACACCTGCTTCACACTAGAGAGTAAATAAGACAATAAGCAGCTCACACCTGCTTCACACTAGAGAGTAAATAAGACAATAAGCAGCTCACAGCTGCTTTTTAACATGTGGACAAGAAAATGTATATCAATGTATCAGTGGTATTCATTTAGACTCATCATTTGATTTAGATGAAAAGACACACCCCATAGACAAACACACAGGTGCCATCTTACATCCCTAGGAGTAGCCTTCTTGACTGAAATAACCTTGATCTTCAGCAGACTGGTGTCAACTGTCATTTCCTGTGTGTTGTTTGTTTGTTTATCTCTCTCTGTATGTGTGTGTTTATTTTGTGAGTGTGTATATATGTTATTTTATGAGTGTATGCATGTGTGCAGATGTACTTGCCTGTGTGTGTCATGTGGAAGCCAGAGTTCAATCTCAGTTGTCTTCCTCTGTGGCTTTTAATTTTTGATATAGAGTCTCTCACTGACCTGGAGCTTTTTGCTGTGTTGTCTAAATCAACTGGATGTAGGGTTCTCAAGATCCACATGACTCTGGCTCCCAGCACTGGCACTACAGACGTGGGCTGGCATGCCCAGCTGCTTCATGTGGATGCTGGCATCTGAACTGTGCTGTTCATACTTTTGGAGCAAGTGTTTTGCCTACTGAACTACCTTCCCGGCCCTCATGCTAATACCTTTTTGGATGATAGGAGCTATCATGGCCAAGTAAGTGGCTTGACCACAGCTGTCAGACGCTTCCCTTGATGCCCAAGTTGTCTTGGGTGGACCTCAGAGGTCTTTGTGCTTATGAGGCCATCAGTCTTGAGCGCTCATCTAAGAGCTGAGGATGTCAGCACTAAGTGAGCTGCCTCTGAACTTTTCATGGTTTCCTAATACAGCAGGTGTGAAAAATAAGACTCAAAGGGAGGCACCTTAGATGAAATGCCCTACAGTGGGGAGAGGGAACTTGTAGAGTCTACCTCCAGTAGAAAGACGGCATCAAGTGGAGGGATGGAGTCGCCCAGAATTGTTCCTGTGTAAAAGAACTGCAGGGAAAAAAATGGGGAAGTGCCTTAGGGAAAGGTGGTCCAGCAACAGGCCAAAATTGAGATCCAGCTCAAGGGGAGGCTCCAAGGCCTCACACGCACTGATGCGATGGTGTGCTTACAGACAAGAGCCTAACATGACTGTCCTCCAAGAGGTCCAACAAGCAGATGAAGGAGTCAGATGTAGATACTTATATCCAACCAATAGACACAAGCAGGGGATCCCTGTCGTTGAATTAGGGAAAATCTGCAAGAAGCTGAGGAGGAGGGTAACCCCATAGGAAGACCAGCATTATCAATAACCCTATGAGATCTCTTAGACACTGAGCCACCACCAGGCAGCATCCACCAGCTGATATGAGGCCCCCAACACATATACATCAGAGGACTGCTGAGTCTAGACTCAAGAGAAGATGCACCTAACCCTCAAGAGACTTGAGGCCCCAGGGAGTAGGGAGGTCTGGTGGGGTAGGGTAGGGTGGAGGGTTGGGTAGACCAGGAAAAGGGGTGTGTGGGGCAGACTGGGAGGGGGATGAAGACTGGACTGTAAAAAGGGATTAAAGAATAATAAGTTTTAAAAAAGAAAGAAAGAAATTAAGACTTTGTTACAAAATGAGGAACCCAAATGAAATGCAGAGAATTGGAATACCTCAGGGAAGGCCTAAACTAGGTTGCACAGGCATTCGGTCTGTAGAGAGTGCATTCTGATAATTCTTTCTCTACCTCTTCCTCTGTCCTCTCCATCCCCCATATAGCTCAGGCTAGCTTTGAACTTGAACTTTGAATTCAACTGTCCTGCCTAAGCCTTCCGGTGCTGGCATTCCAGGCAAGAGTCGCCATGCCTTGCTGTCTTGTATTCATTTTGAGTATGCAGTGCTATTCTCATTCTTAATACATCTACAACATTCTTCAGGCAGAAATAGAAAATGGATTTACAAAGCACAAAATAATTGGAGCCTTTCTCCTTCTATTTACCTTCTCTTTAAAAAAGTAAGAATGAAGAGCAGTGGAGAAACAGACACCCCAGACAGACAGAGTACCTCTCATAAAACTCAAGAAAACAGCCTTCAGTCTCAAGAACCCACATGAAAAATATCCATTCCTGTTTGTAATTTCATTAACAGGCAGATGGGAGAATAAGAAAGAGGGAGAGAGGGAAAGAGGGAGAGAGGGAGAGAGGGAGAGAGGGAGAGAGGGAGAGAGGGAGAGAGGGAGAGAGGGAGAGAGGAAGAGAGGGAGAGAGGGAGAGAGGGAGAGAGGGAGAGAGGGAGAGAGGGAGAGAGGGAGAGAGGGAGAGAGGGAGAGAGGGAGAGAGTCAGTCCCAGGTCCCAGTAGGAGACACCATCTCAAAAGATGAGGTGAACGGTATCTGACTAAAGACATAGGAGAGTGATCTCTGTCCTTCATATACTTGTTCTGTGCATCCGCACACATGAACCCACAAGAATACATACCCAACACAGACACAGAAAGGAGGATAGAGAGATGGGGGTATGAGTTCTCAGAATAGCCAGTGTGATAAATGACAGGGGTGTGACTAATGAAGTTTAAAGCTTAGACCTTTTTCTTGGGAAGTCTCCCATCTACTCTAAACTTGACCTAACTGTCGAGCCTATATGACCTGGTATGTGTCTAGATCTGTACCTTTCTCAGCTCCACTGAGGTCTGTGTCTGTTCCCTCCATGTCCACTTCTGCTTTCTCCTCCCAGCATCCCTCTTAGCCCTGAAGTTCTGCCCTCCATTTCCTGCTCCAGCTATTGGCCATTAGATCTTTATTACAACCAATCAGTAGCAAGACAATCTCTCATACAATTCGAGATTGCCTCTAGGCAAGAGGACTGTCTGACCTTCCAGGTATCTAAGCAAGTGTGAAAGGGCAACTGATTTCAAATAAAGGCTGGAGAAAGGACATAGAACTGAGAATACCAGAACAGAATTAAGCACTAAAAATACAGACACACACCTTCACACAATGCGAACAACAGGCTATCCCAATGAGGGAGGGGAGTTATAAGAGGGAGAGAGAAAAGAGTTGAGACAAAGAGACTATGTTTTGTCTGGAATCACCAGTTTCTTTTGGTGGGTATTTAGGGAAGGCTTCACATCTTCTGATCGCACCATGACTTATGAAAGCAGCAATTTGTTGTTTCTGTTCCTTGCAGAACTTTTATGTTGAGTTGCATCTTCATGGTGCAGAAGCAACACAATATATCAGCCTTGGAATCTGATTCCATATTGCTAACATTCACAGAGGTAGTTTCTGTGGGTAGGGCATGTGGTCTGCTTCCAGAAATCATATGATAGAGGAAACAATGGACCAGGCAAAAGATTAAAAACCATATGTGGTGCTTTAAATATGCTCAGCCCAGGGAGTGGCCCTATGGAGGCATGGCATGTTGTAGTAGGTATGGCCTTGTTGGAGGAAGTGTGTCACTGTGGGTGTGGGCTTTAAGACCCTTGTCCTACAGGGAAGTGTGAGTGTGTAGATTGGTGAGCAGGGGGAGGAGGAAGGGATAGGGGATTTTCAGAGGGGAAACCAGGAAAGGGCATATCATTTGAAATGTAAATAATGAAAATATCTGAGAGAGAGAGAGAGAGAGAGAGAGAGAGAGAGAGAGAGAGAGAGAGAGAAAGAGAGTCAGAACAAGATGTAGAAGTCTCATCTCCTCCTGTACCATGCCTGCCTGTATACTGCCATACTCCCATCTTTGACACTAGACTGAACCTCTGAACCTGTAAGCCAGCCACGATTAAATGTCATCCTTATATGAGTTGCCTTGGTCATGGTGTCTCTTCACAGTAGTAAAACCCTAACTTAAACACTATAGTTCTTGTGCTTCTTAGAGCAACAGATCAAGTTGGCATTATGTTGGTCTGTTTTTCATTCATCTGGTTCTGAAACTCAAGAAGAGCCTCTTGGTGCCCATTTCTTCACTTGTTCCAAGCTACTCAGACCTGGAAGTGAGTAAAGCTATAACTCTTAGATTTGTCTCAGAGACCTCAGAAAGTGGCCTCCAGCTGTGAGGACTCTTGGGAAGAGACACATCATCAGAAATTACTTGTTCTCAGACACACTTTTAAACAAGAAAAGGATATCCCTCTCTCCTTGGCCTTCTCCTGGCCTCAGTTCTTATAGGGAAATCTTTAAATAAGGCTCAACCTCCAATCAGGACTGAGCACCCCATATTTGGCCTGGCTACAGGATCTTGTGCTCCTCCCAACAACTTAGTGGCTTTGGGAAAACCTCACCCAGATCACCCCTGCCCCACAACCCTAGATTGTGAGACTTGGTGGTCACGGAGAGCATCCAGAGAGTCTCGAGTTTTAGTCTCTGCCAAGAGACTCGACTGTCTGACCTTAAAGATGAGTCACTTGGACACCACCTACTGGAGGAGAACTTTGGGGCCAATATAGGAACCTCTGAAATCCAGATGCTGCTTCTAAGTTGTGTTTTCCAGATCAAATAAACAAGTCCAAGAAACAGTCGCCCAGGCCCTAGAGAAAAATATTATGTGGCCTCGATGCTTTTGTGGCTGGTGGGTAGCTAAATTGGGTTCTTGTTTTGTCTAACAGCATTTAGGCCTACATAAAAAATTATATAGCAGAAGATCTGGTGTCTTGAATCTCTCCAATTATGAAAACTACTAGTCTCATAATGCATCAGCTGCAAAGTATAAACATAAATTAAAATCCAATTTACCAATAAAAAACATGTTGCTTACATATTTCAGAAACACTATAAGCATTGAGCCAAAGCTGAATGGTGCCCTAAGCCACTACTCAGAGTTACACTTGTAGAATCTCACAATCACGACTTACACTGAAAACCCGAACTTGGAAAAACCTTCAGGGTTCTGGAGAAAGTTACGCAGGACTTGGGATGTTTTGGTCTGTTATTCAAACTCGTTATCTAAGAAAAATCACAAACAAACAAAATCTCCAAACACAACAGAAAAGAGCAAACCCATCCCTCTGAGTCCCAGTTCCTTTGGGTGTTCTTCAGAATACTTAGTGGGTTTGGGTGTCCCCTCCCCTTCTCTGAAGTTCCAGATTACACGGTCTAGAAATATCCCAAGGAAAGCCTCCTCAACTCCCATTTCTGCCATTTTTATTTTTTCAGCCAACCCCAAGAAATGCAGGGTCACATTCATCTGACACCTTTGCCCTCCACACAGGAATTACCCAAGAATATGTTGTTCTCGTTCCTGTATTTCACATCATTGCCTGAGATGTTCCCAGCTCAAGTGATTTGCTGTGTCTCAGCCACCAACTCCCTGGTGTTCCTCATTTCCCTTGAACCCTGCTGAGATGGTTGATCTTGTCAACTTGATAGGATGTAGAATCACCTAGGAGACAAGCTGCTATGTGTCCCCGTGAAGGATCGTCTAGATGAGATTAAGTGAGGTAGGAGATCCACACTAAAAGAGGGTGGTGCCATGCCACCGGCTGGAGTCTTGGACTAAATAAAAGGGAGAAACAAACACTGATTTGTCTCTCTGCTTCCTGACTGTAGCTGGAGTGTGACCAGCTGCCTCATGCTCCCCTTCCGTCACACTACACCCTCTAAACTTCAAACCCACAATAAACTAATCAACTCCTCCTCCCTTAAGTTGTTTTTGTCTGGTATTCTATTGTAGCAGTGAAATAAATAAGTTTAAGCCCTTGTCTTAGTTTTCTCTGAAAACTTTAAAAAAACTCAATCAATGTTCTGTGATCTTGGCAAGGGCTTAGGGGCAGAAACACCAATAATCACCTTGTACTCACTCTAAGCTTTGAGAGTTTTTCCCCAGGAACCCCGCTTTCTTCATTCTACAATGACAGAGTCAAGCAATATGATTGAAGGTGGTTTTTTTCTGAGCCCAGGATTTAATAATTCAATGCTTTCTCTATTTTGTTTGTATAATATGTATTCATTTTAAGAGAGGCACTCTGGAAATTTTTCCTTAGAGTTTTGTTTCCTCTTAAACTTTAAAGTCTCCACAGTGAGACTTTAAATTCCAGCCATGCAGGAGCTAAATATAAACAATCATGGTCCTTCCTGCATGGGTAGGGTCATTTAGACATCTCTGTGTTATTTATTAAGCACATCATACGTGCAAAATATGCCCTGTTTCTATAAAGCACATAATCTCATTTCATGTTCATGTTAATTACAGTGAGAAAAGTAGGGTCAGTAAAGTGAATCCGCGAATTGCCAGAGAGCCTCCCGTTGCCTTCAGTCAACACTGTGCACTCTCAGCTTAAAGGAGAAATTGTTCACTTTGTCTCTTTCACTTTCAGAGATTTTAGTGACAAGGTAGCTCCATTTGGGCCGGAGCAAACCAGAACAACATGGCAGAGGCAGTGTAGTGGAACCAAGCATCTTACTTCTTTGGAGCTTGTTAGGTCCAATACAGATAGAGGCCAGGTTTCCATATCCTTTCCAAGGGCATGCCTTCCAACACCTAACTTCCCCCCACCAAGCCTCACCTCACCAGTGTTACCTCAGCTCTCTGTAGTACCACAGTCTTAGAACCAAATCTTCCACACATGGCATTGTGTATACTTCAGATCTAACATCCATGCATGGTCCCAGACTGCACAGCTGGCAGATGAGAGACAAGCCCAGGCAGGAGAGCCAGGCAGCCTTATTCTTGCCAAGAGCTGTGGTGGAGATGGTCTCACTTAGGGACCTCATTTCTTGCTTATTTTTCTGCATCATTGAAAAAATCTTAGTGTGAAGCCAGTCTTCATCCGCAGACTCTACAACATAGCAGTTGGAACTATACTACATTCTCCTCAATTACATTAATATAAAGAAGAACCACCTAGTATCTTCTCTTCCTGCGTGGGAATTTTATCATGGTCTATTTACTTGTCAATTAGGTCACATTAAGGTACTCCTTGGGCATCAATGAGACCCACCTTTGGGTGTGTCTGCAAGGGATTTTCCAAAGAGGTTTAACTGAAGAGAAAGACCTACCTTGAATATGGGCATTATTCAGGGCCTGGGGCATCACACTGGATAAAAAGTGGTCAAGGAAGAAGCTTTCTTTCTGCCCCTGAGATGTGAGCACATTCCTTCCACTAGGTCTGTGAGCCACTTCTTGCCATGATGGATATACCCCAAACCAGGAGCTAAAATAAGATCTTCTTACCTTACATTGCTTTTTGTCAGGTATTAGATCAAACAATGAGAATAGTAACTAACTAAAATAACTATTCACAGTCCATACCTTGCATCCTGAGCTTAATCTTGCTCTTCACTATTTTCTAGATATGGAAAATCTTGACCTCATGCATCTACTAGGGTTCTGCCTTCTTCAGGGCCTTTTCTGACCAAAGAACAAAACTCTATTCACCCATTTAATCAATTATTTGCCCAGAATCTAGCATCTTGATATGGAAAGTAGAGAGCCTTTGAACATTGAGGACTGCAATGTCATCAAGGGCAGAACTACAATTATGCAAATATAAAGGTAGATACTCTTCCTGAATATAGAACCTAATGCTGTTCTCTGGCCCCAATATACAGGCACACACACATACATACACACACACATACACACACACACACACACACACACACACACACACACACAGAGAGAGACAGAGACAGAGAGGGAGAGAAGCACACACACATATATGCATAGACACAGATGCGCACACACACAGATAAGCATACACACATGCAAACACAGAGACAAGCACACACAAGTACACACACAAGGAGAGGCTCACACACATGCAAACACAGAAACATGGTTTGAATGAAAATGGTTCCAATAAGCTCATAAAAAATGGCTTTATGTGAAAGGGTTAAGATATGTGGTCTTGTTGGAGTAGATGCAGCTTGGCTGGGCAAAGTGTGTCACTGGAGTGGGCTTTGAGGTTTCAAAAGCTCAGGCTAGGCCCAGGGTCTCTCTTTTCCTGCTGCCTGTGGGTCCAGATGTAGAACTTTCAGCTCAGTTTCATTTCTGCCTCCATGCCTCCATGCTTCCTACTGTGGTGACAGTGAACTAAACCTCTAAACTATAAGCAAGCCCTTTTCTTTCATAAGAGTTGCCATGGTTGTGGTATCTCCTCCACCAATAGGACATTGACTAAGACAGGCACATAGAGAGGCAGGCACATAGAGAGATAGGCACATAGAGAGACAGGCACATAGAGAGACAGGCAATAGAGAGACAGGCACACACAGAAACAAGCACACACAGAGCCAGGCACACACACATATGCACACACAAAGGCAGGCATACAGAAACAGGCATGCACACATACACAGAGACAGGAACACACACATATGCATACATACATGTACACATAAACAGTTAAGGAAATACTTTTATCTCATGAGTTGTCATGAGAATGAATGAGGAGTGGGCAAGCATCCAGTTGTGCCGCATATCTTAACCCTTTCAAATAATGCCACTTCTTTTTTTTTAAATTTTCTATATTCTATGTTTATATTCCAAAGGCTTTCCCCTTTCCCAGTTCCCCCTCACCATATGTCCCATAATTCCTCTCCCCCCCAACTATTCCCCAATCATCTCCCCCCACGATTTCTCTGTTCTGGATCTACCAAACTGGATCCAATCTTCTTATGAGCTTATTGCAACCATTTTCATTCAAACTACAATGACTGTTCTGTGTTTGCATGTGTGTGTGTGCCTATCCTTGTGTGGGCGTTTGTGTGTGCTTGTCTCTGTGTGTCTGCATGTGTGTGTGCTTATATCTGTTTGTCCATCTGTTTCTATGCATATGTGTGCATGTGCGTGTGCATGTGTGCGTGTGCATGTGCGTGTGCATGTGTGTTTGTGTGTGTGTGTGTGTGTGTGTGTGTGTGTGTGTGAGTGACTGTATTATATAGCCCACCCTGTCTTCCTCTCACCCTGCCTTCCATCCCAGTAATTAATTACCCAGGGTTGTTTTGGGCAGGGACATGGTTCATAGAAAGTTCACAGGTCTCCCATCTCTGGATCACCAGAAAGCACCATACCAGGAAAACTTAACCTCCTAGAGTTTTGCAAAACCGAAGGCGGGCTTTCTTGAAGCACGACGAGATGAGGAAAAATGTCCCAGGCAGAGACTTTGTTGGAAACATCCATTCCTAGTACTTGGGATGCCAACCCTTGCTGGCAGGGTGTTCTTTTCCAAGAGGGGAACTCCCTCCATGATGACTTAAGGCAAGAGTCCAGACTTTACCCTGTCTCTTTCCAGAAAACAAGAATCTCTCAGTTTGTGTTTATGAGAAGAGCGTGGGTTTCACCCAGCTGGAGGTGAGGAGAATGTCACCCTCAGCAGCTCCCGTCTTTGTGGATAGTGTGGAGCTCTTTGGGATGTGTGTGTGTGTATGTGGGTGTGTTTGTATGTGGGGGCGCCAGTCAGGAGCCACTCTGGAATGACAGCCTCGGAGCTGGGGTTCGCTTCTTGTACTGGTACACTGTGTATGTTGTGCATAGGGCTTGGAGGATGAGCCAGGAAAAATTCCCTGTGGAGACAGCAGGTCAGCTCCTACTGGCTCAGTCTGGGGGAGGTTCCCCTTCAACAGCCTCACAGAAGCTGCTGTTGACAGATAGCTGGGCGTTCTCAGTTCAGGCTGCCCAGTGGAGAGAACAGGAGGGTAAGATGGAGGGCTTTGCTGCAGCTGTGAAGGGCGTACCGCATCTCCAAGCCTCTGCATCCCCTCAAACCCCACAGCATCATGGTGGGTGCACATTGTGTTCTCATCAGTTAGGACTCACTGGCAGGTTTCTTGTATGTGCAACAAGTCTGTGATCCCTACCATCAAATTTTAACAATCCTGCATGGTTTTATCCCAATATAATATGGCTGAGACATCCAATTATGAACAGTGAGACTGAGCTTGCTGGTAGTGTCCTTGCTTGGAAAACTCCCTGAAGAAGACAAGGGCAGAATACATTGAAGTGGAAACATACATACTCTCTAGGTAAAGTCAGTGAAGCTAACATGAAACGCTAACACAGAGGTATGGACTATCTATCTTCCTACCTGCATGCTATAATTTACATACATGAAGTACTAATACAGATGATGTGGACTATCATCTATATTCCTACCTATACACTATCATTTATATACATGAAATGCTAACACAGATGGTATGTCCAAACCATCTATCATCTATCTTACTACCTACACAATATCATTTATATATATATATGTATATACATATACATATATATATATATATATATATATATATATATACCACTTATCTGTTTGCCTATCATTTATCAATCTATTATCTATTTGTCCACTATCATATATTTATTATCAGTCTATGATCATCTATTATCAATCTATCATCTATCTGCCTACCTTCTATTATTTATCCATTATATATCTATCATCTATCATTGACCTCAATATTATATATCTACTATTATCTGCCTACAATTTATCTATCCATTATCTATTTGCTTACATATTATCATTTATATATCACATAGCTATCATGACTCTGCCTACTATCATCGATCTATTAAGTTTGTCTACTATCTATCATCTACTTATCATCTAAGCGTCATCTCCCTGTTCTCTTTCCCTCCTTCCTCATCTTTCTGTCTTCTGGACTTTGGCAGCTGGAAAAGCATCTTCCTTTCCATCTCTCTATCTCCCACTCCACTGGACCTTTATGAAGTTTTGCTGAGCCAAACTGAATGAAAAAGCAAACAGACCTCATTGTCATCTTCAGGCAGCATCTGTTCCACTATTCTTAAAAAAGCAGTAAGCACTTTATTAGGTGGAAAGAGGCAGCAGGAAACCCATTTTCTAAACAATAGCAACAACACCCTCAGTAGCACCCTCAGATGAGTGGCGCTCTCCTGTGCTACTGTGGCTCTAGTCAGCCTCTGCCTAGGCTTGGCAGCAGAATCCCCCTCTGCATCTCCCCCTCCTCCTGTTGGCTGAGTTCCCACCCTCAGCTTGGCTCCTGCAGCTCAATTCCTGGCTGACTACACTAAGCCCACATAATATTTTACTCAAATTCATAAGAATCCCAATACAAAGCTCAACAAGAAGGCGCTGCTTCGTTTCCTTGCGGGAATTAATCATTTTAACTCTAAGAAGCCGCTCCAACTGGAGGGTCCTTGAGCTCAAAAGAAACATTACCAGCTTCACTCCAAAAGCAACAGATTTCCCATTCCTCTACCCTGCCTTGCCCCCCACCCCCCAAAGTGCCGTCTCCTTTGGAAATTCCCACTAGTCTCATTTAAAGCTGTGCTTACACAAGCTGCCTGGGAATTTCTCCCAGAAAGCCCCCATCTCTCCTGCTCTGTGGGGCCTGATTCCCACAGATCTTTGGGTGGTTTCTGTTGTTGTCTCCATCAACAGTGCGATAAACTTATTGTGGCTGCCCAGGCTTCTCCAAAGAGCTGTGGGAACCATTGGGGAATTACTTTTGATTTTTTTTCTAAACAAAATCCTGTTTCTTCTCTTGTTAAATGGCTGTTCCCAGAGTAGTTTCTGGGTTTGGTGGCGTTAAAGAGAAAGATGAGATCCTGGCTCCAACTAAGATCAATGAAGGCACCAAGCTCTGGCTTTTCAGTCAGGATAATTAAAGTTCAGCCAACAGTGCGTGTGGCTTTATCTGCCCTTGATGCCTCATGAATAAGGAAGGTCTTCCCTTCTGTAATTCTTCTACAACTAAAGAGAATATCTAAGGACCAGGCTACATGTTTTTTGCACACGTTGCTCTGGGAAAACAGACTAGAATTTCCCTGTCTTGTTTTCTCTAAGCAGGACTAATGGACTATTGCATCCTGGCACCTCAAGCCTTTCAACAAGCTTCAAGGATCACTCTCCTCAAGCAGTGTAGGTGGTGGTGGTGGTGGACTTTCATATACTTATTTATTTCTCTCTCTTGTGAGGGCAAAAGTTAGTTGTCTGTGTTTATAACTTCAGCTTTGGGAGTATAAATTCTGCTTTCCATCTCAATTTCCTTGCCTTCATTTTTGTAGAAAGAAGTCATGACTAGGCCTGTTAGAGTGGCAGTAAAAATTGCTGGAATAGATACAAGTTTCTCTTAGGTGCATGACTATTACTATGATGTCTCTTTCTAAGATAGAACAATGATCATAAGACTCATACCTGAGACATGGTTAACATAAAACATACCTGTGCACACATGCACATCATCACAGGAACCAAAACTTAATAACACATGAAAGGTCTATGTAGTTAGTCAGATCTTACAAACAGTAGCTAGATTAGAGTTCCATGGACTTTGTGAGAGAAGATATGCCACTGCTCTATTTAAGTGAACTCTTTATTTTACTATAGGATGCCATTTCTCCAAAGTCATCAGATGGGATGGAGAGATGGCTCGGTGCTTAAGAGCACTATCTGCTCTTTCAGAGGTCCCAAGTTCAATTCCCAGCAACCACATGGTTGTTCATAACCATCTGTAATGGGATCTGATGCCCTCTTCTGGTGCCTGAAGAGAGTGACAGTGTACTCACAGACATAAAATAACTAAAACAAATCAGCAAATATAACAGAGTCCTTGCAAAGTCAGCTTCCAGCCAGGCCTGCCAATGCTTTCCACTGGGACAAACTCATCATAACTGAAAGTCACACTGAGAATGGTGACCAACTGCAGGCCACATGTTGCTCAGATCTCTCATTTCTACCTAATCAGTCAATTTCTCCCACCCCAGAGTCCCTTCTTGCATACCACCTCACATGCTTGTCACATGTTTTTACTCTCTACCCATTACAGTAACTCAGGGAGCCTTGTTGTTTGATAGCCTCATTTATTTAAGATGCAAATCCCAGGTACTTATAGAATGTCCATCAGTTCCTGATGTCTCATGAAACCCCTGTTCAGCTTTGGTGAAGGAAGACTATCTTGTCTGTGTGATGGTGGGTGTGGCTACTGCTACCATGAATTTATTACCAGGTCTGTTGTGAGCCTGGATCACCTCCTTGTCAGATTTCTCCGGCAGTCAAGTTGATTTTCTCTCCCCATCTTTAGTGATGGTCTTGGAACAGGAGCCCTTGAATGTGGACAGAGTGAGCCATGGTGAACAATGCCTTGGGGAACTGTGAGAGAGGAGGCTCCAGAGAGAAAGGCAGAGGACTGTTTAGCTTGGGTGTATTGTGTTCCCTGGATTACTCTTGGATGTGATTTCATGCTTTCTGTGACAAACATTTACATTCAATTTATAAGACATGTTTATTCTTGTTAGAAGTTGGAACATAGCTATATAACCCAATCTGGTAAAAGGATATGCTGAGTGCTGTTCTCCGTGTACCCTGAATCTGGATATGGCCTTCTGCCTTGTTTTTGTCCCTTCCAAGAAATAATCTGTTGTATGTGCCCAGGCAGTTGTATCTAAATTGGTCCCGAGAAAGTTCTGGGAAAAGGCTGCTCTGTTAATAGTTAGTATGTGCATACTGACATTGTTCACATGTTTTTTGAACTCAAACAACCTTCCTTGAATCATTGCTTTCTTTGTGACATTTGAGTATAAAAGTACACTAAAAGTGAAGTAAGGTTGTCTACAGCGTTAGACTGTAGTCTGCCCCATTCTTTCAGGTCCTCAGATCCCAGGTCCAGCAGGCAAGATCTGCATAGGTTGGATGAGAAGTTGAAACCTGAGGGGGACATCATAGCTCCTGGAGAGGGCAGTAGCTATAAAATAACTTAGAGATGACCTTTGATTCACTGAACCACACAACATGCATGCAAATGGCATAGATAAGATTATAAGATGTGGTATTTGAGAGTGCAGAAAAGGAAAAGAATGAGTTTTCAGAAAAACACTGATTTGTGCTTTCCTCATGGCATGAAAACTGTTCAATAACTGACCGAGTGGTGCTAGAGCAAGCTCAGTCTGCAGAGTGTTTGCCGTATACATGCAAGGACCAAATTTGCGCCTAGCCAGTGCTCGGTATTTACTTGAAAAGGGGGCGGATGTTAATAGAAAAAGTGTTAAAAAAAAAAAAAGAAAAAGTGTTAAAGGCAATACTGCATTGCATGATTGTGCAGAGGCTGGAAGCTTGGACATCATGAAGATGCTACTTATGTATTGTGCCAATATGGACAAAGATGGCTACAGAAAGACTCCTCTTCTCTCAGCAAGTATGACTGATCACACTAATATTGTGGATTTTCTCACACACCAGCCTAGACAAGAAAGACAGAATGTATTAATGCTCTAGAGCTTTTGAGAGCTATGAGATTTACTTGGGGCTTTGAAATCCTGGAAAAAGGCAATGAATATGAGGTACAGTGATAGGACTAATAGAATTAGTAAACCAGTTCCACAGATACTAATAATGGCTTATGATTCTGCCAAAGATGTAAACTGTGCAGAAGAGTGAGAAGGCCTTATTGCTGATTCCAATGATATGAGAATGCAAGCGCTGTTGATTACAGAATAGATTCTTGGTCCTTCTCATCCGGATACCTCTTACTACATTAGATACAGGGGTGCTGTCTACACTGACTCTGGAAATTTTAAGTGATGCATCAACCTATGGAAGTATGCTTTGGATATGCAGCAGAGCAATTTGGACCGTTTAAGCCCAATGACTGCCAGCAGCTTACTGTCTTTTGCAAAACTGCTCTCCTTTAATCTACAGGACAGGGCTAAAGACTTGCTAGGCATTACTGTTACATTTGATGATCTCATGGGCACACTGTGCAAAAGTGTCCTTGAGACTGAGCGAGCCATCAAACAGACTCGGTGTCTGGCTGACCCGCTGCAGCTAAATAAGGCTCTCTCCATCATTTTGCACTTAATTTGCTTATTAGAAAAAGTTCCTTGTACTCTAGAACAGGATCATTTCAAGAAGCAGACCATCTACAGGCTTCTTAAGCTGCGTCCAAGAGGAAAGAATAACTTCAGTCCTCTGCATCTGGCTGTGGACAAGAATACTCCATGCGTAGGGCAGTACCCTGTTTGTAAGTTCCCATCTCTGCAAGTTACTGCAATACTGATAGAATGTCGTGCTGATGTGAATGTCAAAGACTCTGATGACAACAGTCCCCTACATATCACTGCTCTGAACAACCATCCAGACATCATGAATCTCCTTATTAATCTGGTGCCACAAACTACACAAAAGGACTACTAGTGACTTGCTGGATGAGAAGGAGACAGCTAAAAATTTGATCCAGCCCATAAATCACACCACATTGCAGTGTCTCGCTGCCCGTGTCATCGTGAATCATAGGATGATTTTCGAATGTAACATCCAAGAAAAGCTGGAAACCTTTGTTTCACTCCATAGACGATGATTCGATTGTGCTTCAGCACTGTTAAAGCACGAATTGGGAACAGTCGTTTCATAAATGAGCAAGCACTGTTGTGATAACACCAGCATTCATTTAGCTTGATATCATTGTGCTCTCATTGGCTAAAGCATTGTAAGCATCACATTTGCAGGATTCATTTCCCAGTATTTAATTTAAGTATACCACATAATTAAAAAAATCCCAGGTGCAGAAGTATACGTCTGCAGTCCCACTGCTGGGACAATGGGCAGAGGAGAATTTAGGGGCTCACTGGCCAGCAATCTACCCAAATCTATGTACTTCAGATTCAGTGGGAGAACCTGTCTCAAAAACAAAGCAAAAATATGGTGGAGAGCAATTGAGTGAGCACTTAGTGTTGGCCTCTGACCTTCACATGCATACAGGTTCATGAGTACCCCAACACATGTTCACACATAAACATATAACACAAATAAATTACATAATGCATATCATGTATACTCAGGTTGAACTATTGACCTGAGGTATTCACATGTTGACCAAGTTCTTGTGCCTAAAGCTTATTTCTTTCCCTTGAGCCATTGAATGTCACTGTGTGAGGTAGGGAAAGTCCCACAACTATGGCTCTGTGTTCATCTGAGAACACTGTAGCAGAATGTTTGATTTTGGTCATGCCTGCAAAGGATATCCAGCTTTCTCCACAAGTGTAGTGCGTGAGTCTCCCCAATAGCATGCATAGCCCGACATTATTCAAAGAAGGCAAACAGGCTGCTTGTACTGAACATTTCCCTAGCGAATTCTTATTTGCTGAGTCTTACCTGCCACTGGGTATCCAGGATTCACTCTCTAGTTTTCTTTGGCTGTCACAGGATTCTGACGACTACACCACAGTTCCCTTCTTCCCTTGATTCCCTGACTTCTGTAAAGTGTTTTGCTTGTCTTGTCTAGACGTCTGCTATGAAAATAGTGTAGGGATGGTTTTGAGTGCCTACTTTCAAAAGACACCATCAACGTGGTGGAATTGTTGCTTTTCTAGGAGCTCAGTTCATTCTGACTCTGTGAAGATCAACTCCTTTGGGAAATGATTGCTATCATGTGTACAGCATCTAAGTAGCTATTGGAGCAAATGTATTAAAAACCAAAGTGGTGGAGAACAATGGAAGTTTCACCATCTAAACCTTATGAAGACAAAGATGGAGCAGGTCTGCAGGAATAACTTCTGGAGAGGAAGCTTATGAAAGTAAGATGGAAAGGCTAGACTGGAAGGAGATGGAAAGGGCGGGTTCACCTGGGGAGAGGTGAGCAGAGGAGGACTGAGGGGTCTTCACTGATAGATACCATACTCTAATCCACATTCAATACGGGGCTCTGTCCTCCCTCTGGGGCTCTACCTACCCTAAGGCTTCTCTTGAGTTTTTCTCATAAGGGATTTGACACCAGAAATAGTGGTGGTTCATATCCTCTGTGGAGTGATTTAAAGTCTATTCCAAATCCATACTCTTTTAAAAATTATATCAACTTTATTTTGTAATAACACTAAAATAAAAGCATGCATCAAAATTGACCAGACCTGAAATCTATGCAACTCAACGAACATGTATGTAGTTAGAATAGGCATTTGCAATAGAAGTTTATTCTACATTAAAATGTATACATTCTGTATCAAATATATTTTATCCACTTATCTACCTCTGAAACAGACAAAATGTCCATGAGAGTTAGAACTAGAAAAGCAATTAGCTTTCTATCACTTCTTAAATCACATCCATTACCTGACTTCAGCCCTTTCTCATTTAGCCTTTTTTGTTCTCTTTTCTTCATTTTCTGCTATATCTACATGTACATTCGTTTACACATATATCTATATTCTATATTATCGATTAGAGTTTACATATGAGAGAATATGGTTTTTTCCTTTCTGAGATTATGTGACCTCTCTTGATAGTATACATTTTAAGTCCATCCATTTTCCTGCTAAATTTTAACTTAATTTTTCTTTACAGGTACATAACATTCACACACACACACACACACACACACACACACACACACCCCAAATTTTTATCATCTAATCATCTATTGGCCAATTAGGCTGATTAAAATTCTTTTCTACAGTGAAATGAATTAACCATAGAAGTGAAGATACAGTTAATTCATTTTAGTTTAATGGTTTAATTTATGTCTGTGTACTGGGAAAACTGTTTATTAATGTTGTGGAAAGAACTCTGGCATCGAACTGAAAGACAACAGCTCAAGTCTTGCCACTGCTACATGCTTTCTAGTTAGTTTTCTTGGTGCTGCGACTGAGCACCCAACAAGGAGCTACCTAAGGAAGAAAGACCTTCTAGTTTCAAAGAACTAGCAAATATTTATTTATTTATTTATTTATTTATTTATTTATCCATTACATTCCTTTTTCAGCTATGTAATTTTTATTGCTTATTTTACTTATTTACATTTCAAATGTTATCTCCCTTCCTAGTTTCTCCTCCATAAGCCCCTTATCCCCTCCCTGTACCCCCGGCCTCTATGATAGTGCTCCCCCACCTATCCACCCACTTCCACCTCAGTGCTCAAGCATTCCCCCCTACACATGTCTCCAAAACTCAGAAATAAAGAAAGAGAAATGGAGAACAAAGGACAACCGAGGGCCCGAGAGATGGTTCAGTGATCAACAGCACTTACTGTTCGGGAAGTTCTGAGTCAGGAACCCAGAACCTGTGTCAGTGTCAAGCAGCTCACAAAAGTCTGTAACTTTAGCTCCAGGAGACACAGTGCTTTCTTACAGTCTACACACACACACATACACATACACATACACATACACATACACATACACAGACACAGACACAGACACAGACACAGACACAGACACAGACAGACAGACAGACACACACATGCACACACACATACACACACGGGGAGATAGATAGATAGATAGATAGATAGATAGATAGATAGATAGATAGATAGACAGATAGACAGACATAAACACACACACACACACACACACACACACACACACACACCTGAGATTTTCTTTCTTTTTTTTTTTTTTGCTTTAAAATTTTTATTTACCTTCAAGAAAGTGTATAAACTATTCCAAATATGAAATGTATATGTAACTGCTTTTACACAGAAAATATTTGCATTCATAGACTTTTTCAAAGAGTTACAGAAACATAGAAACAACAATACAAGTACTGATTTATTTTAAACTTAGGATTTTAGCCTTTTTTGTTACTTCCCATATGTGCTACAAAGAAAATAAACTGTAAGTCTATTTTTTATTATTAATTAATTATTTGATTCATTTACATCTCAAATGTTTCTCTCCTTCTGGTTCCCCCTGCCAGATTTCCTCCCCCATTCCTCATTGCCTCTGAGAGTGTACAACCCCTGGGCATAAACCTTGGGGCATCAAGCCTCTACAGAATTAGGCACATCCTCTCCAATGAGGCCAGATAAGGCAGTCCTCTGTTAGTTATATGCCACAGGCCTTGGAATAGATCTTGCTCTTTGGTTGGTGGCTTAGTCTCTGGGAGCTCCCAGGGGTCCAGGTTAGTTGACACTGTTGGTGTTCCTATGAGGTCGCCATCCCCTTCAGTTCCTTCTGTCCTTCCTTTAACTCTTCCATAGAAGTCCCAACTTCCATCCAATGCTTGGCTATATCTGCATGTGTCTCAGTCAGCTTCTGGTAGATCCATCAAAGAACAGTCATGCTATGCTCTTGTCTGCAAGCACAATATTGCATCAGTAAGAGTGTCAGGATTGGTGGTCCATATGGCATGGATCCAATGTTGGGCCACTCACTGCTTGGCCATTCCTTCAGTCTCTGCTCCATTTTTTGTCCCTGCATTTCTTTCAGACAGAAACAATTTTGGGTTGAAAAATTTGAAGGTGGGCTGGGGAAGCCCATCCCTCCACTGGGGGCCATGTCTAACTACCGGAGGTGGTCTCTTCATGTTCCATATCCCCACTTTTTTTTTTTAAATTTTTATTTTCTATATTCTATGTTTACATTCCAAGGGCTTTCCCCTTTCCCAGTTCCCACCCACCATAGTTCCCATAGTTCCTCTCCCCCCCAACTATTCCCCAATCATTCCCCCTCCCCCCTCAGTTTCTTTACTAAACTGGATGCAATCTTTACATGCCCAGGGTCCTCTCCTTTCTTCTTCTTGGGAATCATTTGACTTGCTATTCGTGTCTTGAGTATTTAGTGCTTCTGGGCTCATTAATATCCACTTATCAGTGATTGCATTTCATGTGCATTCTTTTGTGATTGGGTTAGCTCACTCAGGATGATATTTTCCAGGTCTAACCATTTACCTACAAATTGCATGAATTCACTATTTTTAATTGCTGAGTAGTATTCCATTGTATAAATATACCACATTTTCTGTATCCATTCCTCCTTTGAGGGATATTTGGGCTCCTTCCAATTTCTGGCTATTATAAACAAGGCTGCTATAAACATAGTGGAGCATGTGTCCTTATTGCATGCAGGGGAATCCTCTGGGTATATGCCCAGGAGTGGTATGCCAGGGTCCTCTGGGAGTGACATGCCCAATTTTCTGAGGAACCTCCAAACTGATTTCCAGAGCGGTTTTACCATTTTGCAATCCCACCAACAATGGAGGAGTGTTCCTCTTTCTCCACATCCTCGCCAGCACTTGTTGTCTCTTGAGTTTTTAATCTTAGCCATTCTGACTGGTGTGAGGTGGAATCTCAGGGTTGTTTTGATTTGCATTTCCCTGATGACTAATGCTGTTGAACATCTTTTAAGGTGTTTCTCGGCCATCCGAATTTCTTCTGGTGAAAATTCTTTGTTTAGCTCTGTGCCCCATTTTTTGATAGGGTTATTTGGTTCTTTGGGGTCTAACTTCTTGAGTTCTTTGTATATATTGGATATTAGCCCTCTGTCGGATGTGGGGTTGGTGAAGATCTTTTCCCACTTTGTTGGTTGCCGTTTTGTCCTTCTGACAGTGTCCTTTGCTTTGCAGAAACTTTGTAATTTTATGAGGTCCCATTTGTCGATCCTTGATCTTAGTGCGTACGCTATTGGTGTTCTGTTCAGGAACTTTACCCCTGTGCCCAAGTCCTCCAGGGTCTTCCCAAGTTTCTTCTTAAAAACAGAAAATTCATAGGCTCATCATGTGTTTGAATGCTCAGTTCCTACATGGTGACATTGTTATGGAGGTTGTAGAAACTTTAGGGGCAGGGTCTAGTTGGAGGCATTGGGTCATGGCAGTGGGTGGGCTGAGACTTATAATGCAGTCCCATTTCCAGCTACTTTGTTTCCTGATCCACACAGTTGTGAGTGAGCAGCCTCAAACTCTTACCCATACAGCCTCAGGCCATACCTGCAGCCATGCCTTTGCACCACGACAGACTGTACTCCAAACTGTAAGCCAGAATACGAGATACGAGTATCCTTCCTTAAGCTGCTTCTAGTCAGGTGCTTTTTTTTTTTTTTTTTTTTTTTTTTTTTTTTGCTAGTCAAGTCACAGCCTTGAGAAACAGGACTTGAGCTGTTGTCTTTCAGTCCAATGTCAAAATTCTTTCTACAACATTAATAAATGGCTTTCTGCAGTATGTAGTTATAAACTAAAATATAAATTACTTACATTTTATATTAAAACCTAACCAAGTCTGGCCTTGAATTTATAATCTTCTTGCTTTAGTCTTATAGATACACAGCACCACATCCAACTGCTAGTTATATTATTTAAAAGAGAAAGAAATCAGAGATAAAGTGGGTGTCCAATCCTGTGTATATTAAGTCTCAAATGATCATACCATGGAGATAAGTTTCCATGCATTAGGAGAGATTGTCCTAGGATTTGTAAGGTGAATGGGGTCAAGAAGAGCAAAGGATGTAGGGAAAGATCAGTTTAATAAGTAGAAGGCACAGTTAAAGGTGAACACACAGTTTGTCATTTATAACACATTTCTTTCTTGTTAATTAGTTTTAAGATTGGGAAACTCTCTGCTAGGTTTGGCTATATTTTCTGGTGGAGTAGGCTTCAAAATATACATTTTCCCCCATTTGAGACTGGTTGTGGGATGGCTCCCTGAGGTTTGGTCATTAACAAAAAATTTCCCAGAAGAACTGATGAGAACTTGCTCTGTTCTTTGAAGCCTTCACTTACAATCAACACACGGCTGTTTCCATTCACAACTTCTGGCAAAACCAAGGGGCATAGCCAAGATGGAGATGAGTGAGTAGAAGGAATACATAGTAGTAAGAGCAAAGGGAAATTGTGGTAAAGGGAGGGGGAGAAGGAATTATGAATGATTCCAATATCCATCCATGAAGAAGGCTATTGAGGAGGCTGTATACATGAGAAAAGGCTTTCCAAGCTAGAAGGAGACACACATTTTTCCATGGTAGAAGATAAAGAATGATTCTAGGCTTTCAGAAAGTCGAGAACCCAGACATAATATCAGGTGGAACAAAATTGCAGAAAAAAGGCTTTCTCATAGAGAACAGTGCCTGTTGGACCGTTGCCTGCTCCTTGGGACAAGCAATCAAGATAAAGGATTCACTTAGAAGCGAATACCAACAAAACAGCTTACATATATTATATATTACACAATATGCATATAGAATATAGTGTATATATATATATATATATATATATATATATATTAATTTTGAGACAGCGTCTTATGTAGCTGAGGGTGGGCTTGAACTCCTGACCCTCCTGACTTTATCTTTAGACCTCACTGAGAACAATTTAAGAAATCAACCCCATATTTTAGTTTTATATCTTGGAAGTTAAGTTGCCATGGGGAGGGAAATTAAAGGTGGTTGTCAGGAACATGAGTCCCTTTGAGGAATGTTGTAGCACGTGCTAGATGGTCTAATGAAGTGGTTCTCAACTTGTGGGTCATGGCCTTTTGGGAGTTGCCTAAGACCATAAGAAACCATAGATATTTACATTACAATTCATAGCGGTAGTAAAATTACAGTTATGAAGTAGCAGCAACAAAAACAATTTTATGGTTGGGGGGTCACAACAACATGAGGAAGTGTATTAAAGGGTTGCAGTGTAGGAAAGTTGAGAACCACTGATCGAACTTTGCATAACCACACATATCTTGAGTCCACATAATTTTCACCAAAGTGAATTGAGCCTATTAGAAAATTCGAGAAATGGGCTGTAACTTTAAGGCTGCACAGACTTATGGTGCTTGAGATTTGGTGATAAGTTCCCAGAAGGGCTACGTGACTCGTTTCTGGCCTCGGAAGCACCAGATTACATTCACCTTCAAAAGTGACAAGTTTGATAAGAGTGTTCAGACCAAGAAATATAGTGTAAAACCTCATGATGGAGTATGTCAATGCTGCAAAGAAGTTCTTGGATGGTGTGTAAGACACAGCAAATACAAACCACCGTCAAAGCCTAAGAATTATGTTAGATGTTTACAAAAGACCATAAAGGATTCTTACCACATGATATGTAGACCATGCTCCTGTGAACTTGAAGTTTGTGCAAAATGTGGAAAGGAAGAAGAGATCATTATTCCATTTAATAAAGAACCAGAAACTTCAGAAAATACTGAAAATGAAGGTTCTAGCCACAGAAGAAGCTGCAAATGGAAGGAAGACAGTGATGAGTATTGACTCCAACTTTGAGGATGGGGACACTCAGGCCTGAACGACTCAGTGGCAGAGAGAGTCAGAAAAGACTGTTCCAGCCAGGCAGAACTGGCTTCTGAGCAAGGTTGTTATTTATAACATTTGAGTAACAGAATCTTAAAGGTTTTCACAATAACACCTAAGCTCTATATACAGAATATGTGTGGGCATACCATGGCATATTTATGAAACCTATAGAAATTATTTAGAGTGAGCGGCTGGAAACAGGTGCGTGGCCAGAGTTATAGCTTAGCTTAGCTCTGCAGCAGATCCGGGCACAGAAAGATCAGCTGCGGGTGCAGACTAGCAGCCGGGACCAGCTCTCCGAGCGGACTAGCAGCGAGGGGCCACTGGGCCGCCTCGGGGCACAGCTCGGCACTCTAGCAGCTGGAGTCAGGGGCCTGGACTCAGAGCGAGCATAGTCCAGCACAGTCAACACAGCCAGAAGGGAGCAGCAGAGCCGGGCACGAACAGCTCAGCCAAGGACACGCGGTGCTTTCAGCAGGGGCAGCCATCTTGCCCCAGACCCCCGCGCGCAAACAGCGGGCACACTGGA
The DNA here is from genome assembly GCA_964023405.1 of Apodemus agrarius. Lineage (NCBI taxonomy): Eukaryota > Metazoa > Chordata > Mammalia > Rodentia > Muridae > Apodemus > Apodemus agrarius. The sequence goes on along the minus strand of OZ030006.1, from coordinate 179,652,013 downwards.
CGCAGTGAGCGGCTGGAATCAGGTGCGTGGCCAGAGTTATAGCTTAGCTTAGCTCTGCAGCAGATCCGGGCACAGAAAGATCAGCTGTGGGTGCAGACTACCGGCCGGGACCAGCTCTCCGAGCAGACTAGCAGCGAGGGGCCACTGGGCCGCCTCGGGGCACAGCTCGGCACTCTAGCAGCTGGAGTCAGGGACCTGGACTCAGAGCGAGCATAGTCCAGCACAGACAAGCTGCCAGAAGGGATCTGTCTCCTGGGGACAGGCGTGCTGTGCTTTCAGCAGGGCGCCATCTACAATAAGACCAACTAGCGCCAGAGATAAAGAGATGGCAAAAGGCAAACGTAGGAGCGTTATTAACAGAAATCAAGGCAATATGGCACCATCTGAACCCAATTCGCCAACCACAGCAAGTCCAGGATACCCCAGCACACCAGAAAAACAAGAGTTAGATATAAAAGCACAGGTCATGATGCTCCTAGAGGAACACAAAAAGGACATAAACAAATCTCTTAAAGAAATGCAGGGGAACATCAATAGAGTAGAAGCTCTTACAATCCAAACACAAAAAACACTTAAAGAACTCCAGGAGAATATGGGCCATCAGACAGAAACCAATAAAGAGGAAGTGAGAAAATCAGTTAAAGAAATGCAGGAGAACTTGAAACAACAGGCAGAAGTCATGAAAGAGGGAGCACAAAAATATATTAAAGAATTACATGAAAACACAAACAAACAAATGATGGAACTGAGCAAAACCATCCAAGATCTGAACACAGAGGTAGAAACAACTAAGAAATCACAAAAGGAGGCAACCTTGGAGATAGAAAACCTTGGGAAGAAAACAGGGGTCGTAGATGCAAACATAAACAACAGAATACAAGAGATAGAAATAAGAATCTCCGATGCTGAAGATAACATAGTAACCATTGACTCCACAGTCAAAGAAAATGCAAAATCCAAAAGGCTTGTAACCCAAAACATCCAGGAAATCCAGGACACAATGAGAAGACCAAACCTAAGGATTATAGGGATAGATGAGAGTGAAGATCTACAACTTAAAGGGCCAGCAAATATCTTTAACAAAATTATGGAAGAAAACTTTCCTAACTTAAAGAGAGAGATGCCCATGAATGTACAAGAAGCCTACAGAACTCCAAACAGACTGGACCAGAACAGAAACACCTCCCGTCACATAATAATCAAAACCCCAAATGTACTAAACAAAGAAAGAATATTAAAGGCAGTAAGAGAAAAGGGCCAAGTAACATATAAAGGAAGACCTATCAGAATCACACCAGACTTCTCTCCAGAAACCATGAAAGCTAGAAGATCCTGGGCAGACCTCATGCAGACCCTAAGAGAAAACAAATGTCAGCCAAGACTACTATACCCAGCAAAACTCTCAATCAACATAGATGGAGAAATCAAAATATTCCATGACAGGACCAAATTTACACAATATCTTTCCACTAACCCAGCTCTACAAAGGATAATAGGAGGAAAACTCCAACACAAGGAAGGAAATGGCACCCAAGAAAAAGCAAGACAGTAAACTTCTTCCATCAAACTCAAAGGAAGATAAGTACTCAAAAACAAAAATAACATCAAAAATGTCAGGAAGTAATAATCTCTATTCCTTAATATCTCTTAACATCAATGGACTCAACTCCCCAATAAAAAGACATAGACTAACAGACTGGATACGGAAACAGGACCCTACATTTTGCTGCTTACAGGAAACACACCTCAGAGTCAAAGACAAACACTACCTTAGAGTAAAAGGATGGAAGACAATTTTGCAAGCAAATGGTCACAGGAAGCAAGCTGGAATAGCCATTTTAATATCAGATAAAATTGACTTTCAACCCAAAGTCATCAAAAGAGACACAGAAGGTCACTTCCTGCTAGTCAAAGGAAGAATCCACCAAGAGGAACTCACAATTCTAAACATCTACGCTCCAAATGTAAGGGCACCCTCATTTGTAAAAGAAACCTTACTAAAGCTCAAAGCACACATTGCACCTAACACAATGATTGTGGGGGACCTCAATACTCCTCTATCTACAGTGGACCGACCAGGAAAACAGAAACTAAACAGAGACACGGAGAAACTCATCGAAACTTTGGAGCAATTGGATTTAACAGATATATATAGAACATTTCACCCTAAAGCAAAAGACTATACCTTTTTCTCAGCCCCTCATGGTACCTTCTCCAAAATCGACCATATAATTGGACACAAGACAGATCTCAACAAATATAAAAAGATCGAACTAATCCCATGCCTCTTATCAGATCACCATGGAGTAAGAGTGTTCTTCAATAGCAACAAAAACAACAGAAAATCCCCATACGCTTGGAGGCTGAACAATATTCTACTCAATGATACCTTAGTCCAGGAAGAAATAAAGAAAGAAATCAAAGAATTCTTAGAACTTAATGAAAATTAAGGCACAACATACCCAAATCTATGGGACACAATGAAAGCAGTGCTTAGAGGAAAACTCATAGCCCTGAGTGTCTCCAAAAAGAAACAGGAGAGAGCATATACCAGCAACTTAATGGCGCACTTGAAAGCTCTGGAACAAAAAGAAGCAATTTCACCCAGGAGGAGTAGAAGACAGGAAATCATCAAACTCAGGGCTGAAATCCATCAAGTTGAAACAAAAAGAACCATACAAAGAATCAACAAAACCAGGAGCTGGTTCTTTGAGAAGATCAACAAGATAGATAAACCCCTAGCCAGACTTACCAAAGGGCACAGAGACAGTATTCAAATTAACAAAATTAGAAATGAAAAGGGAGATATAACAACAGAAACTGAGGAAATTCAAAAAATCATCAGATCCTACTACAAAAACCTATACTCAACACAACTGGAGAATCTGGAGGAAATGGACAATTTCCTCGACAGCTACCAAATACCAAAATTAAACCAGGATCAAATAGATCGTCTAAACAGACCCATAACCCCCAAAGAAATAGAAGGGGTCATAGACAGTCTTCCAACCAAAAAGAGCACAGGACCAGACGGTTTTAGTGCAGAATTCTATCAGACCTTCAAAGAAGTCCTGATACCGATACTCTTCAAATTATTCCACAAAATAGAAACTGAAGGAACACTACCCAACTCATTCTATGAAGCCACAATTACCCTGATACCAAAACCTCACAAAGATCCAACTAAGAAAGAGAACTACAGGCCAATTTCTCTTATGAATATCGATGCAAAAATACTAAACAAAATACTTGCCAACCGAATCCAAGAACACATCAAAAACGATCATTCACCATGATCAAGTTGGCTTCATCCCAGGGATGCAGGGATGGTTCAATATACTGAAATCCATCAACGTAATCCACTACATAAACAAACTCAAAGAAAAAAACCACATTGTCATCTCATTAGATCCTGAAAAAGCATTTGACAAAATTCAGCATCCTTTCATGCTAAAGGTCCTAGAAAGAACAGGAATTCAAGGCCCATATCTAAACATAGTAAAAGCAATATACAGCAGACCAGTAGCCAACATTAAGGTTAACGGAGAAAAACTCGAAGCAATCCCTCTAAAATCAGGGACTAGACAAGGCTGTCCCCTCTCGCCATATCTCTTCAATATAGTACTTGAGGTACTAGCTAGAGCAATTCGACAACAGAGGGAAGTCAAAGGGATACAAATCGGAAAGGAAGAAGTCAAACTATCACTATTCGCAGATGATATGATAGTTTACTTAAGTGACCCAAAAACCTCCACCAGAGAACTCCTGCAACTGATAAACAACTTCAGCAAAGTGGCTGGCTATAAAATCAACTCAAGTAAATCAGTAGCCTTCCTATACGCGAAGGATAAGCAGGCCGAGAAAGAAATTAGGGAAATGACACCCTTCACAATAGCCACAAATGATATAAAGTATCTTGGAGTGACGCTAACCAAACATGTGAAAGATTTATATGACAAAAACTTCAGGTCTCTGAAGAGGGAAATTGAAGAAGACATCAGAAAATGGGAAAATCTTCCATGCTCGTGGGTTGGCAGGACTAATATAGTCAAAATGGCAATCTTGCCCAAAGCAATATACAGATTCAATGCAATTCCCATCAAAATCCCAACTCAGTTCTTCATAGAGCTAGAAAGAGCAATTCTCAAATTCATCTGGAATAACAAAAAACCCAGAATAGCTAAAACTATCATCAACAGCAAAAGAACTTCTGGGGGAATCAATATCCCAGACCTCAAGCAATATTACAGAGCAGTGGTATTAAAAACTGCATGGTATTGGTTCAGTGACAGGGAAGCGGATCAATGGAATAGGATCGAAGACCCAGAATTGAACCCACACATCTATGGCCAATTGATCTTCGACAAAGGAGCTGAAAACATCCAGTGGAAAAAAGATAGCCTTTTCAACAGATGGTGCTGGCTCAACTGGAGGTCAACATGCAGAAGAATGAGAATTGATCCACTCTTATCTCCTTGCACTAAGCTCAACTCCAAGTGGATCAAAGACCTCCACATAAAACCAGACACACTAAAACTAATAGAAAAGAAACTGGGGAAGACCCTTGAGGACATTGGCTCAGGGGAAAAATTCCTGAACAGAACACCAATTGCTTATGCTCTAAGAGCAAGAATAGACAAATGGGACCTCATAAAACTACAAAGTTTCTGTAAGGCAAAAGACACTGTCAAAAGGATAAATCGGCAACCAACAAATTGGGAAAAAATCTTCACCAACCCCACATCCGACAGAGGGCTAATCTCCAATGTATACAAAGAACTCAAGAGGTTAGACCCCAGAAAACCAAATAACCCTATCCAAAAATGGGGTACAGAGCTAAACAGAGACTTTTCACCTGAAGAAATTCGGATGGCTGAGAAACACCTTAAAAAATGTTCAACATCACTAGTCATTAGGGAAATGCAAATTAAAACAACCCTGAGATTTCACCTCACACCAGTCAGAATGGCTAAGATTAAAAACTCAGAAGACATCAGGTGTTGGCGAGGATGTGGAGAAAGAGGAACACTCCTCCACTGCTGGTGGGAATGCAAGCTGGTACAACCACTCTGGAAATCAGTATGGCGGTTCCTCAGAAAACTGGGCGTGATACTTCCGGAGGACCCAGCCATACCACTCCTGGGAATATACCCAGAAGATTCACCAGCATGCAATAAGGATACATGCTCCACTATGTTCATAGCAGCTTTATATATAATAGCCAGAAGCTGGAAAGAACCCAGATGTCCCTCAACAGAAGAATGGATACAAAAAATGTGGTATATATACACAATGGAGTACTATACAGCCATTAGAAACAATGAATTCATGAAATTCTTAGAGAAATGGATGGAGCTGGAGAATGTCATACTAAGTGAGGTGACCCAGTCCCAAAAGAATACCCATGGTATACAGTCACTGATAAGTGGATATTAGCCTAGAAGCTTAGAACACCAAAGACACAAATCACATATCAAGTGATGTCTCACAAGAAGAAAGGAGTGGACACTGGTGCTAGAATGGACCAAAACATCATTGTGGGAGAGTACAAGAACAGTAAAGTGGGAGGGGGTGGATGCGGGAGCAGGGGGAGGGAAAAGGACATGTGGGACCTTTGGGGGTGGGGAACCAGAAAAAGGGAAATGAATTGTAAATATAGAATATATACAATAAAAAAAACAAAAAAAAAAAAAACCAAAAAAAAACAAACAAACAAAAAAAAAGAAATATTTTCCATGTAAATCTTCAATTTTATCATAAAATGTTTTTACTTCCTTTTTCAATAAAAGAGCATGCTTTTCAAATAAAAAAAAAAGAAATTATTTAGAAAAGCATATTATCTAATGTCAAATTATTCAGTGTTGAGAATTGGTGATTGTATTTGAACTATCTCATGGAAAACTAAGATGACTAGCTCAGAGTACATTTCTGTAACCAGACTTCAGGTATGTGACTTCCTTAGCAAAAGTCTCCTTACATCCTACAAAGCAAAACGTTTATTTTTACACACATACAATCATATGTAATGATTTTCTTTCAAAAACGTTTTTATATATTTCATTCCATTTTAAACCCTTTCCTAGTTTGAAAATATATACTTAGAAAAAATGTGTAGGCTGTATAGTTAATATCTAGAAAGGAAAAATCTATCATTCATACTGAAGTAGAGATACTTGCAGTATCAGAAGCTCCTGTGATGTTGTTCCTCATATGCTTATCCTTCTCAGAATTCCATCATCCTGAATTGCCACTTTATTGCTAGTATAAATGGTGTAAGTTAGCTTCATTTGATTATTGAAATCTGTGTCCCTGTGCTTAAAACCCCAAGCTACAGAACAGTGACCAGATGGGACAATGAACTTTTTCACACTTTTTAGCTAGATTCCCAATTTTAATGTCTTACTATGTTTTTTGTGTCTTAATATCTATGAATGTATATATTATGCACATGTGCATGTACATATGTGTGTATATATTTGCTGAGCTATTGAAATAAATGGGAAACCGTAGTTTAGGGGGGGGAAAGAAAATTTGAGAAATGACAGAAGAGTTAGTTTGTAAAGAAAAGTTTTCAAATCAAGGGGATTATTCGTATAATATGGTTTCTGCATTTAAAGCCATGTCTGCATTTCAAAGGTAGGTTTCCTTGTTCTTTTGCTCACTCTCAAACCTGACATGCTATCCTCCCTGGGCATTAGAAATATTATAGTGTGACTGGATGCAGGTTTTTGCCAGCCATAGAAAATGTAGTAATTTCTATACCTAGATGAGACAGAAGAAAGACTTTGAAGAGAGAACTTGCAGAATTCAAGATCTGTAAGTTCTGATGTTCACACCACTAAGAAAAACTAGTAGGGAAGAGAACTCCCTGTGATTAAGAGTCCAGGCTTAGAAAGGAGGCTCAAGAGATGCTCTGTGTATTATTAAGACCAAGGGTCAATTTTATATGTAATGAGGTAGAACTTCAGTGCACCAAGACACTATCAAAGTCTGTGCACGACCCTTTCCCTTTATTCTCTACCCCAAACTTATTTCATCCCTGCTCAGCATGCCTGCCTGAGATGAAGGTAGTAGAATGTGAGTTCAAAATCAGCCTGGGCTATTTATCAAGAGCCCATCTCAACTAAAATCACATCAAAAAGAAAAATGTTCTGCTCATAAGTCAGAATCTCACACCTGTGTAATTGTAGCCTGGGAGAAGCTGAGGCAGAAGGATTGCTGCCATCTTGAACCACAGTGAGAGTTCCAGGCTGGGATATATAACAAGACCCTTGTCTTACAGAATGAAAAGAACCAACAGGCCCTCTTTATAGATTACCCACATTACCTCATCCCTCTGACACTACGGTTGGTCTCCTCTATCTAAAGCTTGTAATTCTATACCTTCATTCTTTAGTTTTTGGAGGAGAGTTGTATAGAGAAAATGGGATGGCCTTTTTAAAGTGGAGTTCATCGTTTGAAGTGCTTGACTAAACAACTAAGGTGGACTAAATTGGAGGGTCAGGTGACCTTCACTGCTCACTGTGATGCCAATAAAGTGGTACCCTGGGGGGCTAGTTGTTCTCTACATAGACATGAGCACACTGATATGCATGCACAAACACATATGCACACAAAGACATGTGCACACACGCACACGCACACTTAGAGGATGTTGAGTTAGTTAGCATTCCTAGGTTTTATGTTGTTTTGTAAAGTACAGCCCAGGTTTAAAAACTTTGAAATATCAGAAAGTGCTTGACTGCCACCTTTTAAATGGGGAAATGGTAGGTAGAGTGGGCAGCAGACCTAGGAATCTCACTCTGTGAAAGGCTCCCGGGCTCTGGTGAGCAAAGCGACCTGGGTGAATATTTGTGAGACTTTACTAGAACAAACAGCCAGGGTCCCCAAGCTTTCATGCGGATTCTGGCTGTGACCCTGTGTTAACTCTGGCTTGGGCTCAGAGCTATTTTCAGAACCTTTCAGCAACTTACAGGAAGTACCTTCCCTTTTTATTTACATTCAGTATTGTTATTTTAAGTACTGTTACACAGGCAAGGACCTTTTTTCCTGCACCTTTACCAATAGTGTTTTAAAAAACCAACATATGCATGAGTATCCAGGAAAGACTGCATGTACATCTTTTGCTGTTGTTGAGGTCATTTCAAGAAAATAGAAAATAAAACATTTCAAGACTGCCCGATTAAGACGCTAGACCGGCTGGCTCTTTCTAGCAAGGCTCACAGACTTGGTCAAGAAGACAGAGCCTCCCTGGGGTCCAGGGTGAGCTGTGGCAAAATCAATAAACAAATAAATAAAGACCAAAGGCTCCATGGAGAGTGGGGGCTCGCTGGTTCTTTCATGAGTAATGAATGTGCCAACCACAGAGACTTGGATGGGCTGGTTCTCAAGTCTGCACACTGACTCTGAAGCAAGTCAGGGCTCTGTTGCAGGGACTCAGAGTGTGTGGGGTCAGGAATAAATAAGAAGAGGGAGTCTGGGCAAAGCAGATGGTATTTGGGAAGGCATGTTTTAGAGGAATTGCTGGAGGCCACCTTCCTCAACTCCTTCAATCTGTTTGTATTTAAGTTTGAATACCTAGAAGCTGCTGTGCAACATAACTAACATAACTAATATAACTAACATAACTAATATAATTAACTTAACTAATATAATTAACATAACTAATATAACATAAAACTAATATAACTAACATAACTAATATAACTAACACAACTAACATAACTAACATAACTAATACAACTAACACAATTAACATAACTAATATAACTGACATAACTAACACAACTAATATAACTAATACAACTAATATAATTAACATAACTAATATAACTAACATAACTAATACAACTAACATAACTAGCATAACTAATACAACTAACACAACTAACATAACTAATACAACTAACATACCTAATACAACTAATATAACTAACATAACTAATATAACATAACTAATATAACTAACATAACTAATATAACTAACATAACTAATATAACATAACTAATATAACTAACATAACTAATACAACTAACATAACTAACACAACTTAGCTCAAATCCTGTCCTACAGAGAAAAGAGACTTGTGCCCAGCAAAGACCAAACTGAGGAGGCCACAGGTCTCTAGCCTGCTACATAGGTGGTCTCAGGACCTTGAAGGCAAAAGCATCTCTCTTGAGAAATATGCATGAAGTGAATGGAACAGAACTTGGCTCTCACATCGGTCCCTTGGTTCCATCCAAACCCTGTTTGCTTCAGTACAGGGGAGCTTTCATAGGTCAGCCCTTATATGCCTGCTCCTGAATGCAAGTTAGGAGAGAGGTAGTAGGGAAGAAAGGAGAAAGAAGAGACTGAGAGAACTTACTAACGAACAAGAGAACTTACCAAACAGAACTACAGAATCATCATGGTGACCATGGTCTCTCCCTCAGTCACAGAAAGTTGGAAGGACAGAACACTTTGTCGTGTGCAAAACAATTGCTCTTTGTAAAAAAAAAAAAGTTATAAAGTTATAAATCAGTTCTGTTTCATTTTTTTCATAAAAGCTGTTTTGGGGATACAAATATTAACCTGGGTGAATTACTTTTCCTGTTGTGACAATATACCTGAGAAAGCAAGAGTAGGGAAGAAAAGGTTGATTTGGGAACAGTCTATCATGGCAGGGATGTGGGGGGCTGTGACAACAGGAGCTTGAAGCAGATGATGACACTCATCCAGTGAGGAAGCAGAGAAAGGGGTGGGTAGGGGAGCTGTGCCTCTCTGGAATTCAGAGGACAGCTTGTGGGAGCTGGTTCTCTCTTTTCAGCATCTGGGTGCCAGGGATTGAAACCAGGCTGTCAGGGTTGGTGCTGAGTACTCTTGTCCACAGTCATCTCGATAGCTCCTCATTTTCTCTGGCCCCAGAGAGTGCCACCACATTTAGGGCGGGTCTTCCCAGTTAAACTGACTTTTCAGGAGGTATGCTTCCATGATGATTCCGAATCTAATCAAGTTGAAGAGATCAACCATCACATCTGGTGTGCATGGGAATTGACTTTAATGTATTCATAGAAACTGGGGAGAAGGTGATTTACACTCTCATAGTTGTAAAGAAATGTTTTCTCACCTTTATAGTAGATGACATGGATGCCTAATTAACAGACCACCATAAATATAGGGGCTTACTATGCTCTCCCTTGTTTTGGAATAATGACACAGAGAGACTTGTATTTATTAAAAGCTTCAGACACTGTAGCTAGGCAGATACTGAATTGTTTCAGTCCGACAATGCTGGTCTGGTCTACTTCCCAGCCATGTGGCCGGTTGCTGCCATTTTAGTCTCTCTTTGGCACTTCCTTCTCCATTCATGTCCCATAGCAACTCTTCAGGTACCTGAGACACTCTCTCTGGATTTGAAAGTCTCACCTTTTCCTCTCTTGCTCATCTATAGGCTGATCATCTCTTTATTGACCAATCAGAAAATGGTGGAGAACAATGTTTTACAAATCTTTGAGTCAGGAGATGCTTCATGACAATACCAAAGTTCAGACTGTAACCAGAACTCTGTGTAGAGAAATTAGCATTTGAACACAGAGTGCAGGAAACATTACCCAACAGACCACCCTTGACCCATACTGAAGCATTTTATGATTTGAGGCAGATACTGAAAGTTCTATAAAGAACAGAGTCATATCACACAGGGTAAGAAGCCAATGAAGCTAAGCCAAGGCTAACAGCAGATTCCTCTGCCTTCTCTGGAATCCTGGAATTGCCAGGAGTGACTGCTCCTTTCCTGAGAAAAAGATTCTGTGCTGGTCACAGGCAGGCTTATCACCTGTTTGGATGGTGACTCTGGGTGTTGAGAAATAAACCAGAGGAGATTGAAGGAGAACATCTAACATCACCATTGAGATGTTAGAGAAGACAAATAAAGTTGGAAACAAACCAGTCATAGTGACCTGAGTCAACTGATGTTGTTTTTCTTTACCTACAGTAATAAGATTGAGAATAGCTGGAGAGAGAGCTCACTAGTTAAGAGTACTTGCTGCTCTTGCAAAGAACCCCAATTTCAATTCCTAGCCCTCATGTCAGATGGCTCACAAACACCTGTTCCAGAGCACTGGCAATCATGTGTAGAGACCCCATATGACTCCACATATTTACAACATATATAACTCCACATATATACATATATAACTCCATATATGTGTATGTATACATACATATATATATATATATATATATATAACATAATTACAAATAATAAAATAAATATTTTTAAATGAAGATATTCTTTCCACATTTTATTCAGGCCAGTGTTCTTCACTCTTTGAAGGTGGTGGGAAAGAAACTACACTCACTTGTAAGTAGCCAGTGAGATTGCATCCCACCAGGCAGTCTTCGGAAGAATGATCGGGGATGTCCTTCTGTGGTGAATTTTCTAGCTCCAGAACAAACAGTATGTTCCCAAAGGCACCTGTAAATGTGTCTTGCACTAAAGGCACTGAGCCAGCCTGTTGTAGAGCACAATCTTTTGAGCATAACAGCCACTGTTTTCAACAGAACTGACTTCTTAAAACAGACCCCAGAGATGGGGTTTATTGACATTCCTACAGAAGGAGGGATGGGGTGGGAAAAAACACCTTATAGTTGGACTACTCCCTCCTATACCTCTCAGTATGTAATTCTGCCCTGATTGCAGGTAACTCATGGTCGAGCGCACAACGAGAGAGAGAGATTATCTTATAAGGGAGACTCTAGGCAATGGTGAGAAGGCATCACGTAACCATTGTTGGGCTAAGACTTTCTCAGGGTGCAGATGCTGTGGGGTAGCCCCACACCCACCTTCTATAACTAGGCCCAATAACCTCATTGGCTTCCCAATGTAGACTTTGGTAGAACTCTACTTGGGTTTGTAGTTTAAGCTCTTTAAGAAGAGGGAGACATTTGTTTTATGCCTCTCCAGGGAGGAGATTCTCCTAACAGAGGTCAGAAACCTGCTTTGGGGGGCCTTCCCCTGAGGAACAAGCTGCCAAGTTTCTTTCAAACGAGGTGGTTTGAAGAAATATTCATTTTTCATTCATATGAGAATTCAGAAACTCTGTCATGTATTGGTTTCTTTCGTTTTTTTATTATTTTTTCTCTAATCTTTGTTTACATTCCAAAGGCTTTCCCCTTTCCCAGTCCCCCCCTCACCATATGTCCCATAAGTCCTCTTCCCTCGGCCCATTCCCCAATCACCACCCCCATCATTTCTCTGTTCTGGTACTCTCCTACAAAACTGGATCCAATCTTTTCAGGACCAGGGTCCTCTCCTTCCTTCTTCTTGGGAATCTTTTGACTTGCTAATTGTGCCTTGAGTATAAGTTATGAAAGTGGAAATACAAAAATCTCTTAAAGAATTATATTGGTTTCTTTCTTTTTCTCTTTCCTTCTTTCCTTTTCTAAAATTTTTGTATAGATTAAATTTAAGTCACAGTTGAGGTAAGAGGAAATATTTAGAGTTATATGCTTTGCTTCTTTAACTGCATAACACATTATCTATAAAAATCCCAAACAGATGTTGGCACACTGACACTCCTCCACTGCTGGTGGGACTGCAAGCTGGTACAACCACTCTGGAAATCAGTCTGGCGGTTCCTCAGAAAACTGGACATGATACTTCTGGAGGACTCAGCCATACCACTCCTGGGCATATACCCAGAAGATTCCCCAGCATGCAATAAGGATACATGCTCCACTATGTTCATAGCAGCCTTATTTATAATAGCCAGAAGCTGGAAAGAACCCAGATGTCTCTCAACGGAATAATGAATACAAAAAAAATGTGGTATATATACACAATGGAGTACTATTCAGCCATTAGAAACAATGAATTCATGAAATTCTTAGACAAATGGATGGAGCTGGAGAACATCATACTAAGTGAGGTAACCCAGTCTCAAAAGAATACCCATGGTATCCACTCACCGATCAGTGGATATTAGCCTAGAATCTTGGGACACCAAAGACACAATCCACATACCAAATGATGTCCAACAAGAAGAAAGGAGTGGACACTGGTGCTGGAAAGGCTCAAAGCATCAGTGTAGGGCAATACCATAACAGGGAAGTGGGAAGGGGTGGATGGGGAAACAGGGGGAGGGAAAAGGGCATGTGGGACCTTTGGGGGGCAGGAAACCAGAAAAAGGGAAATAAAATGTAAATTTAGAATATATCCAATAAAAAAATCAAAAAAAGAAACATATATATGTATATAAAGAATATATCCAATAAAAAATATCCCAAACACCTTAGTTGGAGAAAGATTGAAAGATTGAAGGGGGACCCTGCAGGTGTCCAGGCAGGGAAGCAAACAGCAAAGGCAAGAGAAAAAAACTCAGTTCTGATTGATTTCGTCAACCAGGATCAGACTAGGGAAGCCTGATGCTAGGTGGTTCTGGTTCCGTTGTCAGCAAATTCAAAACACATTATAATCCGATAAAAAGTTTCCAGGTAACAATTATTTCTAGTCATACCAGGTGCACAATAAAGCTTAAGGTGGACCTTGCAGAGTGCATGTGACCATACATGTGAGTTCTAGCTAAATGGCCTAGGATCTGTTTTGGTCTCTGAGATAGTATAGGTGTCATCAGGCTATAAAGTACATGTGGCACCCCTTCTAAGGATGGTGTCTATTAAGTGGAAGCTAAAGATAAAGGTCTAGAATGGGAGGGTCTGGGATGATCATTCTGGGGCACTTGGGTAAGGTCTGCCACCATAGATAGCAAAAAGGTCATCAGGTTGTTAACAAAATCCACTTCCAGCCTTCTGGCAGAAAACAGGTAATTCCTCCTTTGAGGAGAAGTCCCCGAGTGTTTAACATTCCTGTTTTTCCTAGTAATCTGTGGGCACAACAACCTTTGTGTTCCAACAAAAGATTACCTACAACTTAAAAAAGTACAATATTGATTGGCTTTTCCATCTCGTATAGACAGCAGGATGTGAGAAAATTGCCAGGTTCCTAGAAGTTGAGAGGCATAAATAACAACTCACACTGCAGTGACACAAAGGCTCAGTGATTACAATTAGTGACAAATCAAAGCTCAGGAGAGTACCGGTGAGTGCAAGGGATGCCTGCTGCTCAGCCACTTACTAGGGAAAAGGAAAGGTGGAAGTCCACACATTTAACCCAAGAACAAGGCATCTCACGGAGACAGAGACAGAAAGTTCTTGCTCTGAAAACAAAACAAAACAAAACAAAACAAAACAAAACACCCCAAACCTAAAAAAAATCATATATTAACAAATCAAGTGACATAATAGTGAAAATTTGTCCTAGTAATTGGGAATTAAATCGAGAAGCTCATGGTGTTCACCATTGCATGGAATACACACCCTAGACAGCCTGTAATGCAAGGCAGAGTTTTTAAAACATAGAAATCAAATTCCTTGGGAATAGAGAAATTGTGTGCCTTAAAAATCCCAAAGTACACAGAGAGAAACCTTTTCATATCTGCAGAAATATTTCATTTTAAATATTGAGAATGACATGAAAGGAATTTCCAGAAGAAAATACAAAGGTGTCAAGAAGTGCAGCTCATAAGACAGCAATGTTATATTATTATCTTGTGATTTGGTCAATTCGCAAACCTCAGTTAGACTCTACAGGTAAGCAATAATAATAATTAGAAAATAAATGTAATATGTTTTTCCCCAAAATGATAAACATCACCACAATAAATTAAAGAACACCAACACACACAGAGGAAACAAAACCTTTGTGAACTGCAATTCTATTCTGAGCTGGCTAAACCAATCACAGAGGAGCACAAAGCATGGCCACAGATAATGAGCAGAACACTGTCATATATCAGTCAGCCTAAAAGGATCATGCAATATGATTGGGGAACACCTTTTCAATAAATAATGTTAGGCAAAAACATACTAACACATAAATATTGCAATCCCCTTTGTTGAAATTTACACCAATCACAGTGGCTTCTGCTCTAAATAGAAAATAAATAATAAGCTGTTTTTTATTAGATATTTTCTTTATTTACACTTCGAATGTTATCTCCTTTCCTGGTTTCCCCTCTGAAAACTCTCTATCCCACCCCCTACCCCCTGCTTCTGTGAGGGTATGCCCCCACCCACCTACCCATTTCTGCTTCCCTGTCCTGGCATTCCCCTACACTGGGGCATCAAGCCTTCACAGATCCAAGTGCCTCCCTCTCCTCCCATTGATGTCTGACAAGGCCATCCTCTGCTACATATGTGGCTAGAAACCATGGGTTGCTCCATGTGTACTCTGGTTGGTGCTCCAGTCCCTGGGAGATCTGGGGCCTGTGGTTGGCTGATATTGTTGTCCCTCCTATGGGGTTGTAAACCCCTTCAGCTCCTTCAGTCCTTTTGCTAGCTCCTCCATTGAGGACCCTGTGCTCAGTCCAATGGTTAGTTGCAAATATCCATCTCTGTATTTGTCAGGCTCTGGGAGAGCTTCTCAGAAGACAGCTTTATCAGGCTCCTGTCAGCAAACACTTCTTGGCATCCATAATAGTGTTGGGTTTTGTAACTGTATATGGGATGGATCCAGAGGTGGGGCAATCTCTGATGGCTTTGCCTTCACTCTCTGCTCCACTTTGTCTCTGTATCTCCTCCCATGAGTATTTTGCTCCTCCTTCTAAGAAGGAGCAAATTATCCACACTTCAAGAACGTCTTCCTTCTTCTTGAGCTTCATATGGTCTGTGAATTGTATCTTGGGCATGTCAAGCTTTTGGGCTAATATTCACTAATCAGTGAATGCATACCATGTGTGTTCTTTTGTGCCTGAGTCACCTCACTCAGGATGATATTTTCTAGTTCCATCCATTTGCCTAAAAATTTCATGAAGTCATTGTTTTTTAATAGCTGAGTTGTGTAAATATACCATATTTTCTGTATCAATTCCTCTGTTGACATCTGGGTCCTTTCTAGCTTCTGGCTATCATAAATAAGGCTGCTGTGAACATAGTGGAACATGTGTCCTTTTTATGTGTTGGAGCATCTTTGGGTATATGCCCAGAAGGGATATAGCTGGGTCCTCAGGTTATACTATGTCCAATTTTCTGAAGAATTGCCAGACTCATTTCTAGAGTGGTTGCACCAGCTTGCAATCCCACCAACAATGGAGGAGTGTTCCTCTGTCTTCACATCCTTGCCAGCACCTGCTGTCATCTGAGATTTTTATCTTCGCCATTCTGATTGGTATGAGGTGGAATCTCAGGGTGGTTTTGATTTGCATTTCCCTGATGACTAAGGATGCTGAACATTTCTTTAGATGCTTCTCAGCCATCCAGTATTCCTCAGTTGAGAATTCTTTGTGCTTTTAAAAATGACCCCAAGAGTGCTAGCCACAGATACAAGGTAAGTGTATGATTATTTGAACACTTAAAACTCACATTCACCAAAATGCACTGTTAAAAGTAAAAAGTCAACCCACGGATTCATTACCTTTAATGGAAGACTTGTGACTACATGTGCACACCGAATTAGTTACAGCATCTGTCATATAAAGCAAGCAAACAAACAAACAAACAAAAAAGCAATAGTAAGGAAGACTTCACAATGGAGGGTGTTCACCAGTCACACAGATGTCTAGCACATGGCAGCAGGACCAAAAAGAGGAAGCAGAAAACACTGAATGCTGACAGAGTTGGGGAACAATGGCCATATTCATATACTGTAAACAGAGGTTAATTAGCATGGTCATTTGGAATAGTAATCTTAATACTTATGAAAGCTGAATATAAATGAATGGCACAGGAAGTCTACTCCTAGACACATACCTAACAGCAGAGTATGCCCCTGAGCTTTATATTCTAGGATGTTCTGTTTGTCAGGAACAGCTTAGACAGGGCAATGACTCAAGTAGCCACAATTAAAAGGACACAAGCTGGAGAGATGGCTCAACAGTCAAGAGCCTTGCTGCTCTTGCAGACCTGTGTTCTCAGAAGGTCACCATCACCTATGACTTCAGCACTGCAGCCTCTTCTGGCCCCTGTGGGCATCTGCACTCACATGCACATAATCCCTCCCTCATGCCTCCTATATCATAAAAGTTACGTTTACTCGACAGATGTAATTGTCATCTCTGAGACTTACTATGAGTAAACTCACCTTTTCTAGCTCTTTCTGAACTGTAGCTGGCTAGTTCAACTCAGCTGTTCTGGCTCAAACTTTTCTCCAAGTTGATAGATTCAAACTGACTTTTCTTAGCTTCTGACTAAATTGCTCTGTCTGGCCTCAAACTAGCTCTGGCAATTCCCCAGAAGAATCTTTTATCTTCTGATTCCTTCTCATTCTTTGGTTTGTTCTGTCTTTATCTGCATCCTGTCTCTATAAAACTCTCCTGGAAAAACTGACCCTTCCACACATACTCTTTCTCTGTACTCTTAAGTCATCTCTCTTCCCTATGCTGTTATCATGAGAGCTGGGTATATCCTAACTCTGACTCATTCTGTCAAATCTTTCTCTTATTCATCACTTTGTCTGTCCCTCAATTAGACATCTTCATTTGGGATTAGAGGTGTGTACTCAGGCACATCTATATTCCAGCCAGTGGGATTAAAGGTGTGTGATGTGTGTATGTATTCCAGCCACATCACACAGACCTAGAAGTTCTGTGGATGTGATCTCTTGCCAGAGTAGCCATGTTGCTAGTTTAAAACCCCTCTACAACACACACACACACACACACACACACACACACACACACACACACACACACACAATTTATAAAGTAAAATCTTTAAAATAATTCTTTTAAAATAAAACATTAAACATTAGTATATCTACACAATGGAGTGCTATATGATGATGACAAAGAAAAAACCTCTAAAACCTCCTTCCTCCTTCTCCTCTGTAGTTTCTCTCTCTCTCTCTCTCTCTCTCTCTTTCTCTCTCTCTCTCTCTCCTTCTCTCTCTCTTCTCCCCCAAACTTTTCAGCTCAATGCTCCACTTTCCCTCCTCCTGCTCAATCACTGGCCTTTATTTGAAAAGTTAAGGTGGAGAGAAAGTTCACAAAGCACTTGTATAGGATTCACTCCTTGTCTGCAGCCCCTCCCAGGAAAGTAGAATTACCATCAAAATACAAGACCAGGGCTATCTGCAACAATCTCTGAATTTCTTGTATGTATATTATATAACTTTAAATTAGTGAATGATTTATAGTTTGCCTTGAACCCCAGCGAGGATTTTTATTTTCAATACAAGTGTTTTTGGCTAGGTTAATTAAAATAAAAGTTGACTGATTTATGCTCTAATTTAGAAATGCTTTTTGTGGCTCTTCAAACTGCTAAACCCATCTCTCCCTTTCTGCCAAGGCAGGCTTTTCCATCACCACCCGCTGCTTTTGCATTAGACAGCTGCCATTACAAACACCACAGGAGAAAGCGCTTTGCTGCTTGGAGCCTATTTAAATTGCACAAAAATTTTTAATTACCAGAAACTCTCCTTGTGCTGGTTGTATGCATCGCTCATCCTCATCCTTAGAAGGATGTAAAGTTCACCTCACAGCTTTTGACTGGGGAGCAGGCTACAAGAGCTGGAATAGGAAGTTTGGCAGGTGCTTCTGTGCCTGGTATTGCCTAAAAGTTGTTGCTCCTGGGTGGGATCAGAAAGCAGAAAGACCACACTGGAGGGAAGGACACTGGTTTTCTGACCCTGGATTTTCTGACGTGCTGGGAAATTAAGCAAGTCACTTCCAAAGGATCAATGTCCAATGATTCGATGGCTCTGAGCTCCCTGGACTGACAGTGCAGGGTGGTGGTTCCCTGTGGCTCAGGGACAGGGGAGCAGGAAGCTAGCTGCTAATGGTACAGAACTTCACTCAGAGCTGACCAGAAGACTGCAAGTGGTTGAGACAATCAGGCAAGAATACAAGTGTGTGAAATGTTCCAGAACTTTCATTTTTGGTGGGTTTTCTCCACCAATGGAATAAGCCAATTCATATAGAAAGGCATTTCCCTGTTGTACTGTTTCAGGGTGTAGAGATTAACTATGAGTCAACTGCACAGAAAAGGTTTTTCTCCTGCCAATTCCTTGTCTAAGAGACAGAAGATGAAAATACAAAGAAACAATGTGTCATGTTATAGTTAGAACCAAAGGAAGCCACAGGTTCTCAATTTTAGAGAATTAATTTATGTTTTGAAATTTAAAAAAAGTTGCATAAAGTTTCATCCTTCATTGTAAAATAAAAAGGACTAAATTCAAGTTGAAGGAGAGAAGCAGTATTCTGTTCTGTGGTTCTGCTTCAAATTGCTCTTACTATCTTCGTCAGACTACAAACACACTCACCTGTTCCTACCCAACTCTTTATCCTATTTTCTTTCTCCCCATTCACGCACAAAACTTTTCAAAACTGACAGCATGAAACCTAGATGACCTGAAACTCACTTCACTGTGTAGCCTCTGCTAGCCTGGAACTCAGTGTGTAGCTCTAGTTGGCTTGGAACTCACTGTGTAGACCTGGCTGAACTGGAACTCACAGGGATTCACCTGCCTCTGCCTCCTGAGCTCTGGTGTCAAAGGCCTGAGCCACCATACCCAGAAAAGTAGATTCTTTATCAGAGAATATAGTAATCATGATCTGCCTTATATGTTGGTCTTACTCCTCTCAGTTCTTACACAGTCTGAATCACTCCAATTCTACCACATGCCCATCTCCCAGAAATGTCCTTTCTCTACGTACCATACCAGTTCTGACCACAGTGCCTCTTCATCCTTCTCCATGTGGCAATCACATTTGAAGCAACTCTATAATCACCCTCCTGAGAAGCCTTCTGTATTACTGTCCCCGCCTCTGCCCTCATAGTGACCTTCTCTCTTCCATGATTTCTCAGTGACTCAAAAAATCTTTGTGTGGTGCTGTACACTTGAGCTTTTATTCTAGAAATGTTTCCAAAGGCTATATGTTTACAATTACATGCCTTGCCCTAGAACAAGACCTTCAGCTGACCCTAAGAACCCTGTTTGCATACATGGATGAGTAAGAATAGACGAATAAACCCTTTATGGAATAAGTACCTGTTATTATGGATTCCACTGATAAGCTGCAGAGACTCCTGTTCTAAGACAGGAAAGGGTGTATTAGTTACATTTTTTTAACTTTTATTTAAAATTTAGTTAACTGGGGATGCCAAAAGGCTTTGAAACCTCAAAGCCACCACCAATGGAGCACTTCCTCCAGCAGGCCCACCCCACCTAAGCTCCCCTAACAGCACCACCAACTGGGAACCAGATATTCAAATATCTGAGTGTATGGTGGACATACAGTCATTCCTAACCAACAAGATCCGGTTTCTATTATGAAGTAGTTCAACCATGCTGTTAACTCTAATTCTCCCATGCATATTCACAGGGCAGAGCTCACTAATATTACTTATAGGAGTCTGGCTATAATCAATTCACAATAGTCTAGTACTTCAAAGTTAAAAAGTAATAACTTAAATTTTTGTATATAAAATAAAAATAGTATTTTCCTCTGGTGATTTTTTTAAATACAAAAGAGTTTCTACATAGAAATGTGTGATAGAAAAGCAACTTGGAACTGTTTCCACACACAGTCCTCTCAAGTTATGTCCCTGGAGCCATTTGGATTGGAATACAAGGAGGAAGGAAACTTAGTTTTATGCACACACACGCTCACACACAGTACACTCTTATGTGAATCAGGCAGTGACAAGTTACTTGGAGAGCGGGCGAACCAAACAGAATTGTGCCCTGTGTTGGAGAAGCATCAGAGCTGTTGGGCTTGAAGGTTTGCCTTGGCTTGAGTTCCTTGTAACACCACCCACCTCTCTTCAGTTGCAGTATCCTAACCAGGTCACCTAGATGCTGTGAAATAGATCCTCCTTGAAGGAAAAAAGGAAACAGGTCGTGTCTATTAAATCATAATAGCCAGGCCAGAGGAGAAACTGCACTTTTACGTATAGTTCAAGCTGTGGAAAGCTGTTGGTAACACAGAAAATCCCGGAACTCTAGGCATCATCAGCATTTAGTGAGTGCCTCAGTAGGTCAACGGGCAGGAAAGAAGAACTGCATCTACTTCATATGGCCTCAGTGATGGTCGTGTGAGTTGATATACGTAAGGAACTTTAAATAACACACGACACTGCAAGGCCTGACTGTATGTAGTGGGGTGCCTTCACTGACTCTAAGATGTAGTAAGGTACCTTCACTCATTTGAGCAGCCTTAGAGTTTGAGTTAAAGGGGAAAGGGATCAGCGCTTCATCAACAGGCTAGAAGAAGGAACCCCTCTATAAACCTAAGAAAGGATGTGACAAAAGAAACCAACTTTGGAGCCTACCCTCAAATCCCTTAAAATTCCCTGACCTGTGCCCATTAGCTGTAACCTGATTTTAGCCCTTGCCCTTTGAGCCAACAAGACCATCTTAAACATCTAATCAATCACCTGGTCTTGTTTGGCTTCAGCTTAGGGCTAATTGTTTGGGTATTTGTCCCTGTATCTAGGTGTCCTCCCCCAAATTCCACTCCAAGTCTTGCTTCCTTAGGAAGCAAATTCTGCTATGAGAGTTTCTTACCTGATGGAGTTTCCCTTCTGTGTTATGATTCAGGGTTTCTGTGTGGCACAAACTTCAGACATCATACAGCGTCATGTTCTAAACTCATCCTCTAGTTGGCAGGAGGAAGGAGTGAGTGTCTGCTTTCACTCCACCTTTCCTTTGCACCCAGGAGGAGAGGACAGGTGTGCTGCTGGGGCACTTACAAGAACCTTCCTTTCTATTTAACAAATGAAATAGAGTTTAAAGGAGATATTCAAATGGGGCTATAGAGATGGCTCAGCTTTTAACAACACTGGCTATCCTTCCAGAGATCCTGAGTTCAATCCCCAGCAACAACATGGTGGCTTGCAACCATCTATAATGCAATCTAATCTTCTGGTGTGCAGACAAGCAGGCAGAAAAAACACCTGTATGCATAACTTTTTTATGAAAAAGGTAATCAAATATACTTTGCTGGAATTTTTTCTTCTTTCTTTTCTTTCTTTTGCCTTGTTCTTTTTCTTATTAGGAGACTATACTTCTTTGTAGCTTTGGGCAAGGTACCATTTCATGGATAACTGCAAAAGAAGTGAAGACAGGAACTAATTGGAAAGCTCTGTCAGAGCCAGTATCAGGCACTGAATAGGCCCTTGATGGAGGAGTGGATGAGGAGCCAGTGGGCTCACCATGTTCTTCCATTGCTTAAGAATTTCCAGTCTTAGCAATGTTGTGGATCAGATGATAACTTGACCATCAACTTATTATGACTACTCAAAATACTGGAATAGGTGCCATAATATACTTAACACACAGCTATGTTTGTAAGAACAAAAAGAAATCTATCCCTGTGTATGTCTCTGTCAGTCAGTCTCTCTCTCTCTCTCTGTCTCTCTCTCTCTGTCTCTCTCTCTCTCTGTCTCTCTCTCTGTCTCTCACACACACACATACACACACACACACACACACACACACAGAGAGAGAGAGAGAGAGAGAGAGAGAGAGAGAGAGAGAGAGAGAGAGAGAGGTACAGTTTGCTATACAGGGTAGGGAACAGGATAAGGATAGAGAACTCTAAGTCTTAATAACCCACAGGTGTGAGTTTCAGGGTGTTTTTGGGAGCAGAAGATAGCAACTTTGAAGCTGCAGGAAACAAGGAGATGGAACTGGGAACTCACCCAAATAATGGCTATAGAAGGGGAAAGGGGGGAGAGCGGAGGAAGTCAAACACTAGGTTTTGACTTATCCTTGGATGAAAACTAATAATGAAAATTTGTTTAGGAAGTGAAGAATAACACATTTTTCCCCCTTGGTTAAAAACAAAGCCAGAACAAACATCAAACATATTGGTTGAAAATTCTCAAACCTTTCTATGAGGACATGCATGTATAGTATTAGTTAACAACGAGGGGGGAAAGGAGACAAACACATTGTTTCTGATCTCTTTCAATAGCAAATACTACAGAAACTACAGAGACATCACGGGTCTAATTGGAAAGTAGTAGATAGAAGAAAACTTAAATAAGTATCAGAACACAGTTCTCAAATGAAGCTGTGGGAGGAGATTTCTGAGAACTTTGGAGAAAACTCCAAGTGAGGAAGAAGAGAGGCTTGTAACCTCTGTTCCTCTATAACATGGACTTCTTCTTGGAATATGCTTTGGTGCCCCTTCAAGGTGTAATAACAGGATCAAGCTTTACTTCAGGTTACCCATCATCTTACCTGTTATAATACAGAATGACATTGTCTTCCTGAATATATACAGCCTAAACTCATGTGACCTCACCCTTGTGACTGCATACAACTTAAAGTTAAGTAAACTTTGCTTACATGACTTTGCCTAATCATCAGAATATAAATTGTCTGGTGCCATGAATAAAACTGGATACTTCATGAGACTTTAGTCCACCTCATTTTTAAGCTCCACTCTCCTAGGTTTATGCTGCCAAATAGAGCTCCAGTACGTGATGACAAATAAGCACCTGAAGTCACCTACAAGAATAGATCCTGGGAACCCTCACAGAAAGAACCAAGTGAGCATAACAGGGACAGAAACCTGGGAATTATTTACCTCATGTCTGGTTTGGGCAGTTTTTTTTTTAAGAAAAGAGCACAGAACCAGAATCACAATATTAGACTGCTTGCAAGTTGTTTGTGATTATAGGTCCTGGTTTCTGGAAAAAGGAACTTCATATAAAGAAGTATGGAACAAAGTTCAAAAGAATATTAAAAATATATAATAACCAAGGGGAAGATATCCCTGCTCAGTTTTGGGTCACTTGGAAATACTTAGGGAAGATAAGATTTTCATTGTGCAACATGAGGATTTAGGGAGTCCTATGAAAATGCTAAGTTTCTAGTTATATAAAAATTTTACAAGGTCTTCTGAACTGTATGCTAATTTCATAGGGAGAGTCATAGATGCTATTGTAAAGGAAGTAAAAGGGGAAAAATTTAAAGTTATTAGTAAAACAATGAAGATTGCCAAGGTTTAATTGGGCCTCAGAGAGGGGGGAATGTTATGGATTTTCTAAAGTCACATTTTGAAATGTGGGGACTTACAGAGTACGAAATTAACTGCATTAGAAATCTATGCTGGCTGGGTGGTGGTTGTGCACGCCTGTAATCCCAGCACTCTAGGAGGCAGAGGCAGGCAGATTTCTGAGTTCGAGGCCAGCCTGGTCTACGGAGTGAGTTCCAGGACAGCCAGGGCTACACAGAGAAACCCTGTCTCCAAAAAACCAAAAAAAAAAAAAAAAAAAAAAAAAAGAAAAGAAAGAAAGAAAGAAAGAAAGAAAGAAAGAAAGAAAGAAATCTATGCTGTTCAAAGGTAGGTGTTGGCAAAGCATTTGAATTCCAGCTAGTCTGACCACACACACACACACACACACACACACACACACACACACACTCTATTTAAATTTAGATGACAGTTTATTGGGTGGACTAAGGTAGAATCAGAGTCTTCCAGTCGTGATGGGCAGCTTTGAAACCCCAGTTTGCACACCTTCATCCTGAAGGCAGACTGAGGCTCAACATTAACTGACCTCCTTTGTAAATTAGCACAGGCAGGAGAGAGATGCACTGAGAGGGGAAACCTCTCACAAGAAGGGTTGTGAATGTAGAACAGGCATCATGGAAGGAAGCATTTAAAGAGGCCTCAAGGATGGAGTCTACTAAACCAAGGAGGAATGGATGAGACGTGAGTAGCTGGACACAGAAATGGGAGACAGAGACAAGAAAGGAATAAAGGGCTAGTGTGCTCCTTCAGATGAGCTTCCTTGCTTCCGAAATAAAAAGTGAAAACATTCTTTTTATTTATCCAAATCCTGTTAAAACATGACTGTAAAACCAAGGTGCTAGTGCCTCTGTTTCTAATGAACAGAAGCAGGACAAACCTGCCCAGGAGGAAAATCAGGACAGACTCACTCAGGAGGAATGACAGGAGCAGTGTGGCTATTGCTGTTAAAAAAGTTAAAAAGCTGCTCCAAAGTGTTGCTGCAGAGGGTTGTCTGTCACTGACCCTGGAGGAGATTAAAATCAACAGCAAATGAATGCACAAAGTTAGAGATTTAAATCCCCAAACAATACTGATTGTGTCAGTTCTCTTATACAAACTTCTGCTGTCACAGGAGTACCTATGTCTGTAAAAACTGACTATGGGTCAGCCTATGGTAGTAAAACTTTTTAAAACTTCTGTAAAAAAAAGAAGGAATATTAATCATGTTAGAGAAATTCCTTACAATTCTCAAGGTCAGGGAATAATCAAAAAAGACAGAATATTAAAATAACAATTATTTAAAAATAAAGGGAGGTGCATCCCAAAAGATATTCTTGGGCTTTCTTTATTTACACTTCATTAAAAAAGAAAATGCCTCAAGGTTGTTAAGGCCTGGGTAAGTGTGGCCTGTGTAGTTAGCCATTTTATGCCATTACTAATGTTTCAAGGAAACTTGCTCATGTCCGAGTTGATTGCATATTCTGTTATAGTCTATGCTTTGGTGTTCTTGGATACCAATCACAATAGAGGTCAGTTAGAACTGCTTGGTATAGTTAGCCACGATAAG
The DNA here is from genome assembly GCA_964023405.1 of Apodemus agrarius. Lineage (NCBI taxonomy): Eukaryota > Metazoa > Chordata > Mammalia > Rodentia > Muridae > Apodemus > Apodemus agrarius. The sequence goes on along the minus strand of OZ030006.1, from coordinate 179,626,446 downwards.
CTTGGACCTGAGACCTCCCTGGAAACTGACATTCTACTTGGCAGAAGGGGACTTGTATGTGGGTAACCGACATCCTGATTGACAAGTTGGGACATGAATGCTAGGCAAGTAAAGTCACCCTGCCACAGTTGAATAGCCCAACCAATGGGAACAGGATAAAGGTACAGCAATGGCATGTCCCTAAGGAGTTCCCTACCCCTAAACCCTGATTCGGGGAAATAACTTGGCACAGATGTCTGTAGATTTCAGGCTTAAATGGTTTGTAGGATTCTGGCTTGGGGCCATGGTCAGCCCCTGAGTCTGGTCTGTGGCTCTGATTAATCAGTGCTGGGGCAAATGCTCAATAAACTATTCCTGTCTGACTGAGATAAGTGTATGTGTAGTTTGTGCGGTGGTGACTCCTGGATCCCAACAAAGGTAACACATTCAAGAGTTTAAAAACATTTCTCCACAGAACATTCTGAACTGCCTTTAGGCAGTCCTGTGTGGTTTAAGACTTGGAAGCCTGCTTATTGAGAGAGATTTGGAGGGGATGTGTGGATGTGTGGATGTGTGGATGTGTGGATCTGTGGATCTGTGGATGTATGGATGTGTGGATCTGTGGATGTATGGATGTGTGGATGTGTGGATGTGTGAATGTGTGGATGTGTGGATCTGTGGATCTGTGGATGTATGGATGTGTGGATGTGTGGATGTGCGGATGTGCGGATGTGTGGATCTGTGGATGTATGGATGTGTGGATGTGTGGATATGTGGATGTGTGGATGTGTGAATATGTGGATGTGTGGATCTGTGGATGTATGGATGTGTGGATGTGTGGATGTGTGGATGTATGAATGTGTGGATGTGTGGATGTGTGGATGTGTGGATGTGTGGATGTGTGGATGTATGGATGTGTGGATGTGTGGATGGGTGGATGTGTGGATGTATGGATGTGTGGATGTATGGATGTGTGGATGTGTGGATGTGTGGATGTGTGGATATGTGGATGTGTGGATGTGTGGATGTATGGATGTGTGAATGTGTGGATGTGTGGATGTATGGATGTGTGGATGTGTGGATGTGTGGATGTGTGGATATGTGGATGTATGGATGTGTAGATGTGTGGATGTGTGGATGTGTGGATGAGTGGATATGTGGATGTGTGTCTATCCTTGCAGATGGATCCACTGAGGCATTATGGATTCCTCTCCAGCTCCTGTGGCCTCAGGCCATCAAAGACAACGTGTGGAGGGCATGGAAACAGTGAAAGACACCACAGAAATAAAAATGCTATAGCTGAGAGGCAAAAGGAGATATTGACCTTATCATCAGAGGTCAAGTTTGCCTACCTGGGGCCAAGAGAAGGCCCAATGCCCCAAGAGAGAACATATTCTGCAAAGCACATAAAGCCCTATGTCACCTGAGAATCTTTTTCTGGCATTGCTAGCTGCTTTGACCTGTGCATCTGTGGTAAGTGCATGCCTCTCACCAAGTCTATCAGCTTCTGTTATCTATACTAATGACCCTGTATTTATGCCTGGACCTTGGGACCATAATAAACTTATTCAACCATCTGAAGAAGGGATACCATTTAATTTTCCTTTGGATTTTAACCACTTCTTATTTGCATAAGACATCATAAAATTTATATTCCTATTAGAAGGCAAAGATATTCTTTTTCTATTTTATCTGACACCAGGGTTGTTCTTCTGACCTAAATTAACCTAATGTAGAGAATCCCTCACAGAAATGCCCTGAAGCTTTTCTCCTAGGTGATCCTTTCCAGTTGGTTAGATCAGCCATCAGAGGAAAGAACTCCAGATTTCCTCTCACTGTAGTTTATCTTGCTGGGTTTAGACCATTGCCCTCTTCACTACTGAGACTTTATTGTCTCTAGAAAATCACCCATCTTCCTTGGTTTTGGGTTCTGGTATTCTTTCTCTGATCCTATTTTGTGATGGTTGGTCTTATTAACTTAATGCTGCTTACCATAATACAGGAGGCACTGCAGGAATGTCTGTGAAACCATCTCCAGAGAGGATTAACTGAAGTGGGAGGATGACTCTTAAAGTGAGAACCTTCCAAGGGGCAGCCTAGGTAGAAAGAGGTGTGAAGAAAAAGCAGCTTGGATCTGCCTGCTTCCACTTCTTGCAATGAGCATTTCTAACACCTCTGCTGACATCCTCTTTGACATTAGACCCAGCCTCTCAGTTTTCCAATGTGGACTCAGCATGGGACTCTTGCAGAAACCTCCAGGTTTTGAGTACCAGGTTGGGATTGGTGGACACTCAGCCTCTGGGCTGAGCAGCTCTGGGTTCTTGGTCTCTGCAGCACACGTTCAGCCACCATGAACCTTCCTGGCTTCAACTGTTGAATCCAGTTTATTAAACATCATTTCATAGTATGTAAGCATTCTATGCATACAAAGATCAATCGCAAAATTATTCTGAAGATAGACCCTCCAACTAGACATAATTTCATGTTAACACATAAAAAGTGAAGTTAAAGGCATCTCTAAGTATCGATGTGTAGGAAATTATATTGTCCAGCCAGGCTAAATGTGTGTCAATTTATAGGCTAATGACATGTCTATAATATGAATATTTCCCACCAATTATTCAAATCCAAGGAGGCCCTAGTCACAAGGCCAGTTCTCCTCTGAGTAAGGAAGTTGTGTTTTTTAAGGAGCAGATAGAAGCTCGTGTGAGTCCTGATTGATGTCTGTCATAGCTCTAGTTCTGAGAAGTTTATGTTAAAGCAATGTGAGGGACCCACAGTCAGGCATCTTCTAGAAACGCTCTGTGTTGTAAAACTCAGAGTTTCCCATTTTTATTATTATGCATCTATAATTATTATAATAATACTAAATAATTTAGTATTGTAAATGTGGAGTGTATTAGGGTTTCTATTGCTGTGAAGAGACACCATAACCACAGCAACTCTAATAAAGGAAAACATTTCATTGGGACTGGCTCACAGTTTCAGAGGTTTAGTCCATTATTGTCATGGCAGCATGCAGGTGGATATAGTGCTGGAGAAGGAGCTGAGAGTTCTACATCTTGGTCCGCAGGCAGCAGAAGTGACTATCACACTAAGCCTAGTTTGAGCATATTAGACCTCAAAACCCACCCCCACAGTGACACACTTTCTCTAACAAGGCCACACCTCCTAATTGTGCCACTCCTTATGGACCAAGCATTTAAACATATGAGTGCATGGGGGACATTCCTATTCAAACCACTGCAGTGGAGTAAGGTCACACAAGGACAGATGTGCTCAGCTAGAAATACAACAGTGCAGGGAGTTGAAGATGCCAGGAGAAGCTCAGAGACCAGGAAGAGACAGCAGTGTGGCAGGCAGCTGGGACACTGGCAAGACTTCTAGAAGCCTAATGCATGTGGAACAAGAGAGATCCAGACCCTACGACAGACTTGTCCATCACCCCGTTTCACTAAGCTCAGTCTCGGCGCCCCCCCCCCCCAGAACTCCTCCTCACTGGCTCTTCAGCTCTGTAGATGAGAGGAACTCAAAGGATAGAATCTACTGTAGGAACGATGAAGAACCTTCTGTTCCTGGCCTAGAACAGAGTTTCCCAAAGGGAGCTCTCTATGGGGTTCTTGACCACAGAAGACAACTCCTTTGAAAAGCAGCATTTGTACAGGTTGCATTCAAGCTAGGCTCATGCCTGTGATCCTAGCAAACAGAAAGCTGAGGTAGGAGGTCAACAAAAGCAATGTTGAAATATTTTAAAGTAAATAAATAATAGGTCACCCATTTCCTTGGTCTATAACCTGCTTTCATTTCTTGCCTGGCTGCGGCTCGTTCAGAAAGGCATATCAGGAGGCATAGTTTATCTGTTGGCCTGAAAAGGAGGAATAACATTCTTACATTTGCATTTTGCTTTACTCCCTGGAAACCATTTTGTCATCAGTGTGTCAGAGATAAGGAGACAAAAACAAGGCCGTCTGTGTTCTGTCTGTTGCCTCATAACGGAGGAACATTTGGTAAGAAGCTGGACGATTCAGGGCACAGAGGTTTGCTCTGCACTGCATAAGCCCAGCTTAAGACACTTCCATGCTCATGCCTGGGGGCTGTCTATGGGAACGTGAGAATATCAGGGCAAGCCTCCAGTGTTCTGGCCATCAGAGTTAAGTCATGCATCTGGGTTCCGAGCTTCTGCCCTGCCTCCTTGCCCCAGAATGACCCCAACCTCCAAGACTCCTTCCAGCATAAAGTCAGATCTTTCCATTTCCTCCTCAACAGTGACTTCTCCCACACACTAGAGGTCAGAAGTGTCTTGTTACAAAGATGACTTTATAATCCAATGGGCTACCACCCTGCAGAGACTCCTGCTGAGATCACCCTCTCTGAAGTCTGTCTGGATCATAACCCATGGAGTTTCAGGAAATGAAGGTCATGGTCTTCCTATTGGCTGCGACTCAGCATCTTCGTTGTCGACCTGGTGCCTAGGACAGCAACACTTATCCTAAGTGATAACGTTTTAAAAGAGGTCTTGGGTCTCTGAACACAACTATCTCCCACCCAGCCTGGCAGGTGTCAGAGTTAGACATTCCTTTTTGGGAAGCTTGTCTTTCAGGTTCCGCTGGAAGACAATAAAATGGTGAGCTAGTGAAGTCAGGATTGTGACCAGCAGAAAATGGATCCACATAGCATGTGAAAATGGATTTTATAGCGAGTGACACAACTGGCTCTAGCCTAGAGCGAAACAAAGCACAACATGGTTGGAGATGTAGCTCAGTTGGTAGAGTGCTGGCCTACTATGCAGGAGCTCAGGATCCCATCTTCAGCTCCACATTTGCAATCTGGCACTTACTCCAGAGGGGAAGAGGAGGGGCACAGTTGAAAAATAAACAAAAGCCCAGGTGAAAATGGTACTGAAATACATCCTAAACAAAAATGTCCTAAACTCTAAGAACAGGAGGGGGAAGGAATAATATCCATACAGTCACAATAAAGGTAGTATGAACAATATAAGGAAAATAAAAAACCAAGAGTTTCAGAATACAGTTGGTACAAAATGAAAATGAATCTATTTTAGGATCTTCTCTTCCAAGTCTGCTGTGATGCGGTCAGTAGCACTGAGTTCTGTGAGCACAGCACCTTTCCCATGCTGTCACAGCTGCTCCTGGCAAGTCCCCAGCTCGAACACCCCAACCCCCGAGTAATGACACCCTCATCAATACCACAACCAGATCCCATCATCCTCAATATCACAGCCTTATTCTAACATCAATGCCACAGCCTGGTCCCACCCTTGTCCACACCACAGCCTGATTCCACCATTGTCCACAGCCTGATTCCACCATTATCCACACCCTAGCCTGATCCCACCATGCCACAGCCTGATCCCACCTTTACTGATGTCCTGCTCTGATCCTACTGCCATCTCAGCAGGATTGGGGACTTAAAATCTCCCAAGTTTGGGGTTCATCAGTTAAGGACACTTATTGCTTTTCTAGAGGGTCCAAGTGTAGTTCTTGGCAGCCACAAGGAATGGCCATAACTCTCTGTAACTTCAGGTTGGAGGAGTCCAGCGCCCTAACCTGGCCTCCTGAAGCACCCACATCCACGGAGCATACATTCACATTAACATAAATGAAAATAAGAATATATCTTTTTTTAAAAAAATCTCCTAAGTGCTTTAAATTTTGAAGTAAACTGTGAGGAATAGAGGGGAGGACACAGTGCTATGCCTGTGTAGACGCTGCACACAGAACACACAACAGTGTAACAGGCCCTGTAGAGGGGAAGTGGGAGTGTCTTTGCACGTGATTTTATAGATCACACACAAGAGAAAAACAGAAGAGTGACATTTTGAAACGGTGAAAAAGGCAAAGGAAGGACCATGGTCTTAAGGGATGATGTTGACAAGGGGCATGGGTGCAAAGATGTATATGACCTAAATGTCATCCAGTGGAGACAGCAGAGGGCTAGCCAGCCTAAGCCTCGGCAAGGCACACTAAGGCAAGTGCCTATTTAGGCGGGGACCACTCCTCAGAGAAAGAAAACATTCTTTTCAGTATTTGAACACCTTTGTGGAAGTCTGTTCTCAGCAGAAACAAAACCCAATGGCTCCTCTTCAATGGGATGGATTGATTAGGAATCACCTAGTAGAGACACCTCTAGGATGTCTGTAGGTTCTTCTGGAGAGGTTTAGCAGAAGTGAGAAGACCTGCCCTGAATCTGAGATGGACTGAGAACACAGACTTAATAAAATGGAGACAGTCAGCTGAACACCAGTGGCCCTTTCTCTCTGCTTCCTACTCTGCCAGGATGTGAGCAGTTTAGCCTCACACTTCCACTGCCACAAACTGTGCTGGGCTTTCTCTGCCATGATGGACCATGAACCATGAATAACAAACATGAGGTGTTTTGAGACCTCACGAACCCTTTTGTCAGACATCTTGTCAGAGCAAACAAGTAAAAGGATGAACATAGCTCTCCATGGGGACTATCCAGTTGGACCTGTCAGTCCTATCTGAAGCTGCTGATGGTGGGAAGTAAAACCCATCCCTCCATACATAGCAGTGCAAGGTTCTGTTTCTCGCAGCCACTAAGATCAGGTTTGTCTTTGCCAAAAGCAAAGCAACAAGAGGCACAGAAGCTGCAGGTGGACCCTGTCGGGTTTTTGCTGTTGTTGCTCTTGGTTTTGTCTTGTTCTGTTTTAAGCTCTGCCGAGTTACATCATCCTTAGCTGACACCTGTGTACCTCAGATTTCCCAGCTTATACTTTGTTTTGCTCCTTATAGATGTCTAAGATGAAATCATGCCAGTCAGTGTATGTTTACTTAATAAAGGAACGGTACCAAGGAGAAATGCAAGCATAAGAAGATGGCATTTCGTTTCCTAGAAAATTCAAAGGAAAGGAAACAGAAAGCTAAATATACATAAGGAAAAAAAAGGGAGATTTGGTTCATTGTTCATGATGTCTCAGAACACTGTTTTAAAACATTAGAAGGAGCAAATGCAGGAGAATTCCTTGGAGCCATGATGTTCTGGTGCTATGACTCACTCCCCGGTCTAGAAGCTGAGACTGCACACAGGGTTCTGCTGACAAGCAGGGTGAAGAGGTGCCAGGCTTCAGGGAAGAGGGCAGGGCCTGGATGCTGTCTCTCAGAAAAGGAAGCCAGAAGCCACAGGGTGAAAATGAATCCTAGGGACACAGTGGGCTCAGTGGAGAACATTATTCCGGAGATGATAAACAGCTGTCGGATCTTTTGGATCTTTTGGATCTGGGTTACCTCACTCAGGATGATATTTTCTAGTTCCATTTATGTGTGAAATTCATGATGTCCTTGTTTTTAATGTCTGAGTAGTATTTCATTGTGTAGGTATACCAAGTTTTGCATCATAATTCTGAATGCTATCAAGATTTATTTTATTTTATTGTTTCGATTTTGGGGATTTTTTTTGAGGTAGTGTCTCTCTATGTAGCTCAGCCTCATCTGGAGTTAATGATATAGTCCAGGCTGACCTCAGACTCACAGAGATCATCCTGATGCTACCTCCCAAGGACAGAGATTCTTGGCATGGCTCAAAAATGTTTAAGATTTATTACCCAGATACTCTCTAATATGATGTATACAAAATTTGATGCAGAAACAAGAGCATTAAAAAAATCCCTTAAAATAATTATTATATGTAAAAGAGATTATCAAGCAGAACCTGTCAAAACATTGATATTTACTTCTTTGCAGAGCTTCAAAGGGAATGCATGTTAGGTACTGATGTGCACACTAAATAAATTTAAAGCTAGTTTGAGATAAACGTTAGGAGTGTTCTACCATTTTATAAATTCACAATGTTCCCTTTTACAATGTTGCCTTTGCTTACTGTTTACCCTAAGCTGCTATAAATCCCACAGTTTGTTACTGGTATTGAGGGGTCTGTAACTGAGCTGTTCTTATGGGTAAAAGGTAACTCTATAGTGTACAGCAGGACAGATACATTTACAGTGTTGACAGCACCAGATCAGGGACAAGGCCACCAGGGGAGAAAAAAGGTCTACTTCCTTTTGTAGCTCGTCCAGAGGACTGCATGCTAGGAGAGTTGATACATTGCGTCAAATGCAAGTGCATGATTATTTTTTATTATTACTACTAATAAATTTATCCACTGCACCAGAGGAGACTGTGCAAACAACCAAAAATAACCACTTAAAGGAATTACTGCAATGTTTGGAAATGTTAAAAAAATGTTCAATACGATATTTGTTCTAGAACATACACACACATTCAGTCTCATCAAAGGCACCTGGTCAAACATTACGGGGTTTCACACAGAATGAATCCAACAGGTAGCATTAAAGTACTTTATATTATTACAAACTTTGCTGGACACTATACTAAGTGGGTTATTCTATTCTGCCTTCACCATAACCTAAATTTTGTTGGCCCTGTTTCATGGTTGGGGAAACCGAGAGTGGGAGATTTTTAAGTTGCTGAAACTCAGATGTGGTCTAGGAGTCGCTGTAGCAACATCACCTAGAATCCTATAAGGAAAGCAGAGTGCTAGACTTAGTTAGTTCCCTTCCCCGGTTTGCGATGATGGTGTTAAGCTGCAGCAGTCAAAATCAACTTGGTAACTGGGGACATAAGTCTGATCTGAAATGTGTACCCTCGAAGCACATGGTAATGTTGCTATTTATAAATGAACAGAATAAACAGGACTGGAGCCTGTGGAGATGCCTTAGTCAGTAAAGTCCTCGCCTTGCAAGCATGAGGATATGAGTTCAATTTCTAATCCACACATCAAGCTGGGGTGGTAGCCCATGCCTGTAATCCCTCTCACACAGGAGGTCTCTGGAGCTTGCTGGTCAGCCCCTCTAGCCTAATTGGTAGCTTTCAGGTCCCAGTGAGAGATTTGTTTGTTTGTTTGTTTGTTTGTTTGTTTTAGAAAAAGCAAGCAAGGTAAGTCAGGAGGTGGCAAGAACACACCTTTAATCTAAGCACTCGGGCATAGAGGCAGGCAGGTCTCTGAATTTGAGGCCAGCCTGGTCTACAGAGTGATATCCAAGACAGGTAGGACTGCACTGAGAAACCCTGTCTCAAAAACCAACCAACCAAACAAACCCCAAATCAACCCCCCTAAGAAAACCACCACCAATAAAAACAAAGCAAAACCAAGGTGGATGGCTTCTATGGACCAAAAGTCAAGGCTGACCTCTGGCTTCCTCATATGTGTGACAGACAACAAAGTGTCCTGAAGGACAGTTATGCTAAAGGCTACTAGAGCTTGTGCAGTCTGCAGGAAGCAAGTCACCTTCAGTCTTGGTCCTCCAGGAGCTCATATCAAAATCTAACCATACAGCTCATGGCCTCTCAACCGCTCACCTACATCTTCCCTCCTGGACACCTTCCTTTGCTGAGGCTCTTTCTATAGTGCAGATTGTTACTATTGCTGTGTTCCTGCCTGGAACATAACAGACGTTTTATAAGTACTGACTGCTTCCAATGAATGATTCATTTCTCCTTTAGTTCTTTGTGCAAATTCTTGTAGGCCTGGCCACCAAGGCACCAGAGACACTTAGACATGTTGCAGCCACCATGAAAGACATGAACCTCTCATCATGGCCTCCGTTCACAAGGAGAACAGACTCCCTTTTGATTCGTTTTGTGAGAAGAGGGTTCTAGTAACAGAGGCTGGCCTCAAACTCACTCTGTAGCCAGGTGGTCCTGAACTTCTGATCCTCCTGTCTCCACCTCCCAAATGTCTTGAGTTCAGGTATATGCTGTTACATTGGATTGGAAAGTACTGCAATGAACAATTATCCAGGAACTCCATTCCATGCTCATTCTTTTTAGAACCACAGTGAGAAGGGATGTGTCCCCTCTTTTCCCTATTTCACACTGTCACCCTTACCTCCAGGAGTGCACAGTCAGAAGCCAAGGGGTACACAGCCAGAAGCCATGCTTGCCTGCCCACTGCACATTGTCACCCACAGCTAATGGGGTGCATGGTCAAAATCCATGTCCTCCTAAGACTCTTTACCCAGGAGTCCAAAGCCACATGTTCTCAAGGTCTGAGCTGATGTCTCTGGCTCCTGCATGATGTGGACAGATGGGCCTTATACAAGCAAGGGCAGATTCTACAAAAATACAAACACCATTAGGTAAAGAAGCCTTGCAAGAGGAAGTGGCCTCTTCATGTTCTGTGTCTGCAATGTTTGGCATCTTGGCTATTGTCACCCGCATCGACTCCTGGGAGCCTCCACCATCCCAGGTCTCTGAGACTTCCTAGAGAGTCCCCTCATACCCCCAGCCCTGGAAGCTGCAGATTTCTATTAATTCTCCTGGCCCTCTGGCCCTCTCTCCTGTCTCTCCCCACATCTGCTCCTGCTGCCCCATTCCCCCTCCATCCCCTCTCCCAACCAATTCCCTCCCTCCCTCTCTCTGCTTCCCATGACTATTTTGTTCCCCCTTCTAAGTGAGATTTCAATTATCCTCACTTGGGCCTTCCTTCTTGTTTAACTTCTTTGGGTCTGTGGGGTATATCATGGGTATCCTGTACTTTATGGCTAATATCCTCTTAGAAGTGAGTACATACTACATATGTACTTTTGGGTCTGGTTACCTCACTCAGGATGATACTCTCAATTCCCATCTATTTGCCTGTGAAATTCATGATGTTCTTGTCTTTAATAGTTCAGAGATTCTTATGGAAGAGTTGGGGGAAGGACTGAGGGCCCTGGATGGGATAGGGAATCCACAGGCTTACCAACAGAGTCAACTAACCTGGACCCCTGGGAACCCTTAGAGATCTAGCCACCAACCAGAGAGCATACATGGGTTGGAACAGGCCCCTCCACCTCCCACATATGTGGCAGACATGCAGCTCAGTCTCCATGGCTGCCTTGTCTGGCCCCAGTGGAAGAGGATTGACTAGTCTATCAGAGACTTGATGCTTCACAGTGGGAGAATACTTAGGGGACCCCAACCTCTCAGAGGAGAAGGGGATGGGGGAGAGACTCTGTGAGGAGGGACCTGGATGGGGGCAGCATTTAGGATATTTAATTGATTAATTAATTAAAGTCTTCACTTGTGATAAGGGGCTTTCACCTCCTGCCACCTCATCCAGATATCACCAGCCTGGAAGAATGTGATTATTGTCTGTTTGGGCTCATTTCCTTCTGTTAAGAAGAATAAATAACCAGAGACCAAAGTAGCTGTGACACTAATGTGGCTCTTATTATGAGACAAGCGTCTCATAATGAGGTCAGGAAACACCGTGAACCAGGTTGTTAAACAAGTTAAGAATCTGAGAAATCACAGTTGATAAATGGGACTAAAACTCATGCCTTCTTGCTTGTTCTCCCGCCTGCCTTTTGGCAAATGTTATTCTGGTCTAGATGTGAGTTCTAGCCGTCTGAATGGTATAGCCATTCAAACCTAGTGAGAGTCTGTGACTCCAGGCTCTGGATTTCAATGACCTGAGACGAAGGTGATGTTCTCTGTTTCACAGCTCAGATTCAGCTGACCAACATGGTCAGTCACAGACGAGTGTGAAGTAACTGCTAACAAAATGTTCAGTTGGGTCCCCACCATGGGCAACAGTCCATGGTGGTGCTTAACTGTCCCTACCAGTCATCAAGTGACTGACACAAAACGGAAAATGGTGTGGGTGGGTGGATGAATGGTGTTGACAGAGATTATGCAGTCACCGCCAGTGGGTGGCCATGCCAACAAGGACCTTCATCCTCAGTGCTTGGTGATGAGACATACCTGGGAATCCCCAACCAAAGCAATCTCCACTGAGAACCTATTCCACCAGAGGCTGTGTGGAGGGTTCCCACAGTCTCCACCCATGGGAGATAGTCCAAGGCCCCATTGGGAGCCCTAGATAACATGGAGCCTGGGGAGTCCTGGCTCCCTCACCATTCCCAGAGTGAGTCACATGTGTGTGGATAGAATTTGTTGATGCTTCAGAAAACTCCCCATAAGACTGAATAACAAATTCATAAATGAAAATCTGGCAGGGTTAGGGGCACTGAAACTTGAGGCTTAGGGAGCCTTCAACAGAGAATTTTAACTTTGGTCTTCAAGAGAGTTGGGCTGCAGAAGGGCTCTGGGTTATCATTTGCCATTGGGTTGGGTCTATGTGGTCAACAACTGTTTATAGAAAGGGTCCATTTTCCACTTACAGGTAAGCCATGAATGCCCCCAAGCCTCCAGATGATTTGACTCTCCAAGCACCTCCATCTTTCTGATGTCTGCTTTTGAGGTGTAACATAAATCCCTCCCGAAATTTCTGGGTGTTGCTCTGAGGCTCTTGCCTTGTTCTTTATTACCAAACACTCTTCAGGAGTGTTTATTTACATGACTTTGGTTAAGGGTCCCCAGACTCCTGTCAATCAGCCCTGTTGGCCTGCCAGTGTGGACCATTCTTTCATCATGGCAATCCTGTTTGGAGCTGGTCTTGCTGTTCCCTAAGTCTTCATTTCGTGTCCCCACCACCCAAACACTTCTCTCTTCACTTCACACAAAAACACCCTTGGCAATGTTGACACAGAGCAAGCTACCTTTTTACAGAGCTTGGGAACTATTCAAGGAAAAACTTAGTCACCAGTGGAGGCTTCTTTAAACTCTATCGGTCGCTCTCTGAGTTTCTAGGTAATTACTGCTAACTGCGACTCTTGTGGCCTAAGAGCTTCCTCGGGTTACCTCCCGAGGTATAGCAGGCCAAGACCATTCCTGGGGTGTTAGACAGACTTTCCAGGAGAGGGAGGGTGACTCCTCTCCCCATTGAAAACAAGTCTTGAGTCTTGTGCCCAGTGAGGAAAAGTGACATCAGGTCGGTCCAGAACATTAACTGAGGTTTTTCTTTGTGTCTGGGATGTGAGATATTTTTTAATATCCTCCCAAGTCACCTTCTGCCATTTCATGGATGCTCCTGTGGATCTAGTTGCTCTATGGCAGTGGCAGTGGGGGTGTGGGATGAGGGTGTGGGGTGTCTCTTATGAAACACGAATTCAGACAGGCCTAACAAACAGAATGTTGCTTTACTAGCACCAAAGTAACATTTATCCTCTTATTCCCTCAGCTGTCTCTCTCTATAATGGACTGCCAGAAACACACAGACTTCTCACAGTGAAGAGCAACCCACTGGGAGGCAGAGGCAGGTAGATTTCTGAGTCTACAGAGTGAGTTCCAGGACAGCCAGGGCTATACAGAGAAACTCTGTCTCAAAAAACAAACAGAAAAAAAAGCTGAAGTATTTCAGGGGAAATATTCTGAGCCAGCATGTCTCAATTATTTCCCGCACCTCAGTTTAATTTTGAAAAATATAAATATATTTTAAACTCAATCCGCAGTTGAATATAAGCCACAAAGGGCATAGAGGAGTGTCACATAACAGAAAACACCAAGATTCAAGGAATCACTTTTATTATTTAACTGCTTAGTCTTTCATTTCACATGTGTAGAACAATGATTAGCTACTACATTTATTACCTAGATGAATAACACCTCACACATGTATATGATTTAAAGTTTTGTCTTTGTGTCTAAAATATGATGTTTTTTAGACTGTATACAATTGGGACATTATCCAAACTCATCAATTTCTGCCTCTTAATTTGAGGATGTAATCCACTTATATTTAATGCAATTGGCAGTAGGTTGGGAGCAACATCTGACATTTTGCTATTTGTTTCTAAACTTGTATCTTTTTGCTCTTCTATTTGTCTGTCATTGGTCCTTTGTGATGGACATTTTCCAACATACCTTTAGTGAAAAGTACAACTTTTATGCTTTGTATTTACTATATTTTTGTTTTATTTTCTTATTGTTGTGTCAGGAATTACAATGAACAAATTAACATCATCATTTGTAACAGGCTAGTTTGCTTAGTACTGACTTGCTTTTCAATATTTCAAAAAATTTGTCCCTTATTCTTTGTGTTGGCTATTATCTTCATACACATTATATATCTACACTTCATGTTCCCTATAGCTTATATTTGTAATCACTGCTTTATGCAATTGTATTTTATGTTGTGATAACTTGTATATGATTGGCCCAGGGAATGGCAGTATTAGGATGTGTGGCTTTGTTGGAGTAGGCATGTCACTGTGGGCATGAGCTATAATACTCTTGTCCTAGCTACCTGAAAGTCAGTCTTCTATTAGAGGTCTTCAGATGAAGATGTAGAACTCTCAGCTCCTCCTGCACCATGTCTGCCTGAACACTGCTATGCTCCCACCTTGATGACAATGGACTGAACCTCTGAACCTGTAAGCCAGTCCCAATTAAATGTTGTCCTTAAGAGTTGCCTTGGTCATGAAGTCTGTTCACAGCAGTAAAGCCTTGAGACATATGTCAAGTGGGAAAAAATAGTTGGATACAAATTACAACTTTTTTTCTATATTCAGAGTTAACGTCACTGTCCTCAGTATTTATCCAAGTTTATTCAAGCTACTATGTAGTTTTCCTTAGTTTTAGCTGAAGTGTTCATTTAGTATTTCTTGTAGCACAGGTATGCCAGCTAAGGTTACTATTTCTGTGATGAAACACCATGACCAAATGCAACTTGGGGAGGAAAGGGTTTATTTCACTCACAGTTCCATATAACGATTTAGCTAAATCTATGAGAGTGGGAACTCACACAGGCAGGAACCTGGAATCACCAGCTGATGCAGAGGTGATGGAGGGTACTGCCTACTGGCTTGCTTTCCCGGGCTTGCTCAGCCTGCTTTCTTATAGAACCCAGGGTTACCAGCCCAAGGGTGACTCACCTACAATAGGTTGAGCTCTTGCCTACAGCCAGATCTTATGGAGGCCATTTGCGGCTCCCTACTCTCTGATGACTTAAGTTTGTGTCAGGTTAAAATAAAATAAACCAGCATAATAGGGTTGTTAGTAAAATTTCTCTCTGTTCAGGCTTATTTTATAATATCTTATCTCTTACATTTTTAGAGTGCATTTGTTTTTTGTTTTTTTTTTTTTAGATTATTTTGCTGTTATTATTGTTGTTGTTGCTGTGGTTTTTTTTAAAGCGGGAAATGGAATTTTTGATTTGACAGCCTTCTATGTCAGCACATGACCTATTAGTCTTGGTGGTTTCTAATAAATAATCTTTTTGTGGACTTTTCTTATGTCGCCCTGATTTTCCTTTTGTCTTGTTAAAGGGTCCCCCTGTCTTGACAAAGGCTGTCTGGTTTTAAACCATCTAGGTATGGAGCTCTTTCAACGGGTAAAGTTTTTCCCCAGCCCTTAATTAATTTATTTATTCACTTTAAATCCCAATCACTGTCCCATACCCTTTACACAGTTCCCCCTGCCCTTCTCATCTCAGAGGGTGGAGATCCCTTCTGGGTATCCCCTAACCATCCACATCAAGTCTCTGCACCTAGGTGTACCGTCTTCCACTGAGGTCAGACAAGGCAGCCCTGTTGGGAAACAGATTCCACAGGCAAACAATAACTTTGGGGAGAGTCCCTGCTCCAGTTGTTAGAGGATCCACAAGCTGCTACATATGTGGCAGAGGTCTCAGTCCAGCCCATGTACGATCTTCAGTTGGTGATTCAGTTTCTGAGAGCCCTAAGGGTCCAAGTTAGCTGACTCTGTTGGTCTTTCTGTGGAGTTCCTATCCCCTTTGGATCCCTTAATCCTTCCCCCAACTTTTCCGTAAGTGTCCCTGAGCTCCTTCCACGGGCTGGCTGTGGGTCTCTGCATCTGTTGCAGTCAGCTGCTGGGCAGAGAATCTCAGAGGACAGTTATGCTAGGCTCTTGTCTGTAAGCATAACAGGGTATCATTAATAGTGTCAGGAATTGGTGTTTGCCCATGGGATGGGTCTCTAGTTGGGCTGGTTATTAGTTGGCCAATGCCTCCATCTCTGTTTTTATCTTTGATCCTGCATTTCTTTTAGACAGAATACATTTTTGGTAGAAAGTTTTGTGGGTGGGTTGGTGTCCTTATCTCTCCACTGGAGATCCTGCCTGGCTACAGGTTTCTTCAGTTTCCATATCTCCACTGCTATGAGTATCAGCTAAAGCCATTCCCATAGGGAGTCTCCCTCATCCTAGGTCTCTGGCATGTCCTAGAGATGCTCCGCCTCAACCCCCGACAGCTGCGTATTTCCACTAATTCTCCTGGCCCTCTCTCCTATCTCTCCCCATACCTGATTTTGCCTCCCTATTCCTCTCCCCATCCCCTCTCAAACCAAGTTCCCTCCTTCTTTATCTGCCCCCTTTGACTTTTTTTCCCTCTTCTAAGTGAGATTGAAGCATCTTCACTCAGGCCTTCCTTCTTGTTTGGCTTCTTTGGGTCTGTGGACTTAGTGTGGGTATCCTATAGTTTATGGCTAATGTCTACTTATAAGTGAGTACATGCCATGTGTCTTAGTCAGGGTTTCTATTCCTTCACAAATATCATGACCAAGAAGCAAGTTGGGGAGGAAAGGGTTTGTTGAGCTTACACTTCCACGCTGCCATACATCACTAAAGGAGGTCAGGACTGGAACTGAAGCAGGTCAGGAAGCAGGAGCTGATGCAGAAGCCATGGGAGGATGTTATTTACTGACTTGCTTTCTCTGGCTTGCTCAGCCTGCTTTCTTATAGAACACAAGAATACCAGCCCAGGGATGGCACCATCCACAAGGAGCCCAACCCCCCCTTGATTACTAATCGAGGAAATGCCTCACAGTTGGATCTCATGGAAGAATTTCCCCAACTTAAGCTCCTTCCTCTGTGATAACTCCATCCTGTGCCAAGTTGACACACAAAACCAGCCAGTACAACTGACCCCTTGTCAACTTGATACACAAATGTATCACTATTAAGCCTCAACTCTAATTTCTTATTCATCCCCAAGATCTAAATGACTATACAAGTCCCACAGTCTTTACATATTACACATTCAATCCCTTTAAAAGGTCCAATATCTTTTAAAATTCAAAGTCTTTTAAAAATTCAGAGTCTCTTAACTGTGAACGCCACTAAAATACTTTATTCCTTCAAGAGGGAAAAATATCAGGGCACAGCCACAATCAAAATCAAAACTCAAACTCCAATGGTTCAATGTCTGGGATCCAACTAATGATCTTCCGGGCTCCTCCAAGGGCTTGGGTCACTTCTCCAGCTCTGCCCTTTGAAGCATACACCTTGTCTTCTAGGCTCCAACTGCCTGTACTCCACTGCTGCTACTGCTCTTGGTGATCATTCATGGTACTGGCGTCTCCAAAACACTTACAAAGGACAAGTTACAAAACAAGTGTTACAAAAACACTTACAAAACAAGTTATAGCCATTTTCCACTGTAACTAGGCATCACCAATAGCCTCTCATAGGCTCTCTTCACAGTGCCAAGCCTCAGCAACTTTGCATGACCCCTTCAAGTCCTGGACCATCAATTGCAACTGAGGCTGCACCTTCACCAATGGCCTTCCGCAGCCTCTCACAGTGCCGAGCCTCAGCTGCTCTTCATGACCCCTCATGCCTTCAAAACCAGTACCACCTTGGTGACTCTTACACAGTACCAAGTCCAGCCACATCACGAGTTACAACCTTGGCTATCTCTGGAACACAGCCTCTGTGCTCTCAGAAAACACTTCCCAGAAGATTTCACCTCAGTGATACTGGTTTCTTCTTAATCACTGCTATTTTCTTAGCTCCAGCTAACCAGCATCAATAGTCCCAGTAACACAAAGGTTTGCTTTAGTGGTTCAGTATCTTGTTAATTACAGCTGATTCTTCAGCCCCAGCTAACCAAAACCACAGAATCTTCATAATTGAAACGTGGCCCTCTTTCTTAAGAGTCTTTAATCTTCCCTCTGAAATTTCACAAGACAGGCCCCCATCTTCTGCACTGTTCTCAACATTATCTTCCAAGCTCTGAAACAATATCCCACAGAGGTCTCAACACTGAATGGACCATCTAGCCCAAAGTTCCAAAGTCCTTCAACAGTTCTCCCCAAAACATGGTCAGGTTGACACAGGAATACTCCACTCCTGGTACCAATTTGTCTTAGTCAGGGTTTCTATTCCTGCACAAACATCATGACCAAAAAGCAAGTTGGGGAGGTTTGTTGAGCTTACACTTCCATGCTGCCATACATCACTAAAGGAAGTCAGGACTGGAACTGAAACAGGGCAGGAAGCAGGAGCTGATGCAGAAGCCATGGGAGGATGTTATTTACTGGCTTGCCTCCCCTGGCTTGCTCAGCCTGATTTCTTATAGAACACAAGAATACCAGCTCAAGGATGGCACCACCCATAAGGAGCCCTCCCCTCTTGATTACTAATTGAGAAAATGCCCCACAGTTGGATCTTATGGAAGAACTTCCCCAACTTAAGCTCCTTCCTCTATGATAACTCCAGCCTGTGTCAAGTTGACACACAAAACCAGCCAGTGCACCATGCATGTTCTTCTGGGTCTGGGGAATCTCACTCAAGATGAGATTTTCGAGTTTCATCCATTTGCCTGCAAAATTCATAATGCCCTCATTTTTAATAGCATTATAATAGTACTCCATTGTGTAAATGAACATTTTCTGTATCCATTCTTTGGGTGAGGGGCATTTGGGTTGTTTCCAGTTTCTGACTATTATAAATAAAGCTGCTACAAACATTGTAGAGCAAGTGTCCTTATGATATGGTGGAACATCTTTTGGGTATGTTCCCAACAGTAGTATAGCTAGGTCTTTAGGTAGAACTATTCACAATTTTCTGAGAAACTACCAAATTGATTTCCAGAGTGGTTGTACAAGTTTTCACTCTCACCAGAAATGCAGAAGTCTTTTGCTTGCTCTACATTCTCCCAAGCATGTGCTGTCTCTTGAGTTTTTGATCTTAACCATTCTGATTGGTGTAAGGTAGAATCTCAAAGTCATTTTTTAATTTCTATTTTCCTGATGACTAAGGATGTGGAATATTTCTTTAAGTGCTTCTTTTTTTCATTCATTATTCTTAATTTGTTTATTTTTATTTTTATTTTTTAAACCTTTTTATTAGATATTTTCTTTATTTACATTTCAAATGCTATCTCCTTTCCTGGTTTCCCTGCCAAAAACACCCTATCCCATCCCCTACCCCACCCCCTGCTCACTAACCCACCCACTCCTGCTTCCCTGTCTTGGCATTCCCCTATACTGGGGCATCAAGCCTTCTCAGGACCAAGGGCCTCTCTTTCCTTTAATGTCCAACAAGGCCATCATCAGCTACATATGTAGCTGGAGCCATGGGTTCCTTCATGTGTACTTTTTGTTTGGTGGTTTAGTCCCTGGGAGCTCTAGGGGTACTGGCTGGTTCATATTGTTCCTCCTGTGGGGATACAAGTTCCATCAGCATCTTGGGTCTTTTCTCTAGTGTCTCCATTGGGAACCTTGTGCTCAATCCAGTGGCTGATTGACCCAATTAAAAAGAACACACATTGTTTGCATTCACTGATAAGTGGATATTAGCCCAGAAGCTTGAACTACCCAAGATACAGTTCACAGACTAAAGGAAGCTCAAGAAGAAGGAAGACCAAAGTATGGATACTTTTAGAAGGCGGAACAAAATATACATAGCAGGAGATATAGAGACAAAGTATGGAGCAGAGACTGAAGGAAAGACCATCCAGAGACTACCCCACCTTGGGATCCATCCCATATACAGTCACCAAACCCAGACACTATTGTGGATGCCAATAAGCACTTGCTGACTGAAGCCTGATATAGCAGTCTCCTGAGAGGCACTGTCTTTAAGTGCTTTTTGACCATTTCAGATTCCTCTGTTGAGAATTATCTGTTTTGCTTTGTACCCCCATTTTTAAATTGGGTTATTTGGGTTGTTGGTGTCTAACTTCTTGAGTTCTATATATATTTTAGATATCAGACCTTTGTCAGATGTAGGGTTGGTTAAGATCTTTTCCTATTTTGTAGGCTGCTGTTTTGTACTATTGATAATGTTCTTTGCCTTACAGGAGCTTTTCAGAGTTTCATGAGGTCCCATTTATCGTTGATCTTAGAGCCTGAGCCATTGGTGTTCTGGCCAGGAAATTGTCTTCTGTATTAATGTGTTCAATGCTATTTCCAATTTTTTCTTCTATGAGATTTATTGTATATGTTTTTTTGTTGAGGTCTTTGATCCACATGGACTTGAGTTTTGTGCAAAATGAAAATATAAATTTATTCACATTCTTTTACATGTTGACATCCATGTAGACCAGCATCATTTGTTGAAGATGCTTTCTTTTTTCCATGGTATGGTTTTGGCTTTGACAAAAAAATCAAGTGTCTAGAGGTGCGTGGTTTTGTTTCTGGGACTTTGATTTTATTTCATTCATCAATCTGCCTATTTCTATACCAATACCATGCAGGTTTTTTGCTCTATAATACAGCTTGAGATTGGGATAGTGATACTTCCAGAAGTTCTTTTATTATTCAGGATTGTTTTAGCTATTCCAGGTTTTTTATTTTTTCGTATGAATTTGAGAATTACTCTTTCAACTTCTGTAAAAAATTGTGTTGGAATTTTGGTTGGAATTTCACTGAATCTGTAGATGGCTTTAGATAATATGGCCATTTTTACTATGTTAATGCTACAGATCCATGAGTATGGAAGATCTCTCCATCTTTGGATGTCTTCTGCAATTTCTTTTTTCAGAGAGTTATGGTCATACAGGTGTTTCACTTACTTGGTTAAAGTTACAACAAGGTATTTTATATTATTTGTGGCTATTGTGAAGAGTATTGTTTCCCTAATGTCTTTCTTGGCCTATCTATCATTTGTATAAAGGAAGGCTACTGAGTTTTGTTTTTTAAGTTAACTTTGTGTCCAGCAACTTTGCTAAAGTTGTTTGTTAGCTGTAGGAGTTCTCTGGTAGAATTTTTTGGAGTTGCTTATGTATAGTATCATATAATCTGTGAACAGTGATATTTTGACTTCATTTTTCTCATATGTGTCCCCCTTGATCTCCTTTAGTTGTCTTATTGAGCTATCTAGAATTTCAAGTACTGTATTGAATAGCTAGGGAGAGAGTGGGCAACCTCACCTTGTCCCTGATTTTAGTGGAGTTGCTTTAAGTATCTCTCCATTTAATTTGATGTTGGCTATTGGTTTGATGTATATTGCCTTTATTATGTTTAGGTATGTGCCCTGTATCCATGGTTTTTCCAAGTTTTTAACATGAAGGGGTATTGGATTTTGTAAGACTTTTCAGCATCTAATGAAATGATCATATGTATTTTTTTCTTTCAGTTTCTTTATATGGTAGGTCACATTGGTGGATTTTCATATATTGAACTATCCCTGCATTCCTGGGATAGTTTTTGATTTGTTCTGAGATTCAGTTTTTGAGTACTTTATTGAGTATTTTTGTATCAATGTTCATAAGAGAAATTGGTCAGAAATTTTCTTTCTTTGTTGAGTCTTTGTGTGGTTTAGGTATCAGGGCAACTATAGCCTCCTAGAATGAGTTTGTCAGAGTTTTTCTGTTTCTATTTTGTGGAATAGTTTGAGGAGTATTGTATTAGTTCTTCTTTGAAAGTCTGGTATAATTCTGTGCTAAAACTAATCTGGCGCTGGCCTTCTTTTGGTTGGAAGACTTTTAACTGCTGCTTATATTTCCTTAGGTATTATAGGACTGGTTAGATAGTTTAACTGATCTTGATTTAACTTTGGTAAGTAGTATCTGTCAAGAAAAATCTTCCATTTCATTTATAGCTTTTCCAATTTTTGAGGTACAGGCTTTTGAACTAAGACCTTTAAATTTCCTCGATGTCTGTTGTTAGGTCTCACTTTTCATTTTTGATTTTGTTAACTTGGATACTGTATCTTTGTCTTTTAGTTAGTTTGGCTAAGGGTTTGCCTATCTTCCTGATTTTTCTAAAAGAACCTGCTCTTGGCTTTGTTGATTCTTTGTATTTTGTTTCTTTGTTTCTAATTGATTAATTTCAGTCCTGAGTTTGATTATTTCCTTCCATCTACTACTCTTGGCTGCGTTTGCTCCTTTTTTATTCCTAGAGCTTCCAGGTGTAGTTAAATCACTAGTATGAAATCTCACTAATTTCTTAGGAAGCTACTTAGTGCTATGAACTTTCCTCTTAGCACTGTTTTCTTTGTGTCCCATAAGTTCAAGTATGTTGTGCCTTCATTTTAATTGAATTCCAGAAAGTCTTTGATTTCTTCCTTCATTTCTTCTTTGACCTTGTGTTGATTGAGTAGAGGCTTGTTCAGTTTCCATGAAATTGTAGGCTTTTTGTTGTTTCTGATGTTGTTGAAGTCCATCTTTAATCCATGGTGGTCTGATAAGATGCAAAGGGTAATTTCAATCTACTTGTATCTGTTGAGGTTTGCTTTGTGACTGAGTATATGGCTAACTTTGTAGAAGGTTCCTTGAGGAGCAGAAAAGAAGGTTTTCTTTTGTATTTGAATGGAAGACTCTTTAGATATTTGTTAGGTCTATTTGAGTCATAACATCCATTAGATCCATTATTTCTCTGTCTAATTTCTGGCTGGAAGACTTGTGCATTGGTAAGTCAAGGGCAGTGAAGCACCCCCCCACCATTATTATGTTGGGTTAAATGTGTGATTTAACATTCAGTAATGTTTCTTTAAAGAAAGTGTATAACCTAGTATTTAGGGCATTGATATTCAGAATTGATCAGTCATCATGATAGTTTTTTTCTTTTAATGAGTATGAAATGTCCTTCCCTATCTTTTCTTGATTAATTTTGGTTGAAAGTCTATTTTATTAGATATTAGAATGGTTACTTCTGCTTGTTTTTTGGGTCCATTTCTTAGAAACCCTTTTTACAGCACATTACTCTGAGGTAGTGTCTATTTGTTTTAGAGATATGCTTCATGTATGCAGCAAAATGATAGATCCTGTTTATGTATGCACTCTGATAACCTGTGTCTTTTTATTGGTGAATTGAGTCCATTGATCTTGAGAGATATTAATGACCAATGATCGTTAGATCCTATTATTTTGTTGTTGTTGTTGTTGTTGTTGTTGGTGGTGGTGGTGGTGGTGGTGGTGGTGGTGGTAGTAGTGGTGGTGGTGGTGGTAATGGTGGTGGTGGTGGTAATGGTGGTGGTGGTGATGGTGGTGGTGGTGGTGGTGGTGGTGGTGGTGGTGGTGGTGGTGATGGTGGTGGTGGTGATGGTGGTGGTGGTGATGGTGGTAATGGTGGTGATGGTGGTGTGTGTGTGTTCCTCTAGGTTTTGTTGGTGTGAAATTATCTATTTCTTGGGTTTTCTTGGATCCTGTTTCCCTGCTTGTGTTGGAATTTTTCCTTCTACTATCCTCTGTAGGGATGAATTAGTGGAAAGATATTGTTTAAATTTGGTCTTGTAGTGAAATATCTTGGTTTCTCCATCTACGGTGATTAAAAGTTTTGCTGGGTATAGTAGTCTGGACTGACACCTGTGGTCTCTTAGGGTCTTTGATACATCTGTTCAAGACCTTCTGGCTTTTACAGTCTGTGTTGAAAGGCCAAGTGTTCTGATAAGTCTGCCTTTATATGTTACTTGGCCCTTTTCCCTTGCAGCTTTTACTATTCTTTCTTTGTTCTGTACATTTAGTGCTTTGAGTACTATATGGGGAGAGGATTTTCTTTTCTGGTCCAATCTATTTGGTGTTCTATAAGCTTCTTGTTTGTTTATGGTCATTTGTTTCTTTTGGTTAGGGGAGTTTTATGATTATGTTGATATTTTCTGGGCCTTTGAGCTGGGAATCTTCTCTTTCTTCTATTCCTATTATTCTTAGGTTTGGTCTTTTCATAGTGTCCCAAATTTTCTGGATATTTTGTCAGGAACTTTTTAGAGTTAACATTTTGTTTGACTAATATATCAAGTTCTTGTATAATATCTTCTATGCCTGAGATTCTCTCTCCAATCTCTTTTCTGTTGGTGATGTTTGGGTCTTTAGTTTCTTCCTTAGATTTTCTATCTCAAGGGTTGCCTCCATTTGAGCTTTCTTTATTGCTTCTATTCCATTTTCAGGTTTAGAACAGTTTTATTCATTTTCTTCACCTGTTTGGTTTATTTTCCTGTATTTCTTTAAGGGATTTATTTATTTCCCCTTTAAATGCCTCTATCATCTTCATTAGATGATATTTAAGGTCATAGTCCTGCTCTTCATATGTGTTCTGGTGGTTCCATATTGCACAACTTTTGTTCTTTGTGTTCTTGTGCTTGCTTTTAGCCATCTGGTTATCTCTGGTGTTGGCTGGTCTGGTAGTTCCTGGTAGTAGCAGACTTCTGGGACTGGTTGTCCCAGATGGCAGCAGGCTCCCAGGAGGCAGGCAGATCTGTGGCCTGGGATGTGGAGTGTAGATCTGAGAGTGAAGGTAGAGCTGTTGACCAGAAGATGGAACACAGACATGACAGGGCAGATCTCATGGCTGCTAAGGTTGCCAGGGCTGCAGCAGGCAGGGCATTGGGGCATGGGCATCTATCTCACTTGCTTGTCCTGGGTGGCAGCAGCTATAGCTCAGGAAGTGGAGTGCAGAGTCAAGATTCTTATTGTTTCTTATATGTGCAGATTAATGATTGTGAATAGATGTGAGAAGTGTCTAACTATTTCTTTATATGTGGTTCTCACTCTGTGGGTTGCAGCCCCTTTAGCAAATACCCATCTCCAAAATGTTTGCATTGTGATTTATAACAGTAGCAAAGTAAGTTATGAAGTAGTGACAAATTAATTTTATGATTTGGAGGGGTCCCCACAGCATGAGGATTGTCTTTAAGGGTTACAATATTAGGAAGGTTGAGAACCTCTAGTCTAGATATCATTCTGTTTCTTGCTATTGCCATGTGGGATTTCTAGCATATGCATCTTGGTACATAGTTTTCCTGTGAATACCTTGGTTGCAGTTCTAGCTCATAGATGCTTGTTCTCTCTCTCTCTCTCTCTCTCTCTCTCTCTCTCTCTCTCTCTCTCTAATCCCTTAGACTGGGCAATGTCAATGGATATCCTTCATGACTCTTCTTTATCTTCATAATCTGATTTAATTTGCCTTATAATTTTCAACTTGTTCTTTATATTTTTCAGGGATATTTTCTAGGTAATAATATGGCATGTGCATTCCTTTGTTAATTCTTCAGATACAGCTTTATTTTCACTCTCCAATGTAAAGCCTTTATATAGTAAGTCAGAAAGTTGAGCTTTTTTTGGCCACTTTCTCATCTTCTCTTGATTGGTGTGTGTGTGTGTGTGTGTGTGTGTGTGTGTGTGTTAATATTGGGGGGATCAGAAATTTGCACAATCATAACCTGCCACCTCTGTATAATTGTCATTGTTACCAAGGAACATTTTGTTGGTTTAGCAACTTTTTTGAATGAGTTCTGGAAAGTGTATATCTGTCACATTTGGCAGTCAAAGGCTCTACTTAGTTTGCTGAATGATCTGCTAGTAACTGGACAGTTACAATGACTGGGTTGCCCAGTGTCTGCTGAAGACTTGTGCAGATTTTAAGCAGCTTTCAACACTCACACAGGCACTTTCGCAGCTCTACCTTGGTCCAAACTTCCCACTTTTCCACAAAACCTCATGTTAGCCAGTAATACAATTTTAGGGCCTTTAGGCTTTTCTTCACATGCATACAGCCCTGGAATGGTAAAGGCTTTACATGTGCATGACCTCCTAGATCTCAAGGAGCATGCCAGAGCTCTGCAAAGCTCACTACAGACATCTTATTCTTCAAATTTTATTCTTAAGCACTTTCCTTGACCTCCTTTTTTATTATAACTTCTATCCACTTCTTAAGACACAGGTCCCATTAGACAATTGCATTTGTGTTTTTGTTTTCCTCCCCAATTGCATTTGTGTTTTTGTTTCCTCAGGCATCTGAGGAATGAAGCTGTTCATTCATATTGAGTGAGCTCAGATTTAGGTAATACAGCCTTGCAAGTGGGGTCTTCCAGGAAACCACGAGAGAGAGAAAAATCAGAATTCTCTGGGAATGAGGTTTTGAAAGCTCTCCAGTCCCATTATTTCCCAGGCAGTGGTCAGCAGATTGCTGGTTTTCACTGTGATTATGGGCTGTAAGTCTTCAAAGACCATGGCGTCAGGAAAGGGAAAATTGGACAGTGACAAGCAGAAATGCTACAAATCTCCTTGTTGCTGCTGAGATCCAGTTATTTATTTTTTCAAATTAATGTTCTTTATTTTTATAAGCCTTTGGTTAATTCTAGTGTTGAAAGCATTGATTCTGATTATTTTTTTTAAATCAGTAATCTTATTTCTCACAGGGAACAAAAGAGTTTGGGAAGTCAGGCTATCAGTAGCTCAAATGTAACTATGCCATTTGATTTCAGAATAAAAAATATGTGTCACCCAAAGATGCTGGGATATTCATAAGTGACTATAAAAATAATATAGGTATATTGGAAAGGGGAGGGGGAAAGGGGGAGAGAAAGAGGGGGAGGAGATGGGCAGGGAAATGGGGGAGAGAGGGAGAGTGGGAGACAGAGGGAGAAAGAAAGAGGAAGTGGGAGAGAGGAAGAGGGAGCGAGGGGGAGAGGGGGAAGGGGAGAGAGAGGGAGAAAGGGAGAGAGAGAGGGAGAGAAGGAGAGGAGGAGGAGGAGTGGAGAGAGAGAGAGAGAGAGAGAGAGAGAGAGAGAGAGAGAGAGAGAGAGACTGAGTTGAGTGGAAGATGTTGACTCTAAATGCTGTTACCAGAAAAAAAGTAGCTAAAGCTTGGGCACAGATCAAAGTTCCCTGCAGTCAGAAAGACCCCAAGTATTCCAGCTTGCTCTTAGATTGAGAAGCAGGTATCCACTGTTAAAATGTTCAATCCTGACTCTGTTATGATGACACTAGGAATTAGGCCTGAACTCTCCCTTCCTTCCTTTGGTGTAATGATATTCTTTGCATATTTCCCTTCCTTTGCTTTCCAGAGAGTCACCTCCAGGATCTCATAGGGGCTGTTCTCTCTGATAAATTCTTGAGATAGTAGTCTTAGTTTGGGTTTTACTGCTGTGAACCAAGGCAGGCAACTTTTTTATTTTTTTATTAGATATTTGCTTTATTTACATTTCAAATGTTATCCCCTTTCCTAGTACACCTCTAAAAACGCCCTATCCCATCCCTCCTCTCTCTGCTTACTAACTGCCCCTCCCACTTTTCTGACCTGGCATTCCCCTACACTGGGGCATCAAGCCTTCACAGGACCAATGGCCTCTCCTTTCATTGGTGTCTGAAAAGGCCATTCTCTGCTACATATGTAGCTGGAGCCATAGGTCCCTTCATGTGTAGTCTTTGGTTGATGGTTTAGTCCCTGGGAGCTCTGGGGGTACTGGTTGGTACATATTATTGTTCCTTCTATAGGGTTGCAAAACTCTTTAGCTCCTTGGGTCCTTTCTCGAACTCCTCCATTGGGGACCCTATGCTCAGTCTATTGGTTGGCTGTGAGCCATGGGTAATTTGAACTCCTTTCTAAGAAGGATCAAAGTATTCACACTTTGGTCTTCCTTCTTCTTGAACTTCATGTGGTCTGTGAATTGTTTCTTGAGTATTCTGAGCTTTTGGGATAATATCCACCAATCAGCGAGTGCATACCATGTATGTTCTTTGTGATTGGTTTGCCTCATTCAGGATATTTTTTTAGTTATATCCATTTGCTAACCAATCCTACATCTGATAGAGGGCTAATATCCAATATATACAAAGAACTCAACAAGTTAGACTCCAGAGAACCAAATAACATTATTAAAAAATGGGCTACAGAGATAAACAAAGAATTCTCAACTGAGGAATATTGGATGGTTGAGAAACACCTAAAGAAATGTTCAACATCTTTAATCATCAGGAAAATGCAAACCAAACCACCCTGAGATTCCACCTCACACTAGTCAGAATGGCTAAGATCAAAAACTCAGGGGCCAGCAGATGCTGGAGAGGATGTGGAACAAGAAGAACCCTTCTCTACTGCTGGTGGGATTGCAAGCTGGTAAAACCATTCTGGAAATCAGTTTGGTGGTTCCTCAGAAAATTGGACATAGTACTACCTGAAGACCCAGCTATACCATTCCTGGACATATACCCAGAAGATGCTCCAACATGTAATAAGGACACATGCTCCACTATGTTCATAGCAGGCTTATTTATAATAGTCAGAAGCTAGAAAGAACCCAGCTGTCCCTTAACAGAGGAATGGATACAGAAAATGTGGTACATTTACACAATGGAGTAATACTCAGCCATTAAAAACAATGAATCCAAGGCAACTTTTTTATAAAAGGACAACATTTAAATGGGGTTGGCTTACAGGCTTACAGGTTCAGAGATTCAGTCCAATATCATCAAGGTGGGTACATGGCAGTATCCAGGCAGACATTGTGCAGAAGGGGCTGAGAGTTCTACATCTTCATCCGAAGGCTGCTAGCAGAATACTGGTTTCCAGGCAGTTAGGATAAGGGTCTTAAAGCCCACACCCACAGTGATACAGCTACTCCAACAAGGTCACACCTACTCTAACATGGTCACACCTACTGGAACATGGCCACACCTTCTAATAGTGACACTTCCTAGGCTGAGCATTTACAAACTATCACAGTACTCCACCTTGAACTTATATTTTGAAAAAAAAAATTCTTCAGCTCTTTCCCTGGGCCACTGTGATGGAGCAGTGGATTGCATCTATTTCTCTAGTGCCAGTCAGCACTCATGCATCTCCTTACTCATATTCATGCACCTCCTTACTCAGAGCTCATGCATCTCCTTACTCAGCACTCATGCATCTCCTTACTCATATTCATGCACCTCCTTACTCAGAGCTCATGCATCTCCTTACTCAGCACTCATGCATCTCCTTACTCAGCACTCATGTATCTCCTTACAGCCCATGCATCTCCTTACTCAGTATTCATGCATCTCCTTACTCAGAGCTCATGCATCTCCTTACTCGGCACTCATGAATCTCCTTTCTTAGTCTACCAAGTTGCCAAAAGGTGTGTGAAAATGAATCACATGGGATACTGCATGGTTTTAGTGGAATGGTTACACTCAGAACTTAAGGATATTGCATGGTTTTAGTCAAAAGGTTACATTATGAACTTAAATAACTTGTGTGGTTTCAATGTCATTCCTTTCCTATTGAAAAAAATAAGAGTATCTTGTTACCCCCAACTTACCCTGATCAAAGGGTATGGTCCTCAAGGGGCCTGGCAGAGAAGAACTCCATGTTACAGCTGTTATAGATCACAGAACCCCAGATAGGGTTGGAGAAGATGAGCAGAAAAGTCAAAAGATGGAATATCCCATTCTGTACTTTGTTCCAAAAAGGAACACGCTGTCCTCTTTAGAGAGAAGGATGATTGAAAAAGAAGTTCGGCCAATGGTCAACTGCATTAGAGCAAGACCTAAGCCAAACTGGACATCTCTACCCTACACAGAGCCCTGCCAAGCCACAGAGACATCTTGGCCCATCTTCACAGAGGTGCTTCAACTATGCATAGAGTTGCATTAAAAAGTCTAAATGCCAGTCCATGTTTTCTGTAATTCAATTCAATCCAAGCCACATTTATCAATGCTCTACATGGCATGCCTGTGCTAACTGCACAAAGATGAATGAGGGTTGGGCCATAAATTATTTGGTCCATATTTTGCTGAGGGATATGATATGTATGCACTATGCCAGATTTGAGATATATTAAGAACTATAGTCATATTGTATTCATCTTTATGCCTCCAACATATAGGACCTCACATGTAGTATGTATCTGCATTAGGCCTCACAATAAGCAGATCCCTCATCAAAGTTGAATAACAGGTGTTTATAAGTTAGCATTACACTTAGCCAGCTGGACTTGCTTTAGAATTTCCTAAGAGACACAGCTCGTGTCTGTAAGGATGTCTTCAGAGAGGTTAACTTTGAATGTGCATGGCACCTGTCCATGGGCTGGTGGATGGGATGGAAACAAAGAAGAGGAAAGGAGAAAGCTGAATATGGGTATTTATCCCCTTGACTTTCCAATCTATGCAGATGTGAACAAGCTCCCTCCATCATCTATTCTGCCAAGATAGAGTATCCTCAAGCCATGAGCCAATCCCCCCACCAATGTGCCATCAAGCCATCAGCCAGTCCTTCCTCCATTCCTTCCAGTGACAGAGTACCCTCACGCCATGAGCCAACAAAGATGAGACAAGGAACTATGGGGACCCAGAGCAAAGGAACTTGAATTCACTCTGCCAAGAGACATCTAGGAAACATCTACTAAGATTGGACTTGGGGCTTAAACATTTAAGTGTAGTCAGTCAAAACAGTTTATTAGGGAAAATGATTGAGATTAAAATTAGTAAAGATAGGCAGGTAAGTAACCATGGCTTAACTAAAGCAAAATAATATTTTCCTCATGCATAATTTATGCCAGACATTTCCCACATGACTTCATTTTATGGTGCTGTATACAGCAGTCAGCAAAGACATAAGATTAGGCCCAGTCCCTGGATGAAAGCATGACAATCATATGACCATTGAGTGCCAGGTGGGAACCAAGAGCACCTGGTTCTAAAGTGTGCATTGAAAGAGAAAGTATGTGTATGATCCTGTGGGTTTTCATCAGGAGCATGGCAAGGACTGGCTTGTTTTCAGCTAGATAGAAGAATAATGGGAATGTGGAGGACTTCTCTCAATATTCCTTAAGCCAGTCCCAAATGTCAACTTAGAAAACACAAGCTTGGGGTGCTCTGATGCTTTTACAATGGGATGAAGGAATGTATCTTTACTTACAAACCCAAAACATACAACCCTATAGTGCTAGTGGATGCAGAAATAATCTACTGTAAATTTATACATTATTAAGATATTTATTTTATTTAAGTGTGTGTGTGTGTGTGTGTGCGCGCGCGCGTGTATGTGTGTAAGTGTAGTACCTGTGGAGGCCAGAAGAGGATGTTTAATTGTCCAAAGCTAGATTTACAGGCAGATGTGAGCATCCTTGATTTGGGTGCTGGGATCTCAACTCAGGTCCTCTGTAATACAGTTGGCACTCTGAATTACTGAGCAGTTCTGTAAGTCTGTATTTGTAATTCTTTACAATGAATACACTATCCAGGTACATACATAGGAGACATGTAGCCAACTACCTGAAGAGATTCCTTGATTTCAGGGTTTATGTTTGTTTGTTTTTATTTGATTTGATTTCAGTTTCTACATTTTTACTTTATTTTGAAAGCAATTTGTGGCTGAGGTCTGGGAAAATGAATATTAATTATGAGCAAACTATCAGGATATTTATGAGCAATAGAAATTAATATATTTGATTTACATGAAGCATTATGTCTAATTGTCAGAACTTATTATCAAGTTTAAAAATCAGGTTGGGAGCCGATCCTGTGCCACAGTGCTCCATTCCCAAATACCTTCAGGAGAAAGCTGATCTCTCAAGAGTACTGACACACAGGCTTGCAGGTGGGAAAAGCCACAGATAGAGACAACAAGACCAGTTAACACAAGAGATAACCAGATGGTGAGAGGCAAGGGCAAGAACATAAACAACAGAACCAAAGGCTACTTGGCATCATCAGAACTCAGTTCTCCCACAACAGCCAGCCCTGGATATGCCAACGTATCAGAAAAGCAATACTCTCATTTAAAATCGCATCTCATAATGATAATAGAGGACTTTAAGGACATAAATAGCACTCTTAAGGAAATATAGAAGAACATAGGTAAACAGGTAGAAGCCCTTAAAGAGGAAACACAAAAATCCCTTATAGAATTACAGGAAAAAACAACCAAACAGGTGAAGGAATTGAACAAAATCATCTAGGATACAAAACTGGAAATAGAAACAATAAAAAATTCACAAAGGGAGACAACCTTGGAGATAGAAAACCTAGGAAAGAGATCAGGAGTCACAGATGCAAGCCTTACCAACAGAATGCAAGAGAAAGAAAAGAGAATCTCAGGTGCAGAAGATAACATAGAAAACATTGACACAACAGTCAAAGAAAATGAAAAATGCAAAAAGCTCCTAACCCAAAATATTCAGGAAATCCAGGACACAATGAATAGGCCAAACTTAAGAATAGTAAGTATAGAAAAA
The DNA here is from genome assembly GCA_964023405.1 of Apodemus agrarius. Classification (NCBI taxonomy): domain Eukaryota; kingdom Metazoa; phylum Chordata; class Mammalia; order Rodentia; family Muridae; genus Apodemus; species Apodemus agrarius. The sequence goes on along the minus strand of OZ030006.1, from coordinate 179,594,470 downwards.
GTGAAGATTCCCAACTTAAAGGGCCAGTAAATATCTTCAAGAAAATTGTAGAAGAAAACATCCCTAACCTAAAGAAAAAAATGCCTACAAAAATGCAAGAAGCCTACAGAACCCCAAATAGATTGAACCAGAAAAAAATTCCTCCCATCACATAATAGTTAAAACACTAAATATACAAAACAAAGAAAGAATTTTAAAATCAGTAAGAGAAAAAGATCAAGTAACATATAAAGGCAGACCTATCAGAATTACACAAGTCTTCTCAACAGAGACTGTGAAAGCTAGAAGATCCTGGACAGATGTCATACAGACCCTAAGAGAACAAAAATGCCAGCCCAGGCTACTGTACCCAGCAAAACTCTCAATTACCATAGATGGGGAAACCAAGATATTCCATAACAAAACCAAATGTACACAATATCTTTCCACAAATTCAGCCCTACAAAGGAAAATAAATGGAAAATGCCAACACAAGGAGGGAAACTATATCCTAGTAAAAGCAAGAAAGTAATCCTCTTTCAACAAACACAAAAGAAGATAGCCACACAAAACATCAAAAATAACAGGAAGCAACAATCACTATTCCTTAATATCTCTTAACATCAATGGACTCAATTCCCCAATAAAAACACATAGATTAACACACTGGATATGTAAACAGGACTCAGCATTTTGCTGCTTATAGGAAATGTACTTCAGTGTCAAAGACAGACTCTACCTCAGAATAAAGGGCTAGAAAACAATTTTCCAAGCCAATGGTCCCAAGAAACAAACTGGAGTAGCCATTCTAAAATCAAATAAAATCAAATTTCAACCAAAAGTTATCAAAATGGATAAGGAAGGACACTTTATACTCATCAAAGGAAAAAATATACTAAGAAGAACTCTCAATTCTAAACATCTATGCTCCAAATGCAAGGGCACTGACATTTATAAAAGATAAATTTGCTAAAACTCAAAGCACACATTGCACCTCACACAATAATAGTAGGAGACTTCAACACCACACTCTTATAATGGACAGATCATGGAAACAGAAACTAAACAGAGACACTGAAACTAAAAGAAGTTATGGTCCAAATAGATTTAACAGATATCTATAGAACATTTCATCCTAAAACAAAAGAATATACCTTCTTCTCAGCACCTCATGGTACCTTCTCAAAAACTGACCATATAATCAGTCACAAACCAGTCCTGAACACAAGAAGTTTGAAATAATCCCATGCCTCCTATCAGATCACTACTGATTAAGGCTCATATTCAATAACAAGAAAAACAATAGAAAGCCCACATACACATGGAAGCTGAACAATGCCCTACTCAATGATAACTTGGTCAAGAAAGAAAAAAAGAAAGAAATTAAAAACATTTTAAGATTTAATGAAAATGAAGGCACAGCATTCCCAGACTTATGGGACACAATGAAAACAGTGCTAAGAGGAAAACTCAGCACTCAGAATGCCTCTGAATGGACAAAGCACACACCAGCAGCTTAACAACACACCTGAAAGCTCTAGAAGAAAAAAAGCAAATATACCCAAGAAGAGTAGATGGCAGGAAATAATTAAACTCAAGGCTGAAATCAACCAAATAGAAACAAAAAGAAAGAACTGTTGATTCTAAACAAAGAATCAACAAAACCAAGCAATGTTCTTTGAGAAAAATCAACAAGATAGATACCCCTTAGCCAAACTAAGCAGGGGCACAGAGAGAGTACCCAAATTAACAAAATCAGAAATGAAAAGGGAGAAATAACAACAGAAACTGAGGAAATTAAAAAAATCATCAGATACTACTCCAAAAGCCTATACTCAACAAAACTGGAAAATCTGTATGAAATGGACAATTTTCTAGACACATACCAAATACCAAAGTTAAAACAGGATCAGAAAAACCATCTAAACAATCACATAACCCCTAAAGAAATAGAAGCAGTCATTAAAAGTCTCCCAACCAAAAAAAGTCCAGGACCAGAGAGGTTTAGTGCAGAATTCTATCAGACCTTCAAAGAAGACCTAATACTAATACTCTTAAAACTATTCCACAAAATAGAAACAGAATGAACTATACCCAATTCATTCTATGAATCCATAGTTCCACTGATACCAAAACCTCACAACAATCCAAAAAAGAAAGAGAACTTCAGACCAATTTCCCTTATGATTGTTGATGCAAATTACTCAATAAAATTCTCACAAACCAAATCCAAGAACACATCAAAATGATCATTCACCATGACCAAGTAGGCTTCACCCCAGGGATGCAGGGATGGCTCAATATATAGAAATCTATCAAAGTAATCCACTACATAAACAAACTAAAGAAAAACAAACACATGATCATTTCATTATATGCTGAAAAGCATTTGAAAAAATTGAATATCCTTTCATCTTAAAAGTCTTGGAATGATCAGAAATTCAAGGCCCATACTTAAACATAGTAAAAACAATATACAGCAAACCAGTAGCTAACATCAAACTAAATGGAGAGAAACTTGAAGCAATTCCACTAAAATCAGAGACTAGACAAGGCTGCCCACTCTCTCCCTATCTATTTAATATAGTCCTTAAAGTTCTAGCCAGAGCAATTAGACTACAAAAGGAGAGCAAAGGGATACAAATTGGAAAGGCAGAAGTCAAAATATCACTATTTGCAGATGATATGATTGTATACTTAAGTGATCCCAAAAATTCCACCTACAGCTTATAAACAACTTCAGCAAAGCTGCTGGATACAAAATTAACTCAAACAAATCAGTAGCCATCTTGTACAGGATAAACGGGCTGAGAAAGAAATTAGGCAAACAACATCTTTCGCGATAGTCACAAACAACATAAAATATCTTGGTGTGACTCTAACCAAACAAGTGAAAAATCAATATGATAAGAACTTCAAATCTCTGAAGAAAGAAATCGACGAAGACTTCAGAAGATGGAAAGATCTCCCCTGCTCCTGAATTGGCAGGATTAATCTAGTAAAAATGGTCATCTTGTCAATAGCAATCTACTGATTCAATGCAATCCCTATCAAAATTCCAACTCAATTTTCCATAGAGCTAGAATGAGCAATTCTTAAATTCATTTGGAATAGCAAAAAACCCAGGATAGCAAAAACTATTCTCAATAATAAATGAACGTCTGGTGGAAATCACCATCCCTGACCCCAAGTTATATTTCAGAGCAATGGTGATAAAAACTGCATGGTATCTTTGGTGTCCTAAGATTCTAGGCTAATATCCACTTATCTATGAGTGCATACCATGGGTATTCTTTTGAGACTGGGTTACCTCACTTAGTATGATGGTCTCCAGCTCCATCCATTTCTCTAAGAATTTCATGAATTCATTGTTTCTAATGGCTGAATAGTATTCCATTGTGTATATATACTACATTTTTTGAATCCATTCCTCCGTTGAGGGACATCTGGGTTCTTTCCAGCTTCTGGCTATTATAAATAAGGCTGCTATGAACATAGTGGAGCATGTATCCTTATTGCATGCTGGGGAATCTTCTGGGTATATGCCCAGGAGTGGTATGGCTGGGTCCTCCAGAAGTATCGTGTCCAGTTTTCTGAGGAACCGCCAGACTAATTTCCAGAGTGGTGATGTCCAACAAAAAGAAAGGAGTGGACACTGGTGCTGGAAAGGATCAAAGCATCAGTGTAGGGGAATACCAGAACAGGGAAGTTGGAAGGGGTACATGAGGGAGCAGGGGGAGGGAAAAGGGCATGTGGGACCTTTGGGGGGTGGGGAACCAGAAAAGGGGAAATGAAATGTAAATATAGAATATATCCAATAAAAAAAGAAAAAAATCTAGGCTAGGAGTCTGCTAACATCTTTTTGCAAAGTCCTATGTATTTGTCCTGACATTGCCATAAAAAAACAATCGATGCCCAGTTTTGTGGTTCTAAACGCATTCTCTCACAATTATCAGAGCTAGACTTCCCACATGAATGTGCCAGCAAGGTTATACTCTGACAGAAGCCCTGGGGGAAGATCTTCTGCTACAACTCCCAGCTTTTATGATGATCACTGACAAGCCAGGAACATGAGCTTGGCATATGTCTGAAACATTCCTGTTTCTGTTAAACATCGTCATCTCCTCGTCATGAGCCTAGTCTGCCTCTGCTCATAAAAGAAACAAGGGACACCATTCCAAGCCTACAAGATAAACCAAGAGACTAGCTCAAAATTGGTAAAGGGAATACATCTACAAAAATGATCACTATCATACTTAGGGTATAGCTATGTTTCTGAGAGTCAGCATCCATTGGCCTAGCCTATTTCAATTAAAAAATAAAAACAAAACAAAAAACAAAAAACAAAAAACAAAAAAAACCCTGCATGGTATTGGTCTAGTGACAGGCAGGTAGATCAATGGGACAGAACTGAAGACCCAGAAATTAACCTACACACCTAGGGTCACTTGATCTTTGACAAAGGAGCTAAAACCATCCAGTGGATAAAATGAAAGCATTTTCAACAAATGGTGCTGGTTCATGTAGAAGAATGTAAATCTATCCACTCTTACCTTCTTAAACAAAACACAAGGATAAGTGGATCAAAGACCTCCACATAAAACCAGATACCCTGAATTTAACAGAAGAGAAAGTGAGGAAAAGCCTTGAACATATGGGTATAGGGGAAATTTTCCTGAACAGAGCACCAATGGCTTATGCTCTAAGATCAAGAATCAACAAATGAGACCTCATAAGATTGCAAAGCTCCTGCAAGGCCAAGGACACTGTCATTAGGACAAAATGGAAACCAACAGATTGGGTAAAGACTTTTACCAATCTTACATCCAATAGAGGGCTAATACCCAATATATACAAAGAACTCAAGAAGTTAGACTCCAGAGAACCAAATAACCCTATTAAAGAATGGGGAACAGAGCTAAACAGTGAATTCTCAACTGAGGAAACTCAAGTGGCCAAGAAGCAACTAAAGAAATGTTCATCATCCTTAATCATCAGGGAAATGCAAATCAAAACAACCTTGAGATTTCACCTCACACCAGTCAGAATGGCTAAGATCAAAAACTGAGGTGACAGCAGATGCTGGTGAGGATGTGGAGAAAGAGGAACACTCCTCCATTGTTGGTAGGATTGCAAGCTGGTACAACCACTCTATAAATCAGTCTGGCAGTTCCTCAGAAAATTGGATATAGCACTACCTGAGGACCCAGCTGTACTACTCCTGGGCATATACCCAGAAGATGCTCCAACATGTAATAAGGACACATGCTCCACTATGTTCATAGCAGCCATATTTATAATAGCCAGAAGGTGGAAAGAACCCAGATGTCCCCCAATAGAAGAATGGATACAAAAAATGTGGTACATTTACATAATAGAATACTACTCAGCTATTAAAAACAATGACTTCATGAAATTCGCAGGCAACTTGAACTTGAAAATATCATTCTGAGTGAGGTAACTCAGTCACAAATGAACACACATGCTATGTACCCACTGATAAGTGGATATTGGCCCAAAAGATCAGAGTACCCAAGATTCAAATTCACAGACCATATGAAGCTCAAGAAGAAAGAAGACCATAGTGTGGATGCTTCAGTGTTTCTTAGAAGGGAGAACAAAATGCTTACAGGATGAAATATGGAGACAAAATGTGGAGCAGAAGGCCATCCAGAGACTGCCCCACCTGGGGATCCATTCCATATACAGTCACCAAACCCGGATGCTATTGTGGATGCTGGAAATGCTTGCTGACAGGAGCCTGATATAGCTGTCTCCTGACAGGCTCTGCCAGATCCTGTCAAATACAGAGGTGGATGCACCCAGCCAACCATTGGATTGAGGTCAGGGTTCCTGATGGAGGAGTTGGAGAAGAGTCTGAAGGAGCTTAGGAGGTTTGCAGCCCCACGGATGGAGCAACAGTGTCAACAGGCCAGTACTTCCAGAGCTCCCAGGGACTGAACCACAACCAAAGAGTACACATGGAGCCAGTACCCTGGCTCTGGCCGCATATGTGGCAGAGGGTGGCCTTGTTGGACATCAGTGGGAGGAGAGGCCCTTGGGCCTGAGGGTGCCTGATGCCCCAGTGTAGGCAATACAAGTGAGGGAAGAAGGGAGTTGGTGGGTGGGTGGGGGAGCACCCTCATAGAGGGAGGGGAAGGGGGAGGGGATTTTTTGCTTGCTAGTAGGCTTTATGTAGTTACATATCAAAATACTTAAATTTTATCTAGATGGTTTTGTCATTTTTTTCCTTATTTTCTAATTTGAGATAAAATTTCCTTTAAGATAATTGCAAAACTTGCTATGTTTTGTTTTTCTGGTTTCCATTTTAAACATTTTCACTGATTTTTTTTTTACTATTTTCTGTGTCCACATTGAGAGATATGTCACATAGATGGTTTCTTTACCTTCGTTCATATTTTCTTTTTAAAGCCCATCCCCTGGGCTCCATTTTCCAACCCACAACTTTGCCTCCTTTCCTCAAGGTCACTTGGGTACCAGGGATTCAAGGTAAGAGCCACCCCATTCCCTATAAACACTAACTCTCCTTAAAGCATACCCAACACCTGTAAACTGCAGCCATCCCCTGGGCTCCATATTCTGTTCACAACTCAGCAGAAAACCAGAGCCCATACTGGTTCTAGAAACTCCAAAGACAATGTTGGCACTCCAAACCACAGAAGTCACACAAAGAAGAAAAAGAAAAAGAAAAAGAAAAGGAAAAGGAAAAGGAAAAGGAAAAAGAAAAAGAAAAAGAAAAAGAAAAAGAAAAAGAAAAAGAAAAAGAAAAAGAAAAAGAAGGCACAGAAACCCATTGAAAGCATCCTACTGGACCTGAGGACTCACTCCTCAACAGAACCTAAGGCCACTCAGTCTAAAAGACCAGAGACTAGAAACCAAAGCAAACAACAAACAAACAACCCAACTTCAACAATAGAACAAACAAACAACAAACCCCAACCATCTAACAAATATAAATTCAGAAATGAGCACTTGAATATATAATAAACCCAAAACCCAGATGACTAGAGGCATGTGTATACAAACACAATCATCAATAGCCAGGGCAATATGGCACCACTGGAGACCAGCTATTCGTACAACAGCAGGACCTGGATATTCCCATACCGCTGAAGCACAGGAAAATTATCTTCGATCCAATCTTATGAAAATGATAGAGGCCTTTAAAGAAAAAATGAAAAAAATCCCTTAAAGACATATGAGTTAATACAAACAAGTTAAAGAAATTAATAAAATTGTTTAAGACCTGAAAATGAAAATAGAAACAATAAAGAAAACACAAACTGAGGAAATCTAGGAGATAGAAAACCCAGGGAAGAGAACAGGATCTACAAACTCAAGCATCACCAATAGAATACAAGACATGGAAGAGAGAATCTGAGGTGTGGAAGATAAAATAGAAGAAATTGATACACTGGTCAAACAAAATGTTAAATCTTAAAAATTCCTGACAAAACATCCAGGAAATGTGGGACACTATGAAAAGACCAAACCTAAGAATAATAGGAATAGAAGAAAGAAGAGTCCCAGCTCAAAGGCCCAGAAAATATTTTCTTTTTTTTTTTTTTTTTTTTTTAATTTTATTTTCTATATTCTATGTTTACATTCCAAAGGCTTTCCCCTTTCCCAGTTCCCACCCACCATAGTTCCCATAGTTCCTCTCCCCCCCATCTGTTCCCCAATAATTCCCCCTCCCCCCTCGGTTTCTTTACTAAACTGGAAGCAATCTTTACAGGCCCAGGGTCCTCTCCTTTCTTCTTCTTGGGAATCATTTGACTTGCTATTTGTGTCTTGAGTATTTAGGGCTTCTGGGCTCATTAATATCCACTTATCAGTGATTGCATTTCAGGTGCATTCTTTTGTGATTGGGTTAATTCACTCAGGATGATATTTTCCAGGTCTAACCATTTAACTACAAATTGCATGAATTCATTATTTTTAATTGCTGTGTAGTATTCCATTGTATAAATATACCACATTTTCTGTATCCATTCCTCCTTTGAGGGATATTTGGGCTGCTTCCAATTTCTGGCTATTATAAACAAGGCTGCTATAAACATAGTGGAGCATGTGTCCTTATTGCATGCAGGGGAATCCTCTGGGTATATGCCCAGGAGTGGTATGCCAGGGTCCTCTGGAAGTAACATGCCCAATTTTCTGAGGAACCGCCAAACTGATTTCCAGAGCGGTTTTACCATTTTGCAATCCCACCAACAGTGGAGGAGTGTTCCTCTTTCTCCACATCCTCGCCAGCACTTGTTGTCTCTTGAGTTTTTAATCTTAGCCAATCTGACTGGTGTGAGGTGGAATCTCAGGGTTGTTTTGATTTGCATTTCCCTGATGACTAATGATGTTGAACATCTTTTAAGGTGTTTCTCGGCCATCCGAATTTCTTCTGGTGAGAATTCTTTGTTTAGCTCTGTGCCCCATTTTTTGATAGGGTTATTTGGTTCTTTGCGGTCTAACTTCTTGAGTTCTTTGTATATATTGGATATTAGCCCTCTGTCGGATGTGGGGTTGGTGAAGATCTTTTCCCACTTTGTTGGTTGCCGTTTTGTCCTTCTGACAGTGTCCTTTGCTTTGCAGAAACTTTGTAATTTTATGAGGTCCCATTTGTCGATTCTTGATCTTAGAGCATAAGCTATTGGTGTTCTGTTCAGGAACTTTTCCCCTGTGCCCAAGTCCTCCAGGGTCTTCCCAAGTTTCTTTTCTAATAGTTTCAGTGTGTCTGGTTTTATGTGGAGGTCCTTGATCCACTTGGAGTTGATCTTAGTACAAGGAGATAAGAGTGGGTCAATTCGCATTCTTCTGCATGTTGACCTCCAGTTGAACCAGCACCATTTGTTGAAAAGGCTATCTTTTTTCCACCGGATGGTTGTGGCTCCTTTATCAAAGATCAAGTGACCATAAGTCTGTGGGTTAATTTCTGGGTCTTCAATCCTATTCCATTGATCTACCTGCCTGTTGCTGTACCAATACCATGCAGTTTTTAACACAATTGCTCTGTAGTACTGCTTGAGGTCAGGGATATTGATTCCCCCAGAAGTCCTTTTATTGTTGAGAATAGTTTTAGCTATCCTGGGTTTTTTGTTGCTCCAGATGAATTTGAGAATTGCTCTTTCTAGATCTATGAAGAATTGATTTGGGATTTTGATGGGGATTGCATTGAATCTGTAGATTGCTTTTGGCAAGATGGCCATTTTTACTATATTGATCCTGCCAATCCAGGAGCAAGAAATATTTTTCCATCTCCTGAGGTCTTCTTCGATTTCTTTCTTCAGGGACTTGAAGTTCCTGTCATACAGATCTTTCACTTGTTTGGTTAGAGTTACGCCAAGGTACTTTATGTTGTTTGTGGCTATTGTGAAGGGTGTTATTTCCCTAACTTCTTTCTCAGCCTGCTTGTCCTTTGAGTACAAGAAGGCTACTGATTTGCTTGAGTTAATTTTATAACCAGCCACGTTGCTGAAGTTGTTTATCAGCTGTAGAAGTTCTCTGGTGGAGTTTTTTGGATCGCTTAAGTAGACTATCATATCATCTGCAAATAATGATACTTTGACTTCTTCCTTTCCAATTTGTATCCCTTTGACTTCCTTATGTTGTCTGATTGCTCTCGCTAGAACTTCAAGTACTATATTGAAAAGATATGGAGAGAGAGGACAGCCTTGTCTAGTCCCTGATTTTAGTGGAATTGCTTCAAGTTTCTCTCCATTTATTTTGATGTTGGCTACTGGTTTGCTGTAGATTGCTTTTACTATGTTTAGGTATGGGCCTTGAATTCCTGCTCTTTCCAAGACTTTTAGCATGAAAGGATGCTGAATTTTGTCAAATGCTTTTTCAGCATCTAATGAGATGACCATGTGGTTTTTTTCTTTTAGTTTGTTTATGTAGTGGATTACATTGATGGATTTCCGTATATTGAACCATCCCTGCATTCCTGGAATGAAGCCTACTTGATCATGGTGAATGATCGTTTTGATATGCTCTTGGATTCGGTTGGCAAGGATTTTATTTAGTATTTTTGCATCTATATTCATAAGAGAAATTGGCCTGTAGTTCTCTTTCTTTGTTGGATCTTTTTGTGGTTTAGGTATCAGCGTAATTGTGGTTTCGAAGAATGAGTTGGGCAGTGTCCCTTCTGTCTCTATTTTGTGGAATAGTTTGAAGAGTATTGGTGTTAAGTCTTCTTTGAAGGTCTGGTAGAATTCTGCACTAAAACCATCTGGTCCCGTACTTTTTTTGGTTGGGAGGCTTTCTATAACCCCTTCTATTTCTTTAAGGGTTATGGGACTGTTTAGCTGGTCTACTTGATGCTGATTTAATTTTGGTATTTGGTATCTGTCTAGGAAATTGTCCATTTCCTCCAGATTCTCCAGTTGTTTTGAGTATAGGCCTTTGTAGTAGGATCTGATGATCTTTTGAATTTCCTCTGTTTCTGTTGTTATATCCCCCTTTTCATTTTTAATTTTGTTAATTTGGATACTATCTCTGTGCCCTTTGGTTAGTCTAGCTAAGGGCTTATCTATCTTGTTGATTTTCTCGAAGAACCAGCTCTTGGTTTTGTTGATTCTTTGTATGGTTCTCTTTGTTTCTGCTTGATTGATTTCAGCCCTTAGTTTGATGATTTCCTCTCTTCTACTCCTCCTGGGTGAGTTAGCTTCTTTTTGTTCCAGCGCCTTCAGGTGTGCTGTTAAGTTGCTAGTGTATGCTCTTTCCAGTTTCTTTTTGGAGGCACTCAGGGCTATGAGTTTTCCTCTTAGCACTGCTTTCATTGTATCCCAGAGATTTGGGTAGGTCGTACCTTCATTTTCATTGAAGTCTAAAAAGTCTTTGATTTCTTTCTTTATTTCTTCCTTGACCAGGGTGTCATTGAGTAGAGTATTGTTCAGTTTCCATGTGTATGTGGGCTTTCTGTAGTTCTTCTTGCTATTGAAGACCACTTTTACTCCATAGTGATCCGATAGGAGACATGGGATTAGTTCGGTCTTCTTGTATTTGTTGAGGTCTGTCTTGTGACCAATTATATGATCAATTTTTGAGAAGGTACCGTGCGGTGCTGAGAAAAAGGTATACTCTTTTGTTTTAGGATGGAATGTTCTATATATATCTGTTAAATCCAATTGGTCCAAAGCTTCAATTAGTTTCACTGTGTCCCTGTTTAGTTTCTGCTTTCCTGATCGGTCCATTGAGGAGAGTGGAGTGTTGAAGTCACCTACAATCATTGTGTTAGGTGCGATGTGTGCTTTAAGCTTTAGTAAAGTTTCTTTTACGAATGAGGGTGCCCTTGCATTTGGTGCATAGATGTTCAGTATTGAGAATTCTTCTTGGTGGATTTTCCCTTTGACAAGCAGGAAGTGACCTTCTGTGTCTCTTTTGATGACTTTAGGTTGAAAGTCGATTTTATCTGATATTAGAATGGCTACTCCAGCTTGTTTCCTGGGACCATTTGCTTGTAGAACTGTCTTCCAGCCTTTTACTCTAAGGAGGTGTTTGTCTTTGACACTGAGATGTGTTTCCTGTATGCAGCAAAATGTAGGGTCCTGTTTCCGTATCCAGTCTGTTAGTCTGTGTCTTTTGATTGGGGAATTGAGTCCATTGATATTAAGAGATATTAAGGAATAGTAATTATTACTTCCTGACATTTTGGGAATTGTTATTATTATTTGTATTTGAGTGGTTCTCTTCTTTTGGGTTGGATGAGATGGGGTTTCTATCTTGTTTCTTCTGGGGTGTTGTTTCCCCCCTTGTGTTGGTATTTTTCCCCTATTATCCTTTGTAGGGCTGGGTTTGTAGATAAGTATCTTGCAAATTTGGTTTTGTCGTGGAATATCTTGGTTTCCCCATCTATGGCAATTGAGAGTTTCGCTGGGTATAGTAGTCTTGGCTGAAGTTTGTGTTCTCTTAGGGTCTGCATAAGGTCTGCCCAGGATCTTCTAGCTTTCATGGTCTCAGGTGAGAAGTCTGGTGTAATTCTGATAGGTCTTCCTTTATATGTTACTTGTCCTTTTTCTCTTACTGCCTTTAATATTCTTTCTTTGTTTAGTACATTTGGGGTTTTGACTATTATGTGACGGGAAGTATTTCTGTTCTGGTCCAGTCTATTTGGGGTTCTAAAGGCTTCTTGTATATTCATGGGCATCTCTCTCTTTAGGTTGGGGAAATTTTCTTCCATAATTTTGTAGAAGATATTTGCTGGCCCTTTAAGTTGTAGATCTTCATTCTCATCTATCCCTATAATCCTTAGGTTTGGTCTTCTCATTGTGTCCTGGATTTCCTGAATGTTTTGGGTTACCAGCTTTTTGCATTTTGCATTTTCTTTAATTGTTGAATCCATGGTTCCTATGGTATCTTCAGCATCTGAGATTCTGTCTTCTATCTCTTGTATTCTATTGTTGATATTTGCATCTATGACTCCTGATTTCTTCCCAAGGTTTTCTATTTCCAACATTGTCTCCCTTTGCGATTGCTTAGTTGTTTCTACTTCTGTTTTTAGATTTTGTATGGTTTTGCTCAGATCTTTCAGTTGCTTGTTTGTGTTTTCCTGTAATTCTTTAAGGGATTTTTGTGTTTCCTCCTTTATGACTTCTACTCGTTGACCCATGTTCTCTTGTATTTCTTTGGGTGATTTTTGTTTCTCCCCCTTATTGGGATTCACTTTTTGCTCTATATTCTCCTGGATTTCTTTAAGTGATTTTTGTGTCTGCCTTGTATGGGCTTCTAGTTTTTGATCTATTTTCTCCTCTATTACTTTAAGAAATTTATCTAAGTGATCCTCAATCTGCATCTTTACCAGTGATTTTAGATCTGAGTCTTGTTTTTCTGGTGTGTTGAGATATCTGGGATTTAATTGTGTTTGTCTTGCAATGGCTTCTAGCTTTTGATCTATTTTCTCATGTATTACTTTAAGAGATTTATCTAAGTGTTCCTCTATCAGCATCCTGACCAGTGATTTTAGATCTGAGTCTTGTTTTTCTGGTGTTTCAGGGTATCCAATATTTATTGCTGTTGGGGAACTGGGTTCGGATGCCGCCATATTGCCTTGATTTTTGTTAGTAGCGATCTTACGTTTGCCTTTTGCCATCTGGTTAACTCTGGTGTTAGTTGGTCCTGTAGATACTAGCTGGTGCTTGACCCTCCTGTGGGGTTGTAAGGCTATTTCCCAGCGACTGGGATACCTGAATCACTGTCCTGCGGGGCTCTTGCTCACAGATTGCTGACAGGTGGCCTGAGTCCCCCGAGGTCTTAACCTCAGGATATCCCAGGTATTTGGTTCCGCCTGTTGGGCGGCTGCTCTGCACTGCTCCTGCTCAGGGTTCGCTGTCTGATATCCTGTTTCCCCAGGGGTCTTAAAGTTGGGATATCTCAGTTATCTGGTTCCGCCTGCTGGTCCCAAGCTGCTGGGAAGCTGGCTGGGTCCGGTTTCCAGCTTCCCTGCCACTGGCTGGATGGGAGGCTGGTTCGGCCTCCGGCTGGGTCTGGGTACCTGGCACACTGGCTGACTCTGGCTTCCTCACCACCAGCTGGACGGGAAGCTGCAGGCAATATGGCAGGTGCCTGCAGGGAGCTCGGGGTCCGCCCCGCGCGCGAGTGCAGAGTGCACCCGCTATTCTGTGCCCAATTCCCACTCCAGGCCTGAGTCCCCGAAGGTCTTAAGCTCGGGCTGTGTCGGGTACCTGGTTCTGCCGCCGCCGCCGGATGGTTCTGAGCACCTGGGACGCTGGGTGACCCTCCGGCTTCCCCACCGCCAGCTGGGCGGGAAGCTGCAGGCAATATGGCAGGTGCCTGCAGGGAGCTCGGGGTCCGCCCCGCGCGCGAGTGCAGAGTGCACCCGCTATTCTGTGCCCAATTCCCACTCCAGGCCTGAGTCCCCGAAGGTCTTAAGCTCGGGCTGTGTCGGGTACCTGGTTCTGCCGCCGCCGCCGGATGGTTCTGAGCACCTGGGACGCTGGGTGACCCTCCGGCTTCCCCACCGCCAGCTGGGCGGGAAGCTGCAGGCAATATGGCAGCTGCCTGCAGGGAGCTCGGGGTCCGCCCCGCGCGCGAGTGCAGAGTGCACCCGCTATTCTGTGCCCAATTCCCACTCCAGGCCTGAGTCCCCGAAGGTCTTAAGCTCGGGCTGTGTCGGGTACCTGGTTCTGCCGCCGCCGCCGGATGGTTCTGAGCACCTGGGACACTGGGTGACCCTCCGGCTTCCCCACCGCCAGCTGGGCGGGAAGCTGCAGGCAATATGGCAGCTGCCTGCAGGGAGCTCGGGGTCCGCCCCGCGCGCGAGTGCAGAGTGCACCCGCTATTCTGTGCCCAATTCCCACTCCAGGCCTGAGTCCCCGAAGGTCTTAAGCTCGGGCTGTGTCGGGTACCTGGTTCTGCCGCCGCCGCCGGATGGTTCTGAGCACCTGGCACGCTGGGTGACCCTCCGGCTTCCCCACCGCCAGCTGGGCGGGAAGCTGCAGGCAATATGGCAGCTGCCTGCAGGGAGCTCGGGGTCCGCCCCGCGCGCGAGTGCAGAGTGCACCCGCTATTCTGTGCCCAATTCCCACTCCAGGCCTGAGTCCCCGAAGGTCTTAAGCTCGGGCTGTGTCGGGTACCTGGTTCTGCCGCCGCCGCCGGATGGTTCTGAGCACCTGGGACGCTGGGTGACCCTCCGGCTTCCCCACCGCCAGCTCCCAGAAAATATTTTCAACATAATCATAGAAGAAAACTCCCCAGCCAGACCGAGTACCTTTGGTCATGGTGAAGGCCACTTTGGGTAAAACCTCAAGCCTAGCATAGAGGGTCAGAGAGGGGAGCCTCTGGTTGGCAGTCACAAGGCCACAGGACTCTCCACAGATTCTACCAGTGACAGCCTGCTAAGCCAGTGTCCCCAAGTCTACTCAGATGAGTGACGTGTTCCTCCCCATGCTGGGTGGCAGACTGGCCTCAAATTCCAGAGCTCAAGGATGTTCCAACTTCAGATTTCCAAATAGCACTACACATATGAATTACCATGCCTGATGTTCACAGGTTAGCAGCAGCAGCTCGATTCATTCACAAGTACTTCATGGATATACCAGCAGTATAGTTTGAAGTCAGGATAGCAAACATAAACCAGCACCAGTGGTACAACCTAACAGACACACCAGGCCTCAACCAAATCGGAACTAGTCAGCAGGAGAGACCAGGGCCAACAGGAGCTCCAGGAGAAGTTCTCATTCTTGAGAGTGCCTCTCTTGATGAAGCAAAGATCAGCGAAGACCAAGAAGTGTCTGTTTAGTACTATTTATACTCCCACTAAACATCACATGTCTTGCCTCACCATGTGTCTTGCCTCAGCCTGTGAGTCTGTCTCTGCTGACATCACTCTGCCAATCGGCCTGAGTCCATGGAAGCCACAAGAAGCTGCAGAATACCACCAGAGATTTTCTGGTGCATTTCTCTATGGAGTCCCAACAAATGGAGCTCAACAATGCATTAAAGGCAGATTTGTGCATGTGTGTCATTAGTGAAGAATCCTTCCTCACAGGTCCTTTAATGTGCTTGTGCTAGTGAAACATCCTTTTACCTGTGTCAACTTCAGGAAAACACTCGTTCACTTGTTTGCCCCAGCAAAACATCATCCAACACAATTGACTTTCCAAAGAACCCTTAAGTTTCTACTTCTGACAGGTTCTAAGTTGCTCAGACTGGCCTGGAACTCTGTCTGTAGCCTGGGCAGTCTTTTTGCTGATCTTTCTGACTGTTGGATTGCTGAGTGCTTGTTTTGTGAAACAGATCTCATTGTGTGGCCTGGCTGTCTTGGAACTCATAGAAACCCACATACTTCCACCTACCAAGTGTTGGTATTAAATGCATGTGCCACCAAAACAAAACAAAACCAAACAAAACCAAAACTTTGTAACCAAAAGAAACAGATGACCATAAACATACAAGAAGCTTATAGAACACCAAATAGATTGGGCCAGAAAAGATAATCCTCCCCCCATATAGTACTCAAAACATCAAATGTACAGAAAAGAGAAAGAATATTAAAAGCTGCAATGGGAAAAGGCCAAGTAACACATAAAGAAAGAGCTATCAGAATTACACTTGACTCCTCAAAACAGACTGTAAAAGCCAGAAGGTCCCGGACAGATGTCTCACAGACCCTAAGAGACCACAGGTGTCAGTCCACACTACTATACCTAGCAAAACTTTTAATCACCATAGATGGAGAAATCAAGATACTCTGTGACAAAAACCAAATTGAAACAATATCTTTCTACTAATCCATCCCTACAAAGGATAATAGAAGAAAAAGTCCAACACAAGGAAAACAAGGAAGGTAACAACACCTAAGCAAACACAAGAAGTAGATAATTTCATACCAGTAAAATCTAAAGATCACACACACACACACACACACACACACACACACTAACACCATCACCAACAAAATAACAGGAACTAATAATCATTGGTCATTAATCTCTCAAGATCAATGGACTCAATTCACCAATAAAAATACACAGGCTAACAGAGTGCATACATAAACAGGATCTAGCATTTTGGTGCATACAAAGACACAGATCTTTGCAACAAAGTTAGACACTATTTCAGAATAATGGGATAGAAAAGAATTTCTAAGCAAATGGACCCAAGAAACAAACTGGAGTAGCCATTCTAATATCTAACAAAACAGACTTTCAAACAAAACTAATCAAAAGAGATGGGGAAGGACATTTAATATTCATCAAAGGAAAGATCCACTAAGATTAAATCTCAGTTCTGAACATCTATGCTCCAAATGCAAGGGCACCCAAATTTGTAAATGAAACATTACTAAACCTTAAATCACATATCTGTACCCTACACAGTAATAGTGGGGGTTTCAATACGCAATTCTCACCATTGGACAGGCCATCCAGACAGAAACTAAATGGAGAAATAATGGACTTAGCACATGTTATGACACAAATGGATGTAATAGATATCTCTAGAACATTTTACCCAAATACAAAAGAATATACCTTTTTGTCAGTACCTCATTGAACCTTCTCTAAAATGGACAATATACTCGGTCACAAAGCAAGTCTCAACAGCTAGCAGAAAATTAAATACCACCTCCTCCCCAAATCTTATCAAACCAACATGGATTAAAGTTGGACTTAAAAAACAACAGAAACAACAAAAAGCCTACACACTCATGGAAGCTGAACAACTCTACTTAATGACCACCAAGTCAAAGAAGAATTAAAGAAAGAAATTAAAGACTTTCTAGAAGTCAATGAAAATAAAGGCAAAACATACCCAAACTTACAGGACACAATGAAATCAGTGCTATGAAGAAAGTCCATAGCAGTAAGTGCCTTCATTTAGAAGTTAGTGAGGTCTCCTACTAGTGACTTAACAGTACACCAGCACACCTCAGTGTGACAGTACCGTTTATTTGCCTAATTCAGTTGTCACCTCTGAACCTTACTGCCTCTGTCTGCTAACCTGGGCCTAGTCCTGGAGGCTTCTGCCTGTTAATAATCTTATCTAGGCCTAGAATGTTTTCAGCCTCTGAAACTTCCTGCTGAATAAGATTTCTCTTTGTTGTTCTTTCTGAGGTCTGATTGGTTAGTTCAACTCAGTTGTTCTGGCTCAAACTCCTCTCCATCCTGACTGATTTAAACTGAATTGCTCTGCTTTGCCTCATACTAACTTTGGCAATATGTTCTGATCTTCTGGCTCCTTCTCATTCTCTGGGTTGTTCTATTTTCACCTGTGTCTACCTCAGTTTCTCTCTGCAACCTGTCTATCACTCTCTCAGTGAAACTGCCTCCTTACTCTTTCCCTCTCCTCTCCCCTCTCGTGAGAGTTGGGCGTATCCTATCCTGTCTATTCTTTCTCTTATTTGTCACTTTGTCTGCCACTCAATTAGACTCCACTTTCAAACATGGGGCCTTCCTTCTCTAAACTAAGTTTACCTTCATTGTTCAGGATTAAAGGTATGTACTCAGGCAGTGTTGGTATTTCAGTAGAGGGATTAAAGTATATGCTAAGGCTGAGCCATACCACAATTAGAAAGAGGTTTTTCTCTGAGTAAACAAAACAGTCTTGGAGTTTACAATTTGATCGAATATCCTGTAACACCTGAAAGCTCTTTAAAAAAGTAAACACACACAGGCAATAATCCAACTAAGGGCTGAAATCAATGAACCAGAAACAAAGAGAACAATATAAACAATCAATGAAACAAAGTTGGTTCTTTGAGAAAAATCAACAAGATAGACAAGCCCTTAGCCAAATTAAACCTGAGAATATCCAAATTAACAAAATCAAAAACAAAAGGAAGAAGGACATAACAACAGATACTTAGGAATTGAAAGAATCATTGGGTTTTACTTCAAAAGTCTGTACTCTTCAAATTTGCACAATTTTTCTCAGTAAATACCACTTACCAAAGTTAAATCAAGATCATATAAATAATCTAAGCAGACCTATAAGCTCTAAGGAAATAGAAGCAGACATTAAAAGTCTCCCAACCAAAATAGGCCAGGGCTTAATTGTTTTAGTGTGGGACTCTATTAGACTTTGAAATACCAACACTCCTCAAATTATTATACAAAATACAAGGAGAAGGAACATTGCCAAATACACTTTATAAGGTAAATGCATCAAAACAACTCTGAGATTCCATTGTATATCTCTCAAAATGGCTAAGATGAAAACCTCGAGGGACAGCTCATGCCTAGCAAGGATGTAGAGCAAGGGGAACACTTCTCCATTGAAAGTTAAAATGCAAACTTGTATAGCAACTTTGGAAACTAATTTGGGAGTTTCTTCAGAAAACTGGTAATAGATCTACCGCAAGACCCAGCTATACCACTCCAGGCATATATCCAAAGCATGTTCTACCATACCACAAGGACACTTGCTCAACTATGTTCATAGTAGTTTTATTCATAATAACCAGAAACTGTAAACAACCTGGGTGTCCCTTAACTGAAGACTTGCTAGAGAAAATGTAGTACATTTACACAATGGAGTATTACTCAGCTATCAAACAATGACATCATGAAATCTGCAGGCAAATGGATAGAACTAGAAAAGATCATCCTGAGTGAGGTAACCCAGACCCAGAAAGACAAATTACTTAAAGTAAATATTAGCCATAAAGTATACAATAACCATGGTACAATCTACAGATCCAAAGAAGCAAGGAGGTTAATCTCACTGAGAAGGGGAAACCGAATAGACATTGTGGATGAGGGCAGGGTCCATGAATGGGGATGGAGATGGAAACAGGAAGTATGAGGTCTTGGGAGGACAGAGAAAGAATGGATTAGGAGAGACAACTGAAATCTGGGTGGAGGGCATCTCTGAGATGAACTAGAAACTTAGAACAATAGAAGTTCCCTGGAATCTATGAGGATCACTCTAGTAATATGGGGATACTGAGCCTGAACCGGCCATCTCCAGGACCCAGGCAAGACTTCCAATGGAGAAACTTGGACACAAACCCAGCCACAAAACCATTGACCTACAATTTGTCCAGCCTACAAGATGTGGAGGGGTAAAGGTGGAGCAGAAATAGAGGGAATGGCCAGCCAATGACTGCCCCCTTTTGAGACTCATGTCATGAGAAGGAGCCCACACCTGACACTGTTAATGATACTCTGCTATATCTGCAGACAGGAGTCTAGTGCAACTGTCATCAGAGAGGCTTCACTAAACAACTAATGGAAAATGATGCACTGTCAAACATTAGGCAGAGCTTGGGGAGTCCTGTGGAAGGAGCCAGAGGGGTCAAGGACACCACAAGAAAACCTACAGAATCAACTAACCTGGGCCCATAGGGGTTCACAGAGACTGAACTGCCAACCAGGGATCTTGTGACTGACCTAGGTCCTCTGTACAGTTGTATAGCTTGGTCTTCTTGTGAAACTCCTAACAGTAGGAACAATAGCTGTCTTTGACTCTGTTGCCTGCTTTTAGGACCATTTCCCCCTACTGGGCTGCCTCTCTAACCTCAGTAGGAGAATGTACACCTAGTCTTATTGCAACTTGATATGCCAAGGCTGGTTAATGTCCATGGAAGGCCTCCCCCTTTCTGAAGAAAAAGGAAGGAGTGGATGTGGGCAGTGGGGAAAGGTGAGGTGGTAGAATTGGGAGGAGATGAGGGAGTAAAAACTATACACAGGATTGATTGATTGATTGATTGATTGATTGATTAAGAGAAAGAAAGCTTTACATGTGAGGTCAGACAGTAACTGTCTTTTCAGGCATGGCTTATTTCCTTAGAATCATGTCCTCCAATGGCATTTATATTGTCAAACATGATAGACATCTACCTTAAAAGTACTCACTTAAAAGTGGATATTAGTATAGTATATAGTGTATAGTATATAACGTATAGCGCATAGTGTGCCACTCTGTGTGGCTGCCATATTTGTTTTGTCCACTTGTCTGTGGTGGGCTCTCCAGTTGTCTTCTGCTGAGCTGCTGCGAAGGACTCTGGAATAAACTTTGTGGAGCAGAGGCACCTGTTGCACATGTGTGGAAGTGGGATTGCTGGCTTATGTGACCTTTCAGTTTCCATGTGAGGAGCCTTTCCAGTATTTTGCATTATGGCTTCCCACTAGCCATACACAGGATTGGTTCACATTCTCAGCAGCACAGTGTGTGCACGTATGTGCATGTGCGTGTGTGTTTAAGGGAGCATTCACAGGCTATAATACATGTGTGGAAGTCAGAGAGGATCTCTGGTTTCAGACCTCACCCTCTACTTCATTGGAAACAAAAATCTTTGTTGTTCTCCATGGTACATCACCCAGATGTCCCCAAGTGTCCAGAGATCCTCTTGCCTGGGCCTTGTATCACATCCCCTGAGAGGTCAGAGATTACAAACACACATTACTGTGCCCAACTTTACATTGGTTCTTGGGATTCAAAGTTAGAGGCTCACATTAAAAGCAAGCCGTTTACTCACCAAGCTACCTCTTCATGCACACACCTCTCCATAACAGCCTCTCTTGTGGGCATGAGGCCATGTCTTGATGTGATTGGTTTGTTTGTTCGAGACAGAATCTCTCTATATAGCTTTGGCTGTCTTGTAATAACCTGTAGAACTGCTGGCCTCAAACTCAGACTTCTGCCTGCCTCTGCCTCTGCCTCTGCCTCTGCCCCTGCCCCTTCCCCTGTCCCCAACCCCCATTCCTCCAGGTCTCCTGAAAAAGTAGCAAGTGCATATTAATTGCTGAGCCATCTCTGCAGCCCCAGTGATATAACTCTAAAGGCACAGGGAATGAATGTAACACAGTGATGTCCCTTTCCAATGGGTAGCCTAATAAAGAGCCCACATTTAAAGTCTGCATTATTAAACAGATTTTATCCTCTGAAAACTGGGCTTACCATTGCTAAATATCACATTTAAAGGGTATACTGCACCCTGTGCTTATCTTTGTACATTGGCTTCAAGGTGTGAACGAACATTCTCTGCTCTAGTTACACTGCAGGGGACTCCTGCCTTCTGCCTTGGGTCGCTTTCTAAGTTTCATTCATGGAATTAGTATTGCTCCACCTTCTCGCCTTTGGCTTACCACAAAAACAACTTTGTTTTTCCTTCTCAACAATTTCCAAAGAAGCTCTTCTTCAAAGCTCTAGGAGACCCTCGACAATCATTAAAAACCAGAGGAATAGAAATAACCAGAGGTGAAGAAACGAGGAATCTCTTAAAATATAATTACAGTAGCCTGGTAACCCACCTCTGACCAGACCTTTCCTACCAGTATGCTTAGCATTCTAGTTACTTCTCAAACCCTTTGTCTTTTTGTTCAGAAGTGATTTTCAGTTTATGTTTATATTCTTTTAAGGAAAGAGAAGAGAACACCCCAAATCCTCTATTTCCTTAAAAGCCAGTTAGTAAAGTTATTCCCCTATATTTCATACTGCTCCATTGCCATTTTGGTAGTGGACACACCATTAACCTGGCATCCTTTAAAATCACACCTGCCAGACATTAGCGCACAAGCTGGGTAAGAAACAGTGGTTGCAAAGTCTTAAGATGCTAAATAATTTTTAAAATCTTGTAAAATGTGTGCGGTAGCATGCAACTTTAATACCAGCATTTGTTGGACAGAGGCATGTGGCTCTCTCTGAGTTCAAGACCAGCCAGAACAACATAATGAGATCCTATCTCAAAACAAACAAACAAACAAACAAACAAACAAAAAACAAATAAATACCCTCCTAATCTCCAGAGGGATTATGGATGTCCCCATCTCTATGACAATGGAATTACACCACCATGCCTATCTTTTGACATGGGTCCTGGGGTCTGACCTAGGTCTCCTTGCTTCCTACAATGTCTTCTACCGGCCACCCCCATTTTGATTTTCCTCTTAGAATCTTCAGGGACTAACATCTCACTCATAATGTAGCAGCTGACAATATGTTTATTCAGCTGACTGCTCCAGAAATTTTATTGTGTCTGCAAACATCACTTACAAATATCTGAAGGTTGCTATGATCTTCCCTAGCAATGACTCCTCAGGGAAGAGCAGGAGTAATTAAAGTAGGAGGTTTAGGGGAAAACATTCAATAAAAAAAGAATGATCATTTTACTGAGAGGACTGTGTGTATTCTGCCAGCAAGGAAGGGCTATAATTTAATTTACTCTCATTAAGGTCTCTGGAGTTTTGTGCTTGAATAGAAAATGTAGTAGAAATGGTAATTGTTGCAAATCGGAAGGCTGACACCCTCAGAGTCCCACTTAGAACCCCAGGCACCCCTAAGACTGGGAGCAGGGTGGCAAGGTTCATGGGTCTTCCCATGTGAAGACTTTTGAACTTCAGTGGGCTGTGTCTTATCTTTCCTGACTCCAAAGATATTATGTATGCGATCAAAAACTTATGAATCCAGAAGTTGACCCATTCCAAGTGGTAACTAGATTTCTCAGTGAAATACGCCCAGAATAAATATCTTATTGCTCAACATTCCTCAAAGCATCTTCAGAGCCTTTTAAAACTATATTCCAAGTCCTTGATGCAAAAACTGGCAGGGTGTTGAAAACCATTTAGAAAAGTGGAGGCCCTACCCATAATTCTGTCTCAGGACCCAGAGCTCCTGCGCACAGATATTTCCCTTTTGTGGTCTCCATTCATCAAGGTAGTTATTTTTAATATATTTTGGAAAGTTGAGTGAAGTATTTAAAGCAGTGCTACAGTATATTAACCCTCTTCCTTCATATTACATGTGTCTGAGAAGAAAAAAAAAAAGACTAAACATCACCCCCCGTTTCCTTCAGGAGAGGCTGATTCAAAGGCTCCCTTCGACAACCACTCTCGTAGACAGATCTCAATGTTGTGCACTCAGCAACGAGTGGTCTCCTAGCCTGCTGCTCCGCTGTTATTACTCCATCGCCAGAGAGATTTCCTGGGCATGTAATTTTATGCCTCCTCATCTTTGCTCACGACTAGTTTTTGATGACTACATTAGCTCTGTAATAATAAGCTCCAACTTAACAACACACTCCAGGAACCAGACACGTGAGGCACAATCCAGGACTTAAGATTATGCTGCACTTAGTGGTTTATTCTGAGCAGAAATGTAAGATAATTACTAAAGTATATTGTGGGTTTACTGGGTGGGACACAGCAACAACATACTAACAAAGTCTCAGGCTTAGACTTGTAGACTGTAAAAATGTGAGCCAGCGCGGGAGATGCTAGGTAACACTGTTGTCATTCTACAGATGGAAACATAGTCTCCCTGACACCACAGGACTTCTGCAGAAATTACTGGAAAGTCCCTGTAATTTTGAATGGTCTATTGTTTCTGATACTAGTGGATTGTTTGCATATGGTTTGACTGCTTTAGAATTCGACTCTTTAATGTTCCTCTACCATGTCAATTACTGGGAAGTGAGTGGGGCGTAAGTAGGAGGGAGTTAGGCCACCTCGGAAATGTGGTAACTCCACACCCTCTACTCTCTCTGCTTCCTGGCAGTGAAGAATTGAACAGCTTTATTCCACTGCACACTACACGCTATTGTATTTCTCTACTTACCACATACCCAAACTAACAGGGCAGAGTGGGAATATTCCAGAGCTCCAGAAGCTGCAACCCCAAACAAGCCTTCCTTTCAGTTGGTTTATAACAGAACTATCTAAACACATTGGCTATGAGACATTTGTTCTAAAACTGCTCTGGATAAAACTCTGATGTAAAAGTTTCTCAAAGAGTTTTCCCGAAGAATCAAAATAATTATTCTTTTAGCACTATACCATGTGTTTCCCAGCATGAATCTGTATTTTGCTTTCTTATATTGGTTATGCTTGTAGAATGTACTTGTATCAAGCATACCCAGAGACAGTTTTAAGCTACCCTGAGGGTGATGGTAATTGAACTGGGTCTTCTGGAAGATCAGCTAACCATCAATCTACCTCTCCAGTCCCACCACAAACATTTAAAATAAAAATGCAAATGGCTATTAAACATCAAAATATTTATCATCTTTAGTTGTTAGAGAAATGAAAATGGCTTTGAGATTCCACATTATCCCAGGCAGAATGGCTATCCACAAGGACAAGAAAAGACAGCAAACGCTGTTAAGAATATGAGGGAAATGAACCTTTATCCATTGCAGGCAGATATGTAAAATGTGTCACTACCAAAGACACAACTTCCATGTGTCCCTGCTTTACTACTCCTGGGTACATTCCCAAAGGAATCTACATTGATACCCCATAGAAATAACTATATCTCCACATTTATTGTGACACTACTCAGGGCAACCAAGGTGTGGAAGCAGCTCAGATGCCCACCAGTGCGCAAACAGAAAGAACAAGGTAGCATTTATACACACTCAAGTAGTATTCTGTCTCAAGGAAGAATGAACTATGTTCTTTCTGGAAAACAGGTGGAAGTGGAGATAATCGTGTTAAGTAAAAGAAGCCATTCTTGAGATGCAAATACTATACATCTTCTTTCATATACAGAAGCCAAATGTAGAAGATACACACAGCTGTGGCATGAGAATCAAAGGGAATGTGCAGACAGATGGAGGCAGAGATCTTAAGTGGGCTAGGCAAGCATGCTCGCTTTCTCCCATAGATGGATTCTATGTTGGTCCATATCTTCATTCATGTACACAGAATATAAAAAAGGGAGGGATAATTGGTGAAGAAATTAAAGACAAGAATAACCTAACAAGGCATTAAAATTCCATATAGGGTCTTCTTTTATTAACAGTGTAACAATGTAACACAGGAAGAGGAGCTTCAGCTGCCCCAGAACTTAGTGGGAAGCGGCAGGAAGATCACAAGTTTGGAGCCAGCTTGAGGTGCACAGTAGGACGTTCTCTCAAAAAACAAAACAAAAAATGTTAAATATGTAGAGAATTGTTAGCTCTCTGTTTTCAAGCGCCTCATATTTAGTTACCATCAACTCTTTTTTTTTTTTTTTTTAGTATAAAGTCATATCTAGTCTTGTTTCATACTTCAGAGGTACAGCCAATATCAGAAGATGGGAGAGTTTTCACACCTCTCTTTATTCTATGGTCTGCTGCTTCTTTGCTAGGCTACTGAGATGAATCAGGTTTTTACCAATCTTCCTGTCTTTGTGAGAGGAGAATAATCTATGTTATGTGCTATATTAGACCTTCCTCACTCTATAATGTTTGTCTGTATTATATTATATCATATGTTACTATGTTACTTATACTCTATGTATTCCTGGGCACAGGTGAAATGTAAAAGGTTTTGCTTTCATATTGGATATATTATTCAAAAGTCTTATTCTGCATAGATGACACTGCTATTTCTATGGAAGATACCATTTAATACATCCTTGAGAGTCTGAGGTACTAGAATGTTGCTACACTAATGTTCTGTATTTACACATATAAGGTCACACTTCCCTGCCCCCAGGAGTAGTAAAAAACTGAACTTTTCTGTTCAGTTAGTATCGCATTCATATTGCTTGGGAAGTTTGTTTTCCAGTAAACACAGAAATAGGAACGGCAGAAGATAAACCCTGAGATTTTTCTGGTATATTTCTACTAAAAGATTGAGTCTTTAAGAGGTACCTCCTGTGTAGAAGAAATAAGATGGAGTCAGGGCTACACACTGGGATGGATTCATTACTAGTGAAACAGAAAAAGCCCCCAAATCATTTTCATTAATCATGCAAATGAGTGCCAAGGCTGTGCACGCCTGCTCACAATCTAAAATCTTATATAAATATATGTGCAAGTTAAGTGCGACCTGCAGGCACCTGGCTAAGTGCCAAAGTGTGCCTTGGGCTACAGAGTTGAGCTCAGAATTCACTGCTGCTTCCTCTGTGGGGCCATTTTGGTACCTTTTCTCTTCTGGGGTCAGCACTGCTCTAAAATGTGCACTTGAGATTTCATCTCTCCAGTCAACCAAGGAGCAGAAAAATGAATTGTTTTGAGCTTATTTATTCTACCTCATTTTGTTGTTGTTGTTAAGATCAATTTTAAATGCCTTCATTTGATAATCACTACATAAATAGAAGGCAAAAGAGGTGGACAAATTCCCTCAAATTTCAGGTTCTTCGGAGGAAAGTTTACTTTCCAAAATGGTTGGCCTTGTGAGTGTAGAGCTGAGCCCCATTTATTCTCTGATCACCTACTTGGCAAACTCTGAGAGCTGGTTCCCAAGTCCCTGGAAGAACGCCTATAAAAACACTCGGAATTGATTTTGCCATTTCTGTGCCAAAGACCATGCATTAGAGTCATAAAAGGGACTCTCTAACAGTCAATCAAAACCCATTGTCCTTAAGCTCTGCCCTCTGTCCTACCGCTTTTCAGCTAAGGTATTTCTGAATCCACACCAGTTGGCTGCAGTCATTCAGGAGAAACTGGTTTAAGACCAGGTTCTCCGGATATAGTGCTGTGTCAGGCCTCAGTGTAGGGACTGTTGCTATGGAGTCAGAATCCCTGAGAGCATCAGTATGGGGACTGTTGCTATGGAGTCTGAAGCTCTGAGAACATCAGTATGGGGACTGTTGCTATGGAGTCAGAATCCCTGAGAGCATCAGTATGAGGACTGTTGCTATGGAGTCTGAAGCTCTGAGAGCATCAGTGCAGTGACTGTTGCTATGGAGTCTGAAGATCTGTGCACCTTCACAATCTGTGACTTTATCATGACCTATGGCACAATAAAGAGGATAGATTCATTCTTGAAAAGACACTAGTAATGACCTTCATATAAGCCTAGAGTGGAGCAAGAAAAGACCAGTGGAAAGTGCCCAGTACTCTCAAATTACACCATCTAGAAAAGCAAACTGGACCAACTAGAGGCTGCCATGGGAACTGAGAGAAGGGAAGCACTGTTGTGTCGAAGGCTTCCTGGGTAAGCAATATTTCAGACTGACCTCAAGGAACATCAAGGAGCTTTTTGGGCTGATAATGGAGTGGACAGAACAGGAAGACGAGCATCTTGGGAGACTTTGAACTAGCCATGCAACCTTAATCCAAAGCTATTAAGATGTGCATGTCGGCATCGAATGCAGACTGGTGAGCTGCCAAAGCCCTCATCCTACCTGGCACTCCGTAGTACCAGAGCTGCTGCCTTTTGAGAGTAGCCTTGCTATAGTTTGGGTCTAGTATTAAAAATTTCCTTTGTTGAAAACTTGGTCCCTACTTTGCAACATTGAGAATTAGAAGAAACTTTGCAAGGTGGGGCCTTATGGGACATGTTTAGATCACTGGAGTCTGACAGTCAATCAAAACCCATTGTTCTCAAGCTCTGCTCTCTCTGTCCTACCATTTTTAGCTGAGGTGTTTCTGAATGCACACCAGTTGGCTGCAATCATTCGGGAGAAGCAAGTCCTTACACTGATTCAGAGCCTCAGCTCTTTTCTCTTTCAACCTTTTGCATTCTGGCCTTTATGTAAGACGTTTAGTTGCCATGCGGGCCAGTAGAAATACTTTTTATACATAAATTCCAGCAGTTCAGTTCCTGCTGACCGCCCCAGTGCTTTACATTCCTAAATGAAACACACACACACACACACACACACACACACACACAACCTTTACATTTGATTATGCCTTAAATAGCACAATAGAAGGCCCTCCATGCAGTTAATCCATCTCCTGCCGATAATTGCAAGTTATCACTTACTATCTTCTGTGTTCTGTCTTGCCTGCTCTGGACCCAGAAGGCCACTCATAGACCACACTCTTCAGCTTCTTCATGTGTAGGCTAGGCCTCCCTGTCCTCCACTCTTCTCAGGCATGACGTCTTTCCTCTCCTCCTCCCTCCTTCCTCTCTGTCCTAAGCATAGGAATCCTAAAGTCCTGCCTGTTTGTCCTGCCCCACCACTGGCTGCTGCCATCTTTATTTACAAATTAGAAACAACTGGGGGCAGGGTCCCTCAGTGTCTTATGTGCAGACACTCAAGTAAGCAATTTTGGGGGCCAAAGTTAACTTAAATTAATTATAAAAGTTAAGAGCACTAACTGTTATTCTAGAGGTCCTGAGTTCAATTCCCAGCAACACAAGGTGGCTTACAACCATCTGTAATGGGATCTGATGCCCTCTTCTGTTGTGTCTGAAGACAGCTTTCATATACTCTTATAAAAAAAATAAATACATTTTTAAAAATAAGAATACAAGCAACATTAGGCCAAACCCACTACTTGGGCCTAAAGCACCTGGGCCAGCTAATCATAAATGGAAGCATTTGCAACCAGGGACTAACATCAATCTTTCATCCTTACGAGTTGATTTTTTTTTCAGTTTTTGCTGAGAATTAGAAAGCTGACTAACCTGGACCCTGAGTCAACAACTAGCAAGACATTAGTGTTCCCTCTTTCACAGGAGAGCAAAGAACAATAGAAGCTGAGCAGGACTAAGTGCCTCTTCCTTGGCTTCAGTGAGATGAGGTAGCTGGCCAGCACTTACATTTCACTTTAGTGAGACCCTGAAAGGAGAATCTGCTTAAAATGTGCTAGAATCCCGACTCACAGTAAGTATAAGGTCATAAATATATGCTCCATGGAGAAGCTGATTCGTTAGTTCATATACATGCTCATAGAAAAATGAACACAGAACTTTCAGGGAACATACAATAGTTCAAACAGCAGTAGAGGGAATACAGACAGAAAAGAGGAACCCAAGGGTCTGAGACATGGTGGAGAGAAATGTGAATTTACACGGTCGGTCACCAGGGGTCACCGGAGATGGTTAATGAAGAGGGTGGCAATAGCAGGCAGTTTTGGACAAGGAGTGTGAGTCAAAGTGACAAGCAGAGATTGGCGGGGGAGACGGGGGTTGAAGAGAATCAAGTTAGATCTGCCATGGAATGGATCCAGCGCGTGTCTATGGAGCTTCTGATAAGATGGTGGGTGTGAGGAGATGAGAGGGGGAGACTGGGAAGAGTTGGAGTGTGAGGCCACACCGGCCAACGTGAGACCAATGTGGAAGGAAAATGCTCGGAGGATGTAAATGTCTTCCTCTCGACAATGTGAGAATCACGGAAGCATTTTGGACTTTGGCAGTGAGGTGTGTGTTAGTTGCTTCCCTTCTTGCAGTGGCAAAATGCCTGACCAAAGCAACTTAGAGATGAAAGTTGGCATTTTAGTTCAAGGTTTAATAAGGGATATAGGGCATCATGGCAGACAAGGCATGGTAGAAGGAACCAGGTCATCTCAGAGTTAGGAAGCAGGAGAGAGCTGGATGCTGGTACTCAGCTTGCTTTCTCTTTATTCAGTCTGGGATCTCAGCCCATGGGGATGGTGCTCCCCATATTCAGGTTGAGTCTTCCCTCCTCAGTTAAACTCCCCTACAGACATGCCCAGCAGCATGTCACCTAGGTAATTCCAAATCCAGTCAAGCTGACAGTACTGAGGAGACACCATAGCTTGTGTGAGTGGCTGGCAGCATTTCTGAGTGGCTCAGAGAGAGCTGCTCTCAGCAACTCAGACACAGCTCTGGGCTGAGGAGCAGGATGGATGCTGAAGAATGATCTGGGGCATTATCAATAACACTAAGGACATAGAAATAAATAAGTTAAGTAGGATGCACATTCTGAAGCCATGACAGGTGAAGTTCTGGAAAGTACCAATATTTAACTCATTAAGTTAAAATGAGAACCAGAAGTAAATAAGAGGATATTATAAGAATGACAGATCTGGAATAGATCATCATGTGAATGAAGAGAAGAGGGATTTTTTCAAAGGACTGAAGAGTAAGGGTTGCCAAGTGTGACTTGGGAAGTGAGTGGATCCTAGGGAGAAGGCTTCAGATTTAACAATGGGAAGTGCATGCTGCTGACACACAAGAGTGTAGCTCCAATAGTGAAAGTATGAAATACACAGGGAAGGAAAGGGGGAGGGCAAAGCCATGTTGCTGTGGGTTTTGTGAAGCAGTAGGATCAACAGAACACAGACACATGCACATCATTGTTGACGAAAGAATTGTTAGCAACAGCTGAGCTATGGAACCAACCTAAGTGTCTATCCGCAGCAGCGTGGAGAAAGAACACGTAGATTATATACACACTGGGATTTCCTTTTGGCCACTAGAATTCAGCTCTGTTGTTGGTAGGAAAGTGTATACAACTGAAGGTGTTATAATAAGTCGTCAGTCCCAAGAAAACAAATATGCTTGGCACTCATTCTTTGCATCATTTTACACTAATTTATGGAATTTAGATTCTATATAGATACATAAAATCATGGGTGTATATGTGACATGAAATTAGAAATAAAACTCTCTAGAGACAAAGGGAACTAATGGGGAGGAGGAGAAAGACAGGACCCAGAGACACCAGTAGGAATGTGCTCAACACAGTCTATGCATATATAAACACTTAATATGTATTTTAAAAACGATGATTGCATGCATGGTTAGAAGAAGGCAGGGAAGCCCCTGGATCTCACGGCTCTCTTGAATATTTGATCCATGAAATAGGAAAGAACTAAGTGGGAAATAATAAAAAAAAAAAAACAGGAAAGGTAATCCACACGATGGATTTGTGAAGCACATGTCCAGTGAGCTACTTCTGTCTTAATGGTGTGAAAACTCTCCACAGCCCAGTCATGGAAAGAGCAACCACCCAATTAAAAGTAACCAAGACATCCAAACAGACGTTGTCTTGACAGACAATTTATACCAGTGGCAAAAAACAAAAACAAAAACAAAAACATGAAATGATGCCAAACAGCAATTGCCATTAGAGAAAAGCAAGTCAGCTTATAGGATTCCTTCATCTGCATTGGGGGATGGGCAGGGTGGGGAGTCAGGAAAGGAACATCAGTAGCCACATGGAGAACTGCAACTTTCAAACACCACTGATATTGTCTATGGGTTGGTCTGTGGTGGGAGTGGCTATTGATGCCAATACTTCTGCTGCTTCTGATGCTGATGGACTTGTCTGCTGCGGCTGTGGGAGAGTTCATCCACTGTGGAAGCAGCCTGACATTTTAGATAATCACACAATTATGTTATCCCACGACTTAGCCATTTCATTTCTACACATAGACCCAAGAGAAATGAAAAATGATATCCAAACAGAAGCATGGCCCTTGAGATTACTGCAGCATTGCTCAGAAAAGCCAAAGATGGAAGCAACCTAAACGTTCACATGGCATTAAATAGAAATTCAGTATTGATTTATGCTGTGGCATGGATGAATCTTGAATGCATGTCAAGTTTGAGAACACATACAAAGAGAAAGGCTGCAGGCTATGAGATTCCTTCCATGGAGAAGTGCAGAATGAGGAGATAGATACAGTGGGTAGATTAGAGTTTGACCTGGTGATGGGGACATTTCAAAGGACAGGGGAATGTTAGATAAAGGGACAGATTTCTCCTCAAAAACATTCCAAAACTAACATAGTAGCAACTCATATACTGAAAATCACTTCATGAGTGAACTGTTCAGTATACAAATTATATTGAAATAAATCATTTAAGAAGAGAAATTTGAGAGACTATGTAGATAAGATCAAAAGAACCATCATTCCACCACTGGGCGGCCCCAGCCTGTTTGTGCTCCAGAGGGGAGTTGGTAGCTGTCTGGGGTGATTGATAGCCAGGAAGATAACTGACTCCTCGGGAAGGTCAGGCTCTCCTCAGCCTGTAAGATCTCTGACAAGATGTTCCAGCAAAAATACCTAAATGAAATTGACTTCTTTGAACATGAAACTGGTTTTCTCTCATTGGAAAATTGATTTTTGAGCTACAAGAATTCTCTCAGTGATGAGGGACAAATGAGGTGTTATTCCAACTAGAGAAATAATGGTTACCAAAGAGTGTCTTTTTACAAAATTATTTTTTATGTCTGAAACTTTGAGGGAATTTTTTTGGCTATGAAAAAGGAAAAGGGAAAAAATTCAAATCTCATGATTCCCATGTAGTTGTTAACAACATCTGTGCTAGTGCTTAGCAATCTAAAAATCCAAATTATCTTACTAGATTTTTCAACCAGAATAATTTCTGGTACTCTGAGTTCCAGCCAAATTCATTTCTGTCACCATATTTTCTCTCTCTGTGCTGTGTTGGCATCATTACTGTTTTTATTTACAGTCCACGCGAGGTACTTGCTCTGACATTCCTAAGGTTGGAGCATAGGGCATGGCTATTAAAGACAGATGTCTAAACTTGGTAAACACATGCTGGCAGAGCCCCAGAGGAGCTGTGTGAATTTATTTTCTTTATGATGTATTAGAATGCACTGGATACAGATTGATTTTTGCTTGCTTGGTCTTTGCTGTTGTTTCACCTGCTCGTCAGAAGACAAACCGGGAAGGGCTTGTGCTTAAGTTATAGAGGATAATAAGTTATCGAAATTGTTTCAAAGAGCGCAATATTTTTAATGGAATGATCCAATTTCAAATGATCCCTCAGAAGGGTTCTTCACACAGCTTGTCCAGATGTCTTGGGTGAGGAGTAACTATCACACTTTTCAAAAAAGGGCAAGGACCCTTTGGGAACTTGGCTGCAGCTCAGCCCATTAAGGGAAGCAACTTTCCAATCCTCTGCCAAGGACCAAGGAAAATGGCCTGCTGGATTTGGGTTTGAGAAACAGCAGCTGAGCCTTACACGTTAAGAAGCCAGGAGAAAAAACTTGCCTGGCACTGCAGAGGGTAGCCGGATCTGAGCAATCTGTGTACGGGAGACCTACCAGCCTGCAGTCTGTAAAGAGGAATGCCAAGAGAAAGCTGTATCCTGTACATCCCTCCTGATCTGGATCGACACCTTGTGTCCAAAATCACGTAGTTTTCCCCAATTTAAAATAAACAAGATAAAGATAAGAGGGAAAGAAGGAAGAAGAACTCCATTTAAGCAAAAGGGGTGGGTTTTGGTTTGGACCGATCCTGTAGAGAAGACTTCCAAGAGACAACGATTTTTAGAATTGTCATCTGCAATACCCTGACATGCTCTACTCAGTACCCTGCAAGGTGACCACTTCTCATCATGGAAGATAAGGACAAGGCAAACACATTGCTGCTGTCCACATGGGAAAGGAGGAAAGTTGTCTGTCACCATGGCAAACAACATGAGAATATGATCTAAAAGGAGCGGGTTTTAGTTTGACTCGTGGCTGGTTCCATTTCTGCGGGCCTGAAGTGAGGCTGAGAATCATGGGAAGGGGGTCGGAGGAGTCATATGATGGTGCAGTGATGCTCGCCTCATGGGAGACCGGAAGTAGAGAAGAGACTTCGACACAGGTGTCGGGACAGAGTAGGTACATTTTTACATAATACCTCTTCACATCTCCTAACAAGCTATACCTTTCGATCACACCTCTCCTCAACACTTTACTCACATTTTGGATCAGCAGCAGCAGAGAAAACCTTGAATGGAGGACTTCTCCGAATCTACCTACGTCCTGCCCCACAGCTCTCCCTCTGGGCGCTGCTTGCCCAAAGAACCATGCTCCCGGTAGGGGTAGGGGTAGGGTAGTCTTCAGGAAGAGGAAATTTATATGCAAATTCTGACAGAGACCGACTCATTTTTTTCCTTGAAGGGAATGGAATCTATCCCTTTATTGCATATATGATAATGTAATATCTTTGGACTTTTATCAGTAAATTGAGGTGAATAACACAAATCACTCGGCAGAAATGTATCATATCGCACATGAAGTAAACAGAGGATTTCAGGGACGCTCACCGTTAGGAGCACTTGAAGTTCCTCCAGAGAAGCCGACTCAGTCCCAGGGCACAACCAGCTGTAATTCAAGTTACAGGTGACCCTGTCTTCTTCTTACCTGCTTGGTTAGCAGTAGTGTACATGGTACACACACACACACACACACACACACACACACGCACGCATGCACGCACGTACACACGCACGCGCACACACACGTGCAGATAAATACTTATACACATAGATATAGATACAACTTTAAGATAAATAAATAAGTAAATAGATATGTTAGAGCCCTATGTGGAAGCAGCAGACTAGAGCCCCCTGTGGACTCCAGTGAGCAGTATGTGTCAGCAGGGAGGAAGGCTGACATCCAGAGAGATAAAAGGGCTCGCGGGTCTGACAGCCCAGATGTCTTGCTTCCCAGGCCAGAGCTCTTTGCTGCTTCAGGGAGCCTATTGCTCTTCCCAACAGTGGTGTTTGTTTAGGAAAGTGATAGTCTTCCTGCAGCTGGGCTTGGCCAGCCCCTCATGGTCTTATGTGGCTGGACAGCCGGCAGAGGACAGACTTCTTCCTGTGGGTGAGAGCAGTTGGGTGTAGGCTGTCAGGGTCAGGGCCCCAGACAGACCTTCCTCCGTGTCCATCCTAAGAGTGTGCGTGAGAAAAATCAAAGAACTCTTTGGGAAAAGAAAACAAGGAGCTGAAGAGGGGCCACTCAGGAAAGACCTCCTTCCAAGAGAAAGGGCAGCCAGGGTGCACTCACTGGGGTCAAACTGCCTCGGCCAGGTCTGGGAGAGAAAACATGGATGTGGCCTCGATCCCGCCGCCGCCGCCTTCTGGCTATTTACATGGCAGAGTGAAGGGTAACTAAAAGAGGACTATCTCCATCTCTGCTCTCTCTGGGGAGAGGACGCTGGGTGTGGGAAGGGTCTCACAGCATCAGGACCAGTGGGCTGGGCGGTGGCAGAGGCAGCTGAGATGATTGTAACCAAGTGTGAACACTTATTATGTTCATCACTGAACTTCAGATATGACATTATCCATGCTGGAAACTGCAGTAAATAGGATTTTTTTTTTTTTTTTGGTATCTGGTATCTCCACTGTCACCTTAACCTCAATGTCATAGCAGGGAAGAATTGGGTACAAATGATAAAGTTTGTAGCCTTCACCTGGGTGGCTCTTGGTATCATTAACTGAGACACTGAGGTGGATAGGTTTCCTTAAAGAGCAAGGTGGTGAATTCTTTTGCTACCTATATTTCTGCTAGAGATAAAAACAAAAATGAACCTTGATCTATTGTCAAAAATTATGTTTCTATGATCTGGGATGTAGAGAGCTTGTGTAGCATACATGAAGCTCTGGGCTCAATCCCCAGGACTGAGCACGGTAGCCAGGCCTGAAATCACAATGCTCAGGAGATGGGGTGGAAGGGTCAGAAGTTCAAGGTTACCCTCAGCTACTTTAAGTTCAAGAGCTAGCCTGAAATACCTGAGAATCTGACTCAAGCTAAAACAATTATCTTCTTGTTTTTGAGACCCTCTCAGCACCTGGTGAGGGCTTGGTCAATAGCTGGGCTCATGTTTGTGAACACTCAGGGTTTCCACAGAGTTGGATCTCAGAAGTCAGACTGTCTGCACTGTTACTGTCTCAGATAGGTCAGTTCCAGGGAATCTGACACCCTCTTGCCTCTAGCGCCAGGATATATCTGCACACACACCTACAGGCACACAGATATAAATATACACACTCACGCCTACACATATACACCTACACACACACACACACACACACACACACATACACACTTCCCGTTCTGCCACTGTACTAATGTTCAGGACACAAACCGTCATAAAATCAACTGTCACTACTAAAGGACATCTCAGAACGGTTACATCATAATGAAAATAACTCCACAGAACGCACTGTACCTGACAATAACATAAGGGTCACCAGAACCCTATGAATGAATGTTTCAGAACTACAACTCCAGACAGAAAACAGTTTTATTTATTTTTTGTCAATTTGCATGTAAAAATATTCTTTGTTTTTTGTGAGCTTAATCTATTTATTTATTTATTTATTTATTTATTTAATTGGATATATTCTTTATTTACATTTCATTTCCCTTTTCCTGGCTCTCCACCGCCCAAAGGTCCCATATGCCCTTTCCCCTCCCCCTGTTCTCCCACCCTCCCCTTCCCACTTCCCTGTTCTGGTATTTCCCTACACTGGTGCATTGGCCTTTCCAGATCCAGGGTCCAGAAAACAGTTTTAAGATGCGGTAGCCACCTCCACAACTGCTCATTTCCAGTTGGTGGTGCTTCGTGGCAAATCTGTATTGTGAGAAAGTGACGAGCCTTTTATGCATATTTAACACAAGAGTCATGTACCCATAGAATCACATGTGTGGTGATCACACACCCTTCTCTGAGAGTTCACTGCCTCATGGAGCCACATGTGACTCTGGGATCTGTCTGTAAGGTTTCTGAGCACCGCCTTCTCAGCCTCCCATGGTCCTGGACACTCAGCCACATGAGCGTCCTCTCAGGACTAAGCTGCCAGTGTCACTTGCCAATATTCAAGAGGAAAACAGTAGGGAAGTTCTCCTTTAACTCGAGTATTTTCGAGAACACACAGTGGATCTGTTTATAGTTTAAAATTGGCATTTGAAAAACGTGCTAATGGACCACTCACTTGGACTCTGTCAAACATAAGTAAAAATTCATTAGTCACGCCTTTTCACGACACCACTGAAGGCTGAAAATTTCAATTCCATTGTCTAAGATACTGATCTAGAATATGCAGATATTTTTAAACTTTGTTTTTAAGGGTTGACTTGGGGATCCAGAGACATGCGCTAGAGATCTACACAGTGGTCTTCAGAGCACAATGCAGCCAGAAGGCTGAGGTAAGCAGAGAGGGGGCAGCAAGGGAGCAAAGAAGAGAGTGAGATCAAGGCTAGTCCCAGGAGGCCGTTGTGTGCTGACAGCTGGGAATTGCTACAGACTACAGCCCTTCCGCACACCTGCACCCCACAAATTCCTGCCCTCTTTGTGATCGCTGTCCAACCATTCCATCCTTCAGAAGGGCTGGGTGGCTGTGAATTATGCTACAATAAAATCAGCTTCGTGAAGACTAAGCCGGTGGTTTTCCTGTTGCCGTGGGTTCTCAGGACTCTGAGAAGGGCAGGAGAAGCCTTAACACAGGTTCACTATCCTGGAAGTGCAACTGGTTCATGGTGCTTGGCCGTCAACACTCTTATCCAGGAATACTCTGGAGCCCTCTTCCTCCCTTGGTTTCCTGAGGTATTTGCAAACTGAAGTTAAACACTCCTGCCTCAGCAGTCGGGGAAATCATCAGCCTTTGACATTCTGTTGAGAAAATGGACTGTGGTCAACCTAGTCCTTTCTTCCCCCCGCCCCCCGGTTATTTTCAATGAATCTGCCCCTGTCTCCTCTCTCATACTGGCTCTTGACACCAGTAGAAGCATTTTGCCTCTATTGGCAATGGAATAATAGAGGAGTCTTCATTCCTATGGAACAGAAGAGTACCTATATGGGCATATTTAGAGGAAGTGTTTAAACTGGAACAAATTCTCTAGATTAAGGGGAAGAAAGGAGAGCCAACCAA
The DNA here is from genome assembly GCA_964023405.1 of Apodemus agrarius. Classification (NCBI taxonomy): domain Eukaryota; kingdom Metazoa; phylum Chordata; class Mammalia; order Rodentia; family Muridae; genus Apodemus; species Apodemus agrarius. Next base: position 179,556,773 of record OZ030006.1, on the reverse strand, counting down.
CTATAGGATCAGAACTGAAAGGAAGATAAGTCAGGTTTGCCTCATCTATGCATGTGGGCAGCAAGTAAAGATGGCTGCCTGACACATTCTTTAATCAAATTCAGCTTTTACCCCAACCAACACAGAAAAATATCTCTCTTCGCAATCTCTTTTGTTTAGGGAATCCAGAAGCTTCTGCTAAAAGATGCCAAAAGTTATACTGTCTGACAAGATACTAACTCTGTCAAAGAACAAAACAGGTTCAGGACAGGTGGCTCAGTCAAATTTGACAGGGCGTGGGACCATGGGACCCAGAAGGGGTTGCAATGAGGAGAGGGCAAGGTGGAAATAATGTAAATATAAAAAAATATTGTATATATACATACATATATATATATATAAACTTCACTCATGCGTGAAGTTATCAGAACTTAAACAAATGCAAAAAATGACATCAAAGAGAAATAATAAAGCAAAATGCCAGGGCAGAGGTGCTCACTTGTAATCACAGTGCAGGGAGACCAAAGACAGGGTAACCAGCAAGCAAAGCCAGACACTTAAGCCCGTGGCTCGGTGAGAGGCCCTGTCTCAAGACAATCTGTCTCAAGAGTTTCCCTCTCGATAGCTGTCTCTTTTACACATTGATTTAACATGGCATCTGTATTATACTTTTCAGTTCCCAAAGTCACTTAAGGCTGGTGATGTAGACTGTATTCATTTTAAGCCTTTGAATCAGAGTCTCAGATCTGCTTCTTATAGCCAAGTGGAATTCTTGGTACCACCAGGGGCAGTTTTCAGTGATATGAAATTTGGTTTATCTAGACTGAAGAGAAAGCTGAAAATTAATTAAATTAAGGTAAAGAATAAAGGAAGTTCTCTCTCCAACTTATTTTCTGTGTTAATGCAAACTCTACACTTTTCAATTAGTGAAAAGAAAACTGAAACCCATCATATAGACAGGTAGGAATAATAAGTTAGTGATTGATTTGTAAGTGAAGTTACTAATTAATCAAGAGGTTAGGAAAAGAAATATACTCTGAAGGTTGGGCTCACAGGAAAGATGGATGAAGGCTACTACTGAGAACAGTAGATTGCAGAGGGAGGCTTTGACCCACCTCTCATGACAGTGGAGTAGGCTCTAGGTCTGGAATGCTTCCTTGCTAAGAGACAAAGCTACTCCAGACTGAGCTAGGCTTATCACTGGGTATGGGAAAGTTCTCTGTCTCAGACTCAGTGTGCATTCCTGTTCTCAGAAGGTGTGATGGTTTGTATATGATTGGCCCAGGGAGTGACCCTATTAGGAGGTGTGGCCTTGTTGGAGTAGGTGCGTCACTGTGGGTGTGGGCTTAGGACCCTCCCCCTGACTGCCTGGAAGTCAGTCTTCCACTAGCAGCCTTCAGATGAAGATGTAGAACTCTCAGCTCCTTCTACACCATGCCTGCCTGGATACTGCCATGTTTCTGCCTTGATGATAATGGACTGAACCTCTGAGCCTGTAAGCCAACCCCAATTAAATGTTGTCTTTTATAAAACTTGCATTGGTCATGGTGTCTGTTCACAGCAGTAAAACCCTAACTAAGACAGAAGGACTTGTATAATATGTCACCTGATCATCCCCACTGCCATATCTGTCTTCTGCAGGCCTGGCCTGGCAACCCTGGAGCCACAGTATGGGACAGACATGCCTGGTTGAGATGCCCCGTGTTGGCTGCTGGGAAGCTTTCTCCTTGCAGATTAGATACTTGCTACACAATGAAATACTGATACTTCACTATCTCTTCTGGGAAAATGAAGTCTTGTTCAGCCCATTTGTTTCTGTAAGAAGTAGATGTGCTCAGACTTCTGGGAGTATTGTCTACATGCCACCTGTTTGCCAGCCAGAGAAAGCTGAAGGCCGCAGAGCAGCCGCTGTGGGAAACATATCCCCAGCAAAAATCGGCCCGAGGCAGCCTGCCTCCATCTGCATGCAGAATACTTCTAAATAACTGCCTCTTTTTTATTTATACAGTAATATTTCCCATCCCAATGTCTTGGTACTGTGTGATACAGAGCTCTGGTCTGCTGTCTAAATAAAGCCAAATGGAAGGATTAGTGAAAGGACCACAAGGCAGTGATTTGCATAATTAGATAATGAACAAGCCACCAGAGGAGAATATTCAACAGGGACGGAGTGAAGACCGAGGAACCAGAACGTTAAAGGAGTACTGGTTTTCTTTTTAAATAATTCTAACCAAAGATTATATGTGCTGCAATGGTATGGAATGCACCCTGCATCCCTCCCCACTCACCGACTCCCACGCGGCAAGCATTGCGGTAAAGTGCTGGAGACATAAAATACCAGGCACAGTCCCCCATTTTAAGAGTGTAATGATCGTAGGTGGGAGATCTGCATGTAATCAGTTTAATGCAATAATCATCTGGCAGGGGCCAGGGGTTGGAAGAGAGAAAATTGCAGTGGAGTTGGGAGGGGTGCTGTGTATCCTGATCATGGGTGTCACTGTGGAACCAACAGCTGAGGGAACATTTTGAGATGAACAGTTCAGCAGCTGAAGAGGTGGGCATTTCCCTGTTGAACGGGGTGGGGGTATTAAAAGGAGTTCATCTCACAAATGAGGTTTATGTGATATGAGAGACTCTGGGGGTAGGACCAGAGGACAGTAAGGACAAGCAGTAAATCATGAGCTTCAGGGCTGGAGAAATGGCTCAGCAGTTAAGAGCACTATCTGCTTTTTAGAGTTTTTGATTTCAAGTTTCATGATGCACATGGTGGCTTACAATTATCTAATACCTCAGTTTTCAGAGGATTCAACATCATTTTCTGACCTCCATGAGCACCAGTCTATGTATATAGTATAGAGTATGTAGTATATAGCATATAGTATATAGTATACAGTATACAGTATATAGCATATGTACATAGTGCATAGCACATAGTACATAGCAGTATATAGTTTTATATAGTATATAATATAAAAATAGTCATACATATAAAATAAAATAAATATATATAAACAAAAAAAAATACACAAAACTAAAATTTTTAAAAATCTTGGGCTTGACACTTTTAGGCGTTAAAGATTTTCAATCCAGATTATATTTGCTCCATTTCTCCCACTTTGTTTTGTTTTGTTTTCTTTTGTATTGTTTTGTTTTTTTTTTTTGTAGAAGAGGAGCATGCTGAACTGTGTCAATGGGGGGTGACGTTGTATGGGGTAGGGAATGGGTTCAAGAGGGGATAGCGAGTAATAGAGAAAATGTCTCCTTACAGACGTCCTACATGGCAAATATCTGGAGCATAGACTAAGACTGGAGCAGCAAGAGGAAGAGGAAGGGGTTCAAAGGACGAGGCGCCGAGTAGGAAGGGGTCAGTGACTGGATCCGAATGCTGGGATGAAAACAAATCATACATAAGGCTTTCAAGCTTCACTAACAGGACAGCCATTCTGTGCACAGGAACACGGGAAGGAGCAAGCTCAGGAGAGAGTGCAGCAAGCTCCTTCTGGGATGTTAAGGGCAGAAGCTCCTACAAGGCACAGAGGACCGCCTGTCATTTGGGGAAGTAGGGGACTGGAAACGTTCTCTGGGCGGCCGCTCAGGTGCAAGGTTGTGCTGAGGTTGTAGATGTGGATAAAATCACACGGCAAGATCATAAGAACACACTCTCCAGGGGTGCCAGGGAGGCAGGCTGTAAAGGAGCTGAAGTGGGCGGGCAGCTTCTGTGGGAGAAGAAGCAGAAAGAAGCTATCAGGGTGAGTATGCTGGCCTGGGGTAGTGGGGTGGCTCAGTGGTTAAGGGCCCTTGCTGCCCTTGCAGAGGACTGAGGTTAGATCCTAGCACCTACATTGGGTGGCTCACAACTGCCTGTATCTCCAGTGACAGCCAATTTGGTACCATTTTCTGCCCTCCTTAAGCACTTGTATCTCTCTCTCTCTCTCTCTCTCTCTCTCTCTCTCTCTCTCTCTCTCTCTCGTCTCACAGACAGACAGACAGACAGACAGACAGACAGACACACACACAGAGAGAGAGAGAGAGAGAGAGAGGCAGAGAGAGAGAGAGAGAGAGAGAGAGAGAGAGAGAGCACATGTACACATAAATAATGATAATGAATCTTTAAAGAAGATACCAAATTGCCCAAAGATATCTTGTAAAGACTGAAATCTCTTCTGAACTTGGGAAATACTGGCTGCATCAGTGAACCAATCTCATTGCATGGATGGAACAGAAGCTAAATGATGGTGGGTTGAGAGACTCACAGTTGAGAAAGAGGGACGTGATAACTCCTAGCCCCACGGCCCCCACCCACCCAAAGTAATATCCTAAGCAGGAGCACATCAAAGCAATTCTTAAAACTTGTGACAGGGATGCTGAAATATAGCTTTCCATGGTTGATGGCTTCTGGCAGGGTGCACATGGGGGAAGACTCACTTCTCTTCACGGGGTGTTCTAGTAAGTACACAGATAACACAATTTGGACTTGTTGGGGGGGTGGAGAGCCTCAGAATGGTGGGGAGGCAGACATAGAAGGACTGGGAAGTGAGTGTCACCAGGGTGCATGAGGTAAATTCCCAAAGAATCAATACAATGCTATTTTGAAAAGAAAAGAAGCAAAGGAGCAGAGGGGAAAACAAAACCCAGTGACATGGAGATTTCTAGAAAAGTATATTGAAAAGGAACAGTTGTCATGTATGAAAACAGCCGGGAGACAACCCAGACAGGGGCCCCTGAAGACCTGAGTGAGAGGAGTGACCAGGGAGACAGGCGAGGGACACTCCCACGTTTAACAGTATCTGGCCCAGCCTTCACCTTGTGAAGCTCAGAATATATCTATAGTGGAATCTGCTTGGGTGGGGACCCTGTGTTCTGTTTTTAAAATAAAAACAATTGCGAACTTATGAACCATTTATATTTCTTTTCCTTCTCCATAAACTATTCAAGTTAGCAGGGAAAAATAAAGTTTCTAAATAAAGTCTTCCCCTAAGATTGCATTTTTCACTTGCCAAGCCAAGCAAACCAAATCTTTTGTTTCTCTAGCGATCTCACTTCCCAAGAAAAATACACCTGCAAACATCAGGGGCCAGGTTTTGCTCCACCGTTGCCCATTTTTTTTCTTTTACCCTTAAAGAAATGGGGGGTGGCACTTCCACATTGTGTTGTGCTGTGGGTTAGCCAAGAAGGTTAAGTGGGGGCTAAATTAAAACAATCAAACCATTCTCTTTATGTTGGGAATGACGTAATCATCCCTCGTTTGCTCCTGAATATGTCCAGCATGGAAGTGATATCTTCGATGTCTTCCTAGAGGGTATGGAGTGGCTCGGCAGCTGCCAGTCATCGTGGGCTCACAGTTGTAATAATAGCTATTGTCTGTGTTGTCCAATTATCTGTCTGGCATCCCACATCCTTCCATGGCTCCAGGAGAAGAAAACTCTTCACATTTTACTTGCGACTTGGAGACACTGATTCCCCAAGAGCAAAATCCAGGCACTTTATGTGAAGCTCTGGCATGCAGGCATCGTAAAATCCCAAACTACAGAGACTTTACCCAGTGCGCTTTGTTTTGGAACTTTGGGGTTTGGGAGAAAGGGAAGGGAGGAGGGGGAGGGAGAGAGAGAGAGAGAGAGAGAGAGAGAGAGAGAGAGAGAGAGTCTAAGAACTAAGAGGGTCATTCCTGAGATTATTCTGGTTTTTAGAAGTTCTTATCCTCCTAGATGTGGTTAGCTAGTGGCTAGCTTTTGTACTTATTAAGGGAAAACAAAGGCAGCTAACAACGTTTGGATGTCTATTCTCATGGGCACCAGGAAAGTCTCCTTGTTTGCCTTCTCAGACTCCAGAGAGTCCTCTGTTCTTCCCATGGGGTATGTGTAGAGACTGAAGCTTAATATCAAATACCTTGCTCCTGATGCAAAGCTAGTGGGTGGTAGAGCTGAAAACTGATACCACATCTGCCTAACAAGTCTCAGCACCCCCTTTCTGGTGCAATCTGAAGGCATTTATTTATATGCAAGATACAGTACTACATGGATGTAGACAGCAATGGGAAGAGACATCCATTCAAATAATTCAGATGTTTCACAAAGTGCCCAGTATTCTTGGCAGTACAATTTTCCATTGCTTTCCCACTCTCCTCCCAAGAGGTCCTTGGCTGACAGCATAACCACACCCAACCACAGCACTGGCCACTCTCTTCCTCTCTCCCTCTGTCCAACTCCGTCCAGTCCCAGCTCAGGCTCTTCTCCCCGTTCAGCCAGCTGCAAGTGCAGGCCATCAGCAAATGGCCCGTCTCTGCTCTCTTGCATTGATTTCAGAAAGCTTAGGGCACGATCTTGTGCAAATAAATGCTGTGAGTGTTGACCTAGCGGCTGGTCTGCATCCCATCCTGGCTTTCTTTAGCAATATTGGTACTTGTCATAGATTGAGGCCATGATGCACGGAGGAAGGTGCCCAGCTTTGGCTAAGTAGAGATCTACTTTACCTAGGTGTTTCAACGAGGGAGTAGAGAGGGGAAAGATGCATAAGAAAAGAAGGAACAAAATACAGAGTCTAGTCGCCAATACACTACTTACAACAAGCTAAAGATCCACTTCCTGACCACAGGAAACCACTGCCATCTCCTGCTCTCTGGGCTTGTGTGGAAACCCAGCAGAGGCGAAGACTGCCTATCCCAATGAGTAACACAGTAGCAGACTCCAAAGGCTGACTGACCCCTCTGAGGGAAGTAGTTTTTGGTCCTCAGCCCCTGCTTCCACTCCTCCATGTCATCTCTCACGTGTGCTGGGATGGAAGCTTGCAGAACTCAGTCGCCACAGGAATCGTTACCTCAGGCACTAGGAAATGTCAAATTCAGAAGGTGGGCCTTTTTGTGCAAGCTACAGTTTCCTGGAGTCTTGTGGCCCTTGGAAGTCAGAAGAAAAGTTACAGATGATTTTGAACCACCACGTGGATTCTGGAGAATTGTGATTGACATCAAACTGTGGATTTGTCAGAGCCCAGGCTTTTTCCTCACCCCAAACATTTTCCACTGAATCCCCAAGGTGAAATATTTCATATATTAACTTGCTGCAGCCACCTTAAATTTAGACAACCAGGCATTTTATCACACAGTAAGACAGAACTTCTGTGGAAGAATGAAACAGAACTTTCCTCTGGAAAATACTGAGAAACTGGGTTGTAGGATGTCGAGAAAAACATGGGAATTCATATACACATCTGCAGTTCTGAAAATAAAACCTTTCCTCTTGGTGACATGTTTGCGGAAGTATTCAGCACATAACTGGTGTCAAAAGCTGAATAATCTAGGTGGGGTGGCTCATAGCTTCCCACTATCCAGGAGCCAGAGGCATGAGGATTGCTGCAGATTTGAGGCCAGCCTGGGCTACAAGGTTTTCAATAAAGCAGCAAAGCAAGAATACTTCTAATAAAACAAACAAACAAACAAACAAACAAACAAGTAAGATAGATGGTGTGTATAGGTAGATAAGAGCAGTCACAAAAAATGAATAAATCAGTCATGAAATGGGGACAGAAGGCTACTCCACACAGTAATTTTTCTAGAATGAAAACTACAGACAATGAAGTTTAATTAGAGTTGAATGCATTCGGTGTGAGAGGTCTGTGTTCTATATTTGCTTACAAATTGATAAAGCATGTGGAATCAACTGAGAGGAGCCCAGAATTGTTGAGCAGCCTTAGCTATTTCTACAGAGATCCCAAGCACAGCTCTCTATATTGACAAAGACAGTTTCAGCCATAAATCCCTAGTTTCCCAAGTACCACACTAGACCACAAACATATCATTGGGCACTGGGAAGGTTAGTCTTTATTGCCAACTTGAATGGATTTGGAATTACCTAGCCTAGGAGGCACATGTCTTAGTGTGTGTAGGGTGTTTCCATGGAGGTTTAATTGAGGAGGAAGACCTGTCCTGAGTGTAGATGACACCATCCCTCAGGTTGGAATCTTGCACTGAATAAAAATGAAAGGAGAAAGCTGGATGAGCTCTAGCAGTCATCACTATCTTCTAGATACGATGTGACTAGCTAATCCATGCTCCAAAAGCAAAGACTTCCCTATCATGATAGGCTCTATCATTAAACCATGAGCCCAAATAAACCCTCTTCTTTTAGTTGATTCTTGTCATATATTTGGTCACAGCAGTAAGAAAGGTGAGCAGTGGGTAAAACACACACTTTCCCCACTAACTAGGTAGGAGAAAGGCAGGATAAGACTGGAAAAGACCTGACAATCCAGGAGATGCAAGCTTAGCACCAGATAAAAGCAGACAGAAACTCCATTCAACACCCCAGATAGCGACTTTGCCTTTGCCTTGCCAGTAGGGGTCGCTGCTGAGCTGCTGGACCAGAGAGGTTCTTTCCATTCAAGATCTGCCACAGTGCTTTCAGTTTGTCTCCAGGTAAGAGTCCAGAAGCTCTGTGCCGACAGCCACAAAGAACGGCCCGCCATCACATTGCCACACCCAATCTGCTTCTCGCATACTCTCTTCCTTCTTCTAGAACCTTCCTTTTTCCCTGCTCCTCAAATCCTAGAGCAGGTATAGCCTTCCTTCACCAGCCAGCCCAGGACATGAGCCCTGAACAAATCTTCCTCCAGCCAACATGTCATACCTTTCATCTAACAACGTACATCTGTCTGCCTGTCTGTTCTGTCTATTTACCTATCACCTATTTCTCTTCTATCAATCTATCACCTATTTATCATCTACCTATCACCTATCTATCTATCATCATCTATAATCTATCTTCTATTTATCTACCTATCATCTACCTATAATCTGTCAATCATCTAGCTATCATCTATCTATCAATCATCACCCATCAATCACATGTCTGTCTATCTATCATCTACTATCTGTCTACCTATCTGTCTATCTACCTACTATCTATCTATCTATCTATCTATCTATCTATCACCTATACCTTTATTACTTATCTATCATCGATCTATCCATCTATCTATCTATACTATTTTTACTGAGTTACAATTATTTTTACTGGTAGATCTATTATCTTTCACCTGTCTATCATCTGGCCGTCTATGCCTCATCTGTCTGTCTATCTATGCCATTCTCACTGAGTTATAATCTTTCCCCATGAAATATAAGGTTCTTGGGGACAAATTCACCTTTGGATCTTAGAATCTGATACAGCTCCTGCTACATAGACACTGTGGGTAGGGAGATGAATATCAGCAGAAGAGTCATATTTAAGGTTGCTCAAGAATGTGTACTCTGTGTAGGGCTGTGTCAGTTCAAGGATGGTAGGATTTTCAGGTCTAATCCTTCTGTATTAGTCTGGGTTCTCTAGAGTCACAGATCGTATGGGCAGTCTCTATGTAGTTAGGGAATTTGTCGATGACTTACAGTCTGTAGTCCAACTCCCCAACAGTAGTCAGCAGCAGCTGTGGATGGAAGTCCAAGGATCTTGCAGTTGCTCAGTCCCACGAAGCAAGCCGGCAAGGAAGAATCAGTCTTCCTTCTTTCAATGTCCTTATATATGTCTCCAGTAGAAGGTGTAGCCCAGATTAAAGGTGTACACCTTTAATCCCAGATGAACTTGAAGTCTGGGATTAAAGGTGTATGTCTCCACACCTTTAATCCCAGATGACCTTGACTGGAATCCATGCTTCAAGATCTCCATGCTAAGTCCAGGTCAGAAACTTATATCTCTGAGCCTCCACATTAGGATCATAGGTGAGCCTTCCAATTCTAGATTGTAGTTCATTCCACATATAGTCAAGTTGACAACCAGGAATAGCCACTACAATCCACCCCTTGTCAACTTGACACAGATAATATCTCATGTCCACATGAAACAATAACAAGGTCGTGAATACGCCTAACATGATATAACTATTCCTCGTACAATCGCAAACGCATTTGTAAATTTACAATGGGGCAATGTCCCTTGGGAACATTCCTTTAGTGTCTCAATACCAATTGATTTTAAAGGAATTGGAAGACAAATGTATCCTTAACAAAATAAGATAGAAGAATTCATATTACTTATAATCCTCGTTTCTGCAACTGGTTACGTGGCCTTAGCTGGTATTTATAACTACCATCCTCTGCTACCCATTCTGTATTTCCTTCACCTTCAGCAAGCACCTCAGCAGGTCTTGGCTCTTTTCCTGGAGGATTGACCCATACCTTCATTCCTGATGGGTCATCCTTCCTCATCCTGCTTGGATTATGCTGTTGTAGTTTCCCATTGACTTTAATCACAGGACAGGGTAGTACTAAGAGACGCCCTAGGGGATCTCCTGCTCTCCAGACATAATCCTGCTTACCTCCATTGTGGAGAGGCAATCCAATTTCCCCACTGTAATCTGGATCTATCACCCCTCCTAACACAGTTATTCCTTTCTTAGCCTGATGGTTTAAGGGCATTAGAAGCCCAAAATGGCCAGGGGGAAATCTGAGCTTCCAGTTCAGTGGAATGTTTGTTGTGGCTCCAGGTAGGAGCACTCCCCCCTCTGGAACCAAAACTTCTAGGCCAGCAGAACCTAAAGTTGTGGGGACAGGAAGCAAAAATTTTCCTAGCGGGTCACTAGGAGTGATAGTGAGTGGAACTATTCCCTTTTCCACCCCTTGATTCCTGGACCCATGAATCCTGGCTATGGGAGAAACTGTACCATATATTGAACGCTGATTCAAAGCATATACTGCCTTCTGAAGAACTCTGCCCCAGCCCTCCATGCTGTTGCCACCTAATTGGCGCTGTAACTGTGTCTTCAAAAGGCCATTCCATCTTTCTATCAGACCAGCTGCTTCAGGATGATGGGGAACATGGTAAGACCAGTAAATTCCATGATCGTGGGCCCACTGTCGCACTTCTCTGGCTGTGAAATGAGTTCCTTGGTCAGAAGCAATACTGTGTGGAATACCATGACGATAGATAAGGCATTCTGTGAGTCCACGGATGGTAGTTTTGGCAGAAGCATTACGTGCAGGAAAGGCAAATCCATAACCAGAATAAGTATCTACTCCAGTAAGAACAAAACGTTGTCCTTTCCATGGGGGAAGTGGTCCAATGTAATCAACCTGCCACCAGGTTGCAGGCTGGTCACCTCGAGGAATGGTGCCGTATCTGGGGCTCAGTGTTGGTTTCTGCTGTTGGCAGATCTGGCATTCAGCAGCAGCTGTAGCCAGGTCAGCCTTGGTGAGTGGAAGTCCATGTTGCTGAGCCCAAGCATAACCTCCGTCTCGGCCACCATGACCACTTTGTTCATGTGCCCACTGGGCAATAACTGGGGTGGCTGGGGAAAGAGGCTGAATGTCCACAGAACGCGTCATCTTATCCACTTGATTGTTGAACTCCTCCTCAGCTGAAGTCACCTTTTGGTGAGCATTTACATGGGACACAAATATCTTCACATCCTTTGCCCACTTGGAAAGATCTATCCACATACTTCTTCCCCAAATGTCTTTCTCACCAATTTTCCAATCGTGATCTTTCCACGTCCCTGACCATCCAGCCAATCCATTGGCTACAGCCCATGAGTCAGTGAACAATCGTACATCTGGCCATTTCTTCTTCCAAACAAACTGTAATACCATGTGCACTGCCCGAAGTTCTGCCCACTGTGAAGATTTTCCTTCACCTGTATCTTTCAGGGTTGTCCCAGAAAGGGGTTGTAATGCTGCAGCTGTCCACTTCTGGGTGGCGCCTGCATAACGTGCAGAGCCGTCAGTAAACCAGGCCCTAGTCTTCTCTTCTTCAGTCAGCTGGTCATAGGGAACACCCCATGAGGCTATAGGTGCATGCTTGGCAGCATATGGCATTGTAACAGGAGTAGAAACCATAGGCATCTGAGCAACTTCTTCATGTAACTTGCTTGTGCCTTCAGGACCTGCTCTGGCCCGATCACGTATATACCACTTCCATTTGACAATAGACTGCTGTTGTGCACGCCCTACTTTATGATTTGGAGGGTCTGATAACACCCAACTCATGATGGGGAGTTCAGGTCGCATAGTAACTTGGTGTCCTATTGTCAAACGTTCAGTTTCCACTAAGGCCCAATAGCAGGCCAAGAGTTGTTTTTCAAAGGGAGAGTAGTTGTCTGCGGATGACGGTAAAGCTTTGCTCCAAAATCCCAAAGGTCTCTTCTGTGATTCACCTACAGGGGCCTGCCAGAGGCTCCAAACAGCATCTCTATCTGCCACTGACACCTCAAGTACCATTGGGTCTGCTGGATCATATGGTCCAAGTGGTAATGCAGCCTGCACAGCAGCCTGGACCTGTTGAAGAGCCTTCTCCTGTTCTGGGCCCCACACAAAGCTAGCAGCTTTCCTTGTCACTTGGTAAATAGGCCTGAGTAACACACCCAAATGAGGAATGTGCTGTCTCCAAAATCCAAATAGACCCACTAAACGTTGTGCTTCTTTCTTGGTGGTGGGAGGGGCCAGGTGCAATAACTTATCTTTCACCTTAGAAGGAATATCTCTGCATGCCCCACACCATTGTACTCCTAAGAATTTCACTGAGGTAGATGGTCCTTGAATTTTGGTTGGATTTATTTCCCATCCTCTGATACGCATATGTGTTACCAATGAATCCAAAGTGGTTGCTACTTCCTGCTCACTTGTTCCAATCAGCATAATGTCATCTATATAGTGCACCAATGTGATATTTTGTGGAAGAGACAAACGATCAAGATCCCTTCTAACTAAGTTATGACACAGGGCAGGAGAGTTAATATATCCTTGAGGCAAAACTGTAAAGGTATACTGCTGGCCTTGCCAACTGAAAGCAAATTGCTTCTGGTGGTCCTTATGGACCGGTACTGAGAAGAAGGCATTTGCCAGGTCAATAGCTGCATACCAGGTTCCAGGAGATGTGTTAATTTGCTCAAGTAACGAAACTACATCTGGTACAGCAGCTGCAATTGGAGTTACTACCTGATTTAATTTTCTATAGTCAACTGTCATCCTCCATGATCCATCTGTCTTCTGCACTGGCCAGATGGGAGAGTTAAAGGGAGATGTGGTGGGAACCACCACCCCTGCATCTTTCAAATCCTTGATCGTGGCAGTAATTTCTGCAATTCCTCCAGGAATACGATACTGTTTTTGATTCACTATTTTCTTTGGCAGAGGCAACTCTAAAGGCTTCCATTTTGCCTTTCCAACCATAATAGCCCTCACTCTACAGGTCAGGGAACCAATGTGAGAATTCTGCCAATTTCTGAGTATATCTATCCCAATTATACATTCTGGAACTGGGGAAATGACCACAGGATGTGTTCGGGGACCCACTGGACCTACTGTGAGTCGGACATCCGTCAAAACTCCATTAATCACCTGTCCTCCATAAGCCCCTACTCTAACTGGAGGGCCACAATGTTTCTTGGGATCTCCTGGGATCAGTGTCAATTCAGAACCAGTATCCAATAGGCCCTTGAAAGTCTGATTATTTCCTTTCCCCCAGTGTACAGTTACCCTTGTAAAAGGCCTTAGGTCCCTCTGGGGAAGAATTGGAGAAAGAGTAACAGCAAAACTTTTAGGTGTCTTATCAAAATCCTTCCTCAGGGGAACCTGGCCACCCCTTCATTCAAGGGGCTCTGGATCTGCAAACTGGCTCAAGTCTGGAAATTGATTCACTGGCCGAGATTGCCTTTTGCCATGATTCAATGCAGCCTTTCTATCATTTGTTTGAGGATTTTTCTGCTTATACAGCTCAAACAGATATGCAGTAGGTTTCCTATGCATTTCATCCCTGGAAACACCATGATTGATTAGCCAGTACCAAAGGTCCAAACGAGTCATACCATTATAAATTCCACCTCTCTGCCCATTACTGGGTACGTCATTATAAACATTGTTTTTTCTACGCTGTCCATTATAAAAACTACGATCACCTTGTCTCTGGCGATTCAATGCTGCCACCTGGCCCTTGTTAACTCGGGGCCCGATTAAACCCATTGAATTTAATTCATCTAATTGAGCAGCAGCATCTCCAACCCTAAGGTCTGGCACAAGGAAAAGGGCAAGAACAAAACTCTTTAAATGTGCCGGTGCCCCTCTCACCAGTTTGCGTCTTATAGGACTGGTGAAAGGCATGTCTTCTGGACCTTCCCATTGTGGGGGAATAGGTTTTATACAACGTATCCACTCTAGTATTGCAATTTCCCTAAGCCTTAAAATCCCTTCATCAACACTAAGCCAAGGGATATCAGGCATCTCCAACTCCTTTTCAGTAGGCCATCTTTTAATAAATACTTCAGCCAACCAATCAAACAAACTTTTGACACCTTTTTTAATTGTGCGAGCTTCTATATTAAACCTAGAATCTCCACTCAGAGGACCCATGCCGATAAACTCAGCCTGCTCTAATTTTATGTTCCTTCCACCATTATCCCACACCCTTAAAATCCATTCCCATGCATATTCCCCAGACTTCTGCTTGAATGAGTTAGCAAACTCATTAAGCTCCTTAGTAGTATAGTGTATTTCCTCATGGACTACACTTTCTACCTCCCCTTTAGGGGCCTGTTTTGCCTTGAGTCTGGTTATAGGTCTAGAAGAAACTATTGGTGGGCCCGGAAAAACATCAATATTGTCAGTAAAAGTCACTGCTGGTCTATCAGGCTCTGAGGGATTACTTTCCTCAAGTGGAGAAGGCATTAATTCAAGGGGTGGGGCTGAGGGTACTACTTCTTCAGGTGGAGCAAATCCTTGAAAATCTGAAGATTCAACAGGGTCTTCCCACACATCCCCATCCCAAGTTATAGGATCCCATTCTTTGCCAATTAATGCCCTTACTTTAACTGCTGACACCCTCTGAGGTTGAGACTTGAATTTTCGCTGTATTTCAGCCAACCTTATAATGAGTGCTTCAGTTTGATTTTCTGCTACTTGAGCTCTATGGCTGCTGGAAAGAAGACTCTCTTCAAGGGCACACTTGGAAACTTTTAGATTGTTTACTTGAGTCTGGAGCTGTTCGATTTTATCACACAACTCCTTCCTTTCCTTCATTGCTTTCTCCCGAGATGCTAAGAGTAACAAGCCAGCAAAATCATTTTCCGGTTTTTTCCCCAACTTGTAGAACGTATTGTATACCACCGAATCACCTAATTCATCAAGATAATCAAAGGCTTTGGCTTCTTTAAGCTTGGAATATAGTTTCATCCATGGGTTTTCAATATCCCCCGAGCTCCCAGGAGGGAGAGAATTTGGAGAGGTTTCAGTAATTGAGAGTGCTGGTGGGTCAACCAACCAACTCCAAAATTTTGAAACATTCATCCTTATACTTCTGCTCCTCTAGAACCACTCCCGGTACCACTTCTGTATTAGTCTGGGTTCTCTAGAGTCACAGATCGTATGGGCAGTCTCTATGTAGTTAGGGAATTTGTCGATGACTTACAGTCTGTAGTCCAACTCCCCAACAGTAGTCAGCAGCAGCTGTGGATGGAAGTCCAAGGATCTTGCAGTTGCTCAGTCCCACGAAGCAAGCCGGCAAGGAAGAATCAGTCTTCCTTCTTTCAATGTCCTTATATATGTCTCCAGTAGAAGGTGTAGCCCAGATTAAAGGTGTACACCTTTAATCCCAGATGAACTTGAAGTCTGGGATTAAAGGTGTATGTCTCCACACCTTTAATCCCAGATGACCTTGACTGGAATCCATGCTTCAAGATCTCCATGCTAAGTCCAGGTCAGAAACTTATATCTCTGAGCCTCCACATTAGGATCATAGGTGAGCCTTCCAATTCTAGATTGTAGTTCATTCCACATATAGTCAAGTTGACAACCAGGAATAGCCACTACACCCAGTGAGGAAGAAATTGCTCTGTGAGAAAGCCTATTGCTAAGGTGAACTGGCTGATTTCAGACTGAGATAGCTTCCAGATGGAGACAGTGTCTTCCTTGTTCACAGGATAAAAAAGGCGGGGAATTGAACAGTTAGTATCACTGAAAACATGTCTCAAGTGTACTGTCTGGTGCTTCTTTTGTCTGGGGCTAATGATAGTTGTCATGTTGAGTAGAGGACCCTATTCTGAGCTAGTGGGTAACAGAGCTAATTTTGTTGGCAGGCTAATTACAATGTGGATTAAGGGTTATACCTGACTTCCTTTATTCTTTTACAACCAAATAATGTTTGGCAAAGAGAGAGGGGGGTGGGAAGGGCAAGGAAGAGGGAGAGGGAGAAAGGGAAGAGTAGGGGAAGGGAGGGAGAGAGGGGAAAGAGAAAGAGGAGAGAGGAGAGAGGAGAGAGGAAAGACAGGAGAGAGGAGAAAGGAGGGGAGAGGGGAGAGAATTCTGATAACAAGGGGAATTTCCACAGCAGAACCTAGATTCTAGGTCTGCTTTATGCTGTGTAAAATGGCATGAGCTAGCTCAGCATGGAGGACCCCCTAAAGACTTGTCTCTTACTAGAAAGAACTTTGTAAATGGTAATAGGTACTAGAAATGCTGGAAGAATATTTGCTCTGGGCTGAAGATATAAAATAATCATCACTTTGTCTGATTCTAAGTGAGTTTAGTATTGATTTGCCTGATATGAATTCCAAATGCCTACTACTTTGGGAAAGCCATCCAAACCCGCTGCTTTTGATTCCTGGGAGTTTCCTTCAGGGGAAACTTCCTTTGCAATTCTGCACTGACTGGGGAGAAGAACATACATAAAAGGAGTGGCCAGACGTCCCTGTCTGCTCTTCTTCCTTGCTTCCAACCCCAACCCCTGGAGACTATTTTCCACTGCAGCTGGCTCTCCAGGGTGTGGCTGAAGTTCTGCCCTTGTTCAAATGGAAGAGTTCAAGTGAATGAAAGTCTGGAGTCAACTTAAAATCAAAGCACAGACCTAGCATTTGTCAGATAGCTTATCTCAACTGTGTGGTATTTACAAGCTTTCTGACAGGAGGTGGCTTAGAGTTTAGGGTGAAAAGGACATTAGGAACTTCTTGGCCTGCTTTGTAGTGGAGGGGAGGGCAGCTCAGACAGGACCGGGCAGGACTGAGAATAGATTCCTACTTGATAACATTCACGATGACTGGTCTTCTCTGCCACAATCGTGAATTATTTCAATTTTTACATTTTTAATTAAATTTACTTATTTAGTGTGTATGCGTTGGCACACATGTGAAGTCAGAGGATATGTCAGAGGAGTCCCCTCCCTCTCTCTACCATATGGATTCTGGAAACAAATTCAAGTCACCAAGCTTGGTAGCAAGCACATTTTACCCTTTAAGCCACCCTGTGGGCCCAATTATATATTTGTGAGTCTATAACACAGTGTGCATATCACAAACCTGACTGTGATGTCATTAAACATACAACAGTCAGCTATGGGTCAAGATTAGTTTGGCTGCTGCTGAGCGACTCCCCAGAATAAAGTGGGGGCAGGGTCCTCATGCTTGTGTGGTTTGAGGTGCTGTTGTGAGGCAGTTCAGACAGGTACAACCAGTGCCTGTCAAACAGATCAGATCATGGGCTACAATTTAGAGTCCTTGTCCCAGGGTTTCTCTGAAGGACCCAGATCCACTTGTTCACCTCAAAATGTATCCAGATTTTCTGGAAGTGGGAAAAGACACCAAACATACAATTTTTACTGATGTCAGATATAACCAGCTGAAGGGCAGACAGGGTCAGGTCAGTTCTTCAAAGAATGAAGGTTTGTTCATTTTACTTCTAAGTCTGTATGTCATTTCCTTTCCTTTCACCCCTGACTGTTATGGGGTGAACTACTGTCCAGAACCAGGCACACTGGTGTCCCCAGTACCTCAGAATGGGTCCTAATATAGACACAGAGTCTTTGAAGAGGACCTAAGTTAATGAGATTGTTGGGATGTTGCTTAATCCAATATGGTGGTGTTCTTAGAAAGAAGAAATGTGATTACTGACACAGACAGGTTCAGAGGAAGATAACATTAAGAACCCAGTGTCAATCCCAACTTACAATTTCAGACACAACCAAAGATGAAGATGGGTATGGATTAGTCTGTCTCATGCCCTCACAAGGAATCAACCACGATGACTCCCAGTCTCAGAGCAGCGAGACAGAGAGTGACTGTAATCTAAGCTGTCCAGTATGGAGATGCTGCTGTTATCCCAGGAACCAAGTGTGAAATCCTAATGTATACATTTATCTCATATCATCATAAAATAAAAGCACTTCTGCTTATGAGGAAGATACTTCTACATACTTGCTTTTCTCCCTTTGAGTTTTCCCAGATCAAGGATATGGGTGTAGTGAGGTTAGATGTGGCAGGCAAGCAGGTCTCTGGTAAGTCCTATCCTGGGAGTGATTAATGCAACCTGGGCTCTGCTCACGTCCAGTAGCTCACACATTCCTCATTTCAAAGCTCCTGGCAACCGTCTATAAATGATGGAGACACAGCCCCATCTATAGACACAGAGGTCTGTTTTTTTTTATATCAAAACATTTTTTTTTATTTTCTATATTCTTTGTTTACATTCCAAAGGCTTTCCCCTTTCCCAGTTACCCCCCGCCATATGTCCCATAGTTCCTCTCCCCCCCCATGCTATTCCCCACTCTTTCCCCCCCCACGATTTCTCTGTTCTGGGTCTACAATACTGGATCCAATCTTTACAGGCCCAGGGTCCTCTCCTTTTTTTCTTCTTGAGAGTCATTTGACTTGCTAATTGTGCCTTGAGTATTTAGGGCTTCTGGGCTCATTAATATCCACTTATCAGTGATTGCATTTCGTGTGTATTCTTTTGTGATTGGGTTAGCTCACTTAGGATGATAGTTTCCAGATCTAACCATTTACCTACAAATTGCATGAATTCATTATTTTTAATTGCTGAGTAGTACTCCATTGTATAAATATACCACATTTTCTGTATCCATTCCTCTTTTGAGGGATATCTGGGCTCCTTCCAATTTCTGGCTATTATAAACAAGTCTGCTATAAACATAGTGGAGCATGTGTCTTTGTTGTATGCAGAGGAATCCTCTGGGTATATGCCCAGGAGTGGTATGCCAGGGTCCTCTGGGAGTGGCATGCCCAATTTTCTGAGGAACCGCCACACTGATTTCCAGAGTGGTTTTACCATTTTGCAATCCCACCAACAGTGGAGGAGTGTTCCTCTTTCTCCACATCCTCGCCAGCACTTGTTGTCTCTCGAGTTTTTAATCTTAGCCATTCTGACTGGAGTGAGGTGGAATCTCAGGGTTGTTTTGATTTGCATTTCCCTGATGACTAATGATGTTGAACATCTCTTAAGGTGTTTCTCAGCCATCCGAATTTCTTCTGGTGAAAATTCTTTGTTTAGCTCTGTACCCCATTTTTGATAGGGTTATTTGGTTCTTTGGGGTCTAACTTCTTGAGTTCTTTGTATATATTGGATATTAGCCCTCTGTCGGATGTGGGGTTAGTGAAGATCATTTCCCACGTTGTTGGTTGCCGTTTTGTCCTTCTGACAGTGTCCTTTGCCTTACAGAAACTTTGTAATTTTATGAGGTCCCATTTGTCAATTCTTGATCTTAGAGCATAAGCTATTGGTGTTCTGTTCAGGAACTTTACCCCTGTGCCCATGTCCTCCAGGGTCTTCCCAAGTTTCTTTTCTAATAGTTTCAGTGTGTCTGGTTTTATGTGGAGGTCCTTGATCCACTTGGAGTTGATCTTAGTGCAAGGAGATAAGAGTGGGTCAATTCGCTTTCTTCTGCATGTTGACCTCCAGTTGAACCAGCACCATTTGTTGAAAAGGCTATCTTTTTTCCACCGGATGGTTGTGGCTCCTTTATCAAAGATCAAGTGACCATAAGTCTGTGGGTTCATTTCTGGGTCTTCAATCCTATTCCATTGATCTACCTGCCTGTTGCTGTACCAATACCATGCAGTTTTTAACACAATTGCTCTGTAGTACTGCTTGAGGTCAGGGATATTGATTCCCCCAGAAGTCCTTTTATTGTTGAGAATAGTTTTAGCTATCCTGGGTTTTTTGTTGCTCCAGATGAATTTGAGAATTGCTCTTTCTAGATCTATGAAGAATTGAGTTGGGATTTTGATGGGGATTGCATTGAATCTGTAGATTGCTTTTGGCAAGATGGCCATTTTTACTATATTGATCCTGCCAATCCAGGAGCAAGAAATATTTTTCCATCTTCTGAGGTCTTCTTCGATTTCTTTCTTCAGGGACTTGAAGTTCCTGTCATACAGATCTTTCACTTGTTTGGTTAGAGTTACGCCAAGGTACCCAAATCTCTGGGATACAATGAAAGCAGTGCTAAGAGGAAAACTCATAGCCCTGAGTGCCTCCAAAAAGAAACTGGAGAGAGCATACACTAGCAACTTAACAGCACACCTGAAGGCCCTGGAACAAAAAGAAGCTAACTCACCCAGGAGGAGTAGAAGAGAGGAAATCATCAAACTAAGGGCTGAAATCAATCAAGCAGAAACAAAGAGAATCATACAAAGAATCAACAAAACCAAGAGCTGGTTCTTCGAGAAAATCAACAAGATAGATAAACCCTTAGCTAGACTAACCAAAGGGCACAGAGATAGTATCCAAATTAACAAAATTAAAAATGAAAAGGGGGATATAACAACAGAAACAGAGGAAATTCAAAAGATCATCAGATCCTACTACAAAGGCCTATACTCAAAACAACTGGAGAATCTGGAGGAAATGGACAATTTCCTAGACAGATACCAAATACCAAAATTAAATCAGCATAGTGCAGAATTCTACCAGACCTTCAAAGAAGACTTAACACCAATACTCTTCAAACTATTCCACAAAATAGAGACAGAAGGGACACTGCCCAACTC
Source organism: Apodemus agrarius (assembly GCA_964023405.1). Taxonomy (NCBI): domain Eukaryota; kingdom Metazoa; phylum Chordata; class Mammalia; order Rodentia; family Muridae; genus Apodemus; species Apodemus agrarius. The sequence goes on along the minus strand of OZ030006.1, from coordinate 179,536,049 downwards.
ATTCTTCGAAACCACAATTACGCTGAACCGAATCCAAGAGCATATCAAAACGATCATTCACCATGATCAAGTAGGCTTCATTCCAGGAATGCAGGGATGGTTCAATATACGGAAATCCATCAATGTAATCCACTACATAAACAAACTGAAAGAAAAAAAAACACATGGTCATCTCATTAGATGCTGAAAAAGCATTCGACAAAATTCAGCATCCTTTCATGCTAAAAGTCTTGGAAAGAGCAGGAATTCAAGGCCCATACCTAAACATAGTAAAAGCAATCTACAGCAAACCAGTAGCCAACATCAAAATAAATGGAGAGAAACTTGAAGCAATCCCACTAAAATCAGGGACTAGAGAAGGCTGTCCTCTCTCTCCATATCTTTTCAATATAGTACTTGAAGTTCTAGCGAGAGCAATTAGACAACATAAGGAAGTCAAAGGGATACAAATTGGAAAGGAAGAAGTCAAAGTATCATTACTTGCAGATGATATGATAGTCTACCTAAGCGATCCAAAAAACTCCACCAGAGAACTTCTACAGCTGATAAACAACTTCAGCAAAGTGGCTGGTTATAAAATTAACTCAAGCAAATCAGTAGCCTTCTTGTACTCAAAGGACAAGCAGGCTGAGAAAGAAGTTAGGGAAATAACACCCTTCAGAGGTCTGCTTTATTACTGTTTGTTAAGTGTTAAATTTCAAGCATTTTAGACAGGTAATTCTTGCAGTTAAAATAAAATACGTAGTGTCAGACAAGAAGGAAGGAAAGAAGGAAGCAAGCAAGGAAGGAAGGAAGAAAGGAAGGAAGAAAGGAAGGAAGGAAGGAAGGAAGGAAGGAAGGAAGGATCATTTTTATCCCATTTATCTCACCATCTTCAAACAATAAGCAGCAAGAGTAAATTTCTGCACTTTCCCTTTGAGTCACTGCCTTTGACATTCACAGAGGAAGAGCCCCTGTCCCATGCATACAGAATCAAGTACACAATTGGAAGAAGTTAGGGAGACTTTAATTGGGGCAACTCAACTCATTGTCTCTTGAGGTCAATGTCAAACGTCGAAATGAGTGTGAGCAGTCAAAGAATGAAAACTGTCAACCTAACGGGTTGAAAAGGGTTTTTAGATGACAAGAAGTCTTGGTTGCACACTGATAGCCCTCACAGTTGTGTTGAATTGGGTAAGTTCGCTGATGAGAACAGAAGCAGATTCCCACAGTGCAAATCCCAAGTGGAAGGAGCCGTAGGAGAGGAGCAGGAAAGGTGAGGCATCTTGACAATGGACTCTCTGTGGCAGGGTGATTTACTGTCACACCAAAACAATGTACCTGTGAACATGGAGGCTCCCAGGAAGCTCCCAGGCTCTGATGGTTTCTGGCCAGCATTTGACTTTTAAGCTTTCAAGTGACCATGTTTGAGTAGTTATGGTCTATTTCCTGTGATTCTCCAAATCCCACTAGACTGGCTTTGAACCTATACTGTGCATCAGGCTTTCCTCCCATTTAACTCACCAAGTCACTTCCCTGGGCATCTCTCTGTGAATAAGATGCATAATCTGTGGGCTGGTGTTGTGTTAACTTGGAGTATGAATAAAGGCCCATTCACACCAAGTAGGGTACTGATGACAGGCCAAAGGAACAATCCACCCAAGGCTAGCTTGTAGAACCAGTGAGTTCCTTGGGCTTACAAGACTGACTAAGAGGTTACAGGCATGGAGTTGATTCCTACACTGCTCCATCTCCAAAATGTCCCAGCTTAACATGGCTGATAATTTCCTGAAAGTTGCATAGATGGAACCCTCCTCCAAGATTCCTGTACACTCTAACACCTCTGAAGCCACAAGAACTTAAGGAAGAATCAAATACAGCTGAAAGACAAGTGCAACATTGGGAAGGTCTGTGCTGAGAATCATGGCTGCCCTAGTTAAAATGGTAATCACCATAGCATGCCCAGAGGACAGTACTGCACAGCTCCTGGTTATGTGTTCACTGACCCAGCACATCTCTACCAAGCACTTTCTTGGAGAATACTTTCTATAAGTGTACAAAGAAAACAAAGATGAAGATTTAAATAGTTTTTATTTCGAATCTGGTCATTCCTATTGTACTTGCTTAGGGAAGGTCACATAATGGTCTATTCAAAAGTTTGTTTTGGGGGCAAGGTTCACTGTGGACTCATGTTTTCTTGGGTTCCATCTTTTTTTCTATCCCAGGAGGACATGATTAATTGTTTGTTTGTTTGTTTGTTTGTTTGTTTTTTGAAACAGGGTTTCTCTCTGTAGTCCTGGCTCTCCTGGAACTCACTCTGTAGACCAGGCTGGCCTCAAACTCAGAAATCCACCTGCCTCTGCCTCCCAAGTGCTGGAATTAAATACCTGTGCCACCACTACCTGGCTTAGGAAATGATTGCTAAATGTACAATATTGTGGAAAAATAACTGTCATGTTATTTCCTTGCATGCATACTAAGGACCATATCAGCATCCATGGTTGTTAGAGCATTTAATGTGCCAATATACCAAAGGAAAGCTTTGGATAATTTCTGGTAAATACCATAGTAAGCACTGTAAGAATTTGCCACCGGGGTCAGTGGCACATGCTTGCCATTCCAGCAACTCTAGAGGATGAGGCAGGTGGATGAAAAACTCAGGGTCACCCTAAGAAACTAAGTGAGACCCTGTATGAAAAAAACATTTTTTTAAAATTACAGGAACTGGAAAGGCAGTTCAGTTGAGAGAGTGCTTTGTAAGCATGAGGACCTGAGTCAGATCTCCAGAACCCACATAAAAATGTTGGACCAGATGTTGCGTGCTTCTAATCCCAGCACTGGCGAGGTAAACTGGAAATCATTGGCCACCTAGCCTAGCATATTCGGCGAGTTCCAGGCTAATGAAAATCCCTGTTTCAGAAGTGTAGATGGTACCTGAGGAAGGAGACAGAGGTTTCTTCTGACTGCCACGTGCGGGTATGTTCAGGCACAAAAGGTGTATCTGCATACCATGAACAAGCACACACAAAATTAATCAATTGAGGGTAAAATCACATTAAAAGGGTTAGTAATGTGACTTGGTGATAGGGCTAGGTTTAACACCCTGCCCCAGTATTGCAAAAGAAGAAAGGGGTTTACTGTAGGTGTCACTCTAAGGTGGAAGAAGAAATCTCACAGCATAAAACAAGGTTAAACCAGCTATACAAGTCTTCTTATACTGATGCAAAGGGGAAGAAAATGGACCCTTGTTGTTATGTCTCTTCACATTGGAAAATTCAGACAAGAAGGTGTTTTGTGGAGAAACGGTCTTCCTTACCAAGGAATCAGTGTGTGTGTGTGTGTGTGTGTGTGTGTGTGTGTATTAGCTCCAACAGCAGCCTCTAGGGACAGCATTTGAGGTAATGGTCAGAAGCCACATGCTTGTGGCTTCTCCCACTTTTTCCACACTCGAAGGCTCACAGCCACTCTCGGTGCCCGTGGTCTAACCTCAGTTTCTCTAACGCCTTTTTAATGAAGTCAAGCGGTTTCATATCACCAGATTGATGGGGAAAATGTGAATGGGGTAAGGATGTGGAAGTGTTTGTACTCTGGGGAGAGCTGCAGGGTGCCAAACCTGAAAAAGGAAGTTCAGAGCATTTCAACTTTGCAGGATTGTGCTAACAGAAAGCTTGAATGCAATCAAAGTAGCTATCAGAATGTTTACAAGTTATCATTTATTGAAATATGAGTGAAGGTCCAGCAGATGGGCAGGATTGGGGGTCGTGTCATCGGAAAACAACAGCCTCATTCTGGATCCTCTTTCCCTTTCTACTTAGAAAGTACGTGGGTCAACAGTCATGGAGGATGTCAGAATGTGTCGGACCTCAGCATTGTGGGCCCAGAGGACACTGTGACCCCTCCAGAGCTACCCTCTTGTGAACATGCTCAGGTGGCACTTTGCTGATGAGAACTTTTGGAGAAAGACTCTGTTCTTGCTGTAATCTGCCGATTGACCCCAGCAAATGTGAGTCTCAGGATGGAATAGCCACATTGCATGGCCAGGACTTGGGGATCCGTCAAAGGTTTCCTTTCCTCAATGGTTTTGGAGACAAAGAAACAAGGTCCGAAGAGGCTGTGTGACTGACTAGTGAAGACTCTGGGACTGGTGCCCAGCTTTTCTGTCTGATGTTTCGACTTAGATCCGGTGTCCTATCCAAATTCTGCAGGGCTCTATCAGGCATCCCTGGTATTGTCTTAGAAGAGCAGAAAATGCAAGCAGCTCAGTTATCCACAGAGATGGCTGTTGTGATTCCAGTTTTTCCCTGAAGACCTGGGCATGCCTTTTTTCCTTTACTCTTAGAGACATTCTTAAAACAAACACCTGGGCGACAAGCATGCACCAGTCATGCCGACCTCTGGGAGGCTGACAAGGGATAATTGCTGCTAAGTTTGAGGCTAGCCTGTGCTACATAAAAAGTTCCAGACCGTCCAGGGCTATATAGCAAGATCCTGTCTCAACCTCCTCTCCCTCCCTCCTGGGAGAAAAAAAAAGTAAAACAAATAGCTAAATTTTCTTTGGCACTGGAAGAATAAAACAGTACTGAAGGAAAGTGGTTTATAAGAACCTTCCATTTAGAAAGCATTTCTAAACTTTCCTGTCCGAATACTCTCAACATTTAAATGAAACAATCCACGGGCATTTCAAAAAGTCCAGTCTTGCTTTGATTCAGTTTTAAATTATTTCTTCCTAATTTACTTCATTCCATCTCCCCCTTATCCCAGCTCAATTTACCCTTCTGCTAAAAGGGCTAATTTTTCTTTCCAGTTTCCTCTGAAGACCATGGTTTGCAGATTTCCAATCATTTTAAATACTTTCCACCGTAGCCTCTCTTGGCAATTCCACATCTCTCTTAAATCGTCTTCCTTTCAAACAGATTTAAAATTCCGTTTGAAGAGTTCCTGAGGAGATGGTGATTCACGAACAGTGCACATCTCATACAGATAAGCAGCACTTGACAGCTGCCTGCCTTAGCGAGAGATGAGTTGAGAGTTTTGCTGGAGTCCAGAAAGACTCCATTTCCCCCATATACGCAAACAGTTATTTTTTAGTCTTCCATTAATATTTTAACTCCCAAAATAAGTTGAGGGAACATCAAAATAGTGTTTGAAGAAAGTATTCAGAACTTAATAGGTTAATGTTTCAGGGCTTTTTGTTTTTGTTTTTGATTTTTTTTCTAAAGCTCAGCTGATGATTAAGTATAAAATTGAGCTCTGGGTTTCCTGGAAGTAACATAGCAGGGAAGAAAAGCTATTTTAAGTAATTGTAGATATTATTTTATTTTCAAGTAGGGAAAATGATACCTTCATTTGAAGTTTCTAGTCAAGAATCAGAGGGTTCAATAAATTCTCACCCTCATAGGCTGAGGGTTTCTACAGTTGCTTTATTAATAATTTTAACTGAATGAATATTAATCTGTCTGATTTCTCATAAACCAATTCTTAGGCTCTTAGATTGCTCAAAGACATAAGAACTACACCATTGTTCTTACTGTCTTGACTTCCTTGGGCTGAGTGCAGGGTAGTCTCAGCTCTTCACATGGGCTTTGACAATAACAGAACACTTCTAGACTCCTACAGAGAAGCCCAGAGGACTCCTTGCAGACTGGCTTAACCTGTGCCAAGTTGCACACCCAATCCATGGTAATTAAAGATGAGGAGGGTGGGCACACAGGCCCCGGCCCCTCCAGACCTGCGAGTGCTCTTGTATATTATTTGAGCTTCTTTAGACACCCTTGCTGAGAGCAAACATCTGAAATGCCACCATGCTCAATTCAAGCGATTCCTTACCATTTTATTTTGGTTTTGGTGACTCTAAGCCTTCTAGCCACTCTAGTTCTTTGCTTTTATAAACCATAAAAATACTAGTGTGTTTTAGAATATGTATTCTGAAAACATGATGCAAAGTAACAAAAGTTTGAATTTTAAAAATGATTCACCTTTTCATTTTCACTATTTATAGAGTCATTGTGCACAGACTCTATAAAGTCTGGGTTAGAAAGACGATTTCTTCCAAGAAATCGTGTACATTGGCCATAAAGAAGAATAAAATTGGGACATTTTATTGGAAAAGGAAAGCCTTAATAAGGTAGAAATAGAATTTAATGCAAAGTGTTCATTGCTGAGGAAAGTCCTTATGGTCTCACGGCTCAGTATCTGGCATAGCAGGAAGCTTGTACCATGGAGTTCTAGGAAAGGTCCTGGAAAAGGGTCCTCGTGTGAAAGGTAGGGTTAGAGATGGCTGTCAGTCTGTATAGAGGCGGTAGCTTTAGATACTGGTTTAAAGGGCAGAAATGTGAAGACACAGAACTGTAACCATGGACTAAGCCCAAACACCAACTGGGCCCATGGATACCTGAGAGAACACAGGTGTGTTCAGAGTCTAGACAGTTGGAACAAAAGGCTTGGAGGGCATGTGCTACAAACAGGGAAAGGTGTGAGGTGAGTTCAAAGATGGTCAACAAATGTTTAAAGAAAGAAGAACTGGGTTTGGAAAAGGAGGGTTTGTCATCAGAGATGATTGCACAGATATAAAACATAACGTTCTTAAAAATCAACAGGAAGCTGGAGAGGGCAAGGTGGGGTGGGTACAACAGGAAGCTGGAGAGGGCAAGGCAGGTGGTCACAACCGGAAGCTGGGGAGGGCAAGGTGGGGTGGGCATGGTTATCGAGGTGAGGTGGACAGGATCGAGGGATTACACTGTTGTCCTCGAGTTTGCAAGCAAGCACTTCAGACTCAGCCATCTCCCCAAACCTTGACTGATTCTTTTAAAGGCATCTTAAAACATTGATGTTGTGAACCATAATAAAATAAATCCTTTGCAATGACTTAAATTTCTCTTAAAGATGTTTATATGTCAGGATGACTCCGACAGAGAGCTTTTTTTATATATATATAGTTTTTTGGGAGCACGTGAGAGATGCCTTGACAGCTGCTGTTGTTTTGCGTGGACATGCTGAGTTTCCTCTGGTGTCTCTTGCCCACCCGAGAACACCTTTAGCAGCTCTCTAGGACACACCACTTCCAGGTATGACCCATATTGAGCACATGGATATCCACTATGGTATCTCAGTGTCTAGCTGCTCTTGCCTCAGCCTATGGCTCCAGAAAGCCTTCCCTTGTACCACAGAGAGAATCAGACACTTCCTAACAGACTTCCACAATTCATGAAATCCTTTCCCATCATGCACAGATCAGTGGATTGTCATCAGTTCCTCTGAAGGGCAAAGACCGCACTGTTGGACTCAGTGGAACCAAAACAAAGAGTTGCTAGGCAGGCGGGCATTGGCTCAGAAAGGCCTGGAGTTGCTCTGGCAAGCAGCTTTCCCGCTGAGATCATATCTAAGAGATGAGTAATGAGGTCAAATGGTTTGTGAACAAAGCAAAGGTTCATCGCTTTCCAGCCAAGGCCATCAGATACCATGGCACATACTTTATCTTTGTTTTTGAGATGAGATCTCTAGTACCCAGGGGCCCTTGAACTCACTATGTGGCTTAGGATGATCTTGAACTTCTGATCCTCCTGATCCGATCTTTTGACTGCTGGTGTTGCAGGTGGTATCCATCACAACTGCCCCACTTTATGTGAATCTAAGACTTGAGCACAGGGCTGCACAGAGCTAGAAGGCTCTACTGAATGAGCTGCAGCCCAGCCCAGCCCATCATCTTGTAAACTACTTATTTGATCACATCCAAAAAGCTCAAGCCAAAGAGAAACTTTCTATCTTGCTGGTCTTCCCATCATACAGCTGACATTCTCTGTCCTGCTTGCTATGGGCCGGTGAATGGTGTTAATTTGGTTTCTCCTCCATTTCTCAAGTCTCAACGTCTGTGGAATCAAGAGAGTCAGGGAAGAAGGGAAGGAAGGGAATGCACACATGTGCTTGTATTCACCAAGCATCTTAGAAGTAACTTAATAGGGCTCAGGTTGTCTGTGTCTTACTAATCAGTTTCGTTCTGTGGGCTGTTTTCACAGCACTTCTAAAGCATTTCTAATAAATTAAAATGGGCTGAAGTGGTAAAATATACCGAAGATACAGAGAACAGTCTTCAGACTACACAGAGAGGCCATTATGCTAAGAGGAAGTAGGAAAAGCAATCGTAAAATTTTGAAAAATTATGCAATAACTGTGTGCTCATTGCCCATCTGTATCCATTACAATGATCTACTTCATAGACATATAAATAGAATGGGGAAGTCTCGGATCTGCCGTGTGTTCTAACTTCAGTGGGTAAAATTGAATTAGAGTCTTCAATAAAGGAAATCAGATGGATGCCAACATTTGTCTCTATGCCTCTTTATGAACTTTTAAAGATATTCATTGAGTTCCTTTCCCATTCTTCCCGTTTTTCTTCTCAGAAAGCCTCTTTTGTGGCGAGAAGAGAAAGGACAATTGCTTGGGTCTGCTGAGGAGGAGGGGTGGCACCATGCTTGGCGGGGGCAGAAAGTTCTGCAATCCCACCTTCCCTGAGCACTCCACCGAGCTCCACCAGGACAACATCCTGTCGAATGTTTGCCAAAGAAAAGGACCACACAGATAAGACCGTAAAATTGCCAGGAACTCGGTACAGGTTTTACCACATGCTGATCAAAAGGGCTTAACCAAGATGGGTTTTAATCATATTTGGGCACTAGAGAGTTCTCAGGCTCAAAGACGTGGTTCTGTGTCTTGTTTCGTTTTGGCAAAGCTCTCTTTTCTTCAATAACCCCAGAAAAACAAAGCAGACACTGCAAAGTCTTGATCAATTCTGTAGCTCTGCTCAAACCAAACAGACCACCTGGAGGGGTCTTTCTCTAAGCATCAGGTCTCTATATTTTTGTGATTATTTTTGAAATGTACATGCTTATTTAAACATTTGCCCTTTTTGAAACTAAGCCATTTTAAATTGTGCTGGGATTCATACAAATGAGAAAGTTAAAAAAAAAAAAGAAAGAAAGCTTAGCTGTGTCTGTTATTATTTTGTAATGCTCAATATCAAAATATGTAGCAAAACTTCTTCTTTTTGTTGGTTTTTTTATTGGATATATTCTATATTTACATTTCATTTCCCTTTTTCTGGTTCCCCACCCCCAAAGGTCCCACATGCCCTTTTCCCTCCACCTGCTCCCTCATCCACCCCCTCCCACCTCACTGTTCTTGTACTCCCCCACAATGATGCTTTGGTCCATTCTAGCACCAGTGTCCACTCCTTTCTTCTTGTGAGATATCACTTGATATGTGATTTATGTCTTTGGTATTCCAAGCTTCTAGGCTAATATCCACTTATCAGTGACTGTATACCATGGGTATTCTTTTGAGACTGGGTCACCTCACTTAGTATGACGTTCTCCAGCTCCATCCATTTCTCTAAGAATTTCATGAATTCATTGTTTCTAATGGCTGAACAGTACTCCATTGTGTATATATACCCCATTTTTTGTATTCATTCCTCCATTGAGGGACATCTGGGTTCTTTCCAGCTTCTGGCTATTATATATAAGGCTGCTATGAACATAGTGGAGCATGTATCCTTATTGCATGCTGGTGAATCTTCTGGGTATATTCCCAGGAGTGGTATGGCTGGGTCCTCCGGAAGTATCACGTCCAGTTTTCTGAGGAACCGCCATACTGATTTCCAGAGTAGTTGTACCAGCTTGCATTCCCACCAGCAGTGGAGGAGTGTTCCTCTTTCTCCACATCCTCGCCGTAGCAAAACTTCTAAAATCCTAAATGTGGAAGATCTTGCTATAGTGTGAAGGATCAGTGTGGCCTAGAGAACTATGGGAAATTAACAACCTTGTCCTGCAAAGCCAAATGCCCTGTGAGAGAGCCTTGCCTCGCTGGGCAGACAACACCCTGTTCTTTCTCTTCCTTTTGTATGTACTCCTTGTTCATTTCCTGTGCTCATCTCTTCTTCCCCATTCTTAGAAGCCAGAAAACACGGTAGATTGAAAACTCCCTAGTTACGTTGACACAATATGACTTGTGTCTGGAAAGACAGCTTCCCCTTGCTTGCTGAGAAAGGAATGGGTATCTCAGAACAGCATTTTTTTCTGGGCATTTCTTATAAGCACCTGCCAAGACATAAAGGCAAAGAAAAGGAAAAACAAATTTATCTAGTTATCAACTGTTTTTATAAAAAAATAATGACCATCTCTAAGTAGTAAACATGCTACACAGCTGAAGTTTTGAGAGCAGACCAACACAAATGTGCGACTGCTAGTAACTCAAGGTTAGATGGGAGCTGTGTACGCACACAACTGTGTGCGCAGTCTGTGCATACCCAGTCTGTGCTTAGCTTACCTCAGCAGGGTCCGTAATCTCTTGAATTATGTCCTATAAACTCTTTCCTTGAATATTCCTCCTTTCCCTTTCATTTACATTTCTCACAGGACTCACTCTCAAAATTTGAATAAAATAAGACAAAAGAGAAACCAGGAAGATAGCTCAACGGGCTGGAGTGCTTACTGTTTAAGTTCAGTCCTCCTTCATAAGCTGGGCGTGGCCCTGAGCACTTGTCCCCCAGACACTGTGGGAGGCAGAGACAATAGGAAGGTCCAGGACCCAGGTGAGAAAGAGCCCCTGTCTCAAAGGAATAAAATGAAGTGATAGACCAGGGCATATGTCCTCTGCATGCTGGGTATATGGGAAAAGGTAAGTATGTGCATGTGTGCAGGAACACACAGAGACACACATACAGATACACACACACACACACACACACACACACACACATATATATACATATATATATATATATATATATATATATATATATACATATATATATATGAGAGAGAGAGGGAGAGAGAGAGAGAGAGAGAGAGAGAGAGAGAGAAAACGCATTTGGGGTTCAGAATTGAAAAAGGGTCTGACTTTCAAAGTCCTTCCTTACTTGGGTTCAGGTCTGAGTACCACGTGGAATCTTCCTTCTAAAGGATTACCTCCTTACCCCTGCACCCTGCTGAGGTAAGCTAAACACAGACTAAGGACAGCAGGAGGTGATAGTCTCCCAAGAAACTGGCACTTAAAGCCAATACATAAAGTTCCTGTTCCTAATGGGTCCTTAGGAAGGAGCTGGGGAGAACCCCTGAAACACAAGACAACCAATGGGACTTACTGGAAATCAAGGGTGAGGAGGCAGGAGGACTGAGGGAGGGTGGCAGGGTAGAGCACAGCCCGGAGATCTAGAGTCAGAGTAGAAGCAGCTGCTCGCTCACCCAGGTGATGCGCTGAAAGTCTGTTCCACAAGGCATGTTGACCCACTTAGTCAATCCAGAAGGCTCAAGGCAGACCCTGTAACCACTAAATGGTGGTATCTTTCTCTACCAAGTCACTGAAAGTCTGTAAGATTCCTTAGGAGTACTTAAGGAATATCTGCATGAGGCCTACAGCCATTGCTTATGACCTGGTTCTGAATTCCAGAGGTAAAGCTTCCTCTTCCTCCAGCTCTTCTCCTGGTTAGAGAGTTTGGTAAAGAAGCAGGCATGCTCTTTTTGTGACATCTGAGAAGTGGGGGGGAAAGGGGTCAGATTCCCATATCTCATTCAAAGGCACATTCCCCAACAAGACCCTGACCCCTACATGTCTCATCTCTTCCTGCAGGTGCTGCTCCAGGGACCAATACCATGTGAAATATTCAGGATCTAAAACTTACCAAACGATATACACTTTCTCAAGTATGCAAATAATTGTTTTTAATTAGTATCTTTGTAAAAGTTGTGCAACTTATTTAATGATATGAAATAGTAAGGATGGATAATTCAAATATAAGAAGTCTTTGGACATAAAAAGGAAAGCTCAGTATGTTGCCCAGGATGACAAAGGGCTACAGGTGAAGAATGTGTTACCTGTGACATCCCAGGATCACGGTGGCTGAGAGGAGCTCCTGTGTAGGTGGGTTGGTTTGTGTTGCTATTCATACACAGAAACAACTTAAGAATGTTCCAGAAGAGTGTGACATCTTGACAGAAACAGCATGGCAGTCAGAGCTGCCAAACAGGGGACAGAGAAAGGAGGATGTCCTTTTGCCTTTGTATGTAGCCTGGGACCCCAGCTGATAGGATTAACAGGTTAACCACAGAAGTGAATGGTAATAAGAAGAATTATTAGGCTTGCTCAGAGAAGACTCCTGGGGCAAACACTGGAAAGTAAGTACAAATTAAGATAAACTTCTTAAACAGGGTGGTACCTGCTCTTCCCCTCCTATTTTACCATGGGATTCTCAGGGAAAGCTTAACAATGTCTCCAAGCCCAGTGTAACCTCTCTGGGGACAGATACTCTGTCATGGTTTCCTGGATGACCATTTGGTTTTCAACACTCTAAAATTTTACAAGTTTCTAATCCCCCACAGTGTCTATAATTATAGCGGCCCTCGGGCAGTAGTATTCAATTAAATGGTCATTGAAGTGAGTTCTGTGGAAGGGTGACTCAAAACACCAAACTGGATTCTTCCAAATGCCAGTGCCTCAATTCCTTCTCATCAAGAGCAATTACCATTGGGTTCTTTTAATAGTAAATTGAACATGGAAATACTGCCTTTGCTGTCAAGACATATTCCCATTTGTCTTCCTAATGAAAGGGCCAATCCTGCTTCCTTCCTAGAACCATAGGGGTGGCTGGGACCAGAAGGCAGGAGCATGCACATGGGTATGACTGACAGACAATGTGTAACATCTCCCTTTATAGATCATGTGTGCTGGGTAGGTATGACCACGAGTCAGCCAACTGCACCAGATGCCTCTAGAACTGGCAAGGAGCTCAGAAAGCTCCCTGAATTGGGTTCTTCTGTGAGTGCCTGCACACTTTTTGGTTTCAAGCTGGAAGCATCTTGTGGTGCATCTGGCCTGGCCAAATCCAGGAAGTACTGAGCTTATTAAAATTTAAAAACAAACCAAAGTTGTTTGGAATCTTTCAGAGGATTCATGTTATGTCTGAGGGTGAAGGCATGGATTCATTTCTGATCTGACATGAAGGCCCTGCATCAGGAACACACAGTGTTGGGTAATTTCATAAAAGGGACACACCCTCTCATTAGGTCTTAGGATAATCTCACAAAGTAGCCCCCGTGGGGAACCCAGAGGAATTTCATTAAGCTTCCCCTCTTCCTTCAGTTCTCAGTTTTATTAGGTTGCCATAGGAATTTGTGTTTGTGAACAAACGGTAAGGCAGCTCATCGGGAACATTCTGGATGGAAGCTAGGGTACTATGCCCCAGAGTTGAATAGCCTGTGGAGACTGGACTGCTTCTGGCTCTCCATCTGACTGGCTCTGGCCCACAGTGGGCCCTGGAACAATCCCCAAGCCAACCAATTGCTTGTAACCACCTGGACCACCTGTGGGTAGACTGACTCAAAGGAATGTGAGCAAGGCAATCAGAAACTGGCTAGATCAAACAAATAACCAAACATGAGCCCAATGGTCAATACTGTAGCTTGCCAAACAACCCACCAGGGTGTCATTGCCTACAAAATATATTTAAATCACAGAAAATAATTATAGACGTATCTAGACCTGACACTCACTGAGAAACTATGTTGTCTCACCCCTACAGTGTTCTCACAAGAGAAAAGAGACATCAAGATTGCTATCAGCTATGCAAAGTCAACAAACACCCTGCACAGACCTCCCTGTTCCTGTTCAGTGCTCAGACACACACACACACACACACACACACACACACACACACACCATGCATACATACATACATATATACACACACACACCATGCATACATACATACATATATACACACACAAACACCATACATACATACATACATATATACATACATATACACACATATTCACAAACACCATGCACACATACACATACACACATACAAAATCTACATACATATACACGCACCATACACATATAAGCACCATACATACCACACACACACACACACACACACACACACACCATGCATACCTACATACACACAAATACCATACATACATACATACACATACACACATACATACACAGACAAAACATGCATACATATACACACACCATGCATATATGACTACCATATATACATATACATACATACATACACACATACATACATACCATGCATATACATACACACACGCTCAGGCACACACACATACACACACATGCTCAGGCACACACACACACACTTGATGCACATAGAAATATGCAATGTAAATGACTGGGAAAGTTACTGTCTAAAAGAATTCATACTTCTTATAGATTGAGAGAGACAGGTTATTTTCTACTTTGCTTTTGTTTTGTACTACTGCTTGCCAAGTGCTCTGCCCCTGGGGTCAACCTCCCACTTCAGCCCCTCTTGTACTTTTTATTTTTGAGGCATGGTCCCACCAAGTTGCCTATGCTGGCCTTGAAATTGTTGATTCCCAAATAGTTCTTTAAAAAGTAGGTTTTTGGTCTGTTTGTTTGCTTGTTTGTGGTTTTTCAAGACAGGGTCTATCCGTGTGTAGCCTTGCCTGTCCTAGAACTCACTCTTTGGACCAGGCTGGCCTTGAACTCACAAAGATCCACCTGCCTCTGCTTCCCAAGTGTTAGGCTTAAAGGGGTGCACCACCACTGCCCAGCAGGAAGCAGGTTATTTAGTGATAGCAGGTCTACTTGATATAAGGAGTTTAGAATCTGTGAGTGTAGACAAATCAATTTACTTAGGAAGTGGGAGAACGGAAACACCTGCTTTTGGAAGTTAAAAGGATGTGTAGTTAAAGGGTGTGTGTGTTCTGGACAAAGGGAAGGAATGAGGGTACGCTGACACGGTGCACCTCAGACACAGCCTACAAAGATGGCCCTTCTACCATGAGGCTCACATGCAAGCACTGCTGGGTAAGCTGGACCAAACCACATCCTTCACATAGCCATCTTGGCTTCCTCAAAGGCTTGCTGCCTAGACGACCCCGTTCCCCACCTTTTGCTCCACAGTTCTGTATTCTTGCCATGAATGTCTTTAACAGTGTGGTTACACCCCTTTCCTGTCCTCAGAGTCAGTCTCTTGAAAGCAGGGAGCATGTGTTTTACCTGTCTTATGAAAATTGTCTCAGAATAATCTCATTCAATCTTTATATTTCCAATATGCAGACTTGCCTGTAACTTTCAAGGGCCACGCACATATTAGACATCTCTGTCTCCAAGAACTATGAAACTATTGGAACATGAAGATTTGCGGGTGGTGCTACCCAGGTGGCTCATTGTATGCTGAGTTCCAAATGTTATCATCTTAATCCTCATTTTTCTACTGAAAAATAAGGATGTATTTGTTCCATCCATTACACAGTGTGCTTGCATGGAGTAAGAACACACTATAATATAGATGAAGGTGCTTTGCAAGAGGAACACGCCATATATGCTTAGAATTGTGAAGATTTTTCTCATGTTTAAAATTCAACATGTGATCACTGTGTTCTTTGAGTCTTTAAAATATAAAACAGGATAAATTACAGAACAGAAATGGAAATCTGTGTCAACTCACTCGGTGCTGACTTTCAATGCTCTTTGAAGAAAGTGTCTACTTGAAATAATATTGAGGCTCTTTAATAAGATGGTCTGTGATTGGCAGCTGCCAGTCCGAGCCTTAGCTCAGCTGCTACCTGAAAGTCAGCAAACTGGAGTCGCACTTCCCGGCTGGCAGCTCCATTGTATCACAAAGTCAGAGACTTCAGGTTCATCCAATCCCAGGTTTCTCCTTCCACACAAGCTGCATGGAATGACACTGTGGCCTGTTCTTTTCTTTCAAAACCACCCAAGAGTGACTCTCTGACTCGTCTCTTAGAATCTCCACTTTCTCCTTGTACTTGGATGCTCTTCATTCAAGGTCTAAACTCCCTTAAATGAAACTTATTTCATCCTCTAAGTTGACTCGGTACCGGAGAGCTGCTTGCTTGTGGCTCAAGTTGCCTTTAGTGCACTTAGGGAGCATTGGACAATTGGCCCGAATTTATAACCTGAGACACAAAAGAAATACAAAAGAAATAATTTGACCCTTTAATCTTTTTCATTTATAAACTTATTTATGCTAAAAATAAGTTTGTAAATAAGAATGTAATCTTAGGAATCTATTGTCACTTCTGAAACTGTTAGCAAGGGGTCCAAATGGGAACGAGACAGAAAGTAACAAAGTTATCCCAGTGTGCTCAGCGGACATAAAATCCACAGTAGGGAAGGCAACAACCTTCTGCTACAGCTTCCACAGATACATTGTAGCTCTCATCTGTCTGGAACTCCAATTCCATGGGAACCCACACTCCCCTTCTGGCCTCTTCAGGCATCAGGCACACATGCGGTACCAGACATACATGCAGGCAAAACACACATTCACATAGAATAACAAAAATAAACAGCCAGTGGAATTCCTTCTCATTCCCAGGTTGCCCTGTTTTTTGTTTGTTTGGGTGCTTTTGTTAAGGATGGGAATAGAATTGAGGGTCTCACACATAATGGGTCCGCCCTTACACTGAGCCACACCCCCAACTCATATTCCCAGTTTCACTCGAGAAACAGCTGTAGATAGGGCATAGACAGTGTGTGATTTAAGTGCAGCCAGCCAATGTACAAATCTGAGATTGTCAGCTCTTTGCCCAAATGACACGGAAACCACCCGCCCTGCTTGATTATAATCATACCAACATGAAAAAGGAATAAAATTGAGAGTTAAATTATGTGGTAGACTAAAGTAACTCTAGAAATTCAGAAGAAATGGAAGATGGTGCCAGCTAGATGCCTCTGAGAAGACTAACAGGAGAGGGGCTTAGGCGTGTGAACTTTGCCCAAATTGTACATCATTTGTAGCTTCCGGACTGCAAGGAGTATGGGGGGTTGTCAGTGAAGGACTTGACAAAATTATTATTTTCTTTTAATAACCCCCAAAGAAAGTAAGTGAACATCTATTACTAATTTAGTGCTTAATGTTTGTAACTTGTTATAATGTTTATAACCTGAAAATGTTATGAAGGACACTTGAGAACCTGGCATATTCCAGAATATTGACAATAAAGTATGCCTGGAGTCCTGGTTCCTAAACTCTTGAATGCAGTACTCCAGAAACAAGAGGGGACATAGAAACCCAAGGTCCTGCAGGATACCAGGAGCAGGAAGGAATTAAGGAGAGATAACTAGCTCCACCTGACCCCTGAACACTTTCCAAAATGTCTTCAGAGAACTTTTCTAATCACTTAGGATGGAGTTGGAAAGAAGAAAAAAAAACTTAGTCATGTCCGCATGACCTGATGGGGGCATGGGCTGCTGACACCAGTGCTTGACTGTGGCTGGGAGGGAAGCAGGTTCTTCCTGATGATGGATGGGTGGGACTCTAAGCCAGTGTGCTGTCACACCCACAACTCAGCACTCCAGAGGCTGAGACAAGAGGATGTCCTGGGCTACATAGGGAGATCCTGCCGAACAGAACAGAACAGAACAGAACAGAACAGAACAGAACAGAACAGAACAGAGCAAAGGGACCTGTAGCCATCATGTTAGTCATGATTGCCAGTTTGTGCCCCCACATCCCCACTTCTCATTCCTATCCCACCCTTGACGGCAGCAGCAGGTGCATACATCGGAGAGTCTGTGAGGTGTTTTCAGAGGATGCTGAAGTTGGTGCTGTGGGTCTCCTGGAGGCAGCAAGGTGATGGGGCCGACAGCAGGTGGCTGGCACACTGCCTGCTCTGGGACCTTCGGCCTCTGACTGAGAGTCAGCTTCCTTGCTTCTCGGGGCTTTCTACTTGGGCAAGCAATGCCATTGACTCTCTTGAGCTCTGGATGACTACTATGGGACTCAGTCCCCCAAAGTGTATTTAACAAGTTCTCATTAGTTTCTCTCTGTCTCTGTCTGTGTCTTCTGTATCTGTCTGTCTGTCTGTCTGTCTGTCTGTGTCTTCTCTCTCTCTCTCTCTCTCTCTCTCTCTCTCTCTCTCTCTCTGTCTGTGGTGTGTGTGTGTGTGTGTGTGTGTGTGTATCATTTTTCTGGAAGTCCTAACATAGTAACCAAATGTTCCCTGCACTCAGCTATGAATTGTCAAGAATTTGCTCATATCGAGCGGCGGGCCTCCATATTGCAACCAGGACACAGCTGGAAAGGCCCAGGCTCTGTGGGACATCCCCGCGCCCTCTGGCCGAGCACCGAGGCTGCCTTCTGCAACCAGCTCACCGGCCCCTGCACCAGCGGTAGCGGCGGGCCTCCATATTGCAACCAGGACACAGCTGGAAAGGCCCAGGCTCTGTGGGACATCCCCGCACCCGCTGGCCGAGCACCGAGGCTGTGTTCTGCAACTAGCTCGCCGGCCCCTGGACCAGCGGTAGCGGCGGGCCTCCATATTGCAACCAGGACACAGCTGGAAAGGCCCAGGTAGACACCCCTTCCAGGGCTACCCTCACGGGGGGGGGGGGGATCTGCTAGGGTCTCGGAGCCAAGCAGGCCGAGTTCCGCCTAGGCTCTGTGGGACATCCCCGCGCCCTCTGGCCGAGCACTGAGGCTGTGTTCTGCAACCAGCTCGCCAGTCCCTGGACCAGCTATAGTGGAGGGCCTCCATATTGCAACCAGGACACAGCTGGAAAGACCCAGGTAGACACCCCTTCCAGGGCTACCCTCACGGGGGATCTGCTAGGCTCTCGGAGCCAAACAGGCCGAGTTCCTTGCAACCAGGACACAGCTGGAGAAGCACAGGTAGACAGACTCCAACAGGGGCTACAATCGCATGGGTGGCAGCCAGCTTATGATCCCTTAAAGCAGCAGTCACACATATTCACCAGTAGAGAAACAACAGGTGAGCCCAGCCTCACAGGAGATTCAAACACCAGCCACTGACAACAAGGCCAACTAAAACCAGAAATAACCAGATGGCAAAAGGAAAACGAAGGAACGTTACTAACAAAAATCAAGGCAACATGACAGCATCTGAACCCAGTTCACCAACAACAGGAAGCCCTGGATACCCCAAAACACCAGAAAAACAAGACTTGGATATAAAATCACTGGTCAAGATGCTGGTAGCTGAACACATAGAAAAATCTCGTAAAGAAATAGAGGAGAAAATGGATCAAAAGTTAGAAGCCTTTACGATGCAAATACAAAAATCACTTCAAGAAATTCAGGAGAAGATGGATCAAAGAGAAGGAGACAATAAGGAAGAAAGACAAAAGTCACTTAAAGAACTACAGAAGAACGTGGGCCAACAAGTAGAAGCTATGAAAGAGGAAGCACAAAAATCTATTAAAGAAATACATGAAAACACAATCAAGCAAGCAAAAGATCTGAGCACATCCATCCAGATACTAAAAACAGAAGTAGAAACAACTAAGAAATCACAGAGGGAGACAACATTGGAGATAGAAAACGATGGGAAGAAATCAGGGGCATAGATGCAAGTATCAACAATAGAATACAAGAGATAGAAGACAGAATCTCAGAAGCCGAAGATACCATAGGAACCATTGATTCAACAGTCAAAGAAAATACTAAATGCAAAAAGGTGGTATCCCAAAACATCCAGGAAATCCAAGACACTATGAGAAGACCAAACCTAAGGATTATAGATATAGATGAGAGTGAAGATTTACAAGTTAAAGGGCCAGCTAATATCTTCTATAAAATTATGGAAGAAAACTTCCCCAACCTAAGGAGAGAGATGCCCATGAATATACAAGAAGCCTATAGAACCCCAAACAGACTGGACCAGAACAGAAATACATCCCGTCACATAATAATCAAAACTCCAAATGTAATAAACAAAGAAAGAATACTAAAGGCAGCAAGAGAAAAAGGCCAAGTAACATATAAAGGAAAACCTATCAGAATAACACCAGACTTCTCACCTGAGACCATGAAAGCTAGAAGATCCTGGGCAGATATCATGCAAACTCTAAGAGAACACAAACTTCAGCCAAAACTACTTTACCCAGCAAAACTCTCAATCGCCATTGATGGAGACATCAAGGTATTCCATGACAAAACCAAATTTGCAAGATATCTTTCCACAAATCCAGCCCTACAAAGGATAATAGGGGGAAAACACCAAGACAAGGACGGAAACTACACCCGGGAAGAAGCAAGATAGAAACCTCCTCTCATCAAACCCTAAAGAAGATAACCTCTCGAATATAAAAAATAAATAAGATAAATAAATATAATTTCAAAAATGTCTGGAGGTAATAATTACTATTCCTTAATATCTCTTAACATCAATGGACTCAATTCCCCAATAAAAAGACATAGATTAACAGACTGGATACAGAAACAGGACCCTACATTTTGCTGCATACAGGAAACACATCTCAGTGTTAAAGACAAACACTGCCTTAGAGTAAAAGGCTGGAAGACAATTTTACAAGCAAATGGTCTCAGGAAAAAAGCTGGAGTAGCCATTCTAATATCAGATAAAATTGACTTCCAACCTAAAATCATCAAAAGAGACTCGGAAGGTCACTTCTTGCTGGCCAAAGGGAAAATCCACCAAGAAGAGCCCTCAATACTGAACATCTATGCTCCAAATGCAAGGGCACCCTCATTCGTAAGAGAAACCTTACTAAAGCTTAAAGCACACATTACACCTAACACAATAATTGTGGGTGACTTCAACACTCCACTCTCCTCAATGGACCGATCAGGAAAGCAGAAACTAAACAGGGACACAGTGAAACTAATTGAAACTCTGGACCAATTGGATTTAACAGATATATATAGAACATTTCATCCTAAAGCTAAAGAATATACCTTTTTCTCAGCACCGCATGGTACCTTCTCCAAAATAGACCATATAATTGGTCACAAGACAGATGTCAACAAATACAAGAAGATCGAGCTAATCCCAAGCCTCCTATCAGATCACCATGGAGTAAGAGTGGTCTTCAATAGCAACAAAAACAACAGAAAGCCCACATACACATGGAAACTGAATAATACTCTACTCAATGACACCTTGGTCAAGGAAGAAATAAAAAAAGAAATCAAAGACTTTTTAGAATTCAATGAAAATGAAGGTACAACCTACCCAAATCTATGGGACACAATGAAAGCAGTGCTAAGAGGAAAACTCATAGCTCTAAGTGCATCCAAAAAGAAACTGGAGAGAGCATACACTAGCAGCTTAATGCCACACCTTAAAGCCCTCGAAGAAAAACAAGTTAATTCACCCAGGAGGAGTAGAAGACAAGAAATCATCAAACTCAGGGCTGAAATCAATCAAATAGAAACAAAGAGAACCATACAAAGAATCAACAAGACCAGGAGCTGGTTCTTTGAGAAAATCAACAAGATAGATAAACCCTTAGCCAGACTAACCAAAGGACACAGAGACAGTATACAAATTAACAAAATTAGAAATGAAAAGGGAGACATAACAACAGAAACTGAGGAAATTCAAAAGATCATCAGATCCTACTACAAAGGTCTATACTCAAAACAACTGGAGAATCTGGAGGAAATGGACAATTTCCTAGACAGATATCAAATACCAAAATTAAATCAGCATCAAGTAGACCAACTAAATAGTCCCATAACCCCTAAAGAAATAGAAGAGGTTATAGAAAGCCTCCAAAGAATAGTGCAGAATTCTACCAGACCTTCAAAGAAGACTTAACACCAATACTTCTCAAACTATTCCACAAAATAGAGACAGAAGGGACACTGCCTAACTCATTCTTCGAAGCCACAATTACGCTAATACCTAAACCACAAAAAGATCCAACAAAGAAAGAGAACTACAGGCCAATTTCTCTTATGAATATAGATGCAAAAATACTAAATAAAATTCTTGCTAACCGAATCCAAGAGCACATCAAAACGATCATCCACCATGATCAAGTAGGCTTCATCCCAGGGATGCAGGGATGGTTCAATATACGGAAATCCATCAATGTAATCCACTACATAAACAAACTGAAAGAAAAAAACCACATGGTCATCTCATTAGATGCTGAAAAAGCATTCGACAAAATTCAGCATCCTTTCATGCTAAAAGTCTTGGAAAGAGCAGGAATTCAAGGCCCATACCTAAATATAGTAAAAGCAATCTACAGCAAACCAGTAGCCAACATCAAAATAAATGGAGAGAAACTTGAAGCAATCCCACTAAAATCAGGGACTAGACAAGGCTGTCCTCTCTCTCCATATCTTTTCAATATAGTACTTGAAGATCTAGCAAGAGCAATTAGACAACATAAGGAAGTCAAAGGGATACAAATTGGAAAGGAAGAAGTCAAACTATCATTATTTGCAGACGATATGATAGTTTACCTAAGCGACCCAAGAAACTCCACCAGAGAACTTCTACAGCTGATAAACAACTTCAGCAAATTGGCAGGTTATAAAATAACTCAAGCAAGTCAGTGACCTTCTTGTACTCAAAGGACAAGCAGGCTGAGAAAGAAATTAGGGAAACAACACCCTTCACAATAGCCACAAACAACATAAAGTATCTTGGCGTAACTCTAACCAAACAAGTGAAAGATCTGTACAACAGGAACTTCAAGTCCTTGAAGAAAGAAATCGAAGAAGACCTCAGAAGATGGAAAAATATTTCTTGCTCCTGGATTGGCAGGATCAATATAGTAAAAATGGCCATTTTTCCAAAAGCAATATACAGATTCAATGCAATCCCCATCAAAATCCCAAATCAATTCTTCATAGATCTAGAAAGAGCAATTCTCAAATTCATCTGGAGCAACAAAAAACCCAGGATAGCTAAAACTATTCTCAACAATAAAAGGACTTCTGGGGGAATCAATATCCCTGACCTCAAGCAGTACTACAGAGCAATTGTGTTAAAAACTGCATGATATTGGTATAGCAACAGGCAAGCAGATCAATGGAACAGGATTGCAGACCCAGAAATTAACCCACAGACTTATGGTCACTTGATCTTTGATAAAGGAGCCACAACCATCCGATGGAATAAAGATAGCCTTTTCAACAAATGGTGCTGGTTCAACTGGAGGTCAACATGCAGAAGAATGCGAATTGACCCACTCTTATCTCTTTGCACTAAGATCAACTCCAAGTGGATCAAGGACCTCCACATAAAACCAGACACACTGAAACTATTAGAAAAGAAACTTGGGAAGACCCTGGAGGACTTGGGCACAGGAAAAAAGTTCCTGAACAGAACACCAATAGCTTACGCACTAAGATCAAGAATTGACAAATGGGACCTCATAAAATTACAAAGTTTCTGCAAAGCAAAGGACACTGTCAGAAGGACAAAACGGCAACCAACAAAGTGGGAAAAGATATTCACCAACCCCACATCCGACAGAGGGCTAATATCCAATATATACAAAGAACTCAAGAAGTTAGACCGCAAAGAACCAAATAACCCTATCAAAAAATGGGGCACAGAGCTAAACAAAGAATTTTCACCAGAAGAAATTCGGATGGCCGAGAAACACCTTATAAGATGTTCAACATCATTAGTCATCAGGGAAATGCAAATCAAAACAACCCTGAGATTCCACCTCACACCAGTCAGAATGGCTAAGATTAAAAACTCAAGAGATAACAAGTGCTGGCGAGGATGTGGAGAAAGAGGAACACTCCTCCACTGTTGGTGGGATTGCAAAATGGCAAAACCGTTCTGGAAATCAGTTTGGCGGTTCCTCAGAAAATTGGGCATGTCACTTCCAGAGGACCCTGGCATACCACTCCTGGGCATATACCCAGAATATTCCCCTGCATGCAATAAAGGCACATGCTCCACTATGTTTATAGCAGCCTTGTTTATAATAGCCAGAAATTGGAAGGAGCCCAAATATCCCTCAAAGGAGGAATGGATACAGAAAATGTGGTATATTTATACAATGGAATACTACTCAGCAATTAAAAATAATGAATTCATGCAATTTTTAGGTAAATGGTTAGACCTGGAAAATATCCTGAGTGAATTAACCCAATCACAAAAGAATGCACATGAAATGCAATCACTGATAAGTGGATATTAATGAGCCCAGAAGCCCTAAATACTCAAGACACAAATAGCAAGTCAAATGATTCCCAAGAAGAAGAAAGGAGAGGACCCTGGGCCTGTAAAGATTGCATCCAGTTTAGTAAAGAAACCGAGGGGGGAGTGGGAATGATTGGTGAATAGTTGGGGGGGAGAGGAACTATGGGGACTATGGTGGGTGGGAACTGGGAAAGGGGAAAGCCTTTGGAATGTAAACATAGAACATAGAAAATAAAAATAAAAATAAAAAATATTATTAAGAAAAAAAAAAGAATTTGCTCATATCAAATTAGTTTCTTCCATGAGTTAAAACACCCATATGGTTTAAATATATTTCCAACAAATAAAGTCTATGTTCTCCTTAATACAACAAACACTGACCAAGGAACATTCTGTACTAGAAGCTGAAAAGAGACACAGAGCAAAGTGCAGAGGATGCCTGTAGGAGCAGCAGACTTTGTGGAGATAACAAAGGCATATGAAAAATGTGGCACTCAAGCTGAAAAAGATGTGGCCGGTGAATAGGAAAGGAGAGCTTACAGTGAAGAACTGGGTGAGGCACAAAGAACTGTTCTTAAAGGATAGAAGTAGTAGGAGGTCTGAGGCCAAGAGGTAGAGGCCACCTGTCACCCCACCTGTAACCCCACCTGTTAGTCCACCTGTCACCCCACCTGTAACCCCACCTGTTAGTCCACCTGTCACCCCACCTGTTACCCCATCTGTCACCCCCATGGGATTAACTCTCCCAAGAGGACAAAAAAGAGATCAGGCAAGTGTGGTCATATCTGCAAAAAGATAAAAATGCTAAGATAGGGCAAAACCAATTTGAGATGTAAATGTACTGGCCTAGAGAGTATCCTATTCTTTGATACAATCTGGGTACATCATACATTTTCTCAAATTTTAAGCTACAATGTTGTAAACCCATAAAATAACCTACCTAACCACAAAATATAATAGACTAAATTCCATTTTCCCTGCAAGAATGGCAGATGGTTCTGGAGTTCTTTTAGGGAAAGAATGGTTGTTTTGAGGAAAATAACCTTCTTAAATGTTTGAAGAAGGAACATGTAGCCCTGGGGGGGGGGGTTGGGATAATGGACTAGAATACAAAGAAAGTAAAGTGGCAGCCGGATAGAGGCAAATTATTGCAAACAACCCAGAACCATCTAGAAAGCAAGATGCTGCTTCTAAGCCCTCAGTTTAAAGTAACAGTGGAGTTTCTCTGGAGCACCCCAAATCTCCCCACCACTGATCATCACAAAGGAAAGTCACTGACACCATTGTTTGGAAGGGATGGTTCCTGGAGAGGAAGTATGTGGGGAAGGGATACTGTGCGGGCATTGAGGTGGACATGGGTGAGGCTAGAGACAGCAGTAGGATGTGACAAGAACAATAAAGCCACCTTATGTCATAAAGGCATCCTGGAGAAGCATCAGACCTCTTAGGCTTCCACAGGCCAAGTGACATCCAGGACACTGTGGAGCAAGGTCCTCTTGATGTGAGTGTTCCCTCTAGATGCCTAATCCTTCGCTCACTCTCCTGCTCCCCACACTGGGCAACACATGAGTGCTGTGGTGGCAGTCTGCTTGATGGTTTGGTTGTCTTAGGGGTGATAAGCTCAGATGCAGTCATTTGTGTTGGTTTTCTAGTCCCTGCAAATGGATGGACAGTTGGTGTAAAGTATATGATCAAGCCTCCCAGGATGATCTCTTTCAGGATTTAGGAATTCCCACATGCTCTGCTTCCCAATTCTGTCTTTGGACCCAGGAACTCCTGGGGCTTTTCTTTTTAACAGAAGTTTCTTTCTTGTAGAGCCCTGTCTTGGTTAGGGAATCATAGCTATGAAGAGTCACCATGACCAAGGCAACTCTTATAAAGGACATCATTTAATTGGGGCTGGCTTACAAGTTGAGAGGTTCAGTCCATTATCATCAAGGCAGGAAGCATGGCAGGGTCCAGGCCAGCATGACACTGGAAGAGCCAAGAGTTCTGTATCATGTTCTGAAGGCAGTCAGGAGAAGACTGTCTTTCACAGGCAGCTCGAAGGAGGCTTTCTTCCACCACAGGCAGAGAGTTTAAGCATAGGACCTCAAAGCTCGCCCCTACAGAGATGGACTTCCTCCAACAAAGCCACAACTTCTAATAGTGCCACCTGCCATGGGCCAAGCGTATTCAAACCACCACAAGCCCCATTAGTCTCATGGAAATCCAGCAGCAGCCCTGAGTGTGGTGCTGGCCTCTACATCCCTATGCACTGTTGCGGAGGGCCAGCCAGCATGCCTCACTGTCCTCGCAGTCTCTCAAAGATGGAGCTATTTGTCTTTGGGACCCTTCTGATCTAGCACAGGACCTAGGTATCAGTGAGTACTTCCTGAGACACAGGTTAGGAGGGCAGTGTGTGCACTCCATCCAGATGATCTGGCTCCTGCTCTGTATCTAGAAGCTTTCTGGAATGGCCAGGAGAGTCTCAAGTGGTGTGAAATTGCAGATGGTAAGGGACAGAGGCAACTATGCACTTATGAGTGGGTGAGTGAGTGAGTGAGTGGGTGAGTGAGTGGGTGAGTGAGTGGGTGGGTGAGTGGGTGGGTGGGTGAGTGTGTGGGTGGGTGGGTGAGTAAAGTGGTTGGGTGGGTGAGTGAGTGGGTGGTGGGTGAGTGAGTAGGTGAGTGGGTGGGTGAGTGGGTGGGTGAGTAGGTGGGTGAGTGGGTGGGTGAGTGGGTGGGTGGATGGGTGAGTGGGTGAGTGAGTGGGTGGGTGAGTGGGTGAGTGAGTGGGTGGATTGAGTGGGTGGGTGAGTGAGTGGGTGGTGGGTGAGTGAGTGGGTGGGTTGATGGATGGGTGAATGAGTGGGTGAGTGACTGCGTGAGTGAGTAGATGAGTGGATGGGTAAGTGAATGGGTGGGTGGGTGAGTGAGTGGGTAGGTGAATGGATGAGTACGTGAGTGTTTGAGTGGGTGGTGAGTAGTGAGTAGAGACTGTTCCCACATTGTCTTGGGAAAGAGTCTTTTTTCTATCATGTGTGCTTAGCTCCTGTGGGAAGGTGACCTCTGTCCTGCCCACAGAGACAAGGAGCTCCTCTTTCCTGCCCTAGCTGGGCAGGTGTTTTCCAGGTTGCTGACCTGGTGGCTTTTTCATCCAGTGCTGTATTCTACAGGCGCACAGCACAGGAGACAATGCTGGTGGAGCAGACACTCCCCACATCTGGAGACTCAGAAGGGAAACAACCATTTCTGCTAAACCGACTACTTAAAGGTCAAGTGTTTCTATAAATAAGGTGAATATTTCTGTGAGTAGAAAGACATAAAGGGCAGCAAATAAGAGGGAGGCCTCGGTAGACTTTCTTTTAGCACTTAGAATGTTCCATGGGTGCAGGGCAGAGGCACCTGAGCAGTGTTTGTGCATACATTTAGGTGCTGCTTCCAACGCGCAGAACCCACTGTGTAAAATCTCAGTCTCCTGAGTTAGTCACGGACACATGGGAGCCTGCCTTTCCCTGCACTGGGTTTGGGTTGCTAAGGTTAGGGCCTCAGGGAGACATGAAATCATCGTTGTGTGTAGGAAGATGGGATGAGACATCCATGATACAAATGGACCATTATACAGTAAAGCAAAAATCCACCCCCAAGCTGGGCTACACACAATCTTTCGAGGTTAAAAATAGGAATGTCAAGATGGAGATTATGGAAATCTACAAGAATGGGGTCCCAGAGCCAGGCCTGTCATTCCCCTCTGCTTTCATCTCCCCTAAAATTGGCTCATTACACTGTTGAAATAATATAACATAGAGCCAAGTTATGTTCCAAAAATTAAAAAAAAAAAATTGCCTCGAGCATGCTGTATACCGGGCATCACCTTCCTCTATGGTTTTGTATACTAAATTAGTTAAGTCAGCTTAGCAATTAGCTGGATCCACGCAAGCGTCTGTCTTCCCTCTTTGTTGAAAGATGATTCTGTGATTTCATTTGAATATGTTCATATAAAATGTGTTATCATCTTAAACAGTTTATTCAGACAGGCCGCTGCGGGCATCTCCTGCCCCCTGTGACTCCATTGTGATCGCTTTTGTTGTTGCCTATTGCTCAACACACAGGTGGTGAGGACGGTAATACTTGAAAGAATACCTATATTCTCATCACCTTGCAACAGAGCTGTAGGGCACAATAAAGAGCCAGGATAGGAGTTGATGTAAACACCGAGTTTGCACACCTGTGTCAGTTACACCCACCTACAGCATGGGGAGTGAGGGACCCTTCTGCAGGCTCCTGGTTATCTTTAGACATGGGTACAAGCACAGCTTGTTGAGACTCTGCTGATAGGAAAGACAGCACAGTGGTTCTCAGAAGATGAGTTAATGAACTATATCAACCATATCTATGGTAATGAGCATGCGCATCCTGCTTCCTCTGTTGTGGTGAGCATGCGCATCCTGCTTCCTCTGTTGTGGTGAGCATGCGCATCCTGCTTCCTCTGTTGTGGTGAGCATGCGCATCCTGCTTCCTCTGTTGTGAGCATGCGCATCCTGCTTCCTCTGTTGTGGTGAGCATGTGCATCCTGCTTCCTCTGTTGTGAGCATGCGCATCCTGCTTCCTCTGTTGTGAGCATGCGCATCCAGCTTCCTCTGTTGTGGTGAGCATGCGCATCCTGCTTCCTCTGTTGTGGTGAGCATGTGCATCCTGCTTCCTCTGTTGTGAGCATGCGCATCCTGCTTCCTCTGTTGTGAGCATGCGCATCCTGCTTCCTCTGTTGTGAGCATGCGCATCCTGCTTCCTCTGTTGTGGTGAGCATGCGCATCCTGCTTCCTCTGTTGTGAGCATGCGCATCCTGCTTCCTCTGTTGTGGTGAGCATGCGCATCCTGCTTCCTCTGTTGTGGTGAGCATGCGCATCCTGCTTCCTCTGTTGTGAGCGTGCACATCCTTCTTCGTCTGCTGTGAGCATGGGTGTCTTGCTTCGCAGTCGTGGTAAGCTTACAGGTCCTCTGTTCCCTCTTTGACTGAACATTCCTCCCACAAAGTTGGAGCGTGGGTTTAGCTATTATAATCTGTCAACTTAAATAAAAAATAAAGCAAGTTGGACAGGCAGATTTTTCTGAAGAGTGTTGGCATTGATTTGGGAAGAACAGAGTATTGCGGTGCAGTTACACATAGCATAGTGAACTTCGAGCAAGTTCAGGGGGCTCAAGGCATGGGAATAACATTTGGAGGATGGTATCAGATATTTTGGAAAAATAGTCCTTGGCCACAATTATTAATACCAAAAGTTGCATCAGTACAAAACTAAACAGACAATTGTATGAGCAAAAGTACTTTTGGGGCAAGAGCCATTTTGGGGCAAGCAGCACCAGTAATGCCAGCACTAAGAATGGCTGAGGCTGGGGAGTTGCCTTAGCGTTAAGGCCGTGTGAGGAGCAGAGTCCAGATCCCAAAAACCCACACAATGTGTCAGGTGGGTGTGGTGGCTGTCTGTAATTCCAGCCCTGGAAAGAGGATACAGGGGATCCCCAGAGCAAGCTGGCTAGGGAAAACAGTCATAATGCCAAGCTCCAAGTTTGATTGAGAGACTCAGGCTCAATGAATAATGTGTGAGAAAAATCAAGGATTATTTCTGGCATTAACCTCTGAGCAAACATGAATGCACAGACTCCACATACATGTGATTATGCACACACATGGAAATGGAAAGAGACAAGAATAAAAGGGACAGGAAGACCGCAGAGTCGGGAACCACCCAGGGTTATGATGTAAAATACGGTTTCATGAGAAAAACTCAGTCAACAAGCAATGAAACAACTTCATTGTCGGCTGCAGTGGCATGTGCATCACTATCAGATGAACATCGCTGGAGCCCTTCCTC
This sequence comes from Apodemus agrarius, assembly GCA_964023405.1. Lineage (NCBI taxonomy): Eukaryota > Metazoa > Chordata > Mammalia > Rodentia > Muridae > Apodemus > Apodemus agrarius. Next base: position 179,506,259 of record OZ030006.1, on the reverse strand, counting down.
CCTAAGATCGGGCTTCAGTCATGTCTCTTTGTGGCTCTGACACCTTTCTTTGTGAGTTGTGACATTTCTTTCATGAACTAGGTAGGCTAACTAGTTCATAAAATCCAAGGCTGTATGGTTTGAGTCAAATCCATTGGAGAAAGGTGGGCACGTGACCAAAATATGAACCACCATGATTAAGTAGAGCCATGAGAAATAAGCCCTGGACTTTACAGTTTATATGACTAGGAAATTTTACACTTGGGACTATTAGCAGAGGTTGGTTCACAGCATGATGAGCATGTGCGTTGTCAGAAAGAAACATGGAGTGGGAAAGGGGCGTGGTGGGGGGGGTTGGGACTTGTATCGCTTGATGATCTGGAGTTTTTCATGCTTGAAATCCAGCCCCCTTTCCAGCTTCTGGCTATTATAAATAAGGCTGCTATGAACATAGTGGAGCAGGTATCCTTATTGCATGCTGGTGAATCTTCTGGGTATATGCCCAGGAGTGGTATGGCTGGGTCCTCCCAGAAGTATCATGTTCAGTTTTCTGAGGAACCACCAGACTGATTTCCAGAGTGGTTGTACTAGCTTGCAGTCCCACCAGCAGTGTAGGAGTGTTCCTCTTTCTCCACATCCTCGCCAACACCTGCTGTTTCCTGAGTTTTTAATCTTAGCCATTCTGACTGGTGTGAGATGAAATCTCAGGGTTGTTTTGAATTGCATTTCTCTAATGACTAATGATGTTGAACATTTTTAAGGTGTTTCTCAGCCATCTGAATTTCTTCAGGTGAAAAGTCTTTGTTTAATTATGTACCTCATTTTTTGATAGGGTTATTTGGTTTTCTGGGGTCTAACTTCTTGAGTTCTTTGTATACATTGGATATTAGCCCTCTGTCAGATGTAGGATTGGTGAAAATCTTTTCCCAATTTGTTGGTTGCCGATTTGTCCTTTTGACAGTGTCTTTTGCCTTACAGAAACTTTGTAATTTTATGAGATCCCATTTGTCTATTCTTGATCTTAGAGCATAAGCTACTGGTGTTCTGTTCAGGAAATTTCCCCCTGAGCCAATGTCCTCAAGGGTCGTTCCCAGTTTCTTTTCTATTAGTTTTAGTGTGTCTGGTTTTATGTGGAGGTCCTTGATCCACTTGGATTTCATAGCAGCTTTATTTATAATAGCCAGAAGCCACAAAGAACCCAGATGTCCCTCAATGGAGGAATGGATACAAAAATGTGGTATATATACACAATGGAGTACTATTCAGCCATTAGAAACAGTGAATTCATGAAATTCTTAGAGAAATAGATGGAGCTGGAGAACATCATACTAAATGAGGTAACCCAGTCTCCAAAGAATACCCATGGTATGCAGTCTCTGGTAAGTGGATATTAGCCTAGAATCTTGGGACACCAAAGACACAATCCACATACCAAATGATGTCCGACAAGAAGGAAGAAGTGGACCCTGGTTCGGGAAAGACTCAGTGCATCAGTGTAGGGGAATACCAGAACAGGGAAGTGGGCAGGGGTGTATGGGGGAACAGGGGGAGGGAAAGGGGCATGTGGGACCTTTGGGGGGCGGGGAACCAGAAAAAGAGAAATGAAATGTAAATATAGAATATATCCAATTAAAAAAAGAAAAAGAAATTCAGCCCCCTTGACGATCTCAGAGGCATGAGCTGGTGAGTGTTCTGTTTTACTTCAACCACTGTGAGTGGTGAATCCACAGCTTGAACTCATAGAAATTCAAACACATGCATCCCTTTCCAGGAGGTTGCTTGCACACTTAAGGAAGAAAGGGTAAGGCACACACTGGCACCTGTCACACTGCAGGACATTCTAGAACATCATTCTCATGAATGTTCCAACTGCAGGTAGAGCACTCTGAGCCCTGCATATGCATTTAGATGGACAAACTGCAACCCATTTCCCACAACTGCTAAGTTTAGGATGTCAAAAACAATTGTGGGAACAGGTCCTAAGAGTATCTTATCGCAAGTCTGGTCTGGCTCTCCCCACTTGCTATGGATAAATGCTCTTCAACTATTACTAAGACTTATCTGGCTTAATAGGTAACTGAGTTTCAATGTCATAAAATATCAAAATGAATCCTCAAACACACCTACCTTTTTATTCTCTAATCATGTTGGAGAATAAATTCTTATAATTTCTGGCTGACTGTTCTCTTTTTAAATTTAACTTCATTTTTCTAAATTAATTAATTGATTAATTTTCACATCCTGACCTCCACAGTTTTCCCTTCCTCTCCTCCTAGTCCTTTCCCCTACTTCCATCCCTCCCCTCCCCCTTCTACTCCTCCTCCATTTCTCTTCAGAAAAAGACAGGCCTCTCATAGATATCAACCAGTCATGGCCTATCAAATTGCAGTAAGAATAGGCACCTTCCATCCTATTAATGCTAGATGAGGCAACCCAGTTGGAAGAAAGGTTCTCAAAAGCAGGCAAAGGGTCAGAGACAGGCCCCGCTCCCACTGTTAGGAGTCCCAGAAGAGGACCAAGCTACACAACTGTAGCACATAGGCAGAGGACCTAGCCCAACCCATGTAGGCTTCCTGGTAGGTGGTTCAGCCTCTCTGAGCCACTATGAGTCCAGGTTAGTTGATTCTGTGGGATTTCTTGTTATGTCTATGACCCCGCTGGATCCTACACTATTTCTTCCTCCTCTTCGACAGGATTCCCCAAGCTCTGCTTAATGTTTGACTCTGGGTCTCTGGATCTGTTTCCATTAGTTTCTGGGTGAGGCTTCTCAGATGGCAATTGATACCAACCTATGACTATAGCTGACTATATTTAAGAATCATTTCATTGACATTTATTTTGGTCAGTTGTGTTTGGTTCTATCCTAGGTTTCTGGGCTATCCAGCCTTTGGCCCCTCCAGGCAGTGTGAGGAGTGGGCTTCCTCTTATCGCTTGGGTCTCAAGCTGGACTGGTCATTGGTTGTCCATTTCCACAATAACTGCACCATGTTTATTCCAGCATATCTTATAGGCAGGACAAATTGTAGGTTAAAGGTTTTGTGACTGTGTTGGTATCCAATCCCTCTCCTAGAAGTCTTCCCTGAACAGATTACCAGTTCAGGCTCTGTAACTTTCATTGCTAGGAATCTTAGCTAGAGTCACCTAATAGAAAACTGGAAGTTTCCACCTGACTATTCTACACTTTACATGACTTTTGTCGTGTATGGCTAACCCCCATGGATAGAGGTACAAATTTACCTCCACAAGCAGTACAAATTTTTCACTTCTTTTGCTAAATCATGTCAACCCTGGGTGTTAGCATCCTTTATGAGTCATGACTGGTTTGAAAGGTAGAATTTCTTTCTCCTTCACATTTCTCATCCATTGGTTAATTAAGTATACATATGTGTAGAATGTCCATATCTCCTCTTTCCTCCCTCTTCTCTCCCTTAACCCCTTCCCCACCATCATTCCTACTTTCTTCTCTTGTTGTTCTCTGCCTACATCAAGTCCCCAACAGAATTTGACCAGGTATGTGGAAACAGGAGCAAGCTGCGAAGTGGGGTGGGAATTTAGGAAGTACAGAGGGTGGAGAGAGAGCCACCTTGCCCCACAGGCCTCAAGCCTTCAGTAAAGATCTGACAAAAGATCTTCAAATGCTATAGAGTAAACCTCAAAGTCAGGGGAAGCTAGGCATGGTGCCTTATGACTGTAACCCTTGCACAGGGGAGGCTGAAACATGAGGATTGCAAGTTCAAGGCATGGCTATCCTGGGTTGCATGAGACCCTTATAGAAAAAAATTGAAACACACACACACACACACACACACACACACACACACACATTGTGAAGGTCAAGAAACATTAAGGAGTATTTTCAGGCATTGAGGCAACACCTCAATGTTGGAGGTCATACTCCTGTGCCATTTGATGATGAAGCCATTTTAGAACAAGTTATCATCAGACAATGTCAACTTTGTTAAAGCTTTATAGTGTATATAGTGGGACATATATACCCAGACACCTGTGATGTCGGTCACCATGTGATAACCTGTCATCTGTGAGGTCTGTCATTGACCAAATGACTTTATGTAGTTCATGAATATGTTTAGAAATAACAGTGTTACAGTTCAATGGACAATGCTAATGGTTACTCAAGTCTCCTTTAAATTAGGCTATAAATAGGGATATGACATCATTTTAGCAAAGTAGGTGTTGACTCACAGGTGATAATGGCTTCTAAACCACTTAGCTCACACACTCAGCTGCCCATGCTCAAACCTGAGCTTCACATGCAATAGTCAACATATACAGCTCACAGTTGCCTCTTTCCATCTTAAGCTTCAATGCAGAAATGTCTTTTAAAATCTAATTCTACTAAAATAAATGTTGTGGCAAAGGAAACTATAATTACCTCTTAACATTAGTTATCATGGGTAATCTATGGAGTGCCTTGATAATTTTTCATGTAATTTTCTATTGCTAAGCCAGAGATAGTTCTTTGTGATGGTGTCATAGACACTTCAGTAACTTGGCCTCAACGGTGGAGAATACACCTTATCCCCATCATAACAGATCCATTTGCAGCAGCTGGAGGAAGGATGTTCTTACCTTGGTGAGACATTTCTGTAGTCACTGTTGAAAGGAATAGGTGCCCTGTGAGGAATCCCACGGCTTCCCTGAGAGCTGAGTGGCAGATCAGAAGATTATAAGATTATTAGCTTTTCTAACAGGCAGGCTGCCCATGAAAAGCAAGAATCGAGGCCATGTTCTCTTTGTTTTTTTTTTTTTTTAAATTATGAGTTCATTGAAAATTCAGATCTCTAGACTTGTAACATTCTTTATGAGAAATGGTTACATTCTTTATTGATATCAATGCTACAGAAAAATCACTTTAGAGACAACTCTTCCCTTAGACCTTTGTATCTGGGCTGCCACTGAATGGTGCTACCCCCTCTGGCGTAACTTTCTTCATCACAAATCATTCTGGTAATGTTCTCAGAGACCTGGCCAAAGGCCGGTGCCTTCATTAATTCCACATCTGAGATCTAATCAGGTTAACTTCAGTCTCTCAGTATATGACACAGTGGCCACATAGGAAGTCTGTGGAAATGGTAGCCACATACCAATATATGACAACAGAAACTTAATTTTGAATGTAGCATGCAAAGTGCTAAGAAGAAAGTTGCTGCCCTAAGCCGCCTTTACTCTGTGGGTGCTGGTCTGTGGTACAAGTCTTGAGGGTCTTTACCAGTTATTCTAAGATTCAGATGGAATTAAGTGAAGATGAAGTGAGAAGCAGACAGTGCTGGAGCAGGCCTTCCATTATTTTTCTGCATTTATTTAGGAAATGGGTTTGTGTTCATAGTTTTATTTTAGCAACTACTTGCTTAATTGTTTGGCAAGAAAGTGTTTACAGGTTAACGGTGCTCAAAGGTGCATTATTACTCTTTATGTTTGTGTAAAAATGTTAAATCAGATGCTTGTTCCTTCTTCAATTTGCGTTCCAACAACATGGATGGTTATAGCTCTACCTAATAAAATTCAGCACAAACTACACCCATGAGGCATCTGGAATGAATATAAAAGAATATACAAGGCGTCTGAGACTTCCTAGTGACAGCTTGACAAAAGAAATCATGTCAGGCATACACACACACTTGTAAGCTCAGTTCTCTTGTTCATGTAAGGCCAACCTGTGCTACATAGTGAGCTCTGGTCTTAAAAACCAAAATGAAGAAAGATAGGGAAGGAAGCCATGCAAGCAAACATTAAGGCAAAACAAATAGACAAACAATAATGTAACATTATCAGTCATCATTTTAGCTGCTCTGGGATTTGGGTGCTATATCATGATGGTTGCATGACGTAGGGTGGTGGAGAGCCTGGACCTGTGGCTGGTATTCTGGTGGTGAGAAAGCCTGTAGTCAGTCAGGCATCTGGGTTTGTAGCTGTACACTTAGGGTTTTATAGGAATTTTATTGTAATTCCTGAATGAAACAAAAGTTATCGGCATTCTGCAGGTTCCAGTTGCCTTATACTCTACTGAAGAAATGAGAAGACTTTGGTAAAAACCTATGGCTTTTAGGATGTTGAACACTGGTTTAGGATAAGACTGTTTAAAATTGAGACTATTTTCAATTAGGTTTTATTGCCAGTATTAAGTTCATTTCCAGTGATTTACAATCTGTGCAGATGAGGAAAGTCATTTGATAACTGTTGAAACTCTAAAACGCCTCTTATTAATCCAGAAGAATTAGTCAGAAAGTTGTCTTGAGAGACTTGAAGAGCAGTAAGGATGACAGACAGCTCTGCAGCTGCTAGAGTCCTTCTACAAGTCTACAGGGATTCGTACCCTCAAAGTGGCCAGCAGAGGAGAGGCCTACGCCATGGCCAGCTGGGACTGCAGAACTGTGGAAAGGAGCCAGTGTGGACTCAGCAGGCACAGCCCACCGTGCCTGACCCCATCACTGACCCAGAGCTCAGTTTCCCTTTTGCATTCAGTGCCAGAATGACTATGAGAACTTAGGGACAGACTTCAGTCTCTGGAATCTCTGAGACCTCCACTAAGTGCCCTGTGAGGAAATGATTTCTGTCATAATTCTCGGCTGCTTTCTGCTGTTCCCTATTGTTCTAGCACAAGGGCCCCATGAGGGCGTCTAGAGGCTGGGAGAGGACACGTGGCCCGAATGCTGAGCAGACCTGAGTGAGTATCTAGCTGCCTTTGAGAAAACTGGATACTGAGGAGACTTGTAAAGCTCTGATCAAGCTTCCCTCCTCAACACTAAGTGCTTTTGTTTCAGAAAATATGGCTGTGTTTTAAATTGAGGGACTTTTTTTTCCCAGAACCTTCTCAGATACCAAAATATATTTCCCTCTGTACTGTAAATCAACTCTACAATTATAAAGCCAATATTCTGTAGTATACACAGGTAGCTAGAAGGCTGCTGTGTTTTTAGGGAAACAAGGTCTGAATAGACAGCATGTTTTTCCCCAACATTTTTCTTTCCTTTGAAGCTCATGGATACAGAGGATTGACTGGGCATCCAGCCTCAGCACGCCACTGCGATGGACACGGCTCACTTACGTTTTTATTACATTTATCTTTTGTATGGGGATGGGGCATGGGTGCATCAAGGTACAAGTGCAGAGGTTAAAAATGACCTATAAGAGCCAGTTCTTGCCCTTCACCATGGTGGTCCCAGGGTCAAATGAAAGTCTTCAGGCGTGGCCACAAGTGTCTTTGCCCACCTAGCCATTCACTGCCCTGTCACTGGTATTTTAAAGTCAATTGTTTTAAGAAAGTTTTTAAATTTCCACTTGTGTTTCTGGCAAGGAACAAATAGTAATACAACGAGTATCCATAGACATGATACCAAGCTGAAAGGGCATTTAGAACCTCGGGGCTATTTAAAAGTAGAATAAGTCTTGAGACCAACAGGCAGAGAATGACTGGCTTAAGCCAGACAAAAGTTTTTTTTTTCTCAAAGAAATGTTTAAAGTCAGAAAAAATCTATTAAACTGTAATGTACAAACTTGCTTTAAAAATGGGGAGTCATCCTATCTGTATTATTTCTCTACTTTGAAAATATATTTTTGTTAATTCTTTGAGCATATTTACTGTCCTCTCCCAATGCTTCTCAGGCTTACTGCTGACCTTCCACCCCTCCCAACTTCAAATCCTCTTTTCAAAGTGCAACCCACTACTGTGTTGCAATTTCCTCCAAAAGAGTAGGGAAACTACCTAAGCTCAAGAATTAAACAACTCAAAAGATTCAGGAAGTCCCTAAATCTGACCAGATTAACTAGGCCCCTCCCTTCAGTTATTTAAGTGGTAAGGACTGCTGAGAATGCTCTCAGACTAGCCAAGCACCTGAAAGAGACAGAGACCAGACAAGCTGGCAAGAAGATGAGAAGATTCACAGACTATCTGAGCTGCCTAGAGGAAGCAGAGACCAGTCACACTGCCTTGGAGCCGCTCAGATTAGCTGATCTGAAAAAAGACACTCTTAAACCCTGCCAAACTGCCTGGAAATTGTTGTGTGAGTTCAAGGGTTCTAGATTTTATGAGTTGTCACCCATACTAGGTGGGCTCTGGTGATGCAGTCAGTTGTTTGTGCATTATTGTTGTTCCTGTAAGCAAACCCTCAGCCATGTACTGTAAGTAACCCCAATAAAACATTGTTTCACCAGGTTGAATGTTGGCCCCTTGGGAATACATTTTTGTTCATGTCTCCCCAGCAGCAGTGCCACACAATACCTACCAAATCTAATTCCTACTGCCCGTCGCATGGGCATGAAGGCAAGACCATCCACTGGAGCATGGCAAACCTACCAGGGACCACACATTAAAGAAAAGAGGCCCACCAGTTTCTGGAAGCCATCAAATATCCATAGCTCCTCAGCTAGTGGTGGGAACTATGAGCCCCTCACATCTTCTCACATCTCTGGAAAAGGTAGACTGGATTGATCTGACATAGATCTTACACAGGCCACCACAGCTGCTGTGGGTTTGTGAGTACAGCGGCCCCATTATATTTGGAAGGTATGGTGTCTCTTGGATTTTTTATGACCCAAAGGTCACGTAAGAGAAGAGGGTTTGATGGAGATAACTCATTTGTAGCTAAGAACTCTTCAACTTACTCCCTACACTTTGCCCAGCATGAGTTTCTGAGTTAACCTCGCTCTACTGTGTAACAAAACTTCCCCGATAGAATCTGAGTGCTGCATTAATGTGGGGACATGGAGACTGGCATTGAAGGAGAAGTTTGAATTTATGCCCATTTAGCAAAATATTAGTAGTAGTTTGCCCCTGTGGCCTTTGAGATCCTCCTGGTTGGCTAGTGTTCATAATATCAGAAGGTGTCATGCAGGCAACTGAAAGAGAAAAGTCACCAGCAGGTGGAGACCCCTGTAAACTACAATAATGAGCTATGTGGTAAGGCACATCCATTGGTATGATAACAATGGCATGAATGTTATGGGGGTAGCCTACTGATTTTTGCTCAGATTTAAGACCTGCTCTATAGGGGGTAAACACATGCCTACTACTATAAATCTGGCCAGAAACTTGGGGTTGTGGAGCTCATTTTCCTACTATTTAATAAATTGTTGAGAGCAGTAGCTTTCCAACCTATGCTGCACATACCATTCCTGGGTATATCCTGTTATCTGTAGCTTCATATCCTATCACTGATGTTTATAAAACCACTTTTGTCTCTGTGTAGCACCATCTTATTACTTAAATAACAGCTTTAATGGTTACTTTGTCTAAAGATGTGCTGTATTCCAAATCTAAATTGTTCTCCCAAAGCTCTTTTGTGAAAAGCTAGTCCCAAGTTGGTATAATGGGAGTGGATAGAAGCTTTAAAAGGAGGGAATGAGGGGAGGTATTAGGGTCACTAGAGGAGTACTCTTAGCACCTTCCTCTTCCTCTTTCTTCGTGTCCCAGCTGTGAGATGCCTAGCTTTGCTGTGTCTTGCTGCTGCAATCGGCTGCTTTACCACAGATCCCCCAAAATAAGCCTATAAGTCATCAACCCAAACCTCCAGAAATATGAACCAAGACAAGTTCTTCCTCTTCCGAGGTCATCAGCTTGCCACTGTACTGAAAAGCTGCCTGACCCTCACACCAAGATGCCCCTCCCCATTCTATGATGCACATAAACATGTATGGGCATCCTTTCTGTAGTGGTTTGAATGTGCTTGGCCCACTGAGTGGCACTCTTAGGAGGTGTGCCCTGGTTGAAGGAAGTATGTTACTGTGAGGGGTGGACTTTGAGAGACCTTTCTCCTACCTGTCATGCAACATGACCCAGGAAGATAGGTTTTTGTTGGGCAACAGATGCCCCTTGGCAAGCAATGATAGTGAAAGCTAGCCCTAACCTCTGGATGCTTATAAAGTATTGACTGTCTTAGTTAGGATTTTACTGCTGTGAACAGACACCATTTCCAAGGCAGGTCTTATAAAGGACAACATTTAATTGGGCTGGCTTACAGATTCAGAGGTTCAGTTCATCATTGTCTGAAAGCCAGACTTCTCTTTATTGACTTCAAAATAAGATGTAGAACTCTCAGCTCCTTTCTAGCACCATGGACTCTGCCATGCTTCCCACCATGATGATAATGGACTGAATCTCACAACCTGTAAGCCAACCCCAATTAAATATTGTCTATTGTAAGAGTTGACTTGGTCATGGTGTTAGGGTGTTCACAGCAATGGACACCCTAACTAAGACACCTTCCAAAGAAAACTCTAGTGATTACCATGCTAATGTTAATTAGACAAGTGACTAGTTGACAGGGTACCTAAATGAAGACTTACCCTTTTCTGTAATGTAAATACAAGTCCCCCAAATCACTCCCAGGAATGTGATGTTGGGCACCCCTATTCCTGTGAAGGCAACAGCATCCACAGCCCATTCTGTCATATCTTAATGTTTCCTCTTTATCATGTGACTGTTCCTGTGATGATTTGTATATGTTTGGCCCAGGGAGTGGCACTATTAGGGGGTGTGGCCTTGTTGAAGAAAGTATGTCATTGTGGTGTGGGCTCAAAAGCCTTACCCTAGTTGTCTGGAAGTCAGTCTTCCACTAGCCGCCTTCAGATTAAGATGTAGAACTCCCAGCTCTGTTTGCCTCATGCCTGCCTAGATGTTTCCCTGCTCCCACCTTGACGATGATGAACTGAACCTCTGAATCTGTAAGCCAGCCCAATTAAATGTTGTCCTTTATAAGACCTGCCTTGGAAATGGTGTCTGTTCACAGCAGTAAAATCCTAACTAAGACAGTCAACACTTTATAAGCATCCAGAGGTTAGGGCTAGCTTTCATTATCATTGCTTGCCAAGGGGCATCTGTTGCCCAACAAAAACCTATCTTCCTGGGTCATATTGCATGACAGAATGATTCCATACTGGATGAACTTTTTCCATTGCATACTTTCTTTAAGGAATGAGCTGCTTTCCAGAAGAATGTTCTCTGAGGTACAGGAAAAGCTGTGACAGAGGTGCCACTAAGGCATGGGACCCAGGGTCACAGCATTGAACCATTAAAGCCACATCTTGTGTCTTGGAACCCACTTAACCAGTTGTGTTCTCTATGAAACCATGTCTGACAGTAGGTGGCCTCCAAGTCTGTGATGACTTGACTCCCAAGGGTCACTGCTGCCAATCAAAACTCCTGCAGTGCTCTTACAATGCCATTGCATGAGACACCAACAGACCTCAAGGAGGCCAACCTATACCTCTACTCACAGATGCCACTGTGAGACTATCCCTTCCCCACAACCAACATTTCACAAGAAGACTGAAGATCTTTAATAGCAATTTTACTGATGTATAACTTGAGAGAAACTAGTTAATTCACCAAAATTGCTCAGGTCAGTGATTTGAGTGTATTTATAGTTAAACACATGCAACTACCATGATCCACTTTGGAATGCATTTCTTAGTTCCCCTAACCCTCTGTGTACATTAACAGCTACTTCTCATTGAAACCTGATTCTCATCACAAGCCTCCAAATTCTACAGTTGTTGTTGACAAGGTTTAGGACATAGGATGGCAGCTTGGTGCAGGGAACGCCTTCAGCTTAAGGACTGTGAGACATGGTTGATACAGGCACAGGAAGCCTGTCCTGGCTCATCTTACAGCTTATAGTCTATCACTGAAGAAAACCAAGGCAAGAACTCAAGGCAGAAACCTGGAGGTAAGAACACAAGTAGACACTGTGGGAACATGGCTTACTGGTTTGTTCTCCTCAGCTTGCTTGGTTTGCTTTGCTATATAGCCCAGAACCGCCTGCCCAGGGGTGGGTATTTCTCACCATTGGCTGGGGATCTATTACATCAATCACGAATTGAGAAAATGCTCCTGCTGAAATGTCTATGGGCTAATCTGATGAAGGTGATTTCTCAACTGAGTTTCCTCTCCCCAGATGACTCTACCTTATTTCAAGATTAAAAAAAATAAATAAATAACCAGCACAGGGCTCCACTCCAGGGTTCCACAAGCACCTTTCAGGAAGGACTCTCTGACCTAGCCCTGTATCCGGTCATAGCTTCTCCACCCAGGAGAAGCTTTCTTTAGCATCCTATCCTCCATTAGGAAGGGACCAGAGGATGCTGGATGTGCAGGCTTTGGCAGGTTTTCCTGGTTTAATGCCCTGGCCTCAGATTCTTTTCCATGGCCATGACGTCCAAGACTTTATCAAATATAATAACAGAAGCTCTGAAGCTGCCCTTTGCTCCTGTTTTTATTTTCTCATGAAGATGTCTTTGACTCATATGACATGGACTGAGTAAGTTGTGCTCTCTCTTGCTCTCTCTTGCTTCTTCAAAGGGCTCTCACCACAGAGCTTAAGACAAAGAAGAGGGAAATAGTTTTACCTTGTCCTTTTCTGTACAAGCAAGTAAATAATTTCCTTTCTGTATGTATGGAATGCTTCAAGTGACCCTTCACATACCCAGAGCATCATGCACTGTGTGGTCTGTCGTAAAGGCTTTCCTACCTAGAACAGATGGCAGAGTCACCCATGCATCACTCACCCGGCTGCTCACTAACAAATGAGGGCGCGTCATGCTGGTTCCACGAATGAGGGTGGTCAGCTCACTCACCCCTTAGTGGAGTCTTGGGTTACTTTACTTTGGGCATTTAGGAATAGCGTGATGATTGACTGACTTATTCATTGATAGCTTTTGAAGATTTTTTTCTGTTTGTATTGTGATAAGATGAACCCCGGAATAGCCTCTAATTTATTCTCCTGCCTCAGCTTTCAGAGTTCTGGGATAACAGCTTTTGCTACTAGCCTGATTGAAGATTTATTTTCAAGTCATTAAAATATAATATGCATATGCATACACATACATACAAATACACTCACATGCACTCACACACACTCACACAACACTCACACAGATACTCTCTCACAAAATCACATACACACAATACACACAAACTCACACATTCACTCATACACACTCACATAATCATATACTCATACACTCTCACACATACACACACAGATATTCTCATACATATTCATGGTTACACATATGCACACATTCACACATACAATTAGCACACTCTCACACATACAGTCACAATCATATACTCTTACACACTCATTCACACACACACTCACACATATTCTAACACACACTCTCACACACATAACTTAAACACAGATAGTTACACACACATTCAAACATACATTCTCACATACAGATATTCTCACAATACTCACACCCTCATGGTCACACATACAGTCATATACACTCACGAGCATGCACGACTAAGCTTATGCCTACCTGTTTTTACCTTAGCAAATCTGTATATACAACTGATAAGATTTCCTGGCTGGGGAAATGACAGAAGCTTATGTTTTTCTCCTTTAAAACTTGCCACTGTTGGCCATGTCTCTCATTAAAGATAGATAGAGAGAAATAATGTCCAGGAAGTAAAATAGATTTACTGAATTCAGCTATGGACTCCTGGGGAATTTCAACAAGAAGAAGAAATCCATGCTGTCACCAAGCTAAATTTGAGTTGGGAGATGGCGAGTAAGTTGCCTGAGATGTGTTCTTGCCTCCCAGTGCTGAGAGGTTAGAAGGTAATGTGATGCTCTCTGGCTTAACCTCAGCTACTAAAGCTGTGACATCTTACAGAATGTGATCAAGTCATGTTTATTTGAAATTTTGAAATGAAACCCTTGAAATCTATTTGTTAAGTCCCTTGCCAGCTTCAAGAGACACACCCCTGTTGTGATAAAAGAATTGGAGTTTAGAACATCTGATTGGGCCCCGATGGAGCAGTCCCTTTCCAGGGAGTGGGCCCACACTGGGTACTAAAGAATGGTCCCACTTGACAGGTTCTGAGCTCATTTTGCAGCTCTGGGACCTCAGCTGCAACTGGAGAAGCCTGGGGTGGGCGTCCTCTCCTCCCAGACTCATCCCTCAGTGAGAGCAGAGATGACCTCAGCAGCCACACCCAGGCCAGCCCAGCCCTTCTGCTTGGACCATAGTTGCACCAGATGGCTCTACACTTTGAGCTGGGAAAGAAAGCATTCCTATTCTAAAAGCTCTGACCTTTTGTTGTTGTTCTAAAAATGAAGGCAGAGTTCCCATCTTTGCATTCTGTAGTCAGTGTCTACCCTTTCTCATTCTCTTTGATGTTTCCCTCCTGAGAAAAGTAACTGAAGAAAGAGATGGGTTTTTCATTGTTCCAGTGTATCTTCATTGCTGTAACCTACCTCTCCTGTACACACACACACACACACACACACACACACGCACACATGCACACGCACACACACACACACATGCACATACACACACTACAGCTGTTGCACTGGATACAATTACTGAGACTGGACACCAAGTAGTTGCTTCATGAACACTTTGGACCTCGTGGATTCCCTGAGATGAGAAGGTCCCAGCCCCCATCACTTTCATTCTCTCCTGACCTGACGGGATCCTATTTTCCAGCTCAAAGTATGCCTATTGGCTCATCTGCCTGGCCCACATTCCTTTGCATTTATTTGGAATGTTTCTTCTAAAGTATGTCATGGATTTAACAGTTCTTTATCCTGTATGAAGTACATGAATTTATTATAGAATTTTGCAGAGATTCTTTCACAATTCTCTCCTTTACTTCCTTCGTGTTACTTGAAGCCCATATCTTTTATAGCTTATACTCTCTATAAATGGCAGATAATATCTCAGTGATGAGGATCACCTGCTGTTCTCCCAGGGGACCTAATTTCAGTTTCTAGCACCCATGTTGAACAGTTCACGACAACCTATAATTCTGGCTCCAGGGAGTTTGATGACCTCTTCTGGCCTCCAAGGAAACCTGCACACATGCCTTTAGATTTCTGAAGCATCTTAAAAGACAGAAAGACAGGGTAAGAGCGTCTCCCCTGGTCTTAGGTGGGACCATGTTTATTGATTTTGTGTAGCAAGGGGGCATAATCTCACCAACAGGAAACTGAGTCATAGTCACATACCCATGCTAGTAGACAAGAGAATGTTTCACAGCACAGTCCCTCCCCCTAGCCCCGCCCTCCTGGCAAAGGAACCTGGGAAATGTAGTCTTTTAAATGGAAGGTGTCACAGAGTCATTTGAGCTACCATGTGCTAGGACTTGAACTTGGACAAGTTGTCAGTGCTCCCAATCTCTGAGACATCTCTCTAGCCAACATTTGCCACCTTTTCAAGTGATATGCAGGAGTAGCTTTCTTCCTTAAAGTCACTGAAAATAGCAACCATCTCTTTTTCACCTTCTTGTCTCTGGGCTCAAACACATGAATTTGACCCTCTAAAGCTGATCTGTTGCCCTAGACATGAAATCATTAGATAATGATGAAGACTTGGGGACACATCTAGTTGTAAGGGAGTAGATGGTTTCTCAGCAAACTGAGTGTGGTTTAATAAGACTGCCTTGTGGCCAGCAATAAAGTACTTGATTATAGAGCAATTGCACAGTGTGGGGTCCAGAACTAACTCTGGCAGTAAAGTGTCCAATTCTTTAGTCCTCCACAGCATCTACCTTTTCGTCTTAAGTGAGTCAGAGGTGATTTCTTCTGCTTATTGTAGAGGATTTATTCCATGCAACAATGTGGCTGCTCTGGAAAGGGATCACATTCAAAGACCCAGGTCTGTGTGAACCAGCTGGAATACAGATACTCTCTTACTACACACCTTCAGTGCCAAATAACGATGTGTAATGGAGGGACAGACAAAGTGACAAAATGAGTCAGAGATAGGAGAGTCTACTCAAGAACAGTATAGGAGGATAGGGTCAGTCAGCTGGGAGTCAGTACAGTGAGTGCAGTGCAGTGGACTTGAGCTTGTTCATGAGTTCATGCAGTCAGTGCAGATCAGCAGAGGCAGCTGAAGCCAGAGAATAAGAAGGAGCCGGAAGATTATAACACATTGCCAGAGTTAGTTGGAGGCCAAGTGGTGGATGACATGCAGGAAGAGGTGCAGTGGGCAAGTGAGCTCCCTGGGGATGGCCCACCATCCTGCTTGGCTGTGATGGGTGAGCTCTGGCGAGGCACAGCCCCAGAGCCTTCGTCCTGGGATTGCCTCTTACTACTGATGTGCTTCCTCATGGTTGTCGTTTCCATCCTCCTCATTCACTTGGCTTTGTGTGAGTGGACACCAGGAGACCCTCACTGCCTAAAGCCTGGGGTGATAGCCCACCCTATTGGGTAAATTTCCTGCAGATCAACAAGATGAACTTTCACAAATTAATACTGTTCAGATGAATTAATGACTTTATAGAATTCCTAATTGGATTCAAATAATTGTAGGAAGAAAGTTGAAAGAGATGGTTTTAGTTTTGCCAGAAAGATGTAATAAAGTTAGAATTATGAATAGAATGTGTTTCCTCCTCATAGAACAGGTAAAGACTGCATAATAAGGAATACAATGAGCTTTCCTAAATTGCACTAAGAAGAGAAATAGACTTGGAACAGATTTGTCATCAAGGAAAAACATTTGTTCTAGGTCAGATTCAAGGGTGAAGCCATAGGTGTACACCATGGTAAAGCAAGGCCATTTGAAACTGTTGCTTTGAACTTATAATGAGCTTATAGAATGTACACCTATAAACTAATTATAACCCGCATCATTCCCTTTTTATGAGCCATGAAGAATAAAAGACCAAGGCATCCTGAAGCGGTATACAGTATACCGTGGCATGACCATGGCAGCTGCCATTACAGCACCAATAGACTTCAACTGGGATTCGAATGAGCTGCGTGGCTCCAGTTGAGATGGTTTCAGACTGGCATTCAGGACTCTGAATTAACACAGAAAAGATTGATGGCTTCCCCCCTTTGGTGGTCTCTATGGAGGAGGAAAACAACACGAGTTGCCATTTGACTTTCCACTCATTCACATCTACCAGTTGGCAGGCAGAGCAAATGAGAAAATTCCTCCACCCAGTAGCTGAGTCTGCGTGAGTGTGGCCCATGCATGATCCAAGACTGATGGTCTGTGATCAGAATCCTCCACAAACAGGCATGCTCTAGGAACAGTTCATGACAGAGCCAGTGGGGAAAACACTGCATGGAAGCAACCCTTAAGAACTTTCTCCTTCCGATCAACTCTAGAATATCTCGGGTCTATTTGTTCAGCCACTTCCCACTAGGAAATGAATTACAGATCAAACTGGATCTGATGAGTCTCAGAAAAACCTATGAACCAGTCAAATAGTCAGCGAAATGAAAGTTTTAGTGCTTTTACCCCTCCAAAAAGATGAAGAGTTATGACCTGTCAGAATCCTGTTACAAGGAACAGCTTAGCCATACAGCAAGCCCTATGACCCAGCCTGGAGTCTTCTGAGGATGTTATTCATAAAGGCACATTTAATCAAACTCAGGCCTCTCATCACAAAGGCACAGTTAATCAAACTCAGACCTCTCATCAAAATTTCTCTGTGCAAGCCAAACATTTTGCCAGCAAGAGGAACATGCCAGACCAGAGAAGGTAAGCTAACAAGCTGTGTGCCATGGTTTCAGAACTATGAGCTCTCAGCCCATTTTTTAAAATAAAAAATAAAAATAGCCTTGTGTGCTTTTGCATTTACCAAATAGTTGGCTTTTGATCCACACAATCAGTGCTTTTATTTATCCTAGGATTTCAATCTATATAAATACTTTTTATTTACTGTAATTTAATTTACCAAAAAGAAAAAAATGTCTTCCGTTCTTTCCCATTCTCACCCATTAGAGGAATTTGGAGGATGAATGAGTGCCAGAGTCACCCTGGAAGAGAGTCCATGGTTACCACGCTGAAACAGAAGAAAGGGTTTTGGAGAAATGACCTTGTATCAAATGCCAGGCATTTGCCGAGAGCATTAAAGGTCTTGAATGCTCCCGCACCTCCCCGTTGGTGACTTGCTAGACCTGGGAATGGATGCCTTTATAGTTTTTGTGGGGGGCCCTCTCTTCATATCAAAGGGGAACACAACTTCAGTTATGTTTACTAACCAGGTTGGTAATAAGGTCCGCAGCCTACCACGTTCCCACATTAAAGTAAACAAAGCAAACCAAGGAGCTTGCTCACCTCCCTGCAGCCACATGTTGACTCTTATTTGTTGAACATTTGTTGGTTTCTTCTTCTTCTTCTTCTTCTTCTTCTTCTTCTTCTTCTTCTTCTTCTTCTTCTTCTTCTTCTCCTTCTCCTTCTCCTTCTCCTTCTCCTTCTCCTTCTCCTTCTCCTTCTCCTTCTCCTTCTCCTTCTCCTTCTCCTTCTCCTTCTCCTTCTCCTTCTCCTTCTCCTTCTCCTTCTCCTTCTCCTTCTCCTTCTCCTTCTCCTTCTCCTTCTCCTTCTCCTTCTCTTTCTCCTCCTCCTCCTCCTCCTCCTCCTCCTCCTCCTCCTCCTCCTCCTCCTCCATCTCCTTCTCCTTCTCTTCTTCTTCTTCTTCTTCTTCTTCTTCTTCTTCTTCTTCTTCTTCTTTCTTCCTCTTCTTCCTCTTCTCCTCTCCTCTTCCTCTTCTTCCACTTCCTCTTCTTCCTCTGTTTCCTCCTCCTCTTCTTCTTCTCCTTCTCCGCATCCTCCCCTCATCCTCATCCTCTTCTTCTCTTTCTCCTTCTCCCCCTCTTCCTTTTCTTTCTCTTTTTCCTCATCCTCTTCTTTTTCTTCTTCTTCCTCCTCCTCTTCTTCTTTTTCTTCTCCTCCTCCTCCTTCTCTTCCTCTTCTCTTCTCTACTCCTTCTCTTCATCTTCCTCTTCTTCCTCTTTTTCTTCCTCCTCCTCTCCTACATCTCTTCTCCTCTTCTCTTCTTTTTCTTCTTTTTCCTCCTCCTTTTCTTCTTCTTCCTCCTCCTCCGCCTCCTTCTAAACCCTGATTTATTCAGAGACTGTGAAGATGACTGTGAAGCGAGTGTAAACAGGCTAACATTTCTTCCCAAAGGAAGAGAATGAACTGGTAGGGAGGGTGAGCTTGGCCCTTGTACTCAGCTCTCAGCTTTTGGAGATGAAAATTCCTGCCTCATAAAGTCACTGAGGTAGCTTGAGTGCATAGAATAAAAGTTATCAGGCAGGTTTTGTTTACTAAATATTGAGTAGAAAGTGCTTAGTCTTTAAGTAATTATCCTCCCACTATACTCAGTTTCCTCTGTTATCAACATCTTACAATGCCCTGGTAATGTTACATTGCATGCTAAACTTTAATCCTTTAAAATGGATTATCTGAAGCTTAGGTTAGCTCTGTGGTAAAGAGCAGTCACTGAGCCATCACGAGCTTGGTTCCCAGCACACACATAAGAAGCCAGGCTTTCCACAACTTACTCCAACTTCAACTATGACACTCCCTCCGGGCTTTCTGTACTTGTTTGTACTCATACCTGCTCAAACATGTACAATATACAACCAAATAAAAATGAATAGATTTCCATAAGATCCATAATTCTATAGAAACAGTTTGAATGCATGTATGGAGTATGGATAGGAACTATAATGTCTATTATTCAATGTACCATCCCCTAATACTCTTGTGTTAAGTTCTCTGACCTTATTTTGTGAAGCACCTCATTGAAGGTCTCCTCAAAACCAATACTGGACTAGCACACAATTTACAAAATATCACCAGTGAATATTTTCATCTTTAGGTTTTCCACTCACTGAGTACAAGACGCCCCTAAGAATGATTATTACTGAGAGTAAGCATTGTGAACTTGTCATCCAGTCTTGTCAGAGGAGCACTGCTTATTGGTTGTCTTGATAAAATATGGCAGCATGATGAAAAGAGTTTGGGTTCTGAAGCATGAAGATGGATTGGAGATGTCCTTCCTGGGTAGATGATCTCCAAAGAGAAAGTTAAAACACAGGAAAGAAGAAAGACAAGCAAGTTCTAGAGGACAACACAGTCAATCACTGGGCAGGTGGGAAATGGCCATGCCTCCAGTTACCCAATTCCTT
Organism: Apodemus agrarius; assembly: GCA_964023405.1. Classification (NCBI taxonomy): domain Eukaryota; kingdom Metazoa; phylum Chordata; class Mammalia; order Rodentia; family Muridae; genus Apodemus; species Apodemus agrarius. Next base: position 179,486,376 of record OZ030006.1, on the reverse strand, counting down.
GTGGTACAGTTTTAGAAGTATGTAGAAACTTAGGAGATGGAGCCTTACTGGAGTTTAATACCAACCATTCTAATTATTATAGCAAATCCAATACTAGCCATTCTGATTAGAAATGATGAAGCAACAATTTGGATGTGAAACATATTCTTCTTGAGTTTGACAGTCAATAAATGCCAACCAACACTCGTCTGTCAAATCCTCAGTTCTATGACTTCCCTGTTGATTTGGGTGACCATGAGATATGTTACAGCATAACTTATATGTACAGACATATGTTACAACAATGTCTGTTGGAGGAAAATTCAAAACTATTTTCATCAACATTTAACATTGCTCCTCTTCTAGACCTCTCCCATTATAGATAGTATATGACTTACAGTTTTTCAACTTTACATTATAGCAAAAGCAATTCACACTTAGGATAGTGCACTTTGGATTTGGATTTCAGACTTTTGCTCAGTCTAGGCATGCGTATGTGTGCCCCCCACCACACACACACCTACTATACCTGGTGAGGTAGATCTATTATCCCACAACTCAAGAGGCTGAGACAGGCCAACTTGGGCCTTTTACATAGTGAGACTATAAAAAACAACAACAAGGCAAGTTATCATGTTACAGTGCTAGGCAGCAACAGTGAACTTTTGCTCTGGAAGCCATAAAGTTAAAAGAGGAATCTGTGATGGGCACCCCTGTGCTGTTGCAAGGCTGTGGTGCTCGGTTGTTAGGGCCATTACATGTGCTATCTCTGTAGCATTTCCAACTCTGATGGGTGTGTTGGGACATAAACAAGTTATTAGATTGCAAGAGTCTGTTTTCTCTTGCACAGTAGTTTCCTCCAACTTGGAGGGAACTTTTTAAAGGAGAAAGGAATGATATACATTAAGCCAGGATTCTTACAAGGAGCTGAAACAGAGGGGAAGTGAAAGACTTAAATCAAGAAGTAAACAATTCAAAATCCTTCAGGAAGTCCCCGAAATTGACCAGATTGACTAGGCATTTCCTCTCCAAGATTATATAAGCAGTAAAACTGTTGGAAGTTGCTCTCAGACAAGCTCAGGATCCAGGATAAAGCAGAGACCAGCTGATTTACCCATAGACTCAGGCCACATGAGCTACCTGGAAAGGACACTCTCAACCTGTTAATCTGATTGCAGGCTCAGGGAACTCCAAGTTTCCAAGTTTTGTGAGCTGTTACCTGTGCTCAGGTGGGCTTTGGTGATGAAGCTCTCTTTGAGTCATTTCTGCTCCTATAAGTTTATTATTCATTTATCATAAATATAATGTATGTATAATTATATATCATATGTATATATGATATATAATATAAAGCTCCTATAAGTAACCTCTCACCCATATGTAGCAACCACAATAAAACTGTAATGGTTTTTCCCCTCACAAAGACATCTTGGCAGTTGGGAGCCAAAGAATATCAAAAAGTCACACAATGCAACAAACCTCACGCGAGATCAATTGGGGGGAAATACAGAATGCAGCTGTTACTAATCAGAGACCCAGAGGGATGGGTAGAGGGGAGTAATTTTGTAGGGTTTTTTGGATCATGGGCAGTGATCTAGTGAAAAAAGCAAGATAATGCCAGAATTATTGATTTGCTTCCAAATGTAAAACATTGTTTGGCTGTTAACTCTGAGTTGCAGGAGGGGGATATTTCCAAGTCCGGTGTTCACAGGCTGGCCATGGGCAGGGTAATTTTCCACTGACCTGTTGCCCTACAAAAACTCATTGGTTCACTAAGTCCAACTTTGGTGATATCAGGACTTTGGTCTATTTGGGGCTTCCTATCTAGGGTGAGTAAATAGCTGTTCATGTCTCCCCAGGGGTAAATCACACAGCATCTCTGGCTTTGTTTCTTTCCCCTGAGATTTCTTGGTATCTTTTTTTAACATCAATCTATAATCTTTTCTAGTCCTGTAACTTTCTTAATAATACAATGGACTCTATACTTAGTGAACATTAGAAGACAAACATTTGTTGCTGTTTCTTTGAGAGTGGGTCTGGCCTTGTAACCATGGCTGGTCTGAACCTTACAATGTCACTCAGAATAGTCCTTAATTCAGTCTTCCTGTACCAGCCTCCCAAGTGCTAGGATTACAGATGTGTAATCTACCACTTGTCATTTGGAAGAATTGTCAATCAAAAACCCAGACCTTGGGGCTAGGGAGATGGCTCAATGGGTAGGACTACTTCCTGTGCAAGCATAAGGTTCTGAGTTCAAATCAACATAAAAATGTAGAAATGGCTGCCCCTGGGAGAATGGCCAAGCAAATCCTGGAGGCTTTCTGACATTCAGCCTGGCCAAAATGATGAACTTCTCCTTCACTGAGGCTTTGGCTTAAGACAGGAGAGTTGGTGGAAGAAGAAGATTGGAATCCCCCTTAGGCAAATACGTACCACACACACCTGTACCACATATACACATACATATGTATATACACACATATATACACAGCACATACATATAACACAACACTTATACATACAGCATACACATATACACACAGCACATACATATAACACACAAACAGCATACACCTATGGCACACAAACACTTATACAAACACATATAAATCACATAAAATACACATACCACACTCACATGACACAAATATAACACATAACTACACATACATGCCACACATGTACAGACAAACCTTATAATGTGAGGTTATCAGTGATAACAAGTTTGATTTTCTTCTATTTCCTTTGACTTTACAGAATGTATCTTTAATGATGAAGTACAGTGTTTCCTCAGGAGCCTGGGTTATTGATCAAAGGCTCTAAGGTTGTCATTCCAAATTCCACCTTTTGCTCAGCATCTAAACCCATCTGAACCTTCCATGCTATGCAATCCTCCACAGTCATGTTCGCTGCCCTCCAGGGGATGACTGATGACATGATATCCTTGTGCATTGAGGCCTGCCCAGCCCTCAGCCTCTAGGGTAGGAAATCTCTCCACTCATGGCCCTCTTATAAAGGTAAACAGATTGCTAAACTCCAATGCCACAGTAGTCAGGAAAGCCTGAGGGCTAAAGGAAAATGTGCCCCTTGCATACATATAGGGAATTGATGTTCTGTATTTGAACCAGGCAAGAGAGCATGATACTCTACAACTAAGAGGAAGATACATCTGTGTACAACACACTTGTTCCCAGTTCAATGGGAAGGTCCTATGAGACAAACTACTATTTCTCCTCAATTGAAAATATTAAACACTCTGCCTTGTGGGTTTTTTATACTGGCTTAAACATTGTACTAGAAATATAGAATATATCTTTTATCTTTATTACAGGCAGTAAGTACTCTGTTAAGTTTTATATCCAAAGAGTGTTTCATTCTTTCTGCCCAGTTGTGGTCTTGTTTAGTAGCAACTTCCCAGGCTCAGCCAATTGAAACTGTTGTGTCCTTTGGAGTCAAGGACAGCCTCTGAGAGAGATGTACCCCAGCTCTCTTCTGCTGTTATGAAAACTGCCAAGGCAAACACAGCCCAGAAAATTCTAGAGCAATCACAGGAAGGGTCACATCATCTCCTCTCAACTGCCCCATTCTCTTGCTGTGACCAAGTCCCTCTGTGGGAGGGATCCGAGCAGGGCAGGAAGGAGTGTTCCCAAGGCTGAGTCACCTAGTAACTCGATAAGAAAGTCAACTGTGATAATTCCAAAAGCCAGCCTTGCAAAGTGGGGTCTTAAGTGACTTATTTGTTTTTTTATTTTCCACTGTTATTTTATTTTATATAAAACCTCCTTCATTATGAGGTATAATGCTGTCCTCCAGGACCTGGATCATAGAAGATTTTCCTGATACTACTGTGTGCAACAGCCCCTCACTTCACAATCACTATGCTTCCTAATGGACTGTCTCCTAGTGTCTCCATTTCAGTCATCTCTGGATGCTCCTAGGTCCCCACATAGCACAGCAATATGACACAAATCATTCCAGAGGTCAGAAACCCAAAACCAAGTCAGAGACCTTTCCCCATCAAAGGGCATAACCACCCCAGTCAGCCACAGACTAAGGAGGGAAAGCTACTTTTATGGACTATAAGCCTTAATAAATAATAATTGTCGTCATTAGTTATGGCCATTCATCCAAAGTGGCTTGAGCATTCATAAAAATATCTTTGTTTCTCACCCTCTCGCTTCTGGTGCCAGGAAAACCAGGGCACTCACTCCCTTCCTTTCAATCATAAATGCAGCTTATCTCCTGGGAACAAGACCTTCTCCCGGGTTATACCTGCACCTCCCATAACCGTAGACATGCAAATAGATTTGGTGCAGTGGGTGGATATTCCTCCCAAGCTAGTGGAAAATTTGTACAACCAGTTTTTAGAAACTGGGCGATGAGTACCTATGAAATCCAGAGATATGTTTTACCACAGTTTTCAAGTGTATTTCTGACCTCCCTAAGTAAGCTTAAAGTCCCTTGTGGGAAGATTCATGTCTTAAATGATATAATGTCAGATATAATATGCAAATTTCTTTTTCAGGTGTAATAAGCTATAGTACATTGAGTACCATTGCGTCAATTAAAATGTGTTACATTCTGATCAGGCCAAACAACAAACTGGGGGCTGGGGGAGGGAGATGAGTGAGCTAAGGTCCTCGCTTCTCAAAACCTGGAAGAGAGAGAGAAACAGGTAGTTGGGGGTGATTGATGCCTAGTCTGGGCTAAGTTACAGCATAGAAGAGGAGCTGAGCTGTAGATCTGGCTTATGAAGAGAGCTTTTGCAAGATGCTCTGTCAGGCGAGAAGACACTGAGCTGCTGTCTTGGGTAGGCAACCCAGTCCTGTATCATGTGTGAACACATGATCTGGTCTCATCTGTTCAGAGAGGGCCTGATGCAAAGAGGGTGAGTTGAATGGAGAGAACGGAGAAAAAGGGGAAAATGAAGGTGGACTTGCACATTGGAGATCAAATGTTGAAGGAATCTCTGGTAAAGGGAACTCTGTCTGCATCACAAACCCCTCGGGTGTGTGGCTCCAACAAAAATACATCAGGTTGTAAGTCCAAAGTGAAGGTGTTGTGGTCTCTCTCAGATCTGTAGGTGACCATCAGCATTATCCTCCCTGGACACAAGAGATGGACAGAGGAGAGACCAGCCTACCATTTGCTCCTCTGCTTTCTTTTTCTTTCTTTATGATTTTTTTTCATGTGTATGTGTGTGGTGCACATTTGCAAATGTTTTGGCACAGATGTTTGGAGATATCTGTAGAAGGTCAAACCTAACATCTGGAATCTTCCTTCAGAACCCAGAGCTCATGGGTATGACTATTCTAGCTAGCCAGCACCTCTGAAAATCCAAATTTAACATCCAGAGCTCTGAAATTATAGGCAGGTTAGCATGCCCTTCATTTCCTTCACTCGAATTTACATGAGTGCTTGGAACCTGAACTCAGAACCGCATACCAGCACAGCAAGTACTTTATTCAGTAAGCCATATCCTTACCCCCACCCTGTTCCTCTTATAAAAACACCAGTGCTACTGGATTAGGTCCCAACACTCATGACCTCATTCAACCATAATTCCCTTCCTAAAGACCTGTCTCCAAATGTGGTCACACAGGATGAGCCTTCTGGGAGGACACAGCTCCTACACAATTTCTTATTCTAAAACTGGATATTGAGAGTGACACCCTTCTAGATGTTTCTCAGTGAGGCCAACTTCCTCCACACCGCACGGTTGGAGCCTGGTAGAAATGACCCAGGCAGCCTTGGCAGTGGAAGGCCATTGAAGCCTTCTCTCTTAACACTGCATTCCTCCTCCAAGTAGGACATTTTTCATTTGCTCTACTAAATAACTGTATTTTATTATTTTTTTTGGTGTGTGTGTGTGTGTGTGTGTGTGTGTGTGTATGCACACTCCAGAGTCATGGAGTTCTCAGATTATTTTTGTCTCCATTTTAATGTCCCTTACCTTACAAAAATCTTTTATGTTGGGAAATTAGAGCATTATTATCTTAAGGGAATTATTATCTTAAGCCAGAGATCAAAACTCTTTCAAGTTGTCAGAGAAGTAAATCATCTCAGCAGCCACACAGGTTCTAGAAGTGCAAACTCTCTTAACTATTTGTTTACGAATAGCATCAACACTAGGGGCCCCCATGAATGCTGGGTAATAATAGTATACAATACTGATGATAAAGTTCTCTCTGGTTCCAAGGCATGCTAGTAATGGTCTCATAAAAATGTAGCTTTTTGTGATCCCATCATTAATACAAATATTAAGAATTGTGTTGGAATGCTTGCCTAGCTTGGACAGATGCGGGAGGATCACAAGGCCATTTCTGGCTTCCACAATGAGGGAGTATGAGACCAGCCTAAGCTACCTGAGACCCTGTCTCAAAAAGATTAAATTAAGCTCAAGTTGATAAGTTGGTTTTTTTTTTGTTTTCTGTTATTTTGTTTATTTTTTAGTTCTCTTAATGTTGTGCTGAGAATGGAACATGAAAGTTTAGCAAGTATTTTATCACAGAACCATGACCCTAGACATTCAATTAATAACTCTTTAGATGATTCATGTTTAAGTCCACAGAATTTTCCTTGCTAGAAGGAAAAGGGGGTGACATTTTATTTCCTCTGCTGAAAGCATTTGAAATGGCACATTGTCTTAACTTCTTCTTCTTCTTAGAAGTCTAGACAATGGCCACATGCTTATGTGAGAGCAACTCATTATTTCTGTTTTGAAATTCTTAAGAAAAGGACAAAATTTGCTTGGGAATCAGCTGGGTAAAGAATGGGGAGGCTGTAATTCAAGTCCAATTAGCAATCACCCCTATAACATAGTTCTTAGTTCCAGTAGGGAGACCAATAAAATCTGATATAAATTGTGCCATGTTTTTACTGTGAGAGGCAGCCCTGGGTGATGAGAACATTGGACGTGGTGACTGGCGGCCTTGATATCTGTTCCAGCCACTGATAGCTTGTCTCCCGGAATCTTTGAATTTAATTGCTGAACCAGTTAAATTCAACAGATGAAAAGGCATTACATTTCATACTCCTGTCCAACTGAGAAGGCAGTAAAATGTCTTAGTATTTAATAATTTATATATTTTAAACTCTCATGTAAACCAGATGGGATCTGCACTATTATTAGCCAAGACTTAGCTCTCAAGCTCTGGGATTACAAGTGCGTACCCCCCTCCACAACAAGTGTAATCAGACATTTTGGAAACCAGGATTATTTCTTCATAGAGATAAATAAACCTCCTAAATATTTATTGGTTTGAGATGAAATTTTAAGGAAGTGCCCCAAAATGCCTTTGTGAGTTTTCTGTGAAGTTTATGTGGCAGGTTAGAATTGTAGCGAAGATGTGCGCTTTCATAGAGCAGAAGTAGACAACATGTAAGCGTGTGGTCACTTATCCCCAGAATTCTGCTTGCTTCACATGGGCATTGGCCCCTGCCCACCTGCAGAGAGCTATAGCTTTATGTTCTGGGCAGTAAAAGCAGCATCTACACAAGGGAGTTTAGCTGTCTGTTGCAAGAACTCTCTAGACCAAATTTGTACATACAAGCAAGAGTTTGCCAGAGCTAATCAGATAATTATACCCTAGGCAGCCGGCGTGCAGGACAAGCGGAGCAGTTTTATTTTCTTTGCTTCACATTTCAGTCTTGGTTAAAAAAAAAATTAGGTACCGGGTAAAATCACAGCCTGGGGGGGTGGTTTGCTTCTAATTGCCTGTGTTCACTAAAATGGGTTAGGAGTTTATGAGAATTGAGTTATATTCTATGACACACAGTGAAATGACCTCACACTGAAGCAGCTAGGGGAGTCCCTGCACCACGCAGCTCTACCTCCTGGCCTCCCCTGACACAACAGATCCTGGGTCTCTTGGGGAAGTAGTTGAGGAAGCCCTATCTCCACAGCTTATTACTCTGTCATTAGATAGGTGGTTTTAACACTGGCCCATATGTAAGCCAGTCTACACCTAATGTTTTAATAGAGAAAAGACTAGTTGAAACCTTCAATGTCCAACACTTTGCTCTCTGCTGTTTTAGAACATTTTCTATATACTTCTAATGGGCTTTTAAAATACGTGTGACCGCCAGAAATAGCCACTTTATCTTAAAAGCTCACTGTTATGGCATGTTTGCTAATCTGACATAAGGGAAAAGTCAAGTTCAAATTTCATGCTTTGAAAGCAATAAAAATCACCACCTGGGAAATCCAGGGGTGCGCTGTTATTTAAAGCAGGTGTGTGGCTGAAGAGATGCAGCACATCTGGGTCAGAAAATCCACGGCCTCGGAGGCAGCCACTTTGCACAGGGCCTCTGCCATCAGAGGAGCAGCTTAACAGAACTTTGGCATTCATTGTCTTGAGGAGAAACATCACCATCTATAGTTAGGACAGCAACTCAAATAATTAAACATTGCCTTCACATCAAAGAACTCCAAACAACACACCTGTGTATTTATTATCTCGAAAAACTAGGGGGCATGGTTATAAATTGTTTTCTACGTTTGATTTCTTTTCCCCTTGGCCAAGGTCTGGATCATGAAAAGAAGTGCTATATTCTACAAGAAAGACTTTCCAGGACTCTAAAGCCGCCTTGCAAAGTCCCTCTGAAGCAGATCCCACGGGAGTAATTTCTGGACTTCAAGCAATTTACTACATATGAACCACAAACAACACTCTGGAAAGAAAATGGCAGCACTTATGTCATGATCACATGCAGGTTAAGGCTAGTACTGCAGTCACATAGCCCATGGAAGCAGTGTCTCTTCTTCCCAAGGAGAGCTAAGTTCTATCTTCATTTTACCAGTGTTGTTGACTTAGTTCTGCAGTGTGCATGCTGTCTCTTCCAACTCTACCAAAACCATGCCTCCCAGTACACTGTAAAGTTCCTTTTCCATCTCTCAGCACACACACACACACACACACACACACACACACACACATATGTACATGCACACACGAGCATGTACACACACATACACATGCATGTGCATACACATGTCCATACACACACACATGTACACATGTGCATGCACATTCACATGCATGCACATGCACACATACACACACATGCACACATGCGAACTGCATGGAAAACCTGTTACATGGACAGAGATACACTCTTGACTGTCAGTGAAATGACTATGTTTAAGGCAGGTCTAAAGCTTGCTGCAGCTCAGAACAGCAGAGGAGGATACCCACCCCAGTCCCCTGTCTACAAGTGTGTTTATTCTGAGTGAGAATGGATGGGTTAGCCTTCGAGGATGGAGAGCCCTTTGACACTATTCAGGTTGCTCAAAACGGTAAGGCAAGGCAAACGTGTGCCCAAGCCTCTTCTGTATCTTTCTCAAAAAGAGAGACTTTAAGAGAAATTAATCTTTGAAAAGTAATTTAAAACAGATCATGTAGAGTTTTTTCTGAACTCTAAGATGGAGTGGTGGCAGCTGCACCTCCTTGCTCAGATGTGACAGCCCTCAGGAGAGATGGAATATTGATGTTCTGTTCTGTGTTTCTGAGAGCTAGCACACACAGAGGAGAGCCCTGTTCATCTCTCACTCCTGCTGAGTTTTGGGGAGCTGGTTTGAGTCCCTGTGCCCATAGTGTCTATCATGCCTAAGGAGCTGGCAGGTACACTGTTGTCAAGTGTTGGTGGAAATCCTGCTCCAACTGAGCCTTCCCAGAAGGGAAAAGTGTAAAGAGAATGAGAACCGAAGTGGTTTCTTAGACATGTTCTTAGTGGAGCAGCGAGAGTCTTAAACGCCTGACTTTGATCTCTAGTCACCCAAGCTGTGTGTTTAAGACCAGATGGGGATATCCCCTAGGTCCATTCTATCTCCCATCTCTTCTTCACGCTGTCTCTCCAGTCTTCATTCAAACCCCACACGAAGAGGGAGAACACTTGCAATTTCTGCTTGACCCGAGGAATGAATCTGTCAAGTTAGTTCCATTTTCTTAATAGTCAGGAACAAATCACCAATCATCACAGTCCAACACCCAGTCCCCCTTTACAACAGCAATAAATCAAAGAGAGCCACACAGCATGAACCATAGTAATGGCTAAACTGTGTATTTTGGCTGCTAGAGACCCAGAGTTTCAATTGAGGATCTGGCAGGGGACATAGCTCTGTGTGTGTGTGTGTGTGTGTGTGTGTGTGTGTGTGTGTGTGTGTGTGTAAGAGAGACAGACAGACACGGACAGACAGACACAGAGACACAGGGGACAGGGGAGGGAGGGGGCTTGCTCTTGTTTGTCATCGTGGTATTGATTGAGTGATTGATTGATTGACTGATTGATTTCAACTTTGACTTTTGGGTTCATTTGATCTTTGAAAGAAATATGGGATTCAGAGTTCAGCCAGAGCATTGCTACATGAAAATCAACATGGCCTAGAGTATAAAAGAAACACAGTCTGCTAAGGATGCTACATAGATACATAGATTAGGGTTATCAAGGACTCAGGAGAACAGTCATGATACCCCAGAGCCATGGTTCCTACATCTAGGTGTTTTTGCAAGAGGCTTCTTGCATGCTGCTCCTCAGATGAAGTAGGAAGAGACTTGGTCCAGATCATCTCAAAAGACGATCTTCCCAGGCTACTAAGTCAACTTTTTAAAAGGTTGGCATTATGCCATACAAGTTTGAGTATTCTATTTCAGATGTTTTTTAGCATGGTACTTGTTTTCTGATATATTATATTAGGTATTGTTAATTAGTATTTCTTTTTCAAAAAAAAAAAAAGTAAATGCAAACGGCCTTAGATGTGACGAGAACATAACAGAATGGCCAGTGTTCAACTGCCTGCCGCAGGTTAACCCCTGGTTTGGGCTGGGGGAGCTGAGTCTGACAAATTCCTTGACTTTATGCTCTTTCGTAAAAAAGAATTGTTTCGCACCTGTAATTCAGGAGCCACCAAACCTTTATTAAAACTGTCAGTAAGTGCAGATGCTGTCCAGCCAGGCTAGCATGCTTATGCTCCAGGTCTTAAGAGTCTACTCTCTGGGCCCTGACTTCCCGGCAGCCTGTATCCTGGTGACATCTTCTGTCATCATGTCTCTTCACCGGTCTCTTCAGGCCCTTTTGTACTCACTGGTGGCTGAATTATTTGATTAATCTCTTGGACGCACTGTTTTCACACTTTCACTTGCCTAATGACGTCAAAAGCAGCTATGGCTGCCTCTTGATGGTCAGAAGAAATGTCTTTGCACCATTGTAGTCTGAGTAGCAAAGTCGTGCTCTTCAAAACCTCAAGCATGGAAATGAACGTGGGGCCTGGAAAGAGTTCTGTCCTCACAGCTACAGCAAGGGCTGTCTTTGCCTTACAGAGCTGGGCACTTTCCTTTCGCTAGACTGCCTAACAGGCTCTGGAGAATTGATTCATTCCAACAACCCAGCCAGGCAGTTATGAACAAGGACACTAAATTATTAATTTTCAGTGGGCTAACCACCACCAGGGCTGAGAGCAGGATTGACTGTCAGATCTGAACCAGGCACTCCCTTCCTGGTGAGTGGGTCCCCTCCGACACCAGACTGTTTATCAGAGGGTGTGTGGGAGAACAGAATTGGAAAAAGGAAACCGATTGTTGCCAGAAGGAAATATGTGTCATGCTCACACAGCCAGCGCTGACCTTCTCCACCCAAGGACACACAGAGGAGATGCAGTTACAATCTCCTAAATTAAAGATGCAGGCCCTGTGAGTAAGGACCTCTACGTATGCACTTTTCTGTGTTTACTTAAAGTGCACACACATCAACACATACACACTCTCACACACACATACTCACACACACTTATGCACACATATAATCATACACACTCATATACATATTCACACACATATACTCACACACACTCACACTAACACACAGATTCTCATATACACACACACATACACCCTCATACACAATAATACACTTGCAATATACTCACACAGATATACTTACACACATATACTTACACACTCTCACACTCACACTCACACACATACTCACATGCTTACACTCACACACATATACTCACACACACACATAATCACACACACACACACACACACACACACACACACACTTCCACAGTGGGTCCTTCTACCATCCCTTTGAGGCTCTTGTTTTTGAGTCTCTGCTTTTCAGGATCCCTTCCTAAACAAGTGAAGTTTCACAAAGAAAGTATTTTTTACACTGCTAAATCTTAAAAGATTAAATTACATATTTTCTATTTTTTTGGCATTTGTGCCCATTTCATGAGTTATGACTCCACAACCCTCTCTAAATATTCAGACTTATCTGCATTCAGCTTCCTTATCTGTCACCAAATAGCCCTAACCAACCTCTGTATTATTAACCCTTTATTCTTCTAATAGAACCCACATATTCACCAGGCATTCTACTAACAATACACACTCTTTTTTTATTCAGTAGGCGTGAAGAGGAAAGCCACTAAGTAAGGCCAAGGCCTTCCTTCTCCTGGATGAAATGTTGAAAGAATCATTTGAGTAACTGCAGTGTGATTTTCTAAGACCCAGGATCAAAGGCAGTTGCTCCATGTGGACAGAGATGGAGTAAAACACGACTTACTTCATTCTGGGGAACCAGTCTCAGAAGTCACAACATAGGAGGCATCACAGGTCTGATCTCTCAACCATGAATGTGCTACACATAAAGGAGAATGAAGGGTGTAATAAAATAATAAATAGAATAATAAAACCAAGCACACAGCAGCCAGCCTTGCCACGGGGATGCTGCCCAGGGCGTTCCGGTGACCCGGCCTCGTCAGAAGGGGCCTGAGCATGGGAGAAGCACTCTGTCCATCATCCATGCAAGGAAGATTGACACTGCTGCATCGGATCAGAGGGGGCACTAAGAGCTAAAGAACATGGCAAGTCTCTAGAAGCTGGGAGAGGAGGGAGGGAGAAAGCCTTTCTCCAGAGAGAAACTCAACCCTGATATTAGCCAGAGCCTGATTGCAGGCCAGTTGTCTTAGAATTCTGGCTTCCAGAGTGTTAAGATAATACTTCTGGGTTTGGATAAGACCCTCGGTGTGTGGTTCTGGATTGCAGAAGCTGGAAAACTGAATCTGAGGATTCCACCAGAAGGAGGGGCTGGGGAGACTCAGGGGCCGTTGGTTGGTTTGATTGGCAGCTGCTGTCTAGGCATGCTTGCAAGTGCTCCCCAGGCCTCGCCCTGTAAGAGATGGCCTTTTTGAGCGACAAGTAACAACTCTAGAGGTACTGGTAGAGGCTATGATGCAGAATAGAAAGGACGCTTTAGAATTACTCGACAAAAGTGGTGCTCTGTAAAAATGTGTTCAAAACAGTATGTGCTTCAAACTCTAACACACAGCCAACATATGATATATACCTATCATCTCATCATTAGGGAGGTAGAAACTGGAGGACTATGAGTTCGAGGCCAGCCTCAGATATAGATATATATATATATATATATATATATATATATATATATATATGGGTTACATAAGAAAACAAAATTTCTACAATATAAAGAACTGAGGCTGTAAAAGTATCTTCTTTGCCTTTAAGCCCCACTGTCATCTTTTTGATTGCTTTTGTTTCTTTTGTGTGTATGAGGTAAGTGTGTGTGTGAGTGTGTATGTGTGTGTGTGGTGTTTTTTCTGTATGTAATGTATGTATGTGTGTGCATGTGTGACTGCATAAATTCCTGTATGTGTGCACAATTGTATATTGATGTGCATATACATTATTTCACACAAGTAAAGATTTAAAGACACCCTCATGTGTCATCTTCAGGGACAAGGTTGTAGTTTGATATGAATGTCCCCCAAGGTTCACGTGTTGGAGGGTTGGTCCCCAACTGGTGACAGTCTTAGTGTATGCTCATTTCCTCAGTGGGACATTAGGCAGTGGAACTCAGTGAGAAAAATTCTATCAGGTGGGACATACTTTTGAAGGGTGTGTCTTGCCCTGGCCCTTTCCTCTCTGTCTGTCTGCTTCCATGTGGTGAGCAGTTCTACCCTACCACGCCCCTCCATTATGATGCTCTGCCTGAACACAAACCGCAAAACTTGGGGCCAGTGACCATGGAGAGAAACCTCTGAGACGGAGCCAAAAGGATCTTCATCAATTGTTTCCGGGTATTTGTCACCAAAGGAAAATACTAATGCATCACTTGTTAATTTTGTAAGAGAAGAAGCAGAATGGGGCCTGGGGGCCCGAGGAAGCTTTGATATGCCCGACACAAATTCTTCTTCATCTGCTCTCTCACTTCTATCCCAGACAATCACAGGCACCGGAGAACCTTGCTCAGATTGTAAACGCCCCTAGCTTTGCAGACCCTCAGCTGTACCATTAGCACAAAGGAAGCCACAGTGTTCCCCAAATCAGGGAGGGTGGCTGAGCTGCAAAGGCATTTTACTCCCAAGTCGGGTGTCTGCCAGGTTTGCCCGGGGACCTGTGTTCTGATCATTGTTCACAGGCCCAAAGTCTCATGAAAGCAGAGACTCTCACTGTACCCTAGGACCTGGGGCATAGCTATAATTTTTTAGAAGTTGAGGGGGAAAAAACCTCCTGAATATGATTCTCTTAAAAGGTTAATTCAAAGAAAGAACAAGAACTTAGCTGAGGTTCATCCAGAAACGAGGCCACATTCAAGATGAATGGAAAGGAATTTAGGATGGAAAAAGTGCGTGTATATGCACATATATGTATATGTATATATGATATTTACATTGTGTATATATGTGTGTATATGTGTGCAAATGTGTGTATAGGCATGCATGTGTAAGTATTCATGTGCATATGTCACATATATATCTGTGTATGTGCATATATGTCCATGTGTATGTACCTGTGTGTTCATACACATGTGTGCATATGGATTTGTTTGTATACATATGAATATATGTGTATGTGTGCAATGCATGTGTGCTGTGTTCATAGATGTATAAGTGTGTGTTTACATATGTGTGCATATGCATATGTACATATATGTATTTGTGTATGCAAATGTGTATATATGTATGCATGTGAGTGTATATGATGCTGCTGAGATTAGTGGGTGGGGAAGATCTGAGGGAATAATCAGTAATGAAAATCACATGAATCTGGAATGGTCCTGGTTCTCTATACTTACTGATCAAATGTAGTTGTTTTTTTAGGGGGTTCTTTTCACTAAGGGGAGGCTCCAGAGGTCCCAGGGGTCTCAGGGGTCCCAGGAATGGGCTATTCCTGATAGTTAAAGATGCTAATTGCTCCAGCATGGGGAGGTATTTGTTCAGTGCAAACAATTCTTTTCTTTTAGGGTCAACCCTCTCATCCATCCTCCCATTTCTCATCTTTGAAATGCTCTAGGGAAGTCTTGTGATCCTTTCCTGGCCATCCACAAATAGGACAGGGAAAGACACTGATGAAGAGGAAACAATTTTCCGTTTATTTTGCTTTCAGAAATACACTTGCAACCCAGGCCAGCGCTGTGCTATATCAAAGAAACCATAATCTAAAAACCTAACCCCTTTTAAATGATAACCAACTGTATTTTGTTTTCATAAAATAACTTTATGTTTCCACTCAAGGGGTGGAGTTTCTGGCACTTCCTGTGACCTGTTTACATTTCCTACAGAACCCTCCCAAGAAAGACACCAAGGAAAATAGGAAACTTTTTAAAATTTCATTTTCCATTTTTAAAGGAGCCTCTCTTATTTATTTTTCTGACCTTTTAAAAAGGATTTTATTTTTAACTACATGGACATGTCTGTGTATGGGTCTATGCATGTAAGGACAGTTGCTCTCCAAGGCCAGAAGAGGGCATTGGATAGTCAGAAGTCACTAGTATCTGGATGTGGGTACTGGGAACTAACTCAAGTTCCTGGCAGGAGCAGCGGGCATGCCCTCAAGGGCTGAGCCAACTCTTCTGCGTATACTAACCATTTTGATGCCTCAGAAACAAGAACCATCAAAAGAGACGTAGCAACAGACTTCACAACCAAAGTCATTATCAGTTTCCAGGGACGTTTGGCTGCATGTTTCGGATACTGGTGTGGCCCCATCATCCACCTTTCCTCCAAAGCAACAGATTAGAAAACTAAGATTCAGGGTGACTCTAAAGGTCCATGGGTCTTTTAGGAGCCTGAGGGGAAGGGCATTCTTCAACTCAGTAGTGAACCAGAACAGTGATGGAGAAAATCACCAGCTTAGGTGGAAAGCGCACATTGATTTTCTTAGATAATCCCACACTTGCCTACCTGCCTGCTCCAGTTGTAGGTGCAGACAGAAGGAGAACAAGAGACTGTTGGTCCTGGTGCTGCAGAACCACAAAGGTTGATATCAAAATTTCATGTGACTGAAAGAGGAGAAACCTGGAATCTCGTCAAGCAAATTGTTTGAAAAATGTTCTTGGCTTTCCTAGATCCTTTGGAGCAGGACACAGGCCCCAGGCCCCAAACATGGAGATTTTAAATATCTGGGTTGATGTCACTGAGCCTGAAAATCCTGCTCGCTTTCTGTATCAGTAATGGAATTTTCAGTTCCTTTTTTGTCTCCACACACTTGGGGCTTAAATTGACATTGATCAGGAGGGAAACACCTTCTCCCATCTGGAGGCAAAGCTTTCTGGCAAGGCACTTTAAGACCTTCTAAGCGGCCCTGTCTCACATCTGCCCAGATGTGATGGTTGATCTTCGTCTTCAACTTGCCTGGAATCCCCTAGGAGACATGCCTTTGGTGCATGTGATGGTTTGTATATGCTTGGCCCAGGGAGTGACACTGTTGGGAGGTGTGGCCTTGTTGGAGTGGGTGTGGCCTTGTGGGTGTGGGCTTTAATATCCTTGTCCTAGCTGCCTAAGAGTCAGTCTTCCACTAGCAGCCTAAAGATGAAGATGTAGAACTCTCAGTTCTGCCTGCACTGGGCCTGCCTGGACACTGCTCTGCTCTCACCTTGATGATAATGAACTGAACCTCTGAACCTGTAAGCCAGCCCCTATTAAATGTTGTCCTTTATAAGACTTGACTTGGTCATGATGTCTGTTCACAGCAGTAAAACACTAACTAATACAGTGTGCCTATGAAATACCTCCAGAAAGATTTAACAATGGAAGGAAGACCCACACCATAAGCTGTGGTCCCAGACTAATAAAAAAAGAGAAAGCAAGCTGAGAACCAGTATTTCCTCTCACTCTACTCCTCTCTCCACTGACTCCCACTCTGCTTTCTGACTGAAGAAGCAATGTGACATGTGGTGGGCCATCCTAGTCTCCTGATATCACATGTTCCCCACCATGGACTAAATCTTTATTGTGAGATAAAATTAGCCTTCTTGCCTTAGGTTGCTTCTGCTAGGGGTTTGACCCAGCACTAAGCAACATAGACACCCTGGCCACAGGAACTGCTCACCTGGCTGGCAGAAGCAACGTGAAGACTAAATATAGACTCTTTATTCTCCTGAATACAATCAGTCTGATGGAAGGATGTGTTCTGGGTGAGAAGGCCTGAGTCTGGGACTGGGCATTGAGGAGCTCACTGTGAGAGCATTTGTAAGCCCTGATTTCTGATCTGCCTCTTCACCATGGGAAGAGGTGCTGTTTCCCTCCTATGGACCTCTGTGTTTTGTTACTTAACTGGAAAGAGATGTTTATTGTTGGCCTCTCTTGCCCTACTCTCGGTGTCTAGTCCAACAGACTGTGATTTCTAGAAAAGATGTGAATGGAATTTGCATATAACAACAATTCTGAGTGACGCTTAGAGGCATCTGGCTTGGATTCCAGCTCTGAGCGTGGACTTAAAGGGCAAGCGGATCCTTGACCTTGGCCGTTTGCTCTCATTCTTCTGAATTCTCCTCAGTTCCCCATTCCAGTTGTCGGGCCTCAGCAAACCATAGCCCATGGGCCAAAATATGTTCTTTTGTCTGGTTTTTATATTTTTAATCTTATTGTAACACATCTGTTAGAAGGTAAATTGAGGCACAATAAAATTTAAAGAGTGTTTTTGAGTAAGCAGTGATTCATGGGTTGGGCATCTCTAGAACATACGTGGTTTGGGGACTCCTCTGAAGAAGCTCAGGAGGGAGATTTTATAGAGGGAATGTGGATGGGATACAAAGAAAATATCTGGTTACAGTTGTAAAGCTGTCTTATTTGGTCTACCCCACTATAAACTTACTAGTTATATAACTGAGTTTATTGGCTACTTCTAATTGGTGGAGCTTAATTCTGTTTTTCTTTAATATAACTTTTACAAGAAACAGCTCAAGTTAAGTTTCACTCCTGTTCAAAAATCAAGCCAGGCTGCAGACACTCATGAGGCCTGAGCAGCCTTGTCTGTACAGGGAGCTCTTCAGGGCCTCCTCTCAGTTTTAATTTTCTCTAATGTGGTCAAGCCTGTCTCCTTCTACAGAGGTCAT
This sequence comes from Apodemus agrarius, assembly GCA_964023405.1. NCBI lineage: Eukaryota > Metazoa > Chordata > Mammalia > Rodentia > Muridae > Apodemus > Apodemus agrarius. Next base: position 179,468,034 of record OZ030006.1, on the reverse strand, counting down.
GTGGGATCATAGAGGTCATGTGTGACTACAGAGGTCATGTGTGATCACAGAGGTCATGGTGACTACAGAGGTCATGTGTGACTACAGAGGTCATGTGTGACTACAGAGGTCATGTGTGACCACAGAGATCATGTGTGACCATAGAGGTCATGTGTGATCACAGTAAAGGTTGGAGGTGGTAGCAAAGGGCAGAGACATACTCAGTCAGATGTGAAGGCAGGCAGAGAGGCTCTGCTTTCTCCTCAGGCCTCTTTACTTCTCAGCTGCCTATTAAAGGTAGGTCTTCCAGCCTCAGACAATACTCTCTGGAGATGCCAGACATTGTACATCAATACTGAATCCTGTCAATTGATGATGAAGAGTAACTATCGTTAAGTACTGATACCCACAAAACTACTTTCTATCTGGAAGTATTTACCAACCCAATCGCTGGTAAGCTTGGTGACTCAATGTCCTCTGCTGTTTCATCAGTAAAATCTATTAACTCTCAAGGGAGTTTTTCTTCTGGAGTTGGTAGCATTCATTTTATCTGAGGACAGGCAGAACTAATCTAGAAGCTGGATAACATCTCTACCTTGGCTCTTCTATGCAACAACTCTGCTTGGGAGCCTTGGAAATCCTCAGTGAAGGTTCCCTCATAGGAAAGCAAACAACTTAATTATAAGGCAACACGGGATAAAGCCTCTACCATGTGTTCCCAAGTTACAACCTGGACTGGACCAGAGCAAAGGGATTGGTGACCATAATCCTCTAAGAAAGCCAACAGACTGCCAGGAGGCACCGTTCCTCTGAGGAGATGGGAATACTATCAGAGACAGTAGGTTATCAGGCTCTGGCATTTTAAGCAAAAGTTTTCAAGCCTGAAAAGGGGGTGAAAGGCTAAGCTGTAATTCCATTTCTGTGCTTTAAGGAAGTTTTGAGAAAGGAAGGGCAAGGTTTCGTAGATTTAGGTAAAGAAGGGAGCTGCAGGTTCCCACTGAGGAAGAACGAAACAGGTGATTTTTGCTGAGGAAGAGCATGGGACCCCAGGCTGACTCCTGACTAATGCAGGGAAGGAAAAACAACCATGCTACTCTGTAGGCAGAAGATGGAGCCAAACCCCATGTCCTGAAGAGGGAGGAGGCAGAGCCTTCCCCCACATGGGTTCTGTGTATTTGGAGAGGGAGCATGTTGGACACCTCTACTCCGCTGAGCCAAGCTCTGCTCTAAACCACAGTGTTCTGGAGGAGAGGCCACAGGTGCTGCCCCAGGTAGGTGAGTGAGTGCCTCTGAGCGATGCTCTACAGAGCAGAGGTAGGGGCCAGTCTCCCTCCCGGACGAGCCAGTCCCACCCATACAGTCAGCAGTTGCTATAATAAAGCACCCACTTAGAGCAGAGAGGGTTTATTCTTGCTCAAAGTCTGAGGAGTTTCAAGGCCATCATGGTGAGGAAGGCTTGGCAGCAGGAGCACCAGGCCAGTCAGTCACACTGCATCTGCATTCTGGAAGCAGAGGGTAAGCAGGAAGTGGGGCAGAGCTATGAAACCTTGAGGCCCACCCCCAGCAATTCACTTCCTCCAGCAAAGCCCATTCTCCTAAAGGTTCAACAACCTTCCCAATTACCAACCAGGGCCCTGTGTGCAAACCCATGAGCCCTGGGGGGGGGCACACATCCCAAAATACATTCAAACTATTATACATCAAAGGCCCCTGAGATTCCACTTCAGACCAATCAGAATGGCTAAGATCAAAAACTCAGGTGACAGCACATGTTGGCGAGGATATGAAGAAAGAGAAACATTTCTCCATTACTGGTGGGATTTGCTGGAGGGAGACAGAAGCCCTGAGGGCCAGCAGAATAAATGGAAATATGCAACCTTGGAGGGGGAAACCCTCTAAAAACTGGTACAACCATTCTGGAAATTGATCAGGAGGTTCTCAGAGAACTGGAAATAGATCTACCTGAAGACCCAGCTATACCACTCTTGGGCATATACCCAAAAGATGCCCCACCATACCAGAGGGGCATATGCTCCACTATGTTTATAGCTGCCTTATCTGTAATAACCAGAAGCTGGAAACAACCCAATGCCCCAAAACAGAAGAATGGATACAGAAAATATGGTTCATTTATACAATGGAATACTATTCCACTATTAAGAATGAGGATATCATGAATTTTGCAGGCAAATAGGTAGAACTAGAAAATATTATCCTAAGTGAGGTAACTCAGACCCAAAAGGACATGCATGGCATGTACTCACAAATAAGTAGGTATTAGCCAAAAAAGTACAGAATACCTAGGATACAATCCACAGAACTCAATGTTAAGAAGCAGAAGGGCCCAAGTGAGGATGCCTCAATCACACTTGGGAGGCAGAGGGAGGAAGGGACCTGGATAGGAGAGAGGAAGGGGAGGAGGAAGGGGGAAATGTTCAGGTCTGGGAGGGAGACAGAAGCCCTGAGGGCCAGCAGAATAAATGGAAACATGCAACCTTGGAGAGGGAAACCCTCTAAAAAGTACCAGAGACCTGGGAAGCTCTTCAAACTCGAAGGGAAGGGCCTTAGATGAAATGCTCAACTGTGGGGAGAGGAACTTGGAGAGTCCATCTCCAGTAGAGACAGGGAAACAAGTGGAGGGGTAGGGTTGCCATCCCACAGTCAAAAACTCTGACCCAGAATTGTTCCTGTCTAAAAGAACTCCAGGGACAAAAAATGGAGAAGAACCCCAGGAAAAGGCCGGCCGGTGACCAGCCCAACTTGGGATCCATCTCAAGGGGAGGCTCCAAGGCCTGACACTATCACTGATGCTATGGTGTGCTCACAGACAGGAGCCTAGCATGGCTGCCCTCCAAGAGGCCCAACAAGCAGCTGATTGAGACAGAGCAGATACTTACATGCAAGCAATGGACTGACGTCGGTGGGCCCCCTGTGGTTGAATTAGGGAAAGGCTGGAAGAAGCTGAGGAGAGTGATCCCATAGGAAGACCAGCAGTCTCAACTAACCTGCACCCCGAGATCTCTCAGGCACTGAGCCACCAACCAGGCAACATACACTAGCTGGTCCGAGGCCCCCAAAACATATACTGCAGAGGACTGCCTGGTCTGGCAAATCAAAAATCAAACACGGGTGTGTATCCTGTTACATATCAGATGAGATGCTGGTCAGGCCTGGCTAATGTGGGAGCAGATGGGATAATTCTGGGTTCTACACAGAATTGGGACATTTGCCTTTCAGACTATGACACTAATGCCCAAAGCATTAGATTTATATTTAATATGCAGCACATGCACATAAAAACAAATTTTTACATTTTCTCAGATTTTGTAGCTTTATTTAGACAAGAAAAATCCCTTCAAATTATAAAATTCCTGTCAAGATTAAATATAAAACTACATGAAAATGATTCACATCATATATAGCATGTATAAGACACTCAAACGTCACTAAATGCCATTCCTTTCTATCTTTCTGACATTAGGAGAAAAAAAACCCAAAACAAAACAAACAACCTCATAGCCACAAACCTGAATTTCATTTAAAAGTGTGTCCTAAAGGTCACAGTCCTCTCCCATTCCCATATCCTTTTTTTTTTTAAACTTGAAAGGAAGAAAGAAAGGAAGAAAGAAAGACCAAGGCAAGCAACAATTGCAGAAACTCCTATACCTAACATGGCTTTACAAAGTTTCACAGTAAATTCTTTAAAATCCATGAACTTAAACAATAGACAAAGTAAAGGCACAAGTGTAAACAAAAAAGTAGGAACGCAGCCCGAGTGCCAGGAGGATTTGACTGAATGAATCACACAGAAGGGAATGAAATGTGTGTTCTCTGGTTACACAACACAGCCTCCACCCTCTGAATCAGAGCTGCAAATGGCTCCAAAAAAGGTAGACTCTGTCTGACCCCGCGTCAGGGATGCACACTCCTCAGGAAGACAGGGGCTCGCTCAGAGGCTCAAGGGCCCGGGTGCCAGGAGGCAGAGGCAGCGCCACGTTTCTCTGTTCTTCCAACACGACAAGCACCACCTTTTCTCACCTCTATTTGGAAACCAGACTCCTATACATAACTGTAAGAAGCTGTGAGGTCACCAGTGCAGGATAATTTTAGCCAACTAATGGGAGCTTTGCGAGAAGGTATGAAGGAGCAAACTGCTAAGTCTGAGACCTTTACTTCCGCCTTTCCTTTTATTTTATGCTGGAAGGGGGTCTCATATATCCCATGCCATTCTCGAAGAATGACCTTGGATTCCTGTTGCTTCTGACTTGACCTCCTTAGTCACAGGATTGCAGGCAAGCACTACTGTGCCTAATTTATATGGTACTGGGCATTGAACCCAGGGATTCAAACATGCTAGAGAATCACTCTACAATAGGTCATATTCTCAGCCATGTGCTGTCTTGGTCAAAAAATGCTGTCTGAATATCATCTTAGTGATAAAACTAGGCCACGCAAGATACAGAAGATTTAACTTACACCCACGTATGTAGGCATGCACGCAAGCACACGCATGCATGCACGCATGCACGCATGCACATATTCGTGCATGCGCACAACACTGAGCAAGTGAAGAGAGCTAGCCTTACAGTCAGGAACCTGTTGAGATTGGAAATGAGCACACACTTCCAAGCTCTCACCTCTGGTAACACCTGCTTCTGCCCCAGAATTCAATTCTAACACTGCTAGTCCTCTCTATTGGCAGACCTGCCAATAGAAATGCCACCTGTTACCAGAGCCCTCATATTACTGAATAATTGGAGAAAGATAAGGCTGTGCCTTAGACTATCATTCAACAGGGTGAAAGGAGATGAAGGGTCACTGTTCCAGAGCAAGGTCTGCGCCACGGTCAAGGCCTAAGACCACTTCATGCCCTTGACTCTACTCTGGGGTCAGCCTGCTTTACCATGAAAGGTAGCAGTGCAGGTTTGTACCTGAGTACTTTTCATGAGCCTATTTCCTGAGAGTAGAAGAGTTTAGTTGGCCCTAGAGCCACCCCTTCTCTCCTGACTTAAGAGCTGTGTGTGGCAACCAGGAATTAAGGGTGGTCTCTAGCTAAGAACCACAAAGAAACTGAAGCCCTCCGCCCGACGATCACAAGGAACAGAAATATGCCGACACCAGAGTATGCTTGGAAGCTGGCCCTCCCAGCTGAGCCTGTAAGTGCACAGCCTCTGCTGACATTTGATTAGAGCCATGTGAGACCCAAAGTTGGGAACACATCTCAGCAGTATCCATTTTCATAACACGCAGAAAATGTGAGATAATAAACGGGTGTGTTGTTTGAAGCAACGAGAGTTATGGTAACAGTGCCGTGGCCGTGGAAACAGACACAGATAGGATTAGCAAATCAACTCTGATGGCTCTGCGCAGAACTCTCCTTGCATCATATTTCAGATCTGGATCCACTTTGTTGTGCATAAAGATTATATTGAGGCAAATTTTATATATCATATCATTTTTCATGCATTGATGGTTTTAGTATGTCTTGGGAATGTAAGAGCTCCTTTATATGACAGCCATATGGTACTATCATATCTGACTAGTGAAGCACCATCTTTAATTCCATCAGACGCTCATTGTTCCGGGTTCTCTTATTATCTTTTGAACATTGTTCTATGATTATTTGTTTTAAGTAGAGTTTCTATTGCTGTGATGAAATGCCATGACCAAAAACAACTTGGAGAGGAAAGGGTTTGCTTGGCTTTCATACCCTGAGTCACAGTCCCATGAAAAATGGTCCATTGAAGAAGGCCAAGGCAAGAACTCAACCATGCAGAAACGGACAGCAGGAGCCAATGCAGAGGCCATGGAGGAGTGCTGCTTATTGGCTTGCTCTTCATGGATAACTCATCCTGCCTTCTCATAGAATCCAGGACCACCAGCCCAGAGGTGGCACCATCTACCATGGGCTAGGCCCTCCGGCACCAATCATTAATTACGAAAATGTCCTACAGTCTTGCCTGTAGCTTGATCTTATGAAGGTACTATCTCATTTGAGGTTCGCTCCTTTTAGATGACTCTACCTTCTTTCTATCTGATATGAAACTAGCAAGCACATTATTTATTGCTTTGAATAAAAATCTCAATGAGGTCAGATAGGAGGCTGGTCCAGAACAGGCCTTGATATTATAGTGAACTAGCCCCTAGGTGATGTTTAATTCTAGTGAATCAGTCCCAGACTGTGAGTCTTGATAGCCAGAGCTACCCCTCAAAGAGATGATTCAAAAATGGGAACTTTGGGACTGTTTTCTAGTATTGCACCTCTGTGCTCACAGCTTTGCTTGTCTCTGAGTTACAGCCATCATCGAGACGGCTTGAGGCTCTGTGGATGGCCTAGCCTCGGTGACCTTTAAACTTCTGGCCCCGTCATAAACCTGCCAGTCAGTGCTGGCCACTGGCCTCTGCTTTCAAGGACTTTGTGAACCTCCATTGGTATCATCCTCCCAGCCTGCCATAGCTGACAGACTTCACATCAGACGTGAATCAAGCCTACAAGCTTCCAAAGCACCCTCATGGTAGAGTCCCCATGGAACCCTGCAGCAGCCTTTCTGCCCGGACAACTGTTCTCTGCTTGGCAAAACGTCTGTTTGACTCTTATATCGGCATGATATTATACAAAATGTTTCTGTGAATAAGCTGAGTGTGTTCAAAAGCCAAATCTTAGGTGGACGTCCTAATTACTGAGCACCTTACAGCCCATGTCTCATGCTCTGCACATTAAGGTTCTTGTAAAGCCTGAGATCTCTAGACATGGGACATACCATGTGGGAAAAGCTGAGGATGAAGAGAGAACCTGAAAGGAATAAAACAACATGGAAGATGTCAGCTCCAGCAGGGTGGGCTATGAAGATGGAGAGAGAACAGGGGTCAAGAACTGTGGAATGTTTCCCAGGAATACTATTTATAGCCCTATTACTGAAAAAGGAGGTTGCGGTTGTAACAGTGAGGGGACCATTCTCCTTCTAGTTCTCGCTGAAGCTTAAGTGGTTGTAAGAGGTCTGGAGGAAGTGGAGAAGAAGTTTGATATATATATATATATATATATATATATACACACACATATATATGCGTATGCATATATGTGTATGTGTATATGTGTATGTATGTATGTATATATGTATATATACATATATATATATATATATATATATATCACAACAATTAAAGATGAAAAGACTGAATTTGAGAGAGGGGTAAGTGGGAACTTGAGGGGAATGATGTAATTATATTCTAATTTCAAAAACTAAAAAAAATTAAAACAGATGAAAATATTTGGGGAAGAGATGTTAAACATAGCAAATTTTTAAATGCCCTTAGTTAATTCAAGTGTCTGCATCTACAAGTTCCAACGATTTCTTGTGTAGTGTTATGGATAGCACTGAGAAGTAGATTGAGAAGAATATATGTTGAGTCACATGCAAGTGAACTTCATATTTCCTTGTGTGCGGGGCGTGTGTGTGTGTGTGTGTGTGTGTGTGTGTGTGTGTGTTTGTGTGTGTGTGTGTGTATCTGTGTGTGTGTGTCTGTGTGTTTGCACACATGTGTTATGCGTTGAATTATAGGGCTATGTGAACTGTAAGGCAACTTCTTATCACTGAGTTAAAGACTCCTGGCCTAGGCTAATTTTTTTTAAATTGACGAAAAGAAATTATAGAAGCTTCCAGGGAGAGAAGAGATTATAATACGATCTTTATATGATGGTGTCATTATTAACAGTGAAGGCAAGAAAAAGCTATGCTCATATTTGAGGGATTACAAATATGTGCCTATTCTCAAGGTAACGATTTGAGCATTTGTTATGGTAAAGATGAAAAATAATCAAAACCAAGAACAAATGTCAGCTGGATAGCGATACTTATCATCATTGCAACTGCAAAGAAAGCAACAGAAAGATGGTGAGTTTGAGGGTTATCCTGGGAAACATGGTGAAAGAAAGTGTCAGAAAGATGATGAGTTTGAGGGCTAGCCTGGGCAACATGGCAAAATTCACCTCCACTCCAACCCCATCCCCACCCCTAAGGCACAGAACTGTTACAGTACACATGACCTTTATGTAGTGACTATTATCTTTACTAGAAACTTGGCATTAATGAAACACATCTGCACCCCCCTCATTATCCATAAAGAGCAGAACTGTCCTGGTTCAGTGATCTTTACATAGTGATAATTGTGTTTAGCAGAATCCCAGAGTGAGTGCAGAACACACCGTGAAAGTCATTTGGGTGGAGAACTAGAATGTGGCTTCTGTCTCCATAAGACTCTACTCATAATTAATAATTTAGATAATTCAGAAGTGCTGGAGTTCACAGAGATGGGCCGCAAATGAGGCAGAGAGCTTTCTGCCCTGGTTTGTGTGAATGCTGGCTAATATCTCTGGTTTCTCTGCCGCAGTGCATCCCGACATCGTGCTCACATTCTTATCAGCATGAGCAGCCACCACTGTGATGATAAGTTAATGGCCAAGAGTGCACAGCTCAGTCCAGTGTCTTGCTTTGTTTTGTTTCCATGAGGATGGAATATGTTTATGATCCGAAGCACACCAATGGCTGAGTGTGCTTTGTGAAACTAAAATATGTTTCCCCATAACGCTACTAACAAAACCTAGCACCCTGTATAGAAAACATTTCTGTATAAAAGGAGGGGAGGTCATCATGGAAACCAAACACAACCATGAGTTGTGAGTTAAGCATGAATAATAGGTGTTACCATGATTGGTAAAATAACTTTTATTTACAGAACATTTAGTGCTTATAGCTACAGAACACACTGAACCTGGAGGGCTTTTTCTAGGTCTTTCTCATGTTATTTCATCCAAATTGAAACTCTATGAGGTTTCTGGGATCATGTTAAACATGTAGAGATTAATCCAATTGCACCATGAGTGAGGTTAGCACACCAAGAACCCAAGGACTCTGACCTTGAGCCCACTTCCCCAGGGCTCAGATATGTTTCCTTGAAACAACACTTAGAAACTGAAAAACATGTAAGATTAAAATGTATATGCCTTAAACTGCAATGTAACCAAGGACATAATTTTACTATTTCTACCTTGTACATTATGTCAAAAGAGTAAACAGCCACTGCTTTCCTGACAGCAATGCAAAGAAAGCAGTTGGGGCAAATGGACTGAATTCTTGTTTGAGAAAATTGTGTCTACAATGGGTGCAGATATATCTCAGCAGAGTGCTCTAACTCATCACACCCAATGCAAATAAACAGAAGCAATTTTGTTAGGAAACAATATTACCAACAAAGCAAGCAATAATATTGGCAAAATAACAATGTCAACCTTTAAGCTCAAATTACATTTACCTGGCATCAAGTACTGGTTCAGAATCTAGGATGGGATGAACCAGGCATGGTGGTGCACACCTGTAATCCTAGCTCTCATGGAAGGCAGGAGGATGAGAACTTCAAGGTCATCCTGGGCTACATAAGGAATTTCAGGCCAACCTGAGCTACTGCAACTGACATTTCTAATGTTCATATACACACAATATGTTGATGTCTAATATTAACTATACATATTATACAAGTGTGAGGACTTGAGTTCAGATCTCCAACACTTATGTAAAAAGCCAGTGTGGACAAAGATCCCTGTAATTCCAGAGCTGGAGGTGGAGACAGAGACTCTGAAGCTGACTGGCTGCCAGCCGAGATGAAATAGCAAATTCCAGAGACAGTTAGAAGCCAGGTTTCAAAGGAATAAGGAAGAGAGTAAGGACACCCCATGTGCTCCTCGCCCTTCACAGGTACATGCACATACATATGAGCATGCTCACACACAGACACACACAGACACACACAGACACACACAGACACACACACACACACACACACAGAGAGAGAGAGAGAGAGAGAGAGAGAGAGAGAGAGAGAGAATGTTTTAGAAAAAATATTACCAATAAACCAGATGATAATATTGGCAAAATACAACACAACAATATCAACTCTTAAGCTCCAGTCACATAATGAGGTTCCTGGTTTTCATATTAAAGATATCAATGAATGAATTTTAAAAAAAAATGGGTTGGCCCTGAGCACATAGACATGACGACTGGGTGAAGCAGTCAGTTGTCCAGATTGAATAGTTATGGGGACGCAAAACAGAAGACACCGTAGAAGAGAACTGTCTGGTGCTCCCTTTTTGAATCTCTGCACTTTCTCTACCCAAATCCAGGCAGCGTGGTTTAATGATGATTTATAGCAGAGATATGGAGTAGTACATCTGAATCTTAAGATGAGAAGTTGGCTGTGGAAGTATTGCAAAGCACACTACAATTTATAAAGTAATGCTAGGAAACTAGAAGCTAATAGTAAACTGAGGGTGTTTATTCATTTAGACCTGGGTTTGATATTGTTGTTTTGTAAACAGGTCCCACCATATAGACCAGGCTTGGCTTGCCTTGACCTCACATATAATACAGCCTGACCTTGAACTCACAATTCCTCTCCCTGCCAGTTGAATGCTTGGATCAGGAGCATGTACCCAACATGAAGTGAATAGCTTTAAAAACTTTTTATTGATTCTCTGTGAGTTTTCACATCACGCACCCCATTCCCACTCATCTCCCAGCCCCCTCATATCTGCTCTCTGCCCTCAGCAAATAACTTTTAACAACCACCACAGCAAACTAAGGTAAGAGAGAAGAGGTTCAAAGTGACATATGAGCCAAAAATATAGTAATAATCAGACAGAATGTGAATAGGCCTCACAAGTCAGGGTCTTAAGTAGGATCAAATTTTTAAAAAGCCAAAATATATTAAAGTAAAAATAAATCCAGCTTTAGGTTTATAAGAAATGTTCAGGAACCCTCCAGAATGCACCAGAGATGCGGGAGGTGAGAGATGCTCAGGACTCAAAGGGAAGGGCCTTAGATGAAATGCCCTACAGTGGGGAGAGGGAACTTCTAGAGCCCACCTACAGCGGGAAGACAGGGCATCAAATGAGGGAGAGAGGGCCATCCCACAGTCACAACTCTGACCCATAATTGTTCCCGTCTGAAAGAATTACAGGAAATGGAGAGGAGCCTGAGGAAAAGAAGGTCCAGTGACAGGCCCAAAGTGGGATCCAGCTCAAGGGCAGGTCCCAGGTCCTGACACTATTACTGAGGCCATGGAGCGCTCACAAAAAGGGACCTAGCATGACCACACTCCGGAAGACCCAACAAGCAGCTGAAAGAGTCTGATGCAGATATTTGCACCCAACCAATGTACAGAAGCAGGTGACCCTGTTGTTGAATTAGGGAAGCCTGAAAGAAGCTGAGGAGAAGGGCAATTCTGTAGGAGGACCAGCAACCTTAATTAATCTGAACCCTCGAGATCTCTCAAACACTGGACCACCAAATAGGCAGCATACACCAGCTGATATGGGGCTCCCAACACACATACAGCAGAGGACTGCTGGGTCTGTGTTCATTCAGAGATGATGTACATAACTCTCAAGAAACTGGAGGCTCCAGGGAGTTTAGAGGTCAGGTGGGGTGGAGAATGGGGACATCCACGTGGAGACAGGGGGTGGGGAGGAGGTATGGGATGTGGAACAGTCAGAGGGTGGATGGGGGGGATAAAATATAGAGTATAAAAAATAATAAATTTTTTAAAAAGCTAAAAGAAATGCTCAAATTCAAGGGATATATAAAAGATGCTGAACTATCCTGTTTGAGCGCAGACAAGCTGTGTGGGTCCTCTGAGGCATCACAGAACAGAGACACCTGAGCAATCTTAAGGGATAAAAATGAAAACAGACTGGGACTGCTTTACGTGACCAAGTCTTTCAGGCAGTTCTGAACCGTGGCTCACTCTATTTTAAAGCAACCGCTCTAACCTGAGTTCCAGTTCCAGCTGGAATGTAAGTGACAAGCAGAAACATCTCATTAATACAAGGTAACACCCCCAACACAACATGAGACATGGACTGATCATTTATTTGTGCCAATAAACAAGTCTTTCTGTGCCTATGTCAAAGTGTATCCGAAACACCAGATGAAGGATCTTATCAACCACATTGCAGGTACACCTAACCTGGGACTGTAAAGGAAAGGTCAGCCCAAGAACCAAGAACCCCTAGGATATGGCATCCATGCTGACCCATGAACTTTGTCCAGCAAAACTGCCTCAGCAAAGGACTTCTGTTTGTCCCAGGTCACATCTGGGTCACAGTATCTACAGCTTCTGACACAGCCACACCCATTTTTGCCTGTCATCCAACTTTCATCTGACAGATGTGTTCCAAAGAGCTCTGTACCTGTGGTGCACCTGAAGACTCAACCGGCCACTACAGAGATTTCTTTGTATGTGAGTGGCTCCATACCTCCATGGTCCTCTGAACTCTATGCCTCTGTAAGTCTTTCTTAGACACACACACACACACACACACACACACACACACATACACACACACAGAGAGAGAGAGAGAGAGAGAGAGAGAGAGAGAGAGAGAGAGAGAGAGAGAGACATATTATATGTATATATTTACCATATGAAATGCAATATGTGATCTGAGAGTTAATATTGATGAGTGATTAAGACTGGACAGAAAAACTAGTGATTGCTGATGGCCACATCTATCCAGATAAAGCAACCTGCCAAGGACATGGATGTAGCTTATGAATCTATTTTTGGTGAAATCTGATATATTTCTCATAGTATGCTCATGACAACTTATACAAAAAAGCTAACCAGAATTAGATGCAAATACACCAGAAACATAAAGTCCAACCTTCCAAGAGAACATGTTTAAAAGTTCATTCTTGTGGAATATATTTGTTTTCAATTAGGTGTGTGGGTATGTCTATGTATGGCTGTACACACACTGTGCCCATGGTAGCCAGAGGTGTTAGATCTCCTGGTACTTGAATTAAAAGGTCCTTTAATATCTTCCAGGGTTCCCCAGTGTGTGTTTGAAAACACTACTGCTGTGTATTTCATCATACTGTCATGCTCTGCATTTGTTTCCCCCAAAACATGATTTTCTGTTCTTTATTTTGACATATTTAAATGTTCTTTGAATACAAGAAAATCATAAGCACCCAAAGTGGGACGCAACAACGTAGGGAAAGTCACAGAAAAAAATAATAAAGGAAGTCTTTATCCAGTCAATAAAACGTATGTGTAGCAGGTCATGTGACCCAGTCACCTTCCCAAGAACAGCTCTTTGAGTTGCTGGCTCTGCTGGTCTTCCTGTGCTGCTGTCCCCTCTTACTTCCACGTCCCCTCTTCTCACTTCCACGAAGACAAGGGATCCAGGTAACACTTCCTGTCACATCCTAAGTTTTATCACTTATGTAAAATTGTTTAAATTGTTCAATTGGTATGTTTTCCTATCTGGAAAACTGTGTGTTTTGATTTTGAAGGAAATAAATCACAACTTTTCCATTAAAATAAATGGAAATTGTTTTTCCATCCAGCTTTGTAGCTAATGGCAGTGCTGGGGGAATGAATTAGTCACAGTGCGGGCTAGGTGTCGTGGTTTATCTCTCCCGCTAGAATATGAACTGCGTGCCTGACTCATAGCTGGCACCCATACGGTTTCTTGAATGAAAGATTAGTGAAAATTAACACATTCAGCTGCTTAGCTGGAGTTAAGCAATTGAGAATGAGTGAAAAAAGGCAGGCTAGAACAAATCCACCATGTGCTTAGCTGGTGGGTCCATTCCCTCTCTGAAACAGAGAACTGAACAACAACAGAGTCTGGGGAAATCCCATGACATTTCAACCAGGGATGGCTCCCTTTGCACAATTGCAGAAGGCAACGCCATTTTGCGAATGCTTCTGTTAACCTGAGCACTGAAAGGAAGTAGCTAGCTGCTGTACCCATGGCAAAGCTGTACAGCAGTGAATGAAGGCACTAGAGAGAAGACCGAGAGATGAGACTCACTGAGAGGTTAGCCACTTTGTAAGCTACCAGGTCCTCAAGGCTCACGAGGATCCCAGGGGGAGCTCTTGCTAGACCTAAGGCTGTCAGAAGCCACTGACAGAGCCAGTGCCTCCACTAAAGGAACACCGCTGTCCCTAGCTTTGGCTAGAAAAGGAGCTGGCCACATAAAAATGCCTCCTCATTCCAACTTCCTGTCAGTGTCTCCCATTGGTCAAATGGGAAGCCATAGCAAGGAAAGGTTCTAGATGATAACTTCCAGACAGACCAATTCTGTAGGTACAGAGAGACACGGAAAGAGGCTCCAAGCCAGTGGGACATTGAGGGACACTGAGGGTGTAGGTACTGCCTACAGAAAAACAAAACAAAACAAAACAAAACAAAACAAAACAAAACAAAACAAAACAAAACAGCATAGCACACCAAAGGCCACTCGTTTGCTTCACAGTTTTCTAACTCTTAACCTATTGGTTTGCATCTTGGATGGGCAAGCTTTCAACATTTTGCATGATGTGGTTACAAGCCTAAATGGTTAACTGTGATTGCCTGATATTGTGGTAGTAAAACACACACACACACACACACACACACACACACACACTCTCTCTCTCTCTCTCTCTCTCTCTCTCTCACACACACACACACACACACACACACACACACACATTCACAAAACACCTCACACATACAAACATACACTTGCAAGCACACATACACACTCACATGAACACATATGAATACTCTCTTACAAACACACAAACACCACACATGCACACACATATGCATATACACACAAACACATAGACACATACATGCACATATGCACAATGCATGCACATGTTTGTACTCACATGCATACATACACACACACACACACACACACACACACACACAAATTCCTAATACCCTTCTACATTGTCATTTGTGTGGTCTTAGTAAAATCAGAACTTCATCTGAGGTTTTCTAAAAAGCACCAAAACTTAAAATTTTGATTTGTCATAAAAATTTAAGCCAGTGTTTAAGGCCAGGGTCAGGGTGGAAAGGAAAGAGTTAATCTTGTCTCTATTGGTAAAGACTAAAGACCTCTATCCAATTTCTTACATATTATGACTGTGCCACAGTCCAACTCAGTCTCCAAAGAGCTGAAGTTGAATTGTGCACAGCGTCCGGACTGAATCACCACTTGTTTTTAACCGAAGTTGTTTTTGTTTCATTCAGTTCCCCTTGAAACACTAAATTGCAAGGACAGCTTAAATTTCAAAAGCAGCCATCACACTGACTGTGGCCCTCAAAGAATCTGTTCCTCTCCCTTCGGTCTTTCCTTTTCTGAGAAAGAAGGGATTATCTCTGTCTATTCTTATCTCTCCTCACTTCTAGACCTAGCTTTCCATACCTGGGTTGAACTGTTCGCTTTATGTTTCTAACCAAGCAAAGGAAGGTAGGATGACCACTGCTGGGTAGGTAGATCGGTGCCTTGTTACATGCTGAGGAAACTTTCTCCTCAAAATAAGTGTGGCTGCTGCTGTGCAACCCAAAGAAACCAAAGGTGCTGGGTATCCAGGTGGGCACAGACACAGCATACCTACCTACTCACGGGATGGCATGCACTAGGGTGACTGCCAGCCACCATTACCTTGTACAGAATTTTAAAGGGGGTGGGGAGAAGAGTCCACAGGTTTATTCACACTTTTATGGAAAATATAAATTATTGAGAAAAATCAGTGATGCAGTGTGGGACAGTGTGTGATCAGAATTGGTCCTGTGATGTGAATAGAGGCTTTGTTGGGTCACCTGCTAGTCCAGCAATGAAAGACAGCCTGCTTCATTTCTAAGGGCTTTGGTTTTCTTACTTAAAATACAAGAACATCACATTATTTACAGGGATATTGTGAGAATTAAATGGAATTAAGGACACAAAAGTAATCTCCCCCATATGAATGTAAGGGGGAAGTTAATGGAACACACACACACACACACACACACACACACACACACACAACACTTACCTCTAGAGAAAGAACACAAAATGCATTAGGTGATTACATTGTATCCCACATATAAAGCTCCATGTGTCAGCTCAATCCTTACAAATCCAGGCTGGGGAGATGGCTCAGGACATAAAGTTCTCAGGATCCAACTCAGGTCATGAGGCTTGTGTTCAAGCCTTTCCTCCCTGAGCCATCTCTCCAGCCCAGAAATAGAGTCTTCACAGAGGTCCAGACTATTAAGGTGGCCTTCGGGTAATGTGCTTGGTGTAAAGAGTAGAAATTTGGTTATTCCCAGAGGAAGACCTGTGTAAAAAGAGGAAGACAGCTCCCTACCTTGCAACAGATTTGTGTTTTAACACTGGTGTTGACATGATTGTATCAACATCTGCTGTTTTCTACTTATGTTACAGATACAATGTGTGTTTTGTTCCTCTGTCCACTGTTTTACTGACTCTTGTTTTAAGTGATTTTTTTCTCATTGTGACACTATCTACACTACAGACTTCTACACTACATTTTTAAATTGTTTCAAGCTGTATTTTAAGAGTTATTTTCTTAGTGGTTGCTCCATTGCTCACCCTGTATACCTGTCCCTGGGGATTATTTTAAATTTTATACTAACATGGGTTTGGGGATGACTAACTTAGTTAACTCCACATAAGTAGGAACCTTGAGGTCAATTCCTGGCACCTATGTATAAAAGCTCAGCACAGAATATGTGTCTATAATCCCGGGTGAGGTAGAAACAGGAAGGTCCCTGGGACTTGCAGGACAGATAGGCTAGGTAAACTTGTAAGTTCTGATTCAGTGAGAGACCTTATGTCAAAAAATAATATGGGTAAATGATAGAAGACATCACTGGCCTGACATTAACCTCTGACATGCACACAATGGACACACAAGGGTACCTGCACACACCTGCATATGCACATGCATACACAGACACACACAGACACACACAGAGAGACACACAGTTAAGAATAGCTTTACTGAATATCAGGTCACATTGTTACTAGGGTGAAGACTTTAATACACGAATCTGTAGGTGGAAGGACCGAATTTAATCTATAGCATTTACTTTCCTTATTATTGTCCCAAAATGTTAACCATCAGATTCAGTCAACTCTAGCTAGGTCAGGGTGAGAGCGAAAGAAGCAGAGCTCTGGGCTTCGTTGGAAAGGGGAAACTTCCTCTCCTGCACTTTCATCTCCTCTCTACTCTCCACAAAGCACTCTATTGGAGACACCACAAACCAAGGAGGTCCATGGCAGAGGAGAGTCCCTGCCCAGGGCAGGACCCAGGGCACTTCTCCTGAGTCATCTTGGTAAAGGCTGGCCCTAATTCTATTTGTATATGGCTCAACCTCAAACACCAGCTATAGATGAGTACTTTAATTTAGGGCAATGAGTGGCATTTGTGGTCATCCTCCCCTGGAGAAACCGGAATCTCTGTTTTCTGGCAAACAGACAGCTTAGTGTGTGTCTTTACTTAAAGGTTTTCCTTAGGAAGGGTGAATGGGACCTTTCAGAAGAGATGGAGCAGTTAGAAATTCTAGGCAATCCTAATATATGAAGAAAACTAAAGATACATCTCACGCCACCAGCTTATGAATATGTATGGCTGTGGCAATCTCTCGGCCACAAAATCACAGTGAATTAGAATGTTTTTCCTGGGGAAAAGTGCCCATCGTTGTGAGAAGAAAACACAAAGTCCTGGTGCTGTTGGTTGTAAACCCACCCCTTCTTTATAAATGAGCTGAGAAACCGAGTAAAAGCTGCAGATTCGTGCAGTGAATTCAGACAGATTTGAATTTCAGATCTGCCCTGGTGGCCAACATATGAGATGTCTGTATTCAGGGTAGAGCTTTTTTTCCATCTTTTTTTTGGCAAGAATACCGACTGTTGGATTATTTGCTTTGCATATTTTTTATACTTGAACCAGTGTATATAGAATATCTTTAAACAGATATGCATTTATCTTCAAAGAATGAAGTACTCACTGGCCCGGATAAAAGTGTAAGGAATAGCTTAGCTCTCAGCCCCTCCCAGCTGTTAGCAAAGATCTGGGAGATTTTCTCTACCGTTTCCACTGCATTGGTACCATAAAGAAACATATATACTCTTTCCCCAAATGGGACTTCTCAGAGCGGTGTTTCTGGAATTTGTTTTGCTGCCCAGAGGCCAAGCTACCAAATCCATTTCCCACACTGTGTACCTCTTACATGCTACACAGACTCAGGGTGGGCCTGCCTGGAAAGAACACAGACTCTGAACTCAGAGTATCTGGCTGGAATTGAAAGCCTTCATTTCTCAACTGCTCGCTGAGCACACAATTTCAATTTCAATGCCTGACCTGGCTTCCTTGCATCGTGTGTGTGTGTGTGTGTGTGTGTGTGTGTGTGTGTGTGTGTGCATCGTGTGTGTGTGTGTGTGTGTGTGTATCATGTGTGTGTGTGTGTGTGTATCATGTGTGTGTGTGTGTGTGTGTGTGTGTGTGTGTAGGGTATGTATAAACATGTATTTGTATATAGGTATAGAGATCAGACACCCACCACAGATGTCTTCCTCAATAACTCTTTATCTTATTTTTTGAGATAGCAACTCTAACTAAACCTGGAATTCACGGGTTTTGCTAGACAGTCTCGGGGCTTCATGCTTGCACTCTTCTGAGTCATCTCTCTAAGCCTTGGGTTTCCGTCTTTCTAAAATGAAGTGGCTCCTTGTGCGTGTTTGAAAGAGTAACCAAGACGACAGAATGTGTCTCAGAGAAAGGTCTCAGCACAAAAGGAAAAGAAAATGGCCATCACACAAAATTGCAGGAGGACAGAGAAAGAAGACATTCTGCATTTAGAGAAGTGTGTTACAGAGGCCTCACAGTCAGTTCTCCGAGCAAGCTGCAAGCTAACTGAATTCACAGAGCATGATGTGCACCACAGAACCTCCCACATGCTCATGTGATGGATGCCACTGGTTTTGCTCAGAAGCCCCAGGGAGGGGGCATCACTATCTCCATCATGTAGGAGCTAAGTTAAGTAATTTATTCAAAGCCACAGAACATATACAGTGTGGAGCCAGGAATGAAAATTGGGTCTGTCTGACTCCAAAGCCTGTGGTTTCCTGACACACCAAACTGTGTCAAGTAATAATATCAACAATGATAATAATAAACGTCTTGACCCCGTCAAGTCCTGGGGGAGGCTGGCTGTGCTCCTGAAGCCTGTTTCAGAAGGTCAGGCTTCCTCCATTCAGGCTTCCTCCGCGCCCCAGTGTCTGTCCTGATGCAGGTGATTATCAGATCTCAGTGATGGGCTTTCCCAACTCCCAGCTCGATCCTTTCTTCCCTTCCTGAGCCCACTTGGAATTCGGAGTCTCCATTTAGCACCCACACCCAATCTCATCACTCCCCTTCTTCTTGCTGCCAAGATGGCATCTGCTGTCAAGATGGTGTCTGTACTCTGTCCTATTTTCCTGGAAAACTAAGACAAGGAGAACACTTGGTCCAGAGAATGGAGTCTTTAATACATGCACCCATTTTTCTGCTTGAGATCTCAGCACCTCTGGGAGCCCTCATGAGAACCCAGCCTGGCTTAGGAGTTCAGGGGACCTCCTTGCACTAAGGTCACCAGTTCCTCAGGACTGTCTGTATCACCCCATTAGCATCGGTAACAACCTCTGTTGGGTTCATCACATGACTGTCTTCTCCATCAGAGTCTGTTTTGAAAGAGTGTACATCTAGGTCTGTGAGCTCCTGACACTTCATATGACTTCCATCACATTGTAGGAGCGCAACAAGTATTTCTTTAGTAAATAAATGACTTAGTTCTACATGACATTAACTCCATCCATTCACTATTACATGATTAACACAATAGACAGTGTAATTATGCCCTAAGCAATTTGCACTCCACTCTGACCTTGGAATCAGTGAACTCATCCTAAGACAGTTTCTGGTGATTATGCTTTAAATGGGGATAATAATATAATAGGGACAGAATTTTTTTTACAAGGGCAGTACTGAAAAAGTCAAAGCTGAGTTTTGTCTTCCAAAATTTGTGGTGCCTTAGCTCCTTCATGCAAATGCTGTTTCAATTATAATCATGCCCTCTGCCTAATTTGAAGAAATGTCCAATTTGTTATCATTTTTCCTTCTATCATTTTAGGACCTTAAAAAAAAAAGCCTAATGCCTGTCTTCCACATTCCCCAAGTAATGGATACAACATTATCCAAAGTTTATTCAAACTTATCTGAACTTTTCAGGGCTAGAAATTAGGTGGGAACTGTTTTCTTCATGAGATTTCTAGTGCTTTTTGGCTTCAAACTGGCTGGAAATGAAACAAGAATAGCTTTTCTTGCGGTATTTTGGTTTCTCCTCCCAACCCAAACCAGGAAGTTCAGAGACGCACAAAAATTAAAAGAAAGGGGAAAAGTTAACTTTTGAACTTCATACACGACTTAGGTTCAATTTCAGTTTGAGGTAAAGGTTCAGCTGAGAGCTTTGTATCCAAACCACTTGGCCTGTCCACTGAAATCACTGGTAGAAGCATATATGGAAGGATATGGGGAACTGATAGCCTGTAGCATCATTGTGTCAACTGCATGTTCTGTGGGAATACTGTGCTGAAGAAGTTCACAGGGTGGCAATTGTGGTAAGCACAAGACACACAGAGGGCACACTCACATCTCATTATCTTTGCCTTTGCTTATCTGTCCCCTATCATTTATCTACCTGCCACATCTAGCTAACTACTTACTGTATTGATCTTTTATCTATGTGTCACCTATCTATCATCTATATCTGTCATCTGCCTATCATCTTTCTTGATCACCTATTATTATACATAGCTATCATTTTTATTTACCTGTTTATCATCTATCATTTTATCCACCTATCATATCTAGCTAGCTGACATCTATCCTATAATTCTATCTTCTATTATCTATTTGTATCTCTATTTATCTGCCAATTATCTGTGCTCATCATCTATCAATATCTATCAATCTATCATCTATCTATCATCTACTTACTTGCCAAGCATATCTATGTTAATCTATCATCTTCCTCCAACATATACTGCATAATATAATTATAACTGTAATAATACCACTGTTGTCTAACCTGAGTTTCTTATTTCATTCTTTCTTTGGGAAACCTAAGATAGATTTGTTTTGACTAGTGCACAGAACCCAAAACTGGGTGCTGTGCTGATCTGGTTGACTTTAGTTAAACCAGAATCCCATGAGAATCTTTGCCTAGACTTTGAAGGAACAAGAACTAAATTCTATGCACACACAGTCAATATAAAAACAATTGAATTTTATGAATGGTAGAGAAATAAAGTTTGCTGTGAACTGTGAGGCATAATAGGTCAAGATGTTTATCTCTTAGTTTGTATGTCACACCTATAAATCTTAGCACAGGAGAGGCTGAGGGAGAAAGATGGGCATGAATTTGAAGCCAGACTGGGCTACTGTTTGAGAGCCCTCTCAAAAATAGTCAAGCATGAAGTCATTTTTCCACTAAAGAATGATTTTGGGGCCACTCACTACGTGGCTCCAGAGGCTCACTTTTCAGTGACTTAGGGACATCAGTCAGATCTGTCTGCAGATGATGATGTTTTAATAAGAACTATGCCATCTGATGTTGGGATCTTCACTGAGTTTTAATACTCTTGCAAAAGTATGCTAATATTGATTTATCATTGGCCCAGTATATTAAGCCGTCCATCCAAAAGCCTGCTCACTTCCTTGTGTGTATTTATTTTGGGAACTTTGACCCTGGGCAATGTCCTGAGATATTTCAGTGATATTGTTTCAAGTATGCTTCAGTATTAATATTGTATTTCACATGGGACATCCTTAAGCACATTATTTGTAAACTGTGCTAATGGCCTGTATCAAATATGTATTTTTTTTTTACTTATCTATCTGTTCAAATGTTAAATAGCTACCACAGTTATCAATCTACCAAAACTTTTGGGGTAATTGGGGACCAAAGATTTAGTGATATTCTGAGGTGTTTCTTGTGTATGTAGGAGACCCTTTCAGAGATCGTAAGTGCACTGTTGCAATGTAGGGTAGATTTCCAGCACTGGTCATGTCCTCTGAATATTTTAGAACAATCATACTCAATATAATGTGCCTAACTAGCCTGGCACAAACCCCATCAGTGCCTTGTCGAGGGAGAAATGAAGGCAGTGGTAGGCAGACCTCAGCCAGACATTTCTAGCTATTGCTCGAGACAAAAGTCTCCATAGGGTTTGAAGTTGTCTTAGGAGAAACAGCGTCAGTGCAAGGTCATGACAAACCCTTCTCTTGACTATGGTAAGAGTGACAACTTCCAGCCAACCCTTTGTTTCTTGGAGGCTTCAGGTCCCTTCTTGGTAGCCGTGCTAGACTAGTCATTCAGCAACTCTGCCTCTGTGAAGAGGACAGGAGGACCTTTTGTAGAACTGCCTTCAGTTCCAGGAGAGAGGGATGCCAGGATTTTCAAGGAAAGTGGATTTCCCTTGTGTGTTCTGGCTTACAGAATTTGTCTCATTCATTTTAGGAATAAATTGTCTCACCTTCTAAACAGCAGAATAGGCCAAACTCAACAGTCAAAGCTTGTTTCTCTCAGTAATTCTGAACACCTTGAGGATGGGAGTTAGCGGGGAAAATACAAATGAATGAGGAGGGTGACTCGTCTTCCTGCAGAGGGCACTTCATCTGTCTACTGCTCCTTTCCACTGTAAAAGAATTGTTTAGAATAGGAAGTGTTAGTAGGTAACTGAATCTAAGACATCTTTATTCAAAATGGAAAACAGACACTAGATGAACAAAGCAATGCCTCCACCCATGTATGGCTCGAAAGCAGGCTACTTCACTGACAAGGCCCAGTCAGTGAAGCATGTTCAATCCCCAGAGTGCTCATAAAATAGATGGATGGAGTGGTATGCCCTTGTAAGCCTAACAGTTGTATGAAGGGCCCCAAGTTGTGTGGATCCCTGGAAGCTCTCTGTCCAGCTAGCCTAGCCCACTTGATAAAATTTAGACAGAGAAGCCTTCTCGTACAGACTAGAAGGCACCTAATGTTGTCCTCTGACCTCACACAGAAGGGACCATGACAGTTGAAGGATATCCGAGTCTCATAGCCAGTTCAGCTCTTGGGCACCCTAGATACTTTGTGTTTCTCATACTGTCAGTTTATACTATCAATTAGGGGTCTCACTCCTCTCTGTATATGTTTCTACATGTACATATGTGTTTGTTTGTGTAGCCCTGTGATCTGAGTTTGTAGACACACAAAGGGCTCCCAGAGTGAATCCATAGGAGCTTCTACACAATGATCTGCAGTCACCAGAAGATGCCAAAGTGCCAGAAGTTAGTGAAGACAGAAATCTGAGGATTATATGAAAGCAAAGAAGTCATCATGGCTAGAACCAAAGACTTTTGATATTTATCTTCTGGCAGGTGAGATCAATATGTCTGTTACTTCTCTATTTATTTTATGAATTATGAGTAGACTGTAGCTGTCTTCAGACACATCAGAAGAGGTCATCAGATCCCATTACAGATGGTCGTGAGACACCATGTGGTTGCTGGGAATTGAACTCAGGACTTCTGGAAGAGCAGTTGGTGCCCTTAACCACTGAGCCATCTCTCCAGCCCCCTTCTTTCTCTTT
Organism: Apodemus agrarius; assembly: GCA_964023405.1. Lineage (NCBI taxonomy): Eukaryota > Metazoa > Chordata > Mammalia > Rodentia > Muridae > Apodemus > Apodemus agrarius. The sequence continues at coordinate 179,444,530 of OZ030006.1, read as the reverse complement.
TTTAATGGAGAGAATCAGATGGCAGCCTTTTCTTCTGTTGCTGTGATGGCTATCCTGATACCCCACAACTATGTAGCAGTGTTTCCAGAGCTCCCCAGGAAAGATGTTTTAAGAGAACTGTACTGCAAGACAGTAATGGATTTAATGCTGTTTTAGAAACCAGGCACCATGTGCTTTGTGTAACAAAATATAGATTGCGGGGCTACTTTTACTTTAAGGATTAGCTCAATCAAGCCACCATCCATTTGCTTGCTTGTTTTCCTTTGTTGTTATGGATATCAAACCCAGGGCCTTGCAAATACTACACAAGCCATCAGCCACCAGGGACACTCTAGGCCTCCCAACAGTTATATGAGCAGCAAGTTCCTTAAAGACAAAGACACCCATAATTCCAAGAAGAGGGAAGATCAGAAGATCAAGGCCACACTCTGCTACATAGCCATCCTGGACTATTTGAGATTCTGTCTCTAAACACAAACAAACAATTAATACACATGATCTGAGCAGCCCATCTTAACAGGGACAGAAGATCCCAGAAGGGTTGAAGAGTCCCTCCCACCCCCACCGCTCCCCTGTAAATTGCCCAAGCTGGGTTCAGATGTCACTTCTGTCATTTCACAGAGAAGCTTTTCATAAATAAATCTAAGCTACACATTTTCAGAGTTTGGTCTTTCTGCTGCATAAGGGAACAGTGTCCTGTGTCTCAGAAGAGCTGGCTTGCTGTTCCTTTTCACCATGTCCTGATTTTGTTGAAGGTGGTGTGGTGGCTTTTTTGATTATGAGAAGCAAATGCAGAACCAGGGGTTGTGTTGACACACCTGAGTGTGTGGTGTGCTTGCTTTCAACCAGTGGGATGCTTGTAAAAGCTCTCACATGGATTGGTCCAGAAGGACTGTGTGGACATCTCAAAAGCCCCTGTGAGTTTAGTTATACTGTTTTAAGCAGCACAGGTACCTGGGATGCATCCCAGGAATACCGGGCTATCTCCAGAGCTCTATGTCTCACTACTGAGGACCCCCTCTCACAGAAGTAGGAGAAACAATGCAAGCTGCCAGGTAATCCTACCCAGCCAGAACACTGATGACCCTCAGTAACAACCAGAGCTGAAAGGCAGTGCTAGATGGCACTTACATTCTGAGGGTAACCAACAGCCTCCTGGATTCACAGCCCATTCAGTAGTAGGGAATCCATACCCGGTGCTGGACTTGGCTGACCGGCAATGTCTGGAGAACCTGCAGAATGGGACCACCCCCACTTTTCTAAACCAGGATCAGTTCTAACTGAGTCTACATAAGTATCTTCATACCCTCAGATATGTACAGCTCTCACCCTTCACCGAAGAAGTGTCTTTTTATAATAGACTGGGATAATTTTCTATATAAAAGCCAAAATTGGTCGAACTGCAGAGACCAGCTGTTGGTGGAGTCCCCGTCCCCAGTTAATTTAGTCCCTGTGTCTAGGGCTCATGGAACATCATGGAAGAGGGGAAAGAGAGGTTTTATGAAGCAGAGGACTGAGACCTGTGCTTGAAAGTAGATCTCTGAGTGTGTAGGGAGGACCCAAGGGTGTGTGCATGGAAGAGTAGAGCCGGGAGCTGGGGGAGGAGTCCATATGAGTTGAACAAGATACATTGTATGAAAATCTCAAAGAATTAACAATTCATTATTATTTTTTTTAATTCCAGGACTAATTCCCAAGCAGGCTAAAAGGTCTAGGAAATTTCACAGACAATCATTTATTTTATTTATTTTTATTTATTTATTGATTGATTGATTGATTGATTGATTGATTGGTTTTTCGAGACAGGGTTTCTCTGTGTAGTTCTGGCTGTCCTGGAACTCACTTTGTAGACCAGGCTGGCCTCAAACTCAGACAATCATTTATAACATAATAATTGCCATGTCACTGTGGACTAGAGGCACAGGCCATTTGTTTTATACCTGGAACCCCAATGAGCTGTGTACATATTAGTGAATGACTCTGTTTCTCGTTGCTGTTTTGTGGACTCTGGTGAGTAACCTGCCCTCTCTTTGCTGTCTTTCACTCCTCCTGACTTTTCTACCCCATCAACAGCAGACAAGCTGCCACTCCACAGTGTGTGTGTGTGTGTGTGTGTGTGTGTGTGAAGGGAGGAGGCATCAGCTTCACCACAGCTCAGATGCAGCACACAGAGGTCACACGGACAAGGGCAGTAGCCACAAGCACTAAGTTCACACCTCTCTGACTCCCAGAAATCACCATAACCCTCTGTCATAAATCAACGGGTGGAAGAGGCCAGCACAGCTCCCTTTAGGTCCTTGGCAGAGCTGAACAGAAGGTAAGGTGTTCCTTAGAGCTTTCTGTAAAGATGATTCCTGACTCTTTGGGAAAGCCGGCTGGAGTAAATGCTTGGTTCTGCCATAGGAAGAACATTGCTTTTCACAGAACATGGCACACTTGTGCAAGAGGCTTAGAACCAGGCCTGCACAGAACTAGTGCCAAATCCTACCTACACAAGCTTAAATGTAGATTTTAGCTTCCTAAGTTTAAATTTCTTCATCTGTGAAATATGAAGACCAATGTCCCAAGGAACCCTTGTGAGAATGACATTTCCAATCCCTGTGAATGAAGCTGGTCCCCTTGTTCTTGTCAGGTGAGTTCGCTACTAAATTACTCCGAAAGCATATAACATTGCCTGGCACGCCGGCATCTCCTCTCTGGCCTACCCCACCCCCAACCCCCACCCAGTACACTGTGATGTACTGTCTCTTGCAATCCTAACACCCTGATAAGATGCTTCAGATGGTTTTGATTTTATTTCATGCCACAGGGGTGTCTGTATTTTAAATAGAATCAACAATTTCAGCCTAGTTCAACTTAATTCCACAAATATCTATGGGAACACACCTGTGGTGGCCTGGGGTGGGGGGAGAGAAGCACATGGAGCTCACTGTAGGCCAACATCCTGAAGAGACTCCTCCCAAGGCTTTTCAAGTACCAGTGCCTGTGGAGAATCTCTCTCTCTCTCTCTCTCTCTCTCTCTCTCTCTCTCTCTCTCTCTCCCTCTCCTTTCTTCTGCAGCTCCCTCTCCTCCCTCTCTCTTCCCCCTCACCTCTTTCTGTCCTCCCAGTCAGGCTGGGCAGGTTATCAAATATGATGGAACAGTCGCTGGAACTTTAACACCCCAGCCTCCCACCCGAGCATCAGCTCTCAAAATACCTGTTGCTTGCCTGAGCTCAGCTTAATCCAGCTAATAGGCTGCTGTAGACCTTTATCCTCTCCCGGAATAAAAAAATAGTTCGTCTTCCATTGAATTTAAGAGAAAGAGAGAGGAAAAAAAGTAAATCTATATTGCTCCATAAACATTGCCTTGAGAAGTCTGTTCCAACCCTGGGCAATTTTCTGTAATCATGTGTACTTAAGTGAAATTTACATTATCATTGCAGCAGCTGCCATGGAAACGATTCTTTTAGCCTGCAGCTATTAGAACCACCCTGGTGCCAGAACTGGGTTGTCAGCGCTAGGGGAAGCAATTTAATCAGTTTCTTTTTACAGTGACTCCTCGGACACTAGGCTCCTATTAATGCTTCTGCCTCCTGTTTTGTTTTACTTTCCTGACTCCTGAAGTTTGCCTCTGAGTGGAAATGAAAACAATGTCAATAATGAGAAATTTTAGCTTGTTGCTAAAAATATCCCAGGCCTCAGCAGGGGAGCCGATCCCTCGGCCACTTGCAACCAAGACGACCTCTGCCAGGCTTGGCCGCCATCTGTTAGTGAGCTTTTCCCTGGGCTCAAAAACAAACAACCAGTTCATCTGGCCTCCCTCCTTGAATGGAGGCAGGGAACATTCTGTACAGGAAAGGCTTTTCCTAACCAAGCACACAGAAGCATCTGATGCACAGTAAACAGGAGTTGATTTTAATTACAGGTGCCCAAGTGGCCCAATTTTAGTGTTTTTCAGCCCTGGGAACTCAGCACATCAAGGTTATTCATAGTAGGGCAGTAGAACATTTTATCATCTTAAAAATAAGATCATACATTAAGTCTCTCTCTCCCAGGATCACAGGGATATATTTTCATATTAGAAGTCATCAAGTAATCAGAAGCTTGGAAATGAATCCCAAGTCCAGAAAAAGTCATATTTAAAAATCTCCTTCCTGTCTTTAAGCCTGAAAATAAAGTTTACGGGGCTGAACCAGAACTCTGAAATATGAAACCACATAGTCTCCTTGCCCTAGGTATCACTACTGTTTGGAAGCAAGCCATACTCCCTCTTACAAATAGAGAAACTGAGGCAAAACACCAGAGGGAACTGTGAGGATTAAGACCCAGAGGCTCCTCAGGGTCTCTTCAGGCTGATAGCTAAGCCCGGATAGCAAGGGCAGTGAGTTCATCCATAGAACTGCAGGACATAGTCAGAGAGCCAACACTCCACCATCTTTCTGCAAAGCAAAACGATGACTCTACGGTGCCTGATGTTAGGAAATTTAATCTGGATCAATTTCATTCCAGTGTAGCCAGTCCTATAGGCTTTACCATCAATAAATCCAATGCTCTCCCAGGATGGTGTTCCATGGGCCACAGTAAATTGTGTGTATGGATTTGAATGGAACAAAGGAGGTGTCCATCACCTGCTGATGTGTGCCATGCTAAATCCAGTTCTCCAGTTCTCCATGGTGCTCACCCTTGGTGTGTAGGGTATTTTCTGAGATTCTGAGCTCCTGACAGCCTAGGGGCGCCAGTTACCCTGACCCAGAGACCCTCTGATCTTCCAGCGATCAGTTTAATGTGGATCACTCGCATTTGGCAGTACCCCAATCCCTGGTGGAGTGCAAGATGTGCTGGGAAGATGCCCAAGGTCTATTCTCCATAAACATGCTGTGCAGCTGTTTAATTCCTCCCTCCCTTGCCCTACTGGATTGTCCATCCCACGCCTCTGCTCTTGCAGGGTACTTTGGGAAGGTCTGACTTGAGCTTTCTTCTTATATTCCCTTAAAGGTCCTGTTCTACAATCAGGAACTCTCCAGCTTCGTGATTTTCTGTGTGGTATTTTTATTAACTTATTCTTTGTATCGTTAAATTTGATTGTTGTCTCAGTGAATTAAGAAACATGTAGTGCATTAGGAAAGCATGTTGTGATCATAAAAAGAGAAAGAGGTTAGGGAATATGGTATATGGCAGTGTGGGGGAAGGGGGTGCCTCAGTGGGCCCATGCAGAGGCATCCCTTCCCCCAAGGGACCAGACACATGACAGTATAGTATAGAATAGAGTTTATTCAGGGCATGGGTTGGGGAGTTAAGGGGAATAGTAGAGGCAGAGAAAGGCAGAGAGAGGGAGAGAGTAGAGAAGCAGAGGCCGGCCATGATCATGTGGAGAGAGGGGGAGGGGAGGAGAGCCCAAGAGAAGCAAGAGAGAGCAGAGAGTGAGAGAGGTAAGAGAGAGGTAAGAGAGAGGAGGGGGTAAGCATCCCCCTTTACAGTAGGCCAGGCCTACCTGGCTGTTGCCAGGTAACTATGGGGTGAAGCTTAGACAGAACCCTAACAAAGTACACTTTGGGGTGTGTGTGTGTGTGTGTGTGTGTGTGTGTGTGTGTGTGTGCGTGCTTCCAGAGAGGATTAATTGTGAGGGAGACCAACTCTGAATATGGTCTCAGACTAAATAAAAATGAAAAAAAGTAAAAGCTAGCTAAGCATCAGCACTCTGCCTTCTGGGCTGCTGGATCCACCAGGATGTGAGCAAGGCATCTTGTGTTCCTACTGCCAGGCCTTTCCCACCATGATGGACAGTATCTCCTGATCTCCTGAACCATGAGCCAAAACGCCTCCTTCCTAACTTGCTACCCATGCTACAGGCACTTGGACACAGAAAAAGAAAAGCAGCTGATGCCCTCTGGGAGGAAGAGGTCTGGCTCTGCCCTAACATAGGCCTTCAGCATCGCCCCACACAACAAAAGATTAGAGGCCATGAAGATCAAGCACCTTAACAGTCTTGCTTTCCTCAAAGAATTATTATTGTTACAAAACTACAGAAGAGGGTGAAGAGGGGAAGTGCTAGACGGGAATACAAATTTTAAGGAAAATAACCTTGTTTTTATGTCAGGCAACATTGTCTCAGTTTATACTCTCAGCAAATTTTAAAGGATAGAAACATTGTTTTTATGTTAGGCAACATTGTCTCACCGTACACTCCCAGAATGCCTAGTGCTCATCATAAAGACCACATTGGCCTTCAAATCGTAGAAATTCCTAAGCTTGAGCTTCCTCATTGCTAAATTGTGGTCACATTCCACAATACCAGAAATGATTTCGGCTTTTCTTTTCTTTTTTTAATTTAAGATATATCATCCGCTCAACCTCAACCTTAATTTTTTATTTTCATTGTTTTGTCCTTTTCCCTTTTTTTTTTTTTTTTTTAAAGAAATGACATTAAACGTGGGCATCAGATTGCAGTGGCGACTGCAGATGCTGCCCCGTAGCATTCGGGCTTTCCTTGCTGTCTTGTTGTTGCATTTCCGTGTACCCATCCCTGCACTTTACAATCCTTTCCCTTCCAATACACAATATGGCCCTACCTCACAATAAAGGGTACGGGCATGTCTGTGAATCTATAGCAGCTAACCTGCTGGCAAGGGAACCAAGTACTCTGCACATAGCTCTGATTCCCTAAGGCTTAGAGAGCTTCCTAGGGGAAGGTGTGGTCCATTCAACCTCACACCCACTAAAACCTTCTCTGCTCACTCATCTTCCCTGAAGTCCACAGTCTCCACGGTGACCCCACCCCCTTGTCCTGTACCCTGTACTATCTTATCCTATTATCCATTTGGTTCAAGGGTAGGATTTTTCTTTTTTAAAGTATTGTAAGGTATGTAAGGGCATACATCTAAAGTTTAGAAGTAAAGTCAGCCCAAACTACCTAAAACTAAAGCTAAAAGCAGGTGTTTTAGTAAAACAAACAAACAACTTACTCAAGACTTTGAAGAGAACATGTTACTATCACATAGTTTGACCATTGAGTATCTACCAATAGATTTGGGAAAGTCCAGTGGCAAGTGCTGGGGATAAAAAATGATGCTATCATGAAATTTACACACCAGTAGCATCATGAGGGCTGAGCGAGTTCTATCTATACATTTAGGAATAGACAGATACGCATATATGTGCATAAAAATAATTAATGAATAAAAGAGGCCATGAATTTGAAAGAGAGCGGGGAAAGGGTGTATGGGGAAGTTTGGATGGAGGACAGTGAAAGGGAAATAATGCAATTATACTACAATCTAAAAATAAATAAAGTAAGTAAGCTTTAAAGATTGTGCTTTTAGCTAGACACGCTAGTGCACACCTTTAATTATGTGGGAGGCCATGGCAGGTATATTTCTGTGAGCTTGAGACCAGCCTGGTCTACATGGTGAGTTCCAGGATAGCCAGGGCTATATAGAAAGAATCTGTCTCAAAAGACAAAACCAAACAAACTCCAAAAACAATAAAAAACAGATTCTGCTCTTGAACAAGTCTATGCAGGGAGACTTAGAAGCATTGGGCCATCAGCAATTAAAAATAATGAATTCATGCAATTTGTAGGTAAATGGTTAGACCTGGAAAATATCATCCTGAGTGAGCTAACCCAATCACAAAAGAATGCACATGAAATGCAATCACTGATAAGTGGATATTAATGAGCCCAGAAGCACTAAATACTCAAGACACAAATAGCAAGTCAAATGATTCCCAAGAAGAAGAAAGGAGAGGACCCTGGGCATGTAAAGATTGCATCCAGTTTAGTAAAGAAACCGAGGGGGGAGGGGGAATGATTGGGGAATAGTTGGGGGGGAGAAGAACTATGGGAACTATGGTGGGTGGGAACTGGGAAAGGGGAAAGCCTTTGAAATGTAAACATAGAATATAGAAAATAAAAATAACTAAAAAAAAAAAAAAAGAAGAAGAAGAAGCATCGGGCTTTGGTGAGGGCAGCTGAGCGCCTGTTCATATTCTCTCTCCACACAAGCCCTCCTGTGTTTTGCCCAAATATGGCTCAGGAATACAACCGAGGCGGAGGCCTGGCTCGCAAAGGCCGCAGTCCTCCAGTCTCTCCTCAGCTCACGCACTGCGCACCACAGCAGCACAGTGCCTTGCTCAGCGTCACTTACATCTTTGAAATATGAAATACATTTCTCCTTGTCCCCCTCACTGGGAAAGATTAAGGCAGAGACAGGAAGTTTTCCTGAAAAAGCAAGTATCTCAACTCGGGAGTATAACAGAATTGTTTCCTTCTGAAATTGTGAATTTCCCCCTCTTTTATACAAACAGATATTAGACTATATCCTTCGTACTTATTTTGCAAACTAATTTGGTTAGAAATTGTGAGATTGAAGGCTGCACTGCTCAGCTTGTCCTTGGCATGTTCTGTGGTTAAAGAGCAGGCTACAGCAAGAAAATCAGTAAGAAGGGGATTGGCTCCTTTCTTTTTTTTTTTTTTTTAAAGGAGAGTCATCCAGTGTCTCTTGAGTAGAAGAAAAATCAGTGATGCATTTCAACCTACCTCTACAATTCTGCAATTACATATACCCTATCCTAGCTGCCCCTTAATTTACCCGGCAGCCAGTTCTTTCTCCCATGCTAAGAGGACTCTTTATTTTATTTATTTTATTCTTAAAGGGGGCAGTCATTATGGGCATGCATACTTTTACTCAATGAGTCATAACATTTTTAAATTTAAAAACTGTTTTATGTATATGCAGGTGTGCCCATCCATCTCATGTGTGTGTGTGTGTGTGTGTGTGTGTGTGTGTGTGTGTTAGAGGACAACTTTCCAGAAAAGGTTCTTGGCTTCCCTTCTGTTAAATCAGTGTCTCTCTGTACTGTGCTGAAGACTCCAGAGCAGTCAAAAGGAGCTAATAAAATATCTATGGAAGAGCTACACAGATACCAGATACCCCCTTAGAGCAGAAACTTTCACAGTCCCATTGCTCCTAATTTGCTGATGGTCAAAATCACGATGCAGTGAGCCAGTGTTGGGTGTGAGGTTAGCGTTCTGCAGGCTCATCTGCTGACCTGCTGACGGTCTTTTTATTGGTGAGGGATGTGTCTCCTAGCTAGGCTATCACTCTTTCCTTCACACTGTGCACTGACAGGGAAGGTCCACCTGGAAGCAGCCTCTCTAGGTGGTCTGCTTGCTGTGTGGGCAGCTGGGGCTGTCGGGTTTCCATGTGTGTCTAGTCCTGCATTCGTGCCAGGAGGTGTTCACGTGAGCGCTTTTGTGTGGAGGTCAGAGAGCAACGCTGAGTGTCTCTCATTCCGCAAGCAGCTTCCATTTTCATTTGAGACAGGGTCTCATGTTTGCTTGGTTCACCGAGTTGGTTCAGCTGACTGGTTTGCAAGTTTCTACCAGTCCCTGCCATCTGCCTTGGCTTGCCATGATGGGATTCCAAGCACATGTTGTCATGTCCAGATTTTTATGAGTTCTAGGGAACCCAGACTCAAGTCCTCCCACTTGCCTGGCCAGCCCTTGTTCTCTAGCTTTCTGAATTCAATAAATTGACCTGTGCTCACTGAGTTCTCATACAGACAGGGAAGTTACCAAACTGCACATCTTTACATATCAAAAGCCAGACCATTCTGAAGACCGAAATCCAAAACATTTCCCTTACTATAGTTCTCTGAAAGACTGCCATTTCAGGGCCATGAACTGCAGGATCCTACAGAAGGTTCAAGGACCCCCGACTAACCACTGTTGTACAGAAGACACTGCAGCACAGTCTGATAATTAGCCCTTTGAGGGTGACTGCCTTATTCCTCAGAATTCCATCAGCTCTGGTCAAGGCCAGTCTGCTGCCCGCAGCTTCAGCGTGTTCCAAGCCGTGAAGGGCAGGAGCACCGGGAATAAGGCTCATCACCGAGGGCTTGGATGCAGCAGCCTCCACCAGTGTCATGCAGCTTAAAGGCGTCCATTTTAATTGAGCTTTCCTGATCGGCAGCTCCCGAAGCCACATCTCAGTCCAGCTTAGAGGAAAATACACAGCTTAGGGTGGCCATCACTCCCAATCTCTCTGAGACAAAGCATTTCCCACCAGAGAGGAAGTTTGGCACTAACAGTGGAATAGTTCATTACAGGCAAGTTGGTAATTGATCTCCCATAAAATATTGTATTAAATTGTGTGCGTGCCTGTGTGCTTGAACTAGGGTGTTGCTGTGCTGGGTGCACTGGGAAGATACTTGGTATGCATGGAATTCTAGCACAAAACAAAGTGGCTTATTCAACTAGGGAAACAAACTGGGGGTTGGTTCTTCAGGTTGTTGCTAACTGTGCCTCCAAATACTCCGCCTCTTTCTGGGTGTGTGCTTCCCTTCTTTTGCTCCAGCTTTCTCTTAAGGCAGAACCCCTAGAGGGATGGCTCAGCACAGAGAGATGCCTGCCACCAACTGACACTTGCATTCCAAGTCAGGGACACAGGGTGACAGTATAAGGAAAGAACTGACGGTTGAGTTGCCCTCTGACCTCTGCTTATGCGCTGTGGCATATGAATACATGCAAACAAGTAAATAAATAACCACATGGAAGTAACTTTTAAAAGCTCAGTGGAGTTTTGGAATTCAGTTCCTTGTAACACGCACTCCTCAGGGCTCCTATGTGAGCATCCAGTTTTCAGTGTGTCCTGCTGCATTTGGGTGTCTGAGAATATTATTTAAGTGAAGAAGTAGGATCCTTAAAAATGCTCATGTTGACACCGGACGTGTGCCGCCATCTGAAACCACCCATTGATAAAATTCCTGACTGCGTCCTCTGTAATCCATAAGTGTTGATGCAGAGTGAGATACGTGGGCTCCTTGCTCTTGCACAGCGAGGCCAATGCTGACAGGTGCGACTGATCTTCCTGACCTCAGCCTGACCCTGACTGTCCTTCCCGTTCATCCACCTTGACCTCTTAAATGTTAGACTAACCAGTTCTAGAGCAACTATGTAATTCCTGTACAACAGAGACCACCCCCAATCTCATCACCATTTGGAAACTCTGGTTACTTCAGTGACAACCTTAAGGACCTGTTGGTCTATCTGAAATCCTCGCTGTGAGATGTCCTCTAAATTATTAGTTGTGTTTTATGAAGAGACAAAAGTGCTCCCTGGAATTAGCAAGCCACGCTCAAAATTAACAAGAAACGCACAATGCATTAGCTAATTGCACACTAGCAACTGCTTGGAGGCAGTGAAGCAATTTATTGTTTAATTTTCCCTAGTGATTTTTCAGCAGAACCACAAACATATATTTAAGATTATTATAATTGTAAATGGAACTGCGTTGTTGTTTAATCAATAATTCTCAACCAGGGAGCTGTAAATGAATTTTGCTCATTGGGTAGAAGATATTGCTCAGATTCTCCCATTTATGGGGCTTTTACCATGAAGAATTACTATTATTACCTTATTGATTATCTTGCCTTTGTATTTCCTTCGCTGATTCAGATATAAGATTTTTCCACTTGTCATAGCATAAAAAATTCCCAGAAATTTCTTATTGCTTTGACTCGGCTCATATTATCCCAGCATATCTTTCTGACACCATACTCATGTTAGTAAAATGCCCTTTAATAACAGTGTTGCCTCTCAGAACTTAATGTTAATGAATCTTGAAGCTTTATTTAAAAGGAGGGGGCAAAGTCCTGCCTATCCTTCCCACCTCTCCCCAGATTTCAGCTTTGTAGATTTGTCTTTTCCTGTGTAGATTTTTAACCTGTAAATCACAAGATTTACTAGCATTTCTGCCTATAGGAATTCAGTTGTAGCTATTATTCTAATTTTTCAATATAAAGGCTTAGAAATCTTACATCTTGCCTTCGACCTTATTGCCCACATAAGTGACTTCCTCCTTCCCGTCCAGCCCACAGAGCTGTGATTTGTGGTTACACCAGGATGCCAGGCTCTGCTCAAATGGCTGTGTAAGTATTATTCACAGATGATCTATGAGAAATGCTATGCTTGGATTTGTTTCTGCTTCGTGTGTGTGTGTGTGTGTGTGTGTGTGTGTGTGTGTGTGAGAGAGAGAGAGAGAGAGAGAGAGAGAGAGAGAGAGAGAGAGAGAGAGAGAGAGAGAGAGAGAGAGAATGGGTACGCACATGCTCAAAACTGCAGGTGGATCACACACACACACACACACACACACACACACACACACACACTTTTTTTTAGGTCTCTCACTGTCTTGGGGCTTCAGCAAACTCGAGGCATCCACCTGTCTCGACCCCTGCAGCATTGAGCTTACAAGCACATGTCACCACAGTCACCTAGTGTTTGACACAAGAGTCTGAGCCCTGAACTCAGACCCTGTGCTTGCAAGGGCAAGACCTTTACTGATGCAGCTGTCTCCTAGCCCCACATATATCTGCTTTATATACAACAATTTCTTCCCCTTGGGTTAATAGCTCTCTAGGCTTGGTTTGTTATGTCTTAATCTATGTACCTCTAAGGTTGTGTTGCTTTGTTAACTTGGTTAACCAGAAGGCTGTATTCCCAGAATTCCTACTTCTCCCTAGTTCCAGGTTAGCATCAGCCCAAAGAGATGCTCTACACTCTGCCTCTACAGTGATGTCAGACCATCAGCAGATATGATGCCAGCATCAGATATGAAGAGCTTCCTGAGGCTTCCTGAGCATAACCCACCTCAGGGGCCTCCTGGTATTCAGACTCCCAGCATGACTGGTGAGGGCTGGCTGACACACAGCTCTGATTCTTCTCTGCCATCCAGACTTCCCGTCTAGCCTTCTCTTCTGCTCACAGTCTAAGCCCATAATTATCCCTAAACACCCTCAGCAATTGTGCTTTCCACGAATGAGTCCTAACTGTCATTTTGTTGCTGATTCATCCAAATCTTGAGAATATAAACTCTTCCCGATGTAAACACATGCTTAGGGTGATTTTATTTTATTTTTTTATCTCCGCACCTTTTGGTTGGTTGTTTTAATTTTTAGGCAACCCCACTTGGGTTCTTCAGATTTGTCACTAGGGCATCATGCCCATGTTCCATTGAGAATTCCTCTCCAGCTCTATGGTGGAAACTTACTTAAACCTCTCTAATGGATTCTGTGTCTTCCTTTACTTGATAGTTTCTTGTTCTGTGATCTGGCCACTTCTGTTTGCAAGTTAACTATTGATCTTGCCTCATTGTCAGGAAACCCGTTTCCTGGGGCCTCAATTTCTTCTATTTCTTCACACCCTGTCCTGTTAAAGCAGGGCTCCGGAGGCTGAGCACAGCCAGGGCTCTCCTGGATCTGGCTAGCAGAGAAGTAGAGCTGGTGTCAAGTGGACGAGCTGGCTACATGCGCAGTGTACTTGGTCACTAGGTGTTGGAGTTTTGCTGTCTGGTTTTGTTTTTCTGTGATTGATTTTTTCAGTCTCACACAAAGATTTAGAAAATCATATTTGTGTCCTGAGCAATCTCTCCCAATTAAGAGAATATTTACCCACACTCACAGTGCCCACAAGAAATGGTCTTTCGTAGTCTGCGGAGTGCATCCTCTCAGGTGGGAGCCAACCTGGGCGTGGCGGCACACTCTTGTTGGCCAAGGAGGAGGAAGCAGGAGGATCTAGACTGAAGGCCTGCCTGGATAAATACCAAATTCACCAAGACCCTTTCTCCAAAACAATACTGAGTGTATAACTCTGTGGTAGCACACTTGCCTAACATGCATTCCCCTCTGATCTAACGCCCAGTGGCACATGCATACCCACAGTCAATCTATTAAAAGCCATATTTCATTTGTAGTTTCTTAATATAAGAGATACTTGTACATGTGTAGGAAAAAGAGTTGGAATTTAAAGTCCATGTGAAAATGTGTGCCCTTGCCCAAGGACATGTATAAAAATGCTGTTTAAAGGAAAGAGGTGGGTCTGTTCCTGCCACAGCAATCCTGAGATCTAGTTTTCTGAAAACGTAATTATTTCATAAAAACTCTATATGCTTTTATGAAATTACAAGGCTAAAAGGTTTAACACACTCTTCACATAACTGCATATTTAATTCTCATTTTAATCTCATTCTGTCCTTAATATTTGTTTGTGATTGAAATCTTAGATATTTCCTTTAAAGAGAGGTTCATGAAATTGAGTGTTTATTGAAAAACCCAAAGTAGGGAAGAACATGCCCTCTCTGTGTTTGCTTATGAGATGCCAAAAGCTTTAAGTTGCCAAAGTTTGCCAAGTTTCAAACAGATAACAAGCTCAGGTCAAGGCCTAGACCAAGGATGTGAATGAGCAGGAAACACCCTGTTCTTGCCAACAAGATCCTTGGAAACTGATAAAGGAGAAAAACGGATAGCCAGACTTCATCAAGAGGATGCACACCCTAGGCAAACAACAGAGGAAAGTAGGCTGGTGTGGAGTTCATACTACCCCCCAGCACTCAGGAGATAAGGTGTGAGGTTTGCTGTCACGTTGAGGCTGATCTGGTCTAAATACCAAGTTAGACATCAGCCTGGATGGCACATTAAGGCTCGCTCTGAAAAACAAAACAAAACAAAACAAAAAACATATTTAAAAAGCCAAAAGGAATGGTTTGCAGTGACTCTGATTTCAAGGTTTTGCGATTCCTTAGCCTGTGACAGGGGAATCGTAGGATGGTGAGAGCTGATCTGAAGTGACAGACAGAAAGATGAGGGAGATGGGACAGTTCACACCTTCAATGATCCTAAAGCCTCCCATGAGGCCACATCTCTTAAAGTTTATAGTTCAGAATGTAACCCATGGTCACAGTCGTAAAAGGGGGCTTAATTTCACAATGGAAAAGGTGGCAAACCGTGTCCTTCTAACTATATGACATTCTAGAACCGACAAAACTAAAGACAGCAAAAGGACAGTGAGGTTCAGGGATGTAGTGGAAGAAAAAAGTGAAGTGTGGGATATTTAGGGTGATGGAACAACCTAGTATGTTGTCTGTTAAAACCAGGTAAAGAATGACTCTTCAAAACAAGTCTACACTGATATTCTAGTCTACCTAATAGCTGCTAGGTAGAAGTCTCATGGCTCTACCATGATAGGGATTCTGGACATGTGCCCATACCCAGCTAAACTAGGCATTTTGCTAAACAAGGATAAATAATATAAATAGGAAAGGTAGAAAAATTCAAGCCAAGGATAGATAACTCCATCTCCTTACCAACTGGACAAATGATAACACTTCTTGTAAAGATTAGGGGCACAGATATCCATCTGTTCTGGGGGAAGATGACAGTGTGCTTCCACTAAGTTTCCTGAGGCTTCATTCACTCATGTGGTAATGCCAGCAGGAACTTGGCAATGTGAGTTGAACTTCTTGGGAGGTTGGTACTAGAGACATAGTTTTGACATCATCACTATTGGAAATAGTATTAAAATTAGGAAGATGAATTTACCATTAAAAAGAAAAATAATAAAGATGTTTCCATTCCATCTCCGAGGAATAGGATTACTCTATGTCCTATAAAAATATAGTTACAATGGAAAGCATCATGGGGGACACATTAGAACAAAGTACAGTGACATATACTTATGGAAGTATATGGCTCAAGGAGATGGCTCAGCAGTTGAACACTGGCTATCAACACAACAGACCTGGGTGTGGGCCGCAGGAACCACACGGTGGCTCACAACTCCAGCTCTAGAGGGTCTGGAACTCTCTTTTGGCCTCTGTGGGCATTACACTCATGCAGTACACATACAGGCAAAATACCCATGTACATAAAAATAAATCTTAAAGATGTCACAAAGATGGCATATTAGTTTGTATCTTGACTTAAAATTATTAACAATAATAATGATGAATTAAATCAAGGAAGGAAAACGTAAGTGCCTAGCAGAGTAAATTCCTGACGATGACAGAAGAGTGGAACTCTGGTTTTCCTGACTACAGAGCTTTCTATTTCTGCTACTGATACGAAGTGATAGCCAGGGTAATATTCTCTGCAGCAGAGTTTGACGACAGAGAAAGGCTTTGGGCAAGAGAACAGAGAAAGGATTTAGAAGGAGGCATTCAATTAAGCAGTCCAAGTCTTCACCGTGTGTAAATATCTAAAACTACAAAAAGAAAAGTGTTAAAACCTTTAGGCATCAATATAATCCCACTTCTACAATAACACAATTGTCTTTTTGGAAACAATGCTGAGAGCCACTCGGAGCACCCTGTTATCAGGAATGATGTCAGAATCCCTCATTATGGATAGATGTTCCATCAAGATAAGAATCCAGAAGCCCACGAATGGCATCCCAAAGGATTTTTTTTTCTAGATGCAATTTTATTATAACAAACAAGAGTCTCGTTCAATTCAATATTGCGAAATATTTTCACATTTAAGTTTGAAATAAAAGACAAAGACTAAAACCACAAGTCTAAGGCTGCCATAATCTAGAGACAATATAAACAAATCAAGAAGAAACTCATCTTCTGTATTACCCGTCATATTTTTATTAGCCATTGCTAATGTGTAAAATGATGATATCATTGCTGAGCCAACCCCAATTCCAATGACTAAACCCTCACTGGCTTTAATAGCACTTTGGCAGATTCTTTTGGATTTTATATAAGTAATGAGAGAGATAATTTTTATGACCTCACCAGGATCATTTTACTCTTAGATTCACTAGCTAGGCTAATCAGCATAATGCCCCACAGACAAACACACAAGCTAACCTAACCTAGATATTCCCTAGCAGATGTGCCTGCAGGCTAACCTAGTTAGATGTTTCCCCACAGGTGTGCCTGGAGGCTAACCTAGTAAAAAGATCCCCCACAGGCGTGTCTCGAGGCTACACTAACCCTGATGGCAGGTGTGCCTGGAGGCTTCTCCTGGCAGATTCTACGCTGGCAGCTTACACTAACCATCACAGCCATTGAGTGGCAAGGCCCAGAGTCTTCCCTGGGAGATGGCAGAGCTCTCCTTCTCAGAATGACTCAATGAACCAGACAAGAGCCTCCTAACTAATCCACCCTGTCCTGAGATTTGACCAAGAAAACCCTGGACTATTTGTTATAGCAGCTAGCCAGCATAGCTCACCTTAGCCAATACAAAATTTGACGTAAACTCTTGAACTTTGTAAAAAGAAAATTCAAATGTTACTAAAAGGCACAGGGGCTCTATACTGTATGGCAGATGTGATGTTATAAAATGTAGATGATTATAAAATTAGCCTGTAGATTCATGCTATCTGCACTAAAATCCTAAAATAATACATCATAGAAGTGCAATGCTAAAACCAGAAAATCAAATGAAAAAGTAACAATAGCTTAGAAAACTCGAGAAAGACCAAGAAAGAGGAACACCGGCTCTAAAAATGTTCATTGGCTGCACAAATCCTAGCCTGGGGTAGATTTTCAGAGGAAAGGAGCCCGGCAGGCCCTAGCCTTGCCTTCTCCTTGGAGGCTTCTATTCCAACACATTCTATTGGATACTTCGTATCCCACAATGCTGCAGAAGGGCCTGCCTGGCTCATGGTCACTACCCTACTTACCCATGGTATCAAATGATGGTGAGGATTTCCCAGCAGTCACAGGGGACTCAGCACCCACATTCTTCCTCACTGTGTAGTACTCGGAACAACCGATAGAGTTCGTCATATTAGAAGACCGGAAGAGACCCAAGTTAAATGTTTAAGATGAGATGATAACCTTGCCTTCATGTTGTCAGAGAACAGTGGCTAAGGCATTTCCACTCCCAGGCTGCTGGGCGCTGGCTGTGAAAGTCCGAGACCTGAATTAAACCCAGAACCCATGTAAAATCAGAAGGAAATAACTGACTTCACAAAGTTGTCCTCTGACTGCCACAGGCACACAGTGCTAATAATAATTTTTTTCTTTTCTTTTTTTTTCCTTTATTTTTTATTAGATATATTCTTTATTTACATTTCAAATGATTTTCTAAATTTTTTTCAAAAAGATATTTTCTTCCCAGATATCATGGAGAATGATATATAATAAAACCTAGGAAATAAGTAGCAGTTTGCTGTTACAGAGACATTTGAACCATTGTGTGTTGCAAGTCATAGTAATATTCTCTGTATTTGAGAAGAACTTCCTATTCAGGTGAAGCAATTGTGGACAACTGCTGTGAAATTGTGGTTAGTGTGTAACTTTTTAAAAGAGAAACAAATTAGGGGCTGGGGAAGCGGCTCAGCTGGTAAAATGGTTGCCAGGCAAGCATGAGAACTGCAGGTCCATCCTCAGCGTGCATGTTAAGAAGCCAGGCAGTGCACTAGAGACGGCTCGGAGAGTCAGAGTGCTTACCGCTCTTACAGGGGAGCCAGGGCAGTCTCTAGCACACACATGGCAGCTCAAAGGCCTATAACTCCTGTTCTGGTATCTGAGATCCTTTCTGACACCTGCATTCTCATTCTCTCTGTCTCTCTCTCTCATCAGTTCTAATGAACTTAGGAAGGTGACTATGGGACAGTCAGTGACCACCCAGTTTAGCCTCTTGGTGAGTTTCTGAACCATGGACTCTGTTTTCAACAAAAAAGGATGTTCCTGAAGAGCAACAGTCAAAGCTGACCTCTGCCTTCCACATTATGTGCACATGTGTGCACCTGCACACTCGCATACAGTTATGCACAGGAGTGCACATAAGGAAAAGAGGAAGAATCTCTACATGCTATCTCTTAACAACGTTGACTGCAGCAGAAGGCCTTCAACAGCACAATACCCTGCTGTAGGTTTTATCAAAACATGTCCAATCCAGAGGAAGGAAACATTAACCACAGCTGAACCTGGCCATCCTGGCACACTTGAGGGGCAAGAGTCAGGGGCTAGGATATACTCATGAGGTTCACAGTCCAGAGATGAAAGCTTAAAAAGAGATTCAGACAAGATCCCAGAGAGTCCGCTTCTCCACCACCTGACCACCACATCACTAAAATGTGATTTACAGCTGCTGCTGCCACCCAGCCCATAGTACTAGTTATTAAAAACAACTCACAGGTGCATGCATACATGGGCGAGCACACGCAAACCTACAAGCCATATTAAAAGGCAAAGCAAAGGTTTAAGGAAAGAAAGCAACAGAAGGACCAGACATGACTATGTCAACCATGATGGAATCCAACCTGGTGCTTTAACAACTGATTTTTCAAAGGGCTCTGATGGGTCATGTCACTGGGAAACATAAGAACCAAGATGAAAAGTCTAAGACTGAACTAAGGTGAGATGTTAGCCCCTAAGAGCAGCATAGCAAAGATGAAGAATGGGTGTCTTAGCAGTCATCTGCAAAGAGCTGGGGCGAGAATCTCTGACTTTGGTGTACCTCAGTGGACGCTTGAACCAAAGCACAAAGAGAAGACACTGTGGGGAGCAATCAGAATACCTAAGAGGTATGGGATGATTGGAGAGGGTGTGACATCTATATAAATGGAGACGGGGGGGGGGGGAAGAGAGAGAGAGAGAGAGAGAGAGAGAGAGAGAGAGAGAGGAGAACAAGCGAGAAAGTGAGAGAAAAAGAGCATAAGAGGGAGCAAGTGAGAGAGTGCAAGAGAGAGGGGGGGTGAGAGAGAAAGAGATAGAGAGAGAGAAGAATACAAGAATATTTCAAATATCAGCACCCGGGGAGATGCTCGCATATGTATTAGACAGTTAAGCACAAATGTGGGAACCTCAGAGAGAAGAGAGAAAGCAAGCAGCTTGGATGTCACAGAACTGCTGCACCTAGGGACGTTGTAACTAATGGGGAGAACAATACCTGAAAGAGGGAAACAGCAGCAAAGGGCCAAAACCCAGCTTCCCCCCAGAAACCTCACTGGCAGGAAGATAGTGGAGTGAAGCATTGATTTTGAGGGAATGTAATGAAGGAACAGCACTTTAAATAAGCACCAGAAAAGCCAGCGGGCCACGCAGAAGACCACGGCTTCTCAGAGTCACCTAAGCAGCAACATGCTGCCCCTCAGAGACACCAAGTGTGTCAGTTAGTTTGGCTTTTCTCGGCTACATCCCATAAAGAACAAATGTCACAGGGAACACTGCAATCAAATCGTAAAACAATATATACCTACACACACACACACACACACACACACACACACACACACATATATATATACATGTACATATACAAATATTATATATATATATATATATATATATATATATATCCTAGAGATTAAGTAAGTTACAGTTTTGTGTTGGCCTTATTCATAGTCACCCTGGATGCCTGCAAAATGGCTGCATGTAGGCCTTCCTGGATCAGACTAGAAGCAAAACCACTCTTAACCAGGGGTTCTGGCCTGAGCTTCCTGCTTTGGCCCTAGGCAGCTCTCTTAGTCCTTTACTAAGTCACCTTTCCTCTAAGCCCTTGTCTACCCTGTTCACTCAAACAATTAATATCATGGATAACCCATTGCCCCAGCATGGTACGTCACAGCTGCCTCTGCTGCTCTTGGACCCCTGGATGGTCTTTGGATAGCAATATGCACTTTACAAGAGATCACTCGTGTGTGTGTGTGTGTGTGTGTGTGTGTGTGTGTGTGTGTGTATCCTCTATGGACAATATTAAAACTTGCAGGCTGGTAAGGCCCCTGAGGAGCCGGTACAGGGAGAAAGGACTCTACAGAGAGGTTGCCGTCCTCGTCTTTCCCTTGACCGTGAACGCTAACAACGGGATGGTCTGCAGAGGTTTTGGAACAGCCGCTTCTCCAGCATGGTGAACCACCAGATTCCTTGAACCATGCTTTTGGTTTGGTCTGTCCTGGCTTTGTTTCTGGTGTAAGTTAGCACATGGAAAAGTCCAGAGCTCCAGACACAGAATGCAGCCTTCCGCATCCACATGAAGTTAAAAACAAACTACACTTTCCTGCTGACGCTATGCCAACCGTGCCATTTAAAAACGGAGCGAAATTTTCCCCACCTTAAAGAAAGGCTGTAAAGGTGTCCTTGTCTACTAACCGCAGGAAGGGGCTCTGCTGCTGCTGTCTATTTCCTAAAGGAGCGGAGCCCCTGCCCCCACAGCCCTGGTTCTCTACTAGAAGGCTGCCTGGCAAATTACAAAGAGAAATGTGGTCTTTTCTGACATTTTGGCTTAGGAGCCCCAAGCACAAACTCACATCATTGCTACCGATGAATGATTTCATTCATTTTTAAGTATTAGTTCTCTTTAATTCAAATACACTTTTAAAGACATGTAACACACCAGGAGGAAATGGAATATGTGTGCTTCAGAAGAGAGATTTACATGAATGGCCACATCTACATTAGGAAGATTAAAAATTACCCCGGCTAAAATTCAATCTAAAACTGGACTCACTTCTCTGATTCCACCCTAGAGCATCAAGGTGTGCATGGGTGTGTTCTTGTTTATGGCTCTGTGGGTCTGGTTTGTTTAGGGAGAGGTTCCACTTCATAGTGCCACCCACTCTGCCTCAGAACCGAAGGCATTCTGAGACACCCTGCTTACCTGGAAGTGAATACACACACTTGGGTACCAGCATGCCTCTCTTCCGAATGTAGTTCAGGAGCTGCTAAAAGAAACCACACAGTGTTAAGACTAAACATTCCTGAGTCTGCCTCGGTGATGGTGGGCTCAACAGCCCAGCCGTTGAGAGAGCAGTTACCAAAATTTTCCAAATAAATAAAGCAAACGAGTTACTTCAGGATGGAGTTCACATCTATATGATTTATAGTCCTGGGAGCTGGCCCATTGAGGCAGAAGGAGCCCAGTGAACCAGCAGTAAACTAGAGGCCACCCAGGCACTGAGAGCTCACTCCAAGGATGGAGTTCATGTTGAGCACTTACTGAGTCCTTCCTGGGAACTGCTTTGTTGGGGGAGCCACTGACTCTTGGAACATCCTACAGATCTCACTGGCTTGTACTTAATCACCCAGTCTCTAAACGGGTTAATATTAACAGGAAAAAATAGGGATCCTATTTAGAGCCTCTTGGCAGCAATAAAAAAGAGAGAGAAAGTATCCCTCCAAAAATCAATGTTTGCTTTGCTGAGGGCCTCCTTAGGTGGACATTGGAAACAATTCTGTCTACCAGTTAAGTCACCCTGAAGTCTCTGGTGCCAGCCTGTGGCACCCAGCCATCCAGAATCAACAGGTCACTCCTGTGAGTGCCACCAGGACACAGTGGTAAAAAAAAAATAAAAAGAATGGAAAGCTTCTATATGACAAGGCGCCCCTGCGAGATACAGATGATAATAAATGTAAACTCACCTCAGAGAGTTCTGTCTCCATAGCCACCAGCCCCAGTCTCAACTCAGGTACCAATTCCAAGGATCATCATAGCAAGAGTTATTCTCCCCAGAGAGTCCCCTTGTGCCTTTCTTAGGGACTTCTAACCAAAATGTATGCCCCTACAAACACAAACACATGCACACGCCACACACTACATGCATTATGGAAGGATACTTTATGCTTATAGAGAAATTTAAACACACTTAACTTGCTGTTCTTGCAGCAACGCCTCCCTACCTGGATATATATTCTGTATGTATAGAGTTGCACAATAAAACCTATAAAGGAGGCATAGATTGCTTTTCATTAAATTAGATCATACATTTTTTTTCTGGCAAAATGACCACCAAATCCATGCAGATGGATTAGGCATAAATGCATAATACAACTGATTGTTCAGTCCCAGACTTTCGTTCAGATTATCGACTGCCTGTTAAACTAAGAAGTAAGGGAATGTATACATGCATTGCGAGGCAGCCAAGTGAACTATATTAGTCTAATAGCACGACATGATTTTTTTAAATGGTCAATGACATTAGAGATTTATCTTCTTGTTGGGGAACGTGAGCCAGAATTTGCATGATCCTGGGCAAAGCTTTGTAACTGCTGGTCTGGACCAGGTGCTTTTAGATTTTGGGTCTGTTACCCAAAGAATTAAAAATAAGGACTCACACAGAAGTGCAAAAGAATCCAGTTATTCACTCGAACACAGAGTATTGAGATAGTACAGAGTGAAGAACACATAGTCAGGAATGATAGTGCTCACAAGAGTATGTGCTCTCAAGAATACAGACTAGAACCTAGAGTCCCTTTCTATCCTATCCAGGGGATGGTGGGCTTTTGTGTTGGGCCATGGTCTGAGTGTTTCTCTGTTTTGCATGCCTCTTCCCATAATGCATCTGAGTGTAAACATACGCACAGCCAATTATTTGTAGGCATGAGGTGGTAAATAGGGTATTATTCTCCATACATGGTGACTAGAGGACACAGTTTTGCCTTATTGTGCTTGCAACCCAAGCTAGTGTCTGGATAGGCCCTTCTCTTCTGCATACCTGGAATGCATTTGACTGAGAACTATCTACATTTTGTTGTTATCAGGGCAGAGAAACTTACTCCTACTTCAGAGCCCTCTAAGGGTGATATAGCGAAAGGATCCCATGATGAGAGAATGGTGACGCTCCCAGGACGAGGCTCAAAGAAATGGCAAAGTGTTCGTTGGGGTCAGAATGCAGATGCTGACAGTATCTCCACCACAGCCTTCTCACTCCCTGATACTTATGTCCTGAAGGCTGATTCTCCGGAAGCAAATGTTCCTACAGAGATTAGCTACCCCCGCCTCCTTATACCAGCTGTACTCCATAAGGCTTCATCTCCTTGTTCAGCTGTTTCCTTTTTCAGTTCAGTTGTATACACCAACCTTGCCTCTCTGTTCAAGTCTATATAATAAACATGCCGAGGTTCCTGGGTGCTGCAGTCTCTTCCTCAGAGATCCAACCCAGCCGATCACGGCCTTCTGTCCGTATGTCCTAGTGTCCGCCTTTTTCTTCGTCCCCTTACTTCCCCCAGTGAGGTCCAAGTCTGTGGAGCCATCTGACGTGCTGCCCTGGACCAGAGAACCCCCAACAACAGAAGAGCAGTGAAGAACTTGGGCATAGGTAGGATTTACAAGCTACACACAGGGTTCAAGAACAAACCGTCCAAAAAGGGTTATCACTTAGATGCACACCTCATGAGGGTCTCATAAAAGCCAGCTCATGGGAAGAGTTCCATGAAAACACAGAGCAGAGGTCCTAGAGGGCCTATTATAAATACAGAGCCCAAGCAAGACAGACACCTTTGTTGCGATATACTCCTGGGATCTGGAGCATGGAGGGATGGTCATTACTGCAGCAAAATTTGACTCACCCTTACCAATCCAGTGAGTAAAAAATCCATTTTCTTCTGGGGTATTCCCACGGTCATTATTGACATGCCAAGATCAGGCCTAACTGTGTAAATACACACACACACACACACACACACACACACACACACACACAGAGACAGAGACAGAGAGACAGACACACAGACAGATTCATACATAGGCAGACACAGACTTTTACATATGTACACAGATTTATACATATGCGCATGCATGCATGCTCTCTCTCTCACACACACACACAAGCACACACACACACACAGAGAGAGAGAGAGAGAGAGAGAGACAGAGACAGAGACAGAGACAGAGACAGAGAGACAGACACACAGACAGATTCATACATAGGCAGACACAGACTTTTACATATGTACACAGATTTATACATATGCGCATGCATGCATGCTCTCTCTCTCACACACACACACAAACACACACACACACACACACACACACACACACACACACACTTGTGTTTTCCTTCTATTTTCCCTCAGAATTATCTGAAAGTTGGATGAAGGATGTGAACCTGGACATGATTCTGTTCACGTGATTAAGAACATGAATGGCCGTGAAGCAGGAATTTGGCTCACTGAGAGAGCAGTGAAGAGCAAAGACTGGAGGCAGGCAGATCCAGACGTGAATGGCGCTTCAGGACACGTCAGCCATGACTCCTGGGCAGTATCTGGACTATTTCCTTACCTACAGACTAGGAGTCTGCCATGTACGCCGTGGGGCTGCTGGAAGGGCTGAGTGAAGTAGTGAACATTACTGACTAGCTGTATCTGGTGAGGTCCCATTCCGAGATGCAACAACATCATGTCAAAGTCATTCAGTGTGTAAAGTTACAACACATACAACCTTTTCCCCTAAGCAATATAGTACTATTTACATCATTGTCCTAGTGTGCTTTCTATTGCTGTGATAACCAAAATTATCCTAGAGAAAAAAAAGAAGTGAAACTATCATTATTTGCAGACGATATGATAGTTTACCTAAGCGACCCAAAAAACTCCACCAGAGAACTTCTACAGCTGATAAACAACTTCAGCAAAGTGGCAGGTTATAAAATTAACTCAAGCAAGTCAGTGGCCTTCTTGTACTCAAAGGACAAGCAGGCTGAGAAAGAAATTAGGGAAATAACACCCTTCACAATAGCCACAAACAACATAAAGTATCTTGGCGTAACTCTAACCAAACAAGCGAAAGATCTGTACAACAGGAACTTCAAGTCCTTGAAAAAAGAAATCGAAGAAGACCTCAGAAGATGGAAAAATATTTCTTGCTCCTGGATTGGCAGGATCAATATAGTAAAAATGGCCATCTTGCCAAAAGCAATATACAGATTCAATGCAATCCCCATCAAAATCCCAACTCAATTCTTCATAGATCTAGAAAGAGCAATTCTCAAATTCATCTGGAGCAACAAAAAACCCAGGATAGCTAAAACTATTCTCAACAATAAAAGGACTTCTGGGGGAATCAATATCCCTGACTTCAAGCAGTACTACAGAGCAATTGTGTTAAAAACTGCATGGTATTGGTATAGCAACAGGCAAACAGATCAATGGAACAGGATTGAAGACCCTGAAATTAACCCACAGACTTATGGTCACTTGATCTTTGATAAAGGAGCCACAACCATCCGATGGAATAAAGATAGCCTTTTCAACAAATGGTGCTGGTTCAACTGGAGGTCAACATGCAGAAGAATGCGAATTGACCCACTCTTATCTCTTTGCTCTAAGATCAACTCCAAGTGGATCAAGGACCTCCACATAAAACCAGACACACTGAAACTATTAGAAAAGAAACTTGGGAAGACCCTGGAGGACTTGGGCACAGGGGAAAAGTTCCTGAACAGAACACCAATAGCGTATGCACTAAGATCAAGAATCGACAAATGGGACCTCATAAAATTACAAAGTTTCTGCAAAGCAAAGGACACTGTCCGAAGGACAAAACGGCAACCAACAAAGTGGGAAAAGATCTTTACCAACCCCACATCCGACAGAGGGCTAATATCTAATATATACAAAGAACTCAAGAAGTTAGACCGCAAAGAACCAAATAACCCTATCAAAAAATGGGGCACAGAGCTAAAAAAAGAATTTTCACCAGAAGAAATTCGGATGGCCGAGAAACACCTTAAGAGATGCTCAACATCATTAGTCATCAGGGAAATGCAAATCAAAACAACCCTGAGATTCCACCTCACACCAGTCAGAATGGCTAAGATTAAAAACTCAAGAGACAACAAGTGCTGGCGAGGATGTGGAGAAAGAGGAACACTCCTCCACTGTTGGTGGGATTGCAAAATGGTAAAACCACTCTGGAAATCAGTTTGGCGGTTCCTCAGAAAATTGGGCATGGCACTTCCAGAGGACCCTGGCATACCACTCCTGGGCATATACCCAGAGGATTCCCCTACATGCAATAAAGACACATGCTCCACTATGTTTATAGCAGCCTTGTTTATAATAGCCAGAAGTTGGAAGGAGCCCAAATATCCCTCAAAGGAGGAATGGATACAGAAAATGTGGTATATTTATACAATGGAGTACTACTCAGCAATTAAAAATAATGAATTCATGCAATTTGTAGGTAAATGGTTAGACCTGGAAAATATCATCCTGAGTGAGCTAACCCAATCACAAAAGAATGCACATGAAATGCAATCACTGATAAGTGGATATTAATGAGCCCAGAAGCACTAAATACTCAAGACACAAATAGCAAGTCAAATGATTCCCAAGAAGAAGAAAGGAGAGGACCCTGGGCATGTAAAGATTGCATCCAGTTTAGTAAAGAAACCGAGGGGGGAGGGGGAATGATTGGGGAATAGTAGGGGGGGAGAAGAACTATGGGAACTATGGTGGGTGGGAACTGGGAAAGGGGAAAGCCTTTGAAATGTAAACATAGAATATAGAAAATAAAAATAACTAAAAAAAAAAAGAAAAAAAAAGGGTTTATTTTACATGCCAATTTATAATCCATCATTGACAGAAGAGGCAGGAAGTTCAAGCAGTGACTGAAGCAAAGGGTACAGAGAAGCTCTGCTCAGTGGCTTGCTCAGTCTGCTTTCTTACACAGCCAAGCACCACCCACCCATGGGTGACATCACCATAAATGGGCTGGGCCCTCCCACCTCAACCACCTATTAAGAAAATGCTCCATAGACTTGCCTCCATGCCAATCTGATGGAGGCAATGCCTCCATGCCAATCTGATGGAGGTTCTCTTTTCCCAAATGGTCCCAGCTTATGTCAGGTTAACAAAATATGAACCAGTACAGTTGTGTTCCTAATTGTCATCAAGCAAGGGTGCAGTGTCAAATTTGAGAATGTACACAGGTACAGCGAACTCTGTTCCATTTCACACACAGGACCTGAACAGCTGCAGAATTTTGGACAGTAGCATAATAATCAATCAATGGTAGAGAGCCCTGTTAAGAGACTCTCTGAAGAAGCTGGTGATGGACAGAAAATCAGAGTAACACACAAATGCAGCTACTGCCCATCTTGACTACCTGATGTCATACTGTATCATGAGCAAGAATTGAGTGCTGTAACTTAAGAGGAAAAAATGAAGTAAAAAAATGTTTAAATATTTTATTTTTTCTTTGACAGTTTCACATATGCTTAGATTTATCGTATGCACACCAACTCATGCCCCAATTCTTCCCAAGTTCTCCCCACTTTCATATACCTAACCTAGTCCACTTGGTGCTACCTGTTGAGGTACAGATGGATCTTATGAAAATGAAATTATTTGATGTAAAAGAAAAGATAATGAAAAATGTGATCACCCTCATGATATACAAACAGGCTGAGAAAAAAGGATGGAAAGCTGCTCTCTTTCCCTACCTGAAGACAGACACTTAAATTTAGGACTAAAGCAGAAATGAGTATGTGCACACGACAAACCTGAAATTCTAACAAAGGGAGTTTCTGTGAAATCTTCCTTTGGGGAATCTGGACCCTGCACTGAAATCTAGCAAGTCTAAGGCAGGGAGACCTTCAGGTGAGGGACACATTGAAAGACTTTAAAGGAAGTGTGGGGAAGAACAGGAATTGGACTGGGAATAACTTTAGGTATTCAGAGGGGAACGGAAGGTGTCACTTAAGTGGGGATGATCTGGGAGTGTCTGCCTGGTCACTGCAGTGGTGTGAATTCCTATGGGCAGACAGAAAGGGGACTGGAGGCATCCTCGAACTCCTGCCCCTCCTCCACCCTCCATCCAGGGCACTCCAGGAAGCAGAGAGATGTCAGAATCAAAACTCAGCTTGAGGAGCAGGAGAAGCCAGGTGGGAGTTTTCTCGCTCTGGGAAGCCTAAGGATTGGTCTCAAAGGCTCAGCTTTGAGTGCCCAACTCTGTGAATAAATTAACAGGTTTTCGTTTTTTTTTTTTTAACCTAAAATAACTGTTCCAACTGTACATTTGCTCTATTTTATAAACATCAGAAGGGCCCCACTGACATCCAAGTGAAAACTCCTCACCTGGGGCCAAAATGGCTTCACAGCAAAACAACTTTGCTCCCAAGGAAAACTGTCCCGCCCCTGAGCCTGGGGGAACTGGGCAGCAGTGGTGAGAGCCTGTACCTACCTCTGCAAAGAAGCGGAGATGTTAATGCCAAGGGACAAGTGGGCACCTAGACTGCAAGGAGGCCAGCTTGGGCAGCTCTTTTTGCATCCTGGGGTAGAGAGGATACCTTTCCCAGTCGCCCCACCCCCATGCCTTGTTTGTCTGCTCTCCATTTTTAATAACCCCTGGGCAAACATCTCCCCCTGTGTGGCCCACAGGCATTCCATCTCTGTTGGCCTCCTGGTCCCAGATCTGGGCTGCAGAAAACACCCGAACAACATAGGCTTTGGGCTGTGGGGCTCGAAGTTGCCCTCACTAGCCAGGGCCAGTTCTTTCAGAGTCCCTTATGGCTTGGCAGTCGCTTCAATGAGAAAGGGAAGCAAGTGCTTCTGAAAAAAACAAAATTGCTGGAAGGTCTTGGTATGTGGGGCAGATTGGAGGTGGTGGTCATTAGAGATAACAGCCAGTGGGGCGTGCCCCTCGCTCCTGTGGGAGTGGTGATCTCAAGTGTGGTATGGTACTTTGAGCACCATGTTATATTTTTTACAAGTAATATGCCATTTTCTTCTGATTCATCAAACACACTTTGGTTTGTAGATTTCTGTGGCCTGTAATTCCTCATGGACCCAAAAAGGACACAAAGCTAACATTTACCCATTACATCCACTTGGAGGGCAAGAAGAAAAAACACCCCCTTTAGGAAAGACATAAATTCTTGAGGAAAAAAAATATTTCAAGGGAAGTGTCATTTATTAGTTCACTTGGTTGTAATGGCAATATTATCAAGTTAGTTTGTGTTACCTCCAACTTTAATATTTTCATTCAGTTCTTTTTCCCCCTAAGTGTACTAAACAGAGATAATTAATCATTATAGTGGGGTTACTTTTGAAGAAGGAAGTTCATTACCAGCGGGTGACTACGTAGGTGGGAGACTTCATGAAGCCATTTTTTTTTTTTAAATATTTTCTTCTCCATGGGTGAGCCAGATAAATGGAGCCAAGGAAATATCACTGAACCAGTTGAAGGAACACTCAGAAATGTGGGAGGAAAAGCCAGTATCCGCTGCTATCGTGAATAAGCAGAACTGAGACTGTGCCTCTGTCTACACCTCACTGAACCTTTAATGGGCCTCCAAGTGCTCTATAAACAAAGAGTGTGTGTCCAGAGTCCCCAGATGGAGTAGATAATCACCATAGGATTGTGCCCATCCCAGGAAGGGGAAGCGGAATCAAGGTGGATTATTAAGACAGAAAATTGTCTTCATGGTTGCCAAGTTTATTTCTGGAGTATCGCAGATAAAGAGAAATAATGTTGAGAGAGAGGAAGAGGGGAGAGCATTCTGGTACGTTGTAGCCAGAATGTCTGGTGCAGATGCCTGGTCCTGCCTCCTGGACACCGGTGTGAATGCTGGGAAAGGGTTTAGCATCTCCACACTCCTGTTTCCCCACCTGCAGAGGTAGTAACGCCACCTTCCTCAGAGTCTGTTTTGAAGATGGATTGAGTTAATTAGAATTCACCTTTCGTGGTAAGCCTTGTATACGTGGTGAGTATTTTTACCATGGATATTGCAGGTGACATATCATATGTTAAAGGAAGCAATGAGGACAGGCAGATGGTGGAATTAACCTGGCAGGTCCATGACTTTCTATTCTAGGCTGCTTAAAAAGTAAGTCATTCTTCCATTAGATCTTGTCTCCAGAGTGAGCTTCCCCCACCTTTCTGGAGTGCAGTCTTGGGCAACAGCAAACATCTGCTTCCTCAAAAGAGTCTAGTTGCCTTTGTACAGAGTCTTTTTAAAGAAAGCTGTCTCAGCTAGAATGCTCCTGTCTCTTTGCTGGTGCTACCTCACCTGGAATGATGGAGTGAAACCCAGTTTTACGTGTGTTCCGTGCACGGTGAATGAGACCTCAAAAGGGGAAAGCATTTCGACCTCTGAGGATCTGGTCTTGGGTCCTTCACGCTCAGTGACCTCACTCCATGATTTGGTGATCCAGGGAGCAAATTAACTTGGCATCTTGGCATACACACTTACACCCAGCACTTTACCCAGAGGTATCCAGTCATGGATCATAAGTTCCCATCTGCCTCTATTCTTCAAATCATGATCTGAAGGTCAGAAAAGGAAATGTTCCTCTTATGTACCCTCCTCAGTCCCTGGTCCTTCAAGGACCTTGGTGGGATGAGGAGTGTGTGACTCAGCCTCTTGAGTATCTTTTCTTATTTGTAAATTAAGAATGCCCCAAAGTTTTTTCCCTCCATGGGAGTTCCTGTTTCTAACCTTTGACTCCAGACATTACTCTGGTCCTTCAGGACCTTTGTACTTCCCAAATAAAGAAGAGACTCATCTGTCTGATTCCAAGAAATATTTATTTTGTCTTTAGGTACCTTTTGTTTGTGTTTGCTTTATTATTTTCCGGTAATCCCACAGCCTGGACCTGTACACACTCTATTCTGACCTATGACCTTCTCTCATGCTCTAGACGCACTTGAAT
The DNA here is from genome assembly GCA_964023405.1 of Apodemus agrarius. NCBI lineage: Eukaryota > Metazoa > Chordata > Mammalia > Rodentia > Muridae > Apodemus > Apodemus agrarius. The sequence goes on along the minus strand of OZ030006.1, from coordinate 179,413,382 downwards.
GGCCTGTGAATTCTTTTCTCCCCTGAATGTTATTCCAAGTCAAATCCTGACCCAGGTTTACCCACAGTGGAGTACTACTTATATTCCCAATTTTTAACTTTGCATGAGATGCTTTTGTTGGTGGTGATCTTCTGTTCATTTTTTTTCTTCCATTCATTTTTATGCCAGGTTTCAGCTGATCCAGCGACTTTTCGTATAGCTCAGGCTGGCTTCAAACACATAATGCTTCCGTTTCAGTCCCCCCGCCCCGAATGCTGGGATTCCAGGTGGGTACCACCATACTTGGCTATGGACTTGTCAGAGAGAGCTGGAAGGAGACCCTACTGAAAGACTGCTACTTTTCAGGGTGAGACCTATTTCCTTTCTGAGGTGTGGCACCCGCTTGAGAGTCACAGGACATTCTTGAAGACCCGAGACTCACTGGCTCAGACTTCATGGTCCACACGATGCTCCCAGAATCAAAGACAAATCTGAAGACAGGCAGATTTCCAAGATCAAACCATTAGAGCTGTAAGATAACAAAATGCCTCTAAGAACACAACGGGAGTCAACAGCCTACAGAGTTCCACTCCCAGCTACTTTATAGCATTTTAACTCTCTGCTGTCAATGAATGATGACAGCTGATGAAGCCATCTTTCAAGAGGCTAAGAGCTTAGCTTATTCTGGATGATTTCAGGCCTAGGTTATTCTGGATGATTTAAAGCTTTAGTTATTCTGGGTGATTTAAGGAGGGAAAAATGTTACCTGTCAGGTATTGAGTAACCCATGGAAAGACCTGGATGAAAAAGACGCAACTGGAATCACAAAGCTCTGCTGTGTTGGACCAGAGCACCAAGGTGGAGTCTGTCACTGTCAGGTCCCGTGGATGAGGGTGAAACACTAGGGGGCGACCTGACAGGCACAGCTTGGTCTCAAGGGCAAAGACACAACACCAAGCATTCTTCCCCTCCCCTACAGCAACCATCTTCCTGTCGCGCAATGCTCTAGTCATAAGTGTTTTTCCTTTAGGTAAACAAGCCAGTGTGTATGGATGGCTGGGCCCGAGTTAAGCATGTAAGATCAATCATTCACGTCCCAAAGCACATAGCCAGTTAACCCAGTGAGCCCTCTGCAGTAATCATCACTAGCAATAAGTTGGGTCTTTAAGCTTCTACTTGGTCTGTTCTGCACACTTCAGTTTCCCAGAACTGAAGCAGATAGACTAGTAAAGGAGACTATTTCTGCAATCAATAAAGAAGAATTAGGGAAAACACTGTAAGAAATAAAGGAAACCCAACTTGACACAAGTCACATTTGATCCCTTTCACTCTCTACAGAATGCACATTAGTGGTGGGATGGATGGTTGAGGAATTTACAAACGTGGCCTTGTATTTTAACAAACTAGCAATTTTGTGTATCTAGGTGGTTCTATGGGCCAGTTTGCAAAGATGTTAAAAATTATCAAAATGTGTGTTTTCAATTTATTTTACTTGTTGAACTTCAATCCAAATTAATACTTTAGTATATGAAATAAAATTATATTATTATATATAATTAAACTATATTACATATAATTATTATATATAATGTATAATATGTTATATAATAGTTTATATATTATATACACATATAATATATAGTTATGTTATATTATATAATATAATATATTAATATATACACATTATATTATATTAATGTTATACACATTATATTAGTATACATATATTAATACATATTATATATTTATGTTATATAATAAAATTATATAATATATAATTATATTATATGTATTATATTATATTATTATGTAATTATAAAATTAAGTATTCATTCTGAGAGATTATTAGTTGAGGAGTTGATGTGGGGAAGGAGGTCGAGTGGAAGTTGCCTGAGATTCATGAAACAACGTTTTAAAAGGTTGGAAGGATGGAGTCTATGCTCTTCAGCAGAGGGTGACTTGTGGGACTAAAATGGGTAATAAAGACTTGACAGGGAGCTTCATCTCAACCTGTGGGGAGTGATGTGAGAACTAATGTGGGCAGACAGGCTGAATCTTTCAGTGTGATTTGGAGTCATCTTATTGGTACTAGGAAGAGGCCTCTGAGGGTGTACATGTATGGTGAATTACACGCTTGAAGACCTTGCTATCACCACCAGAAAGGGAGAGAAACACAGATACACTGGGAGAGTTTGCAACAAAGATCTTTGGGTAATAAGGTAATTTTAGGCATGTAACTTTTTCAGGGAAGCGGGTGTGCCAAACTCCTCTGATTGGTTGGTTCAGGCATGTCCAGCCTGTGACCCACAGGCCACACAAGGCTCCAAGGCAGCAATGAATGCAGAGCAACACAAAGTCATGACCTCATTTGGGACGGCTTTTATTTTTTTGTAACTGGACTGTGTGGTTTTGGGTGTGAACTTTGTAGGTACCATTGTGTCAACATGTTAAAAGGGCGGACACTCCTGGCCACTCATCAGCTCTTACTGCATGGCATACTCGTAATATTGTACAACTTAGGCTTAATTCTGGATTTTCAAAATGATTTTGTAGTTCCAACTTGGATTTACAAGTAAATATCAGCCAGAAGAATTGGGAATCCAAGGTTATTCTCATGTGTGCAGTTAGTTTCAGACCATTCTACACTATGATCTTGTCTCAAATACAAAAGAGTATGGATCAGTTCTCAGCTGATATATACATAGAAAGACACACACACACACACACACACACACACACACACACAGAGAGAGAGAGAGAGAGAGAGAGAGAGAGAGAGAGAGAGAGAACAAGCATGTGAGCTTTAAAGTTATTTACTTTTAATCAATTATTTGAATGATAGCATAGAGCTTCACTAAACCCCTATTAGTACTAGACAATATGTGAAAAGCTGGAGACTCCATGGTTGTTTTTGAAGAATAAATTACCATAGATCAAATTTATAATATATAGATAAATAAAATGATGGTCACCTGAATCATCCACCACCCCAGTTCACCTGATTCTATGATGCCCTTTTTGAAATAGGTTTTCTGCCTTCCATCAAGTCACCTGAGAATAGACCTCTTTAAAAGCAAAACCCAGAATAGGGGCTGCTGATTAGGCCCTTAATTTAGTCTCTGATTTTAAGATACAGCAATAAAAGGCAAGAGGAAAATAGACCAGAGAAGGAGATTAATTTGGTTACCACTAATAGAGAAAAGAATTGTCTTATAAAGGCTCTGAAGACACTTTATGAAAGGCACATCTGCATGGTTGACCAGGGGAAGTGACTGGAAATCATTTCTCCAACCGCTTACCTTTCAGCTTGGTCAAGGTTAGCCCGGAAGCAGAAACCCCCTGAGTTTCCAGGATCTCCATGCATAAGTGTCAAGGCCAGGGCGGGGATGGTCCCTAACACAGCATTAAGGAAGCCCCAAGCAGTCAAAACCACCCAACGAAGACCAAGTGCAAATCTCTTCCACATTCCACCTGGCGAACTGGAGGACATCCATGAGACGGGCTGTAACAGCGATCTCTTGTGGCCTCCAACGTTGGCAGTAAGACGACTCTGGGAAGATTTGGGAAAACACCAGAAGTGTATCTTGGCAATTCTGTGACCATGGGCATATTGTTATTAATGTGATGCTGGTCTTAGCTCTAGAACCCATCCACCTGGCATGATGCCACCTCTTCTGTCACCAACTCTAGCACCTCTGACTGTCCCACTCACAGTTCACCCAACCACTCCTATTGCTTCCTTCATCACCATTATAACCACCATCACCATTACAATCACCACCATTAACATGACCGCCATCATCACCATCGGTGCTGCAGTCGCCAGCACCGTGACAATCACTACCACCATCCCCACCATTATCACCATCTCCATCATCACCATTATCATAACCACCATCGCCACCACCAATTCTACCACCACCACTATCACCTCTATATCCTCGATACCATCTCCAGGACTCTGCTACTATCCCTGTAACTGTCTTTACTACTGTGACCACTACCAACCTCACCACCTCCACCACTATGGTATCCATCACCACCACCGCTTCCACCTCCATCAGTTCTTTACTACCTAAGACCTCTAGTCCTCACTCCATTACCAACTCTACCACCACCCTGGCCATAACTGCATCCCCTCCCCCAGCACCACCTTGCTGGCCTCCACTGCTGCTCTGTACTTTTCAACAATGTAGTATCTATTGCATCATCATAGTTGTGTGGCAATTTAAACTAGGAACCATTTATTGAGGTTCCAGAGAACTGACAAGTATCACAAATGGTCTTTTTGGCTTTATGCTCTTGCTAGCTAGAGTCGTGAGAACCAGGTCTCCAGTTTAGCATCATTATCATGTCCCCTGCTGCTGTGATTGACAGAGCTGTCAACAGTGACAGATAAAACAATATGCTTAAGGGCAAAGAAGAGTACCTATCCTCAAAGAGCCAAATCAGAGCTAAGAAGCCAGTACACCCAGGCTGGCGCTCCCATCAGTCACCCTGGCTATGGTGTGTCGTGCTTAGTGGATGTCTCTTCTCTCTTCTCTGCTCAAGCTACATGCCACCTTCCCGCAATGACTGTGCCAAACAATTGGTTGACTTATGTGTACATTTACCCTTAACTGATGAGTATTTATTTTCTGCCGCACAGATCATGACAGGGAAGTTGATTCCATTTGGTTCAATGTCTTCTGCTCTACAGTTTTGTGTGCTGCTTTGCAGAAAGGCTCCTCTGAGCATGGGTTAGTGAATCGTGGTGAGATCTTACCCAGCGTGATGTTCCCTCCTTATCAACAGGGCAGTGGAATGGTTCATACTGTGCACGTGGGCTTGCAGGCAAACTGTGAAGGTCCAGCACATATATTCCACAGGACAGAGGAGCAGGGCTCCCGTTCGCTGTGGACTGGTGGCAGCTGGCTTACAAGGAGCTGCTGCATTTGTAACAGAGGAGCAGCTGTGGCAAAGGAGCCCTCTCTCCAGCACCATTGAGAATGCAAGCTGCTGAGATCTCACAGAACAGATGTCTCAAGCTCACTTTGAGTTTCATGTTGTGGCACGGTGTGTGTTGAAATGCTGATAATGATTTTTATTGAGAAACTTCTCCGTTTTCCAAGTTTTAAGTGTAGATCATGCCCAATGTTTTGGAGTCTTACACGTCTAAATACAAAACTGAGCTTTAATTGAGCAGGTACTACACCTGACGTGTCCACACAGAGTTCTCCTCCTTTTGTACATCCTACGCATTTCACTTTTCTTCCATATAAAGACAAGGAATGTCCAGGCCCACAGTCATCACAAGCTAAGGGCTTTAGAAGGACACACAGTGGTAGAAAATTTAATCTCTCAGTGAGTCACTGAAGACCCCGAGCACTTCAGATCCCAACTGACACAGCATAGACAGAGATTGGGGTTCTCCTGTTTGTTGTCTATGACTCTGTTTCACTTTGCTCTCTAAGTTCACTGGCAACCCCAGGCTATGGGTCCTGCTGTGTTCCCCAAGAGATAGACCTAAGCCATGGTTCCCTGAACCTCAGAGCGTGAGCTTATCCAGAGCTAAGCTAATTGTAGATGGAATTAGTTAAGAAGAGGGGGATGGGCCAAGACTTCATAGTACCACCTCTTGAAAACGCCAGAAAAGCACTTTGTGAAGATGGCATCTACAAATTGGGGAACACCAAGGACCAGTGACCAGCAGCTAAGAGAGCACAGGGCAGAGTCTCCACAGGATCGTCCAGAAGCAAGGGACTTAGCCAAGGTCTGCCCTGTGCCTCTGGCCTCCAGCACTGGAAGAGAACTGATGTTTTCTGCTCAAGCCACATGTTTTATAGTAGGTTTTATGTGAGCTCTGGGAAACTAATACACTCTGTTTTGTGCCTTCTCTTGGGCTCTTCCCCCCCCTTTTTTTGTCCAATTTTGATGTGTTAGTTTTGTTTTATTATTATCCCTTAAAAGCCTGCTTGTTTTCTAATGAACAGCAGAGGGGAATGAATGGGAGGGAAGGTGGAAGGAGCTGGGAGTAGAGGGAGGGAAACTATACTCAGGATATACTAAGTGAGAGAAAAACCTCTTATCAATGAAAAGGGCAAAGAATATAAGTTGGTGCAGCTGGACTGATGGCTCAGCATTAAGAGCCCTTGCTGAGCTCCAGAGGGCCTGCTGGGTGGTGTTCCCAGGACCCAAGTCAGGCAGTTTACCAGTGCCTTTAACTCTAGCTCCAGGGGATCCAGTGGCCTCCTCTGGCCTCTGCAGACACTGCAGACACTTGATAATGGACACTCACACAGACACACATTCACACAAGTTAAAACTATATATTTATACATAACATGAATTAACTCTTCGCAATAATATGCATTTTTGGAGCCTGCATGCTGTGCTGTTTCCTTCTGCATCCTGCCTGCCATAGATTCCAGAACATTCTAGGTTTGCACAGTCTGGGTGTGTACGATGTATTGCAGTAGGGGAGATTTGGATAAGGAAAATATAGACAGACCCATAAAGGACTGTCTGTCTAGCATATGTCTCATGTAATGTATGATGCTAGTTTTGTGGTTGCATCTGGCAAGGACTTCCATCCTGTCCCACAGAACTTATTCAGATCCTATCACCATGGTAATCAAAGTTGCCTACCCATCCTGACAAGACCCAGTAACTCCATCACCCTGGATTCTCAGGGTCCCTTGGCATGCTGGCTTTCTTAAGGAATGACAGCACAGTCAGAAGTACATCGCCTAGGACTTGCCTCTCTAGGACACTTCACACTGTATCTTCTCTTTGCTGCAGCCCTGGACACTGATCTTTCCATCCTGATGGCCTCTTCTTCCCCGCAATCTGCCTCTAGTGCTATGATTCCTCTCTCACACTGAATCAAGCGTGTTTGTCCATACATGTGTGCACTTATGTTTTATATCTGTGTAGAGTATATAAATACATTTTTTCCTTTTTGACTCAGTTGATTCAACACTTCCCTATGCATGTACTGTGTTCTGAGTGCTTACATTTCCCCAGGTGCATGTGTTTAAACACTTGATCCCAAGGTGGTGACTGGGAAAGTTATAGAAACTCTAGTAGGTAGAACCTTCTTAGAAGAAAGAGGTGAACAAGGGTATGCCTTGAGGCCTCATAATGTACTACTATTTCCTGCCTGCTCTTACTTCCAGGTACAGTGTGACCATCCATTTGGGTTCCTGCTATCATATTTTCCTACCATGGTGAGCTGTGACCCTTCTTAAACTCTGAGACAAAATAAATCCTCCCTGTCATGAAGCTTTTTTTTGGTCATGTTTGATAACAATAGGAAAAATAACCCATCTTACATTCTTTTTCCTTTGTTTTTTTCTTTTTTCTTTTTCTTTTTTGTATTTTCACAGACTTGTGCCTACTGTCTGTATCATTTCTGTAGGTTCACTCTGCCTCTGATACCTCCCAATGTCTATTTAGTACTTAACAGGTGTTAGAGTTGTGGGAAAGGAGAGTCTACTTCCTCTCACACAGGGCTGGGCAGGTCATCATCACTGCAACACTTAATATTTTTATAAAGAAAGTTTGCCACAACAAGCCTGTTTATACTCCTGTGGGCACTGTGTAGCCCAAGAGAAAATCTAGTATTTCTGTGAAATACAGTATATCCCAGTTGAAAGACTGAATTGAGATAGAGCCGGATAATATCAAAAGATGCTATACAGTTCTAAGGTAAAAAGTGTAGTGTTGGCTGTCCTGGAACACGCTCTGTAGACCAGCCTGGCCTTGAACTCAGAGATCCACCTGCTTCAGCCCCCCAAGTGCTGGGATTAAAGCCACACACACCCCACCACCCCACACAGTGGCTAAAAGTATAATTTTAAAACTGATAAAATTAACAAGGAAAATGTTTTCTGATATCCTTTCCTAGGAGCCACCAAGGATAAGCAACTGGCCCTCTACTCGGGAGAACCTTTGTTAGGAATAAGCATACACAGATTTTGGAACTGTTTAGAGATTCTTATAGAAGTGTTTCCTGCTTTATGAATTCAGATTTGCACAGCTTTCCCTTTCTTCATCCCAAGCCCTGCACGACATGGACACTTCCTGGGTCAACACTGCCATGATCAGAAAGGTGAATAGCAGACAGGTGTGCAGGCTTGGCGTGCTGAGCCTCACCTTCAGGGCAGTCTAAAGAGAGGAAACAGGGGCTGTTCCTCAGGCGTCAGCTTTCCGTGGGGAATGAGGATTCTGGTTGAATGCTCCCCCACAGCTGTGTAATATTTGGCTCTTCATGCTTTCTGGATTTACTTTTTATTGCTCACCCTGAGCCTGGGAATGGTAAGGGAAGTGATCCTTCCCACGAGCCTTTGCTGTTGCATGACCTGGCCTCCTTGGTGCTCTCTCCAGAGATTGGTAAAGCAGTCTGAAGAGGTCAAGGTTAATGTCCACACAAGTGATGACTCTTCATCTGGCTAACACAGCTATGGAGAGAACTGGGCTCTAGCCTCTAGGTAAATGAAGGCTATTCAAAACCAGCTTCCACATGAAAGGGCTCTTGCTGGGAATGAAGCATGTAGCTGGGAGTTTAAGCTTTAAATACATAATACAGTTATTATGTTAAGCAATTGTTGCTTTCAGGAAGAGATACAAACTTGTTCATGAGGCCACGAAGGTCCTACACATTTCCTAAATTGGACCTGGCTTCACTGGTGACTCCTACACTGTTCTACAGTGTAACTAAATCAAAGGCTGTTGGCCAAAGTGTAGATCCAGCCCTTCCTTGTCTCAGCGCCATTCTCATGGCGCGCTTCCCTGTTCAGCTACCAGAGCTCTTGCCTTTTCACCTTTGGAGTCCGTCTCTTCTAGAACGTTCCCCCAAAGCTCCCCAAACATGGGGGATATTACCCTTTGGAGCAATGCCTTACCAGGCACTGGAGGCTTAGACTTTCTGTTAATCTGCCCATTAATCTGAGACCTACCCTGGGATGGGGCCTGGGGCCTGCTGATGGTGCTGTACCAGCATCTTGGACAGTATCCATCCAACCAGGGTAGAATTCTGCCCTCTTCCCTCAGAGAGCTTACTCAAGCTACATCTTCCTACATCAAGCCTCACTTTAACTGGGTGGCATCTGTGACTCTTCATGTTTAAGGCCGAAGGACTTCCAAGAGAAAGAACAGACTGAACAGCAAAATGGAATTCTCAAATGTGCTTCCGGTCTGTGGTGGGAATCTGCATACCATAATGATACTCGCCCTCACAGAATCTTGGTGAGGGTGCAGCAGATAGCTCACAGTAAACACTACAGATTAATTCTTGGTAGAAAGTTAAACATTACATGTTGGTTTAAGGAAAAATAGTATAATAGTGGCTTAGGGGTCATTTAACATGGCCTCCCCCTGACCATGAAGGAAGAGCTTCAGCTGAGGTTAGACACCCAGACTCTGGAGGGGTAAAAAAACGCTTTCCATTTAATACTATGTATGTGTGTACATGTGTGTATATATGTGTGTGTGTGTGTATAAATGTATATATACATGTATACATATACATATATATATATACATTTATATATATTTATATATGGGTATATATGTATGGGTATATATACATATATGGGTATATATACCCATACATATATATACATATACATACCCATACATATACATATATGGGTATATATATGTATATATATGTATGGGTATATATACCCATACATATACATATATATATATGTATGGGTATATATATACATATATACATATGTATATATATGTGTGTGTGTATGTGTAATATATATGTGTGTGTATGTATATGTATATAAGTATATATGTGTGTATATATGTGTGTATATATGTATATGTATGTGTGCATGTGTATGTATATGTGTGTGCATTTGTGTATATGTATATATGTATATGTGTGTGTGTGTTGCTCTAAGTGTGTATTCCTTTTATAGTTTAAATTTATTTAACTAAAAGTGTTTTCTTCCTAGTATTGAACTGCAGAAAGCAACTCACAAGAGATTTGAACAAAAATGTGCTTGTTTTCTAGCGTGCATATACTATAGATGAGTGATTTAATGTTTTTAAAGGAATGTCACTCAGAAAGCAGAGGAGAAAAAAAGAGAGAGATGAAAGGAAAGACTTCAAAAAGACAAATGAGCACAGCAACTACTTTAACTTTGAGGGACTCCTGACAAAGTGGGTCCGGTTCTACCGACAGTACCTTCTCAAGTGTGAGCTACTCCAATTGCACCCACTGTGTTTGGTTGATTCCACAGGAGTCAGTAGTTCCGGAGCTGGAGTAAGAAAGGAATAGAAAGCAAAGGCTTTGCCCTTGGATGGGCAGGAGCTGAAACATGGCTGATGGGCAACTCTACCATCTCATGCTCTTCTTGCTTTTCCCTTTCTTGTGTGCTGCTTGAATAGCATCGAGAACCTTGTACACATAAGGCAAGGTCTGTGTCACTGCACTGTGCCCTCAGCATGCATCCCTCCTTACAGCAGGTGCAGGGCAGGACCCAGCACACAAGCTGCTGTAAGCTGAGACTGAGGACAATGCATGCAACTATGCAGCCAGTGTCTTGAAGCCATCCCAGTCATGAAGATGGAGATGTACTTTGTCATGGTCAGAGAACAGTCTGACCTTTCCTGCTGTTGACAAGCTGCAGCTTGTTACTGTCTCACTACTGCTAGTAGAATGAAACTGTGGGTCAGAAACAGGAACATCGTTGCTTGGTCCAACTTCATTGCAAGCAATCTAAGCTTCATATTAGTTTGCACTGATTCTCTATTGTCTTAGTTCACGGGTGTTGCAGTAAAATACTTAAATAACAAAATCAGCTGGAGGAAGAAAGGGTTTGTTCTGGCTTACATTCCCAGGATATGGTCCATGATAAACGTCAAGGCATCAAGAGCTTGAAGCAGCTGGTGATACATCACATCGGCCTCCAGGAAGCAGAGACAGATAGAGAAATGCATGTATCGGCTCAGCTGCCCTTCTCTGATTATATGTCCAGGATCCCAGTCATGGATTGGGGCCACCCACAGTGGACAGGTTTAACTACCTCAGCCAATTCAATCAAGATATCCCCCACAGATATGCTCAGCAACTCATCTGCCATATAACTCGAGATCCTTTCAAGTTGACAGCTAACACTGACCATCATACATGGGTTCTTTCCCTTGAAAGTACAGCCTTTGAGAATAATAAAGTAGAGCGTTGCTTAGAGGAAGGCAGTGCAGACACCGTCGGTGGACTTGTCAGCCTAGGATTATGAACGAGATTGAGCACAGGCTAATAGATAAGTGAAGATGCCGCAGTAATTGATCCCCCTGCTCCAGCATTAGAATACTAGCCCTAAAATTCCAAACTTTGATTAATAGGTTTGCATATATATTATGGTATCCATTTTACCTCTGTCACATGTGGATATAAATTGTTGGTCCAGCAGGGCATTCTCTCCTCTGTTTAGATCTCACCACTTCCCTGCCTCTGCCTGTGCTGACTATAATCAGAGGGGGAGTGTTATCTGCAGCTCTGTCCACACTTACTTTGTCAAGGGGAAAAGCTTCCTCCTTAGTGACTACATCTTACTGGCTGTCCAAGTCCTTCACCCCTGTCCTTCCCAGGGCCCTAGATGTCCTTGGCCATTGAACCTAAGATCTTATAGAGGGCAGACAGATTGGATGCAATCTAAAAAATGCCAGTTGCTATGATGCAGCGTGCTCTATCCAGAACAACCAGGCTCTTGTCCAGCCTGAATAGCACAAGCAGTGGGACCAGCACTTCCCTACAGGGTTAGGATGAAGGTGGTGACACTGCTGGGCACCATCCTTCTCAAGACTGTGCCGAGGGCTCCAGGCCACACTTCTCCTCTGGGAGAGCTTAGGCATGATGCCACAGAGGCAGCACGCTGCCTCAGCTGATCAGCTAGAAAGAAGGGACGTGCTTCTAATATAGAAGGTGAGCCAGCTCTGGCCATCCTCCATCCTACACACTTGGTCATGAAAACCTAGGCAAGGTTTACAGCAAATATATCTTGTAAGTGAAATTACACAGCTCAATAAAAATGTAGCAGAGCTTGCTTTACTAGGCCACTCTGGATTGTTCCGCCCCCACCCCGCCCTCCCCTTTCTTATGCGTCGGCCATTAAGCTGGAGCCGTGACCTTGTATAATATAACTGGATGGAAAAGGACTTTTAACATGTTTAATAGCCGCATGAAATATTACTCCCCTGAGTCTCTGGAATATAAAAGTGGTACCATATTGGCAACTTAAATTGAGGATTCTTTTGAGTACATGGCTTTGAGTGGAAAAAGACTTGAAGAAAAATGAAATAAACCGAACTTTTGGCTTTGCTTTGCTAAGCACAGTGATCTCTGTTTACTTTAGACACGCAGATAGAAGAGGTGGCAGAGACCCTTCTGTGACAAGATCCCCACCCCCAACTTTCCAGGCTCAATCCCTGTGCTTTCGACTATTGCATAATCAATAATATTACAGAATGGTCATTTCGCCCTACCTTCTCCATTCCTGTCTCCTCTGTCCCCTCTGAAAATCTCTGGAAAACAGTGAAGCAGCCCACACCCTTTCTCCCACTGGATGGTCAATGCTATTAATATTTGTACTTTATTTGCTTGGGGTTTTCCCTCTAAACATTTAACAATTGCAAAGATATTGTGTGACTACATAGCATTCTTACAAGTAAATCTGTCTGAGCTGGGCTTAATGGGACAAACCCATAATCCAGGCACTCGGGGATACTTTTTGAGTGTGCGCCTGTCGGCTCTGGGAGGCTGCTCCAGCTAGTCAGGCATTCCTTAAGACTGCAGCTCTCTTTAAGTTCTTCATTTTCACTCTATATACAGTATACTATTATGTCTTTCTCTCTCCCTCCCTCCCTCCCTCCCTCCTTCCCTCTCTCCCTCTCTGTCTCTCTGTCTCACCCCTCCCCTTCTCCCTTCCCCTCCCTCTCCCCTTCTTTCCTCTCTCCCTCTCTCCCTTCCCTCAGGATCCACTGATCTGTGTTCTTTGGTACCTGTCTGCTGCATTATAGCCAGAACATCAGAGCACACTCCAGCCCTCTCCCTCCTTGGGGGGGGGCAGTGGTGTATTGTGTGTCTTCTTCCAATTTTGCCATTTCATGCAAGTGACAGAAGGTGCATCTTTCTTTTGTTTCTGGACACAGCCATGAAAAGGAAATCTGCTTTTTAAAAAATTAAACAAAAATATGGAAGAGGCTATACACAAAGCAAGGGACATTGAGGCCTGCTCCATGTTGCCTCTCTTCTCTGAGGAAGAAGACACCAGCTAAGTCAGATGGCTTGGGCGAGGGGCTGACATGGTTGCCTGTTTCAATGTGGCTGATCTGCAAGTGGATCACACTGGGCACTGCAGATCCTTAACGGATTCTGGGTCTCATGAATATGCGTCTATATGTTATTAATGTAGCATTTGTTGACAAGCCAAGGGCATAGTTGTCCCATCGTGCTGATGTCACTCACTCTCTTAAAGCAGGACTGAATTACACTTATTCATCTTAATTGGCATTAGAATGGAGGGAAGAAGGTAAAACCAGGGAATGGAATACTTCTCCCAAGGCGATCCAAGACAGGAGCTGCCAAGGGCAGCTGATGCCAGAGAAATCACAACACCACAGAGGATGACTCCAGGGTCAGAGCACTGTAAGCAGCTATTGAGAATGGTAGCGAAGAGGGGGCAAGTCAGAGGGAGGCAGGGGAGGACAGGGCAGGGGTGTAGGCAGCGGGAGGATGGTGGGATGACAGGCTGAAGTGTAGGCAGAAGGAGACAGGGAGGTCAGGGCTGGGGTGCAGCCAGGGGAGGACGGGACAACAGGCTAGGGTGTAGGCAGAGGTATATTTTCAGAGTCCACATCATTCTTGCCGAGTGGGGTGATTTCACAGCACATGTTATTGTGCTCCAGATATAACACTCCAGATGCTCGGTTGCTGACAAATGTGTTTGCTTCCCTGGCCCCAGCCTTCAAAGCTAAATCAACAAGGCTCTCTTAAAATCGATCATTTATGTTTGCTTTTTGGCTCCTCATCTATACCACAGAGGAATCGAACTTTTTCATCTCTTTCTCTCCCACTGGCCCAGGATCTTCTTAGTCCTCTCTCTATTGCCAGAGCGCACCCGCCCCACCCCAGCCCCTAACAAGTTATGAGCAGACAGTAGACATGGTGGTCAGAGGATGTGAATTTGGAAAGAACATCACGCAGGACTTCAATCCCTGCAGTTCTTTGAAAAGTGTATGGAAAATTCCTTTTGGAGCAACGCACATATTTAAGTGTTTGTATACATATTCCTGCAGAATCCAGTGTGTGAGACCACTGATTGCATGTTGGTGACTGTCCAAGCAGTGGGGTCCTTGTCTTTAGAACGCGGTCAAGAGACCGTTTCAAGAGCGATTCTCCACAGCTGCAGTGGTCACCAACCTGATGGAGTTTGAAGTCTCCTTCCGCACTGAGCCATCCTCATGAAAAGAACCGAGAGGAACCCACGCCAAGCTTCTTGGAGTGCTACAGACAGGCAGGCTGCAACAGATTAGCTCTACCCTTAACTACGCGTTTCACTGGGCCTATGAGAGATGTATGGAAATGTGTCAAGGAAAAAGAGTGCACAGTCCCAGCTGGCCAGCGCGGCACAGGCAAGTCGCAGCAAGGAAGCACTGAGCCAGCACCAAGGTCGCGGGGCAGCTTCATTATAAGGATATAACAGACAGGATCGTGGAGAAGCTGGGTTGCTCTTGCGATGGGATACAGAGCCTTGCCCTTCTTAGTTGTTAATTCAGATTTGGATGGGGTCCTTTTCTGACTAAAAGTAGCTGCCATTTGAGACCATTTAGAGGATTTGGCAGGGCTAGTTGGTCATCTCATCCCAGCTACCAAGAAAACTGACCTCACTTTTTCGGCAATCTCCAAGAAGCCCAACCCCCCAGTGAATACACGGGGGTCACACACAGTGGAAGGAGTCTACTACTGTAACCTGAAGGGAGCCTCAGTCATCAGCGGGTGGCAGCTGGGTGATCAGAAGACCTTCTGTTCTCCAGTGACCCTAAGGAAAGGTGAGGTTTCAGAGAAGTGGGGAGAAGAGGAAGGGAAGGCAACGAAAGATTAAATTCTTCCAAGACAAGCCTAACCTTCCAGTTAGGCTTAAGAAAGGTCCACGATGGGTGCTGGTGAACGGCTTAGTCGGTCAAGCCCCTGCCGCGCTAGCAAGAAGACCTGAGTTCCTATTTCTGGCATGTACGCAAAAAGCTGTGCCCAGTGGCGCATGCGTCCTCACAGTGCTCGGAAGGCAGAGATGCAGGGATCCCTGCAGCACATGGGCCAGCCCACATGCCGAGATGGTGATCGCCACATTTGTCAAGAGGATTTGCCTCAGAAAGAATAAGGTGCAGAGGCTAAAGAAGCCTGATTGTGAGCTCTTGCATCATCCACAAGCACATGCACATACATACATGCTCTCTCTCTCTCTCTCTCTCTCTCTCTCTCTCACACACACACACACACACACACACACACACTCACACACACACACACATACACACACACACACACACACACACACGCACACACGCACGCACGCACACACGCACGCACGCGCGCACGCACGGCAGAGAAGGGAGAGGGAACCACATAGCTTCGATATCAGTGAGCCATCAGAGCTCAGTTCATGCCCGTGTATGGCATTTCTCAGAAGCCATATCTGCCTTATTTTTAGCTGCAGCCAGAAGCTACCAGGAGAGCACTGCTGCTTGTTTGTGCCGATGCTCACATCTCCTGGATGCGATCTACCCTCGCTTACCAAATCCTAACCCACCTAATGCCTAAATCTGCAGAGTCAAAGCCAGTGTAGCCTGGCTGTTTCCATCCAATAGGAAGGCGGTTGTCTGAACTTCCTGGGATTGCCTCTCCTTTGCTCCTGAAGTGGTTATAGGAAGTAAGAGGTTATCAGTAAAGGGCCCCAAAACACAGTACTTGGGAAGGCTGGGTGTGCAGGCCAAGCATCTGCATTCATCAATCTTTTCATTTCTATGGAAATCAAATGTGACAGGTTGGAGAGTTGGTTGTGCATGCCAGGTTTGGTTTCCAGCACCCACAATGCTTAGCTCACAACTGTTTGTAACTCCAGAGAATCCCATGCCCTCTTCTGGCCTCCCCATGCAACACACACAGACACGCACGCGCGCGCGCACACACACACACACACACACACACACACACACACACACAGCTAAAAATAAAACTGAAAAAGCAAACCTGAAGGGAGCAGGTTTTTTAGGTAACAGTTTGAGGATGAAACCCATCACACCGGGGACAGCACCCAAGGCAGGCAGATGGCTGTATTGTGTCTATAGCTGTGGAGAAGAGAAAGGCAAAAGCTGCCATTTGACAGGCTTTCAAGGACCACATCACATTCGAGGGGCCACTCACATTCTTCCTGCCTCAGTTAGAGACCTTTGGAACCCCCTCACAGACACACCCAGATGTGTCTCTCCTGTAGTCCCCAATGCCAGCAGGTTGCCATTCAATATTAACAACCACGGCATCCAAGAGACACTGAAAACCTGTGAGTACCATTAAGCCCGGAGCCAGAATCAGCCAGTCTCTCCGTACTGCCTCAGTAGAAGAACGGAATGCAGGCAGAGCCAGAAAAAATGCTGCACTGTGAATGTTGTGGACTTCCCGCAGGGGTGGGGCGGGGGCGGGGACGGTATTTCTTATGGCTTCCATCCACAGCATTATATACTTGTCACTGAGAGCACAGGTGTCCTATTTGTCTGATGCAGTGGACTCAAGCTCTCAGAGATGCGCAGCCCCACGACGGCGGTCACCCACAGTAGCATGCGGTCAACAGACCTTCACAGTTCTGGTTTTCTCTTCCATCTGTCATCTTCTCGGGTCATAGTCATTAAATCAGGAGAAGAGGAGAGCAGGAGACCGCACCTCTACCTGAACATCCATCAATAGGCAAGTGACTCCATTACTGGCATTCTCTGACATCACAGAGGGACCAGCGCAGTTGTTTGCCCGGTGCATTCATTCATTTTTGCTGGAAACCACCCAGAAAAAAAATTTCATAAGGAAAAAAACCCTTTTATTTATGAATTGGAAAAAAGAATCAACTATCCTAACAAAACAAGAGAGTAGATCACTTTTCTAGGGGCAGTTCAGGGCACTGTGTGCCCCATCGACATGGTCAGCAGGCCCAAGGATGGCTCCTCAGACTTATGTTTAGGGTAAGGACTTGCTTTTATGAAATTGTTGGTTGTTGTGGATGGGCCTGGTGCTGTTCTTGTGAACCAATCCCCTAATGAATAAAGGAGCCAATCACTGAGTTAGTAGGTGGGACTTCTGGGTTGGATGAAGAAAGAGAGGAATTAGGAGAGTGTTACTTCTCTTTGGAACCAAGACAGCAGAGGGGTCAGATGTAGCTGTCAGAGTATCATGGCAGAGCCTCAAGGATCCACCATCAGAGGGATCAGACTTTAACAAGGCTTACAAGATGAGGTTTTAGTTGTTGCACCCGGAGATTGAGTTACCATTGTTTCTGGATTAAGTTTTGTTGTGTTTTCCTTCACATGGCGGCTCCTCTGGGTTCAAGAGAGAAAGGTGCGGTGGCCAAGCATGAGTTTGACTGAGGTGCTCCAGAAAGGCCGTGGGGAATTTGAAGCACGGGGTTTGTGTGGTCACAACTCACCAGTGGGAACCTAGGGAGCTAGCTGGGTAGAGAGATTGTGGAGATTCTGACTCGGAATCTCCACAAGATGAAAACAGGTCGACCGGTGCCTGCCAGTGCAGGATGCCCAGACCATTGGGACAGAGCTTGGGAATGTGCTGGCTTTACCTTTTTAATATTTCCCATAACAGTTGATGGTGCTGTTACATTCTGAACAGAATGAAGTGTGTGTGTGTGTGGGGGGGGTGGCTTCTGAATTAATTACATACCTTTAATGTGCAGTCTATGCCAATGCTAGGCCAGAGATGCTACATGTAGACATAAAAGGCTGACTTTGGGCCTACCCTGGGATGATTATAAACAGAGATTTTATCTTTGTAAAGACACAGAAAGGAGTCACAATGTAGAGGATGCTGGGTAATCACCCACATTACAGTAGCAGGATGTAATAGAAAACATCAGACTCCCTTTCTTCCTGGTCCCCAAAGGTCAGTCACTTTTAGGGATGAAAGAGCAAATGTTCCACCATGTCCTAAACCCCCTACCCCCATCCAGAAGGCATGGGACTGGACTTCCAGCCTAGGGGCCTGAGGAGCATCTGAGGTGTGTCCACAGTTCACCATAGGTACTTGCTCGGTATTATTGGTTCTGGGAAAGCCAGGGATGCATTTGCCCCCATTCCCATTGCCTGACAGGCACCAGACACTCAGTACTTAGCTTCTAGGTGTCTTGAGGAAATAAATGAATGAGGATAGGGAGACGGCTCAGTACATAAAGTGCCTATCATTCGAACATGAAGACCCAAGTTCAATCCCCAGAACCCACATAAAAAAAGCTGGGTGTTGGGGTTTGCACATGTGGTCCCCAGCACTGTGGAGGTACAGAGAAAGTAAATTCCTGTAGGTTAGCATCCAGTACAACCCAACCAGAGGGGTACAGAGACCCCCCTCTCAGGATCACACACACACACACACACACACACACTCACACACTCACACATACACACATTCACTCACACTCACACATGCACACTCACACACACTCACACATTCACTCATACACACACTCACACACACACACATTCACTCAAAGAACACAAAAAAGAGAAATGAAGGAATGAATGGCTGAGTGTTCAACTGCCCTCAAATCAGGTTTGAATTATAAATTTCTGAGTAGTTCCCCTTGAACTTAGTATCCACATATACTGGCTCAACTCCTGCAGAATCTCAGACACATATTAAAAAGCTCTTGGGTCAATATTGAAAGTGTCACGGCTGTTTCTTAGGTGTATAAGTGTGTGAGGGGGGCACAGGTCAGTGCAAGACAAGAGAGAAGGGTCAGAGATTGTGGACAGCCCTACTCTGTTCTGGGATGCTAAGTAAAATGGCCCTGGTGATTGGTTAACAGTGGAGATGAGCACATTTTTCAGGACAGGGATGCCCAGACTGTGGTGCCCCTCACCTGTCATGAAGAGCTCATACCTCTCTGCTTATCAGAGTCCAGCCAGCACGAGTTACAAGAGATTAGAGGAACAACACAGGGGGCTGTATATGGAATGTACATCAGCAAGGACTTTGTGCCAGTGTGTGTGTGTGTGTGTGTGTGTGTGTGTGTGTGTTACCACATCCACTGAATGGCCAGGAATCATCCTTGTCTTCATGAGGGTCTTCAAAATGTTAGTATGACTTTTATTCTTCTGCCTTAATTTAAACCTCAGAGCCTTTCTGTCATCCGGCTTCCTGCCCTGCCTTGAAATGATGGGCCCAGAAGGGTCCTTCTCACCACCCCACTATTATTACTGGATAATTGCTCAGAATTTTCTGAAGCTAATTAAACTTGCCTTTGAAAGGGAAGAAATCCCTAAATTGAGCAGTATCATGAAAGCTATTCTTTCAGTAATTTAGGACCCATCAGCCAGTACCAGCCATTAAGTACACCCATTTCAGGCTCAAAAGCATTGAGGAGAGTTAGCAATGGAGATATTGTAAATTAAAGAACAAACCCCCAAGCCTTGGGGGTCTTAATACTGCTGACCTACATTTCTTCAGGACAGAACGTCCTCTTGTCTGATTGTTAGAAATCAGTGGCTCTGAGTGAACCCCACACGGTCACCTTGATAAAGGGCTTTTGTTCAAATGAGTCACCTCCAACACAAAGACAAGCAAAGGCTTCTGAGTGCTCACCAAGGCTTAGAAGTGCTGGTCAAAACTGAATGTTTCATTGTATCTTTGAAGATTGAATCTGTCCCATTACACAGCTCTCTCGTATTCTACTACTTAATGTCCACTAGCACTAGCCTGTTTTGTTGCAAGTCTTTTTGGCAAATGAGTAGCCTCAAAGGCTGTAATGTCATGGGGCTTCAGATGTAGAATACCTCAGGCACAAGTCCACCATCCTCTGACTCCATGGAAGGGTGTGCCCAAGTGACTTCAGACTGATGAATGTCAACATTTCCTCCTGCAAAGCAGAAGGCTTGTGAGATAGAGACTAAATATGCCTGGCATCTCACTTCAAGTTCTGTGAAGCTCTGTACTAGCAAACCACTTCGTGGTCTAGTTAGATGCCCTCAGTGGCTCTGTGGTTATCTGGAGAGATATTTACTATGCGGCCTGTATCACACAGAGGCTACACTCCACTTTCTAGGTGACCCAGAATCACTATCCAAAGAAGAGGGAGGCCTCCTTGGCTTTTTAAAAGACCATTCAGAAACCCTTGGAGATGGGGAAAGCACAAACCCGACCTACAGAAAGACATTTGAGTTCTTTCTAGCTTCTGGCTATTATAAATAGGGCTGCTACGAAGATAGTGGAGCATGTATCCTTATTGCATGCTGAGGAATCTTCTGGGTATATGCCCAGGAGTGGTATGGGTGGGTCCTCTGGAAGTATCGTGTCCAGTTTTCTGAGTTTTATGTATACAAAAAATGTGGTATATATACACAATGGAGTACTACTCAGCCATTAGAAACAATGAATTCATGAAATTCTTAGAGAAATGGATGGAGCTGGAGAACATCATACTAAGTAAGGTAACACAATCTCAAAAGAACACCCATGGTATGCACTCACTGATAAGTGGATATTAGCCTAGAATCCTGGGACACCAAAGATACAATCCACATACCAAATGATGTCCAACAAGAAGGAAGGAGTGGACCCTGGTTCTGGAAAGGCTCAAAGCATCAGTGTAAGGGAATACCAGAACAGGGAAGTAGGAAAGGGTGAATGGGGAAACACGGGGAGGGAAAAGGGCATGGGGGGCCTTTGGAGGGCAGGGAACCAGAAAAAGGGGAAATGAAATGTAAAATAGAGAATTTATCCAATTAAAAAAATGAAACAAACAAAGACATTTGAGAAACACAAATACACGATGATCTCTTTGGCGCCCTCTAGGGGCAACTTTCCACCACCTTGCAGATTGCGCAACAGCGCACAGAGGCGGGGCCTGTCGGATGTTAGTGTGGAGACAAACATCTTGTCAGCGATTTCCTCATTTCCTCCTATGGCTTACCAGCAACCTTTCCACATTCTTCGTGTTGATTATTTTATATGACCACAGGATCTCTTTTCTCATGGAAACTGCATCATAAAAGCCTGGACCAAGGGGAAAAAAATTTAAAACCACCGCTAACAAAATGAAAGCCAGAGATGTTGGTCATGTCTATCAGGACTGTTTATTTTGATGCAAGCATTGGAAGGCAATGCTTCAGCCCAGCTTTAGAACACTTTAGATTCATAAACATGTGACTAGAGGTGGTTTCACTCCTTCTGACAAGTGTGTGCAGGGAGGGGTGGGGTGAGGATTGTCTTACAAGAGGCTTTAGGTTTAAGAGCATGGTACTTGGAGTCTAACTGCATTTGATTTCCAACCTGCCTTTAGGTAAGTCGCCCAACCTCTGTGCAAATATGTAAAATAAGATGGTCTCCCTCCCTCACAAAATTGCTATAAGATTAAGGAGATATGTCCATCTCAATGTGCCATCCCACATGTTAATGGAATGTTTCTACAAACTACAGTAGACAGGAAGAAATTAAGAAGTCAAATTATGAAGTGTTCATCTTGCAGGGTGCTGAAAGCTTCACATTAGTGAATCCTGGCATCTGGTTAACACTCCACCACACTTACCTCTTTTTCCGTGGTCTGTGGGGCAAACAACAACAGAGCGAAAAGGATACTTCCCATCAAAACAGATGCTATTCCGCATAGCCAGGAAGTACGGGTTGGCACCGCCACCATAGCCCTCTAGCTTCATGCTCTCTCCACGCCCAGTGACTGATGCAGCCAAGATTATTTGACAAGACAGATACAGTTCAAGTGGGCTTGCTGTTGCTTCCCTGAAGAGAAGGTTTTAGTTCAACAGCCCACGAGGTGAACACAGCACGGAAAGATCTGTTCCTGGAGACACTTCCAAGCCAACCACCTTTCATCGGAGTTGCAGGGCACAAGGCAGATTCCTCACCTACAGTATGAGAAGTTTTGCCATCTGCAGAATCTTTGAGTTGGTTAGTGTCTATTGTCTAGCTTTCCTCCTTAAATTAAACACTTATTCAGTACTCAGACAGTAAGCAAAACTCACAAGCCTCAGGAAACTCCTAAAACATACAGGACTTCCAGGTGTCCTCCATAAGGTTATGCACACAGCTGGAGAGCACATAGCTGGAGGTGCTTTTAGAAGCTAGAAAGATCAGAAGGACCATGGAATGCAGGTGGAGGTTCAGAGTGAGGGGAGGTTCTAAAAGGAGAAGAGAAAATGGGTCTATTTCTCAAGTATAGTGGGCCAATGGGCCTCCTGCCAGGAATGAAGCACATGTCATTTTGCCCTTTATTCTCCAGCTTCTGCTAAGACATGGGATGTCTCCCCTCAACATCCCCAGCCCCTGCTCCAGCGCAGGCTCCCAGAGCCTCACTCCTGACTCTCCTCCAGGGTTAGCACTTTAACCATCGTTCAAAATCCCTACTTTTCCCGCTCTGTAAATCTCTGAGAACCCCCAACCCCTCGTGATAGTCTAACCACCTCCCAGGGAATCAGCTGTTTCAAGATTTATCACTTGGTCAGTAAGGTGTCAACATCAAAATTAACAGAGGTCTCTGAGGAGTGGGCAAGGGGGAAGACTGTTCTTACTTCCACTAGGGCCCAGCTCTTTGAACTGAGTCCCAGCCCTGTGGGAGGCACTGAATGTAGTAAGCTTATGAAGAAGTTGACAAAGTGGAAGGTTACGGTGCTGACCAAAATTAAATCAGATGCATCCAGATCTGAGGTGTTTCTGGAAGAGCTGGCAGGTGTTGTGTCGTACAGCTTCACTGTAGCCTTGGTTCCGTGTGAGCTTTGTGTGCCACTGAGCCGTGCAGTGCCAATAAAACCGCCTGACACACCACAGCTCCTAGATGACCATATGAGCCTCAGGGTTTGCTGTGTGTGCAAAGGCTTCTGCTCCTACAAAAGCAGAAAATCAAGACTTAACATTTCCCTATGACTGTGAGTATCAACTTAGTTTTCCTTTGGATTGAATTGCGTTAGAATGTTTCACTTCAAAAATGATCTTTGAATTGCTGATTTGAGTTTCATTTAAAAAATGTTAAATAGATTCTGTCCTGTTATTAAGACAAAAGTTCTAAGACAATTACAAAAATGACCCTAAACATACTCCTCCTGCTTGTCCTCTGTATCCAGGACGTAAATCATAAAATCCAGGCATCCAGCTGAGAAATGTTGAAGATGTTCCTTCAGTATCAAATATTCAGTCAAGATTTAAGTCTTTATGAAAAAAATAAGCATGTCTGTCTCATTAACATGCAAATTTGATTTAATTTAATAAGTGAGAAAACATTAGTGTACTAACAAATGTTAAGGTGAATAGGTTTATGATTTATTTTCAATAAGTATTATGCATATGTAGCCCACATGGCCAGGGTTGTATACACATCTCTGAGGTGACCACAAATACAAACAGCTTAGGAGCCGTGCTCCAGGATGTCAAGTGGGTCTTTTCTCACCACTATAGTCCTTGACAAAGTGAATACATAATGGCCTTGCATTCAGGTATCAACAAAGACCCCCATTTTAGAGAGAGGCAGTAGCATCAGTGACCCCTCGCCTGGGATCAGTGGAGTAGACTGACCTGGAGAGAGATGAAGCTGGGAGACAACAGAACTCTCTGGGATTCCGTTAGTCCCAGACCTCATCTTCACACAGCGTAGAGACATCTTCTCAGAGATGCTCACCCTAGAGAAACCACAATTCTTTTATCTCTTCCTACAAATTGGTTTAATTAGCCCTCATTTCCTTCCTCGTGTCACCAAGGCTTCTGAGACAGGGATTAGAAGCACAGAGTAGACTGGGAGCCTTGGACTGTCAGAACCAGAAGAAGGAAGGTTCATTGAACATAGTGGAGCATGTGTCTTTATTACATGTTGGAAAATCTTCTGGGCATATGCCCAGGAGTTATGGTATAACTGCGTATATACCGTGTACACATATACGGTGGACATGTACAATGTCCAATTTTCTGAGGAACCACCAGCCAAACTGGTTTTCAGAGTGGTACAGCTTGCAATCCCACCAGTAGTGGCAGCCTTATTTATAATAGCCAGAAGCTGAAAGGAACCCAAATGTCCCTCAACAGAGGAATGGATACAGAAAATGTGGTATATTTATACAATAGAGTACTACTCAGATATTAAGAACAATGAGTTCATGAAATTCTTAGGCAAATGGATAGAACTAGAAAATATCATCCTGGGTGAGGTAACCCAATTACAAAAGAACACACAGGGTATGGACTTACTGATAAGTGGATATTAGCCCAGGAAGCTTGGAATACCCAAGACACAATTCACAGACCAAATGAAGCTCAAGCAGAGGATGGCCTTGTTGGTCATCAAAGGGAGGAGAGGCCCCTGGTCCTGAGAAGGCTGGATACCCCAGTACAGGGGAATGCCAGGACATGGAAGAGGGAGTGAGTGGGTTGGTGAGTAGGGGGAAGGGGGATGGGATAGGGTGTTTTGGGATGGAAAACCAGGAAAGGGGATAACATTTGAAATGTAAATAAAATATTGAAGAAGGAGGAGGAGGAGGAAGAAGAAGAGGAGGAGGAGGAGGAGGAGGAGGAGGAGGAAGGTTCCTTGAGGGGAAAGAAGATCTCAGCTCTGACACAGGATACCAAAGGCAGGCTAGGCAGGAGGAGGAAGCTGTCATCTGAGTCCTGTCCTTGGTTTCTCCTTGTTTTCTTCCCCTGCAGTTCAGGATCAGCTCTCACCACCTCCTCCATGTTCGTGACACAGGTGTCCATGTCTGCCCTGGCTCTTACACTACCCCCAGCCATGGCGGCACCTGGAGGTATTATCCTCCCATCTTTAAACTTGAGAATTTGGTTCCCAGTGTGGAGAGAGGCCTGATTTCTCCTTGGAAGGAAATGTCTTTGCAGGAGAGATCTGTGTCAGATTATCTCGTCTGTTAGCAGCAGGGCCCAAAGATAATGAGGACTATTTGACAGAGACCAGCACTGACAAATGGTCCACATTTTTGAACTCATTTCAAAGTATGAATTCTGATTTCCTTTCATTTTCTGGATCTCTGAGAAACTTATAGACAATTTAATTGACTATATTTGAGGCAGGGAATTCCTAAAATGCTGGGTATAATATTTGGATTTAAAGAAACAGACACTATAATAGAGGCCATTGTTCAAGTAAGTAGAGACAGGTTCATGTATTCCAAACCTTGGATAACATATAAAGAAGATTACTGAGCCAGAATTTGAAAGAATTCTGTTGAAAGACAGAAAACAATCCACCAGGGGAACTTGAGAAAGAATTAGAGCGTTTGATGGACAATTGCTCGCTGAGACACATTTACTTTATATCACTCTTTAATGAGAGTGGACTATAAAACTGTTTAAAATTCCGCTGGAAACATTTGGATTACCAAAATAAAACATTTAGATTATGGAACACAAATGTGTTTACTCTTCTATCCTTCCGTGTAGATTAGATTACTCACGGGAGACAGTGGAAAGAATCTAAGACATGCTGGTTTGTAGCAGCAGCCTGACCCCTTTCAGAAATGTTATAGACTGCATAAAGTAGGTATGAGTTTTGGACGGGGCTTGCCGGAGCTGCCATGCAGTGGGTGTGGAGGAAAGCACAGGCATGAAAGATTCCACAGACAGCAGAGGGAGTCTCTGGAAGAAGACAGTGGCGCACAGCATTCTTGTTGGAACAATGTGTTTGTCGAGCAAACACAGAACATCTTTATTTTGTTTTGTTAAATGCTGTGCTGCCAGCATAAGTCCACTTGTAACCTGTGTGATAATTCATGCTATCACACCATCAGTCTGGACTCACAATGTTATAATTTCTGAAGTTGCTCCCCAGCACCTGAGCCCATCTCCCAGCAAACACAAACCTGAGTCTGTCTAGAACAAGACTCCATCTTTTGCTTGATGTGAAAGTTACATGTGGTTATTCATTGTAACACCAAAGGAGTGTACATCTCTCTATGTTGTAGCTGGATCCAGGGTCAGAATTCACACCTTCTTGAGGGTAATTCTCAGGCAGCCAAGAGCTGCTGTTGAAAATTCAGTGACTTATCCTTCTCTAACAGGTACCCTGATTCTATTGCAGAAATTCTTAGCAAGGGTCCTTGGATAGTAGCAGGTCACACCCTTCACATAGTCCCCTGAGTATCCTGGAAAGGATGAATAGAAAGTCATGATACTTGTCTTGTGGTGGCTCAAAGGAACCAGTCAGAAATGTTGTGTTCTGTTGCCTTCAGATCTGTTGAACTTCTTATGCAGAACACACTTGAATATCACACCAGGTACTCACTCTTGCATAGCCGGGACAAGCAACACATGACCATACCCCAGCCGCCACTTGTCTCTGTAGGCTATGCTCACATTCTCTTCCTTGGTGAATTAGTTACACTTCCTGTTACTATAATAAAATACCTAGAGATAAATGACCTATGGAAAGGCTTATTTTGACTCAGGTTTCAAGGTCTGTCCAGGTGGGATCTGTGGGAACTGGAGGACAAGGCAGATGATTATATTGTGTGTAGAGCCAGGAAGCTGAGAGATACATATTGATATATTTTATTTAGTCAAAACCCAGCCCATGAAATGAACTACCCAGAGCTAAGGTGGATCTTCCTAAGGTAGACAGCCCCTCCTGGGTGCACTGAGTCCTATGTCCTAGGTGACATGAACTTTTGTGATCAATTCATAGTGTTTTGCTCTTGTGTGCATCACAATTAGAGTGTAAGTTTCCTCACAGACATGTGTCACACCCAGCACCAGGCCTGGCCTTGAAGAGGGGAGAAAAAGTGTCAACCAAAGGATGGACAGCCATGTTCTTTTCACTAACTTGAAGCTACATATACAGTTCTCGTTAATCCAAAATTAGTTTCTTGCTGGATGTGGTAGTATACACCTGTAATTGTAGCACTTCTGAGGTGGAATCAAGAGAATGGGAATTCAAAATCACCCCTGGACATGTATGAGTTTGAGATAATCGAGGGCTTTACAAAAATCCTATCACAAACCAAATTTCTTGAGGGAAAAGCATTTTAGGTGGGGGGGGCTAATAGGCAGGCATTTCTATGTAGCCCTAGCCATCTTAGAATTTGTTCTGTAGACTAGGTTGGCCTCAAACTCAGAGATCCATCTGTCTCTGCTTCCCAAAGGCTGGAATTAAAGGTGTGTGCTACCATAGTCAGCCCCCCCCCAAATTATTTAAAGGTCGGGGTAGCTAGAATGTGACCTGAAGCTCTGTAATCACGCATAAGGCTGCACAATTAACTCTCCATGGTCCCAACTGCCATTTAGGTAGCTTTGGCTCCAGCCCTAAGTCAGGCTTTCTCTGTGTAGGACTTACAGGGTAGATCAAGAGCCATCAAGATTGCCTTCCTATGCTGGCTACAAATGGAACGTTGAATTCTTAATTTTAAATATCAGCAACTTATATTATCTAGACCAGGATTATTTAGAGCCTTAGTTTCTTGTCTCCTTGGTGACTTGTGACTGACCTTCACAGCCACCATGAATATGTGGGGAAATAACTTATATTTTTGTATTCATGATTTAAATATGATTTTCATAGACCCAAGCTGTGTTCATTCACACTTACACGGACAATTCGAGCTTTGGTGTAACAGCATGTTAATTTAAGCATCTGGCTCATATTGCATACATATTCCGGTCTATGAATAATTTGAAATAAAAGCCTAGAAATGTTTCTGTAGCAAACACAGTCCAATATCTTTATTTGTATTATAGATATTACTGTATATCCTACCCTTGTTGATAGACTATCATCAGCTTTTCATGACTAAAGAGGAACATTGCTGGGGAAACAAAAAGGTTTGTTTAACTTCTGCTTTGAGGTGCTTTAAGGAATCTAAATAGCACAGCACAAAATCTGAGGGGACACGTCCTCCTGAGTCAGCAAAAAGATGGGAGCAGGTCGGGAGGGGTGGTTGTACCTGGAGGAAGTATGTGAGGGAGATTGTGGTCCTACAGTCCTTCCCCAGGGCGCATCTGGTGCAATTGACTAGGACCTTTCATACGGTCCTGCCTCTTAAATGTCCCACACTTCAAATTGTCATCCTGAGGCACAACCTTGAAAAACATCCCAGTAAGCTGCACACAGCACCCATTGTTTTGGCTGGTTGGTTGGCTAATCTTCTGTAGGTCACACAGACAGGAAGCAGAGCTGCTGGATGTGACTGGGGTTTGTGTTCCTCAACCACTCCCTACACACACACACACACACACACACACACACACACTGATTTTGTTTCCGTTTTCTTTGAAGCTGTGCCTTGAGGTACCTACAGTCCCCTGGACATCCCTGTTGAGTAGGAACACAGGAAGTCTAGGTCCAGACACAAATATCAAGGGCCAAGGAATCCTGAAGAGATGAACTCTGACCTTGGCAGGTGTTCATTAAGACAGGTATGTTCATCTACTAGCTAAGAGGAAATCTCAGAATGCCTGAATCAAGTAGGCCAGGAAGCTAACCATGGATTAGCCTGGCATATTATATTGTCAAGTTTGAATTGAACCAGAAGTTGCCTGAAGGGAGAGGAAACTTTGTCTTGGCCTTGGGTGTTAATGATTCAGTTTTACCTTTGACCTGCTGTGTATATTCTGACTCACTTCCACTCTTATAGTTTGCATGTTCAATCCAGGTCTTGTTTGCTAGCATGATTTGTCTCTTGACTTCAATCTGGATGCTTAGTTTGGGGAGTTGGTGGGATTTTACATTGTCTCTATGGAACACTGACTCTGATCTACCACCACCACCAGGCAGACCAGCAAGCTGGTATGTGTGTGCTGTCTGTGCCTAAATACCATTAGGGTTAGAAAAGATCTTACTGACCAAAGTCACCCATTCTGTCTCTGAGCAGCTGTTGGAAATATGTTCCTTTTGCAAGGCTGGAGTCAGCTGAGGTCAGCTTGCCCTCTTCAGATCTGGATGAGACTTTTCAGCTCTCATTCCTTATGTGAGTATCCACCCCTTACGTGGCCAACTCTTTAACAACCTTTCAGAGGCCCTGAAACCTCTGATGTGTGGGTCGAGTGTTTACAACCATCCTTGGCTGTTTCTCCCAGAGGCCTGATCACCCCATTTATGGATGCCTTGCTCTTTCCACATCTCAGGGCTCTGCTTGAGCCATGGACCCATCATTTTGAACATTTTTCTTCTTCCTGTTTGGATGTACCTCTTGAGCCTGTGTGAGTCAGGGTTGGAAGGTCATAGCACATCATCTTAGCACACCAGGAGAATTCAAGCAATGCAGGGAGTTTCTAGTAGTGAAGCAGTGTTGCTTGTGATAGACTGCCTTACTTCATAGAGCCCCTTCACCCTTTTAAAATCAGGACTTCTACATATTTTTCTTCCTAGTCTCCTCACCACTTCATCCACATACATGATTTTGTTTCCATTTCCTTTGATGCTGTTCCATGAGGTCCCTACAGTCCCCTGGACATCACTGTTGAGCAGAACACAGGAAGGCTAGGTCCAGACACAAATATCAAGGGCCAAGGAATCCTGACATCCTCACTTTGGAACCTTTTTCCCCTTTTCTGTTATTTCTACACTGTATTCTAGTTAACTTCTCTTACTTAGAAAGTTTATTTTAATATTAGCCATTCTGACTGGTATGAGGTGAAATCTCAGGGTTGTTTTGATTTGCATTTCCCTAATGACTAATGATGTTGAACATTTTTAAAGGTGTTTCTCAGTCATCCGAATTTCTTCAGGTGAAAAGTCTTTGCTTAGCTCTGTACCCCATTTTTGGATAGGGTTATTTGGTTTTCTGGGGTCAAACTTCTTGAGTTCTTTGTATACATTGGATATTAGCCCTCTGTCGGATGTGGGGTTGGTGAAGATCTTTTCCCAATTTGTTGGTTGCCGATTTGTCCTTTTGACAGTGTCTTTTGCCTTACAGAAACTTTGTAATTTTATGAGGTCCCATTTGTCTATTCTTGCTCTTAGAGCATAAGCAATTGGTGTTCTGTTCAGGAATTTTTCCCCTGAGCCAATGTCCTCAAGGGTCTTCCCCAGTTTCTCAGAAGACATCAGGTGTTGGCGAGGATGTGGAGAAAGAGGAACACTCCTCTACTGCTGGTGGGAATGCAAGCTGGTACAACCACTCTGGAAATCAGTCTGGCGGTTCCTCAGAAAACTGGACGTGATACTTCCAGAGGACCCAGCCATACCACTCCTGGGAATATACCCAGAAGATTCACCAGCATGCAATAAGGATACATGCTCCACTATGTTCAT
The DNA here is from genome assembly GCA_964023405.1 of Apodemus agrarius. Lineage (NCBI taxonomy): Eukaryota > Metazoa > Chordata > Mammalia > Rodentia > Muridae > Apodemus > Apodemus agrarius. The sequence goes on along the minus strand of OZ030006.1, from coordinate 179,382,945 downwards.
AGCAGCCTTATATATAATAGCCAGAAGCTGGAAAGAACCCAGATGTCCCTCAATGGAGGAATGGATACAAAAAAATGTGGTATATATACACAATGGAGTACTATTCAGCCATTAGAAACAATGAATTCATGAAATTCTTAGAGAAATGGATGGAGCTAGAGAACATCATACTAAGTGAGGTGACCCAGTTTCAAAAGAATACCCATGGTATGCAGTCACTGATAAGTGGATATTAGCCTAGAATCTTGGAACACCAAAGACATAAATCACATACCAAATGATGTCTGACAAGAAGAAAGGAGTGGACACTGGTGCTAGAATGGACCAAAGCATCAGTGTAGGGGAATACAAGAACAGGGAAGTGGAAAGGGGTGGATGAGGGAGCAGGGGGAGGGAAAAGGGCATGTGGGACCTTTGGGGGTGGGGAACCAGAAAAAGGGAAATGAATTGTAAATTTAGAATATATCCAATAATAAAAAAAGAAAAAAAAAAGAAAGTTTATTTTATCTTATTTTTTCTCTAGACTTTGACCTTGAGACTACATGCTCTATCTCTTGGGAAGCCTGTCCAAATATCTTCCAAATATACCCAAACACAGCACTCCCTGAAAGTCTTGCGCAAGCATTTACCCTGCCTCCAGGTGGCTTCAGAAAGCACAAATCTGGCTGTATTTTGCTTCCATGCAGCTCACTAAAATCCATCCTCTCTCAGGTAACATCTTATTCTGTAGTCATTGCTGATAACAGAAAGAACACAAGACTTGAAACTAGACTGAATTTGAACCCTAGATCTGCTGCCCATGAGTTGAATGACTCCTGTCACGCTACCTTTTCAGACTCGGTGTTCAGAATGACTCCTGTTACACGATGTTTTCAGACTGTGTGTTCTCAGCTATGATACTATTAACAGATCTGCATAAGGATCGAGGTGATGTTGGCATCCAGCACCTCAGTGGTTGTATAACATGTTGGACACCCTTTGCTCCTTTCCAGCCAGTCTCACACACATCAGAGCTGCTAAGGTGGACTCTCCTCAGCTTGATTACTCTGCTTTGTTCTCATCACTGCTACCCAATACCTTATCGTGTTGAATGCTTTGTTTGGCTTCTGCTTTTACTCATAGCTTTGGATTTTATTTCACAGCTGCTGCTGCCCCGGGATGCACATGCACGGAGCTGCTTTGAATCTCATCGACTCATCTCTCCAATTTCTACTTTTGTTTTCCTGCACAGGCAACTGCGACTTGGATCTCAGCTAGACACCCCATCTTCCAGAAAGCTCCCCAGACTTTCCCAAGGCCAATTTGGGCATGACTGTTATCTGTTCCTCTCATACCTTGAATTATCCTCAGGATAGCATTCAGTAGCTTTGCAATCTCATGTTGCTTAGCCACTCTATAGTTTACCCAGATTCCTGGGCAGATATCACATCTTCATCGAAGTCCCACCCCCAGCAGATGGTGGTTTGTCATTAATTTAAGACTCCTAGTCTTGCTTTCTTGTTATGTGGTTATCCACCCCTTTCATGACTGTCAGTAACATCAGCTTTATCACAGAAAAGGCAGCATCCTTCCTCCTCCATATTCCAGGCCTCATCATCTCTGCTCACCACAGAGACACTGAACAACACGGCATTGGTGAACAGACTTCACCGAAGATGAGCAGCTCAGTGACTGATAAGAGAATTCATACCACAGGGATGGGATCTCTACCACACTAAACTGCAGGGGAAATGTGAATGGATCAGCACCTAGATGTTTTAGTAAAGTATTTGGTCCTTGTGGAAGGAAGGGAAATCATGTCAGGAAGAACTGTGGACAAGATGAAGACAACTACGTAAAGTCCTGCACATATAGCACAAGGTGGGACCTCTGTTCTACACTGTGGTTAATGTTATACACGAGTGACAAGAAAAGACACCCATCTGTCTGCCTACCCTTCGTTTATAATATGACCTGCCCAACTCACAAATAGCTTTAGAGATGAGGTTGTGACATTAATTAGTGTTGATGCTCTTCCAGAAATTTCTAAGAAGCATTGGAATGCTGAGGCTACTCTAAAGTGAGGGCCTTCTTACTTTATGTGGAGAGGCAGGGGAATGCATGAGGGAAGGTAGAGAGAAACCTGGGACTCTCTCTCTCTCTCTCTCTCTCTCTCTCTCTCTCTCTCTCTGTTCTTTCCATCATAGAGTTCATAAAAGTCCCTCAGGCACAGCTCACAGCTCAATAGCATACATCAGCTCACACATTTAAGAGGAGGAACAAAATACCTCAGGATATACTTTGTAGCAAATAACGTTGCTTTAAATACACAGCATTCCAAACATAAGCCCTAAATACTAGTATTAAATTTACTATTAAGCAAAGATGATAATTTTGAAGGTTTGTTGATCTATGATGCAGGTTATCTTAATTTCCCAGCTGTCTCTAGAGCTTTGATGTGGATAGAGACTAAGGAATTTGCTGCACAAGGGTGCAGCCAGCCTCGTGTACTTACTGACATGGGAGGTGAGCCAGGCAGAAGTCCCAGCTGGGCATCCCTCCCAAGTGATAAAGAGCCCTAAGATTGCACTGGTGAGCCCAGATGACAGAGGAATTCTAGACAAGAACATCATAGCTGAGATGCTGAGGCCCTGCCCTACAGAGACTAAGGAAGATTATTTCTTTTGATTTGCACCAGGCTATGAGAGTGAACACGGGCAGAGTTAGGAAACAGGCCTGGCTACTGTGATGGAGACAGGAGTTTCTCTCCTAACATACACCGTAGCCAAGTCCTGTAGAGTTGAGAGGATGGCTCCAGAGTGAGGACTTGCCATGTTGATTCTCATCAATCTGCAGCTCTTACCTCAATGGTAGGTTGAGGGTTCCTAACTCTGAGCCTTCCTTCCAGTGTTTCAGCCAGAGGGAAATAGAGGGACTAGGAGGGGGCACCCCCTTATATGGGCATGGCTCCCATCTTATTAGCTAACACCAGTCAATGGCAATCAATTAGCAAGAGGGATAAAGGGATCTCTCTTGTAGGGATGCCATGGG